>OX104067.1:10552029-10617392 GCA_944474145.2 Dicrocoelium dendriticum | reverse complement strand
GTACATCCGCACGTCAGCACATACAAGTACTTGGTCAGTGTCCACACATGTGCTCCAAATCGAGCGACAGTTCTGGATGCAGCCTCTCCATGGGTAACTTATCGCGATGTGATCGATTTGCGTCCATAACTGGTTCGAGGCTGGTGGGCGCCAAGTCACCTTCTGGCGGGTGCTGTGTCGGAGATTAGTGCTCGCAAGAAATAAGCGGGCATCCTCACATAAATGAAGTAACCGCTCACCGTTATCATTACGGGAGCCTACGCCATGTTGGCCGCCTAGATGTAGTTCATCAGTGGATAATTTTCAAACTTGAGCGTTCAGATCCCCAGCCAGCACAACAGTGTCCGTACTTCTTCTGGGACGAACGAGCTTGTTCACTTGACGAGAGAAGTCGTCTTTTACCGAATCATCGCTACGGTTTGTGGGTGCATAGGCAGCGATGATGCATAGACACCTGTTAGTTCCGCGCGACTTTGAAGGTTTGTAAGAGCCAGCCAATCGGACCGCACACATCCAGCTACTGATTGGAATCCAGTCAATCAAATTAGCTTCAGCTGGGGAACTCAGGGCAATACCAACACCAGCTTGGCCGGTGCTCGAAGCTGCATCGTCTCCGGATAGGCGCATTGAGAAAGTGCTGCCGGTATCACCTGAAGGAGATCGCAAAGTGAGAACAGAGCTCGTGTCTTGCAGTCGGATCTCTGATAAACAGCATATATCGATCGAGGTTCTAATGTTCGGGCAAGTGCTGCTTGTTGACCGATCTGCAGTAATGTGCGTACATTGAGACATACCATTCTGAAGGAGGATCGTGGGCTCTAAATTGAAGCCGATGAAGCGGAATGGACCGCTTGGTTGGACATGGGCTTTGCGACCGGAGAGGAATGACGCTCCGCGTTCACATGTGAGTTGAAATTAGAAGGTAAAAGTCTAACAAAGCAAGTTAGGGGAGGGCCACTAATCGGGGGGTTGAAAACAGTGTGGATATAAGTGAAGCTGGAACGGGACGATAAGAGGAAAAGCGTAAGAGAAGGAGGATGGAAAGACTTGAGTAGAAGCATCCAAACCCCTATCCACCCTGCTCGATGCAGCAGATAGGGCACCGTTGATTATCCTCTGTGGTGACTAAAGCATCAAGAAACTGTTTGAAGCGAAATTCATTGTATTGCGTGGGCAGGATACTGTCAGGTTGCCCAAGCATGGACAGGAAAACAATTAGGGTTCTCAACCAAAGCCTTTGGTTCAAAAACCTGATCGCAATGCAGCGGGTTTGGCGTTGGGTACAAGGGGTCCGTTTTAAAGAATAAGGGGCCACCCTCATTCCAACCCCCAACCTGGAGGAACAGGAGGCTGACTTTATTTGGCCTTTAACCATTGTCCATTCTGGTATGGGTGGCTCTGGAGGTGCAAAAAGCACCACCCAACATAGCTCAATAGATCGCTGAGGCACACAAATCATCGCACCACGGTAAGGTCCAACCTCATTGCGATGAACCTGTTTGCAAAGGTTAGGTTTAATTCAATGAAATGAAATCGTTAGAGTCGTACGTAGTGATTTCCCAATTCAAATTGTAAAGTGCCGTTGCAGGTCTAAACCGGCACACCTCCGGTTCTAGCTATCAGTGAGCAGCCACTAGAAGTGGTAGATCGGTTTACTTACTTTGAAATCAGTATCACCCCTGGTGGTTACCTCACTGAGGAGGTTACTTCGTGTATCAGCAAGTCCCGTGTGGTTTCCCAGAAGCCCAACCCTCTATGTAGACGGCGGGATGGCAGTCTGTCAGTGCTGCGATAAGGCCGGTGTTACTGTGTTGATCAGGGACCTAGATGGTTTGCTTCGAAGACATTAAACGTTTGCCCGTGTTTGACTGTCTGTGGTTGCACATTCTTCACCGCGTCTGGTGGGAATGCCGCGTGAGGAATGCTGGGGTCTGCCAGTTTTTGGCAAGAACCTTTCTGGTGCCTCACTGGAGTGTTTGCTGAAGCTTACTCGCTCACGTTGGCTAGTCCATGTCCTCCATATGCCCGTGACTGGCTTCCTCTACGTGCTTTATACGCCGTGGCTGCACAAAATTTGGGCGAACTCGCGAAATGGCCAGTCCATGACGTGACATAGAGGTTAGAAAAATCGGCTGAGTGACTTAGGCGGGTGCGTGGATGGGGACTCGGGATTGTCCACACCAATGGAGGCGCTTTCAGACATATTTCGCTCATATAGTCAGTGGCGATCCTACATTCGGTTTCTTGCATCTGGTTGTTAATCCTCGTTGCATTTTGGTTTGTTTATCGCACCTTCTTGCTTCCATTTTCGTTACATTCTGTTTGCTTTCAACCCCACTATTTTACTGTCATTGTTATTCTTGTGATATAGGTTGTGGCAACTGGATCCATCGCATTTTGGTGCTCGGATCTGGTTCTTCGGTCGAACTGAACTAATATGTGAAAGACTTCGAACTGCAATTTAAGGGCATCGCGTCTGTACACAATTTTTTCACTGATTATTATATACCCCGTCTTCGAGTGACGCATTCCAAGTATCACCCACTCTACGTAACAGTCGAATGTTGGTCCAAACTCCATCAGATCGTGTTTTATGCAGCGTCATCGAACGACAGTAGATAGACGATAGCAGCGTTGGGTTGAGATACCATGACAAATCAGGGCAGGTCTTCCATGTCAATACACGATAGGTCAAGATCAGGTCGCCATGCTGTCGGCAATATCACAGCAAAGACATTCCGAACCTGCGTCCGCGCTCACCATTGCTGGTCTCATATTGGAACAAGTGGGTTGCTTCACTTATCTAAGGAGTCGCATCACGACTGGTGGCGATGTTGAAGATGAGGTTTCACAGCGCATTGCTTTCATCAAACTGAGACACCTATGGCGTCGTCGTGACGTCAGTCTCAAGGGTAGGGTGTACACTGCTTCGTCCGTATGGTCTTGCTGTGCGGATGTTAGAACTAGACTGTTTACTCCGAAGACATGAGACGACTGTCAGCTTTTGACAACCGTGGTCTGCGAAGGATCGCTCGTGTGTGATGGAAACACCCCAAGCAAAAACGGAGGTTCGTGAACGAGTGCTTAGAGCGAACAGCCTCAGACTTCAAAACCTTGTTCTCCGACACCACATGTGTTGGCTCGGCCACATACTGCGGATGCCAGCCTATCGCTTGCCCCGGCGAGTGTTATTTGCGCTTCACGGAAGCGATTGGAAAAGGTCTCGCGGTGGACAACCAATGACGTGGAAAAGGAACATGAAGAAATCACCCTGAAGCTTAGCTTCAGTCGGATCAGCGCGCCTCCCGGGTTAGGGACTACGTGACTCGGAATTCCTGTTGTTGCAAACGCTGGATGTGATGGCACGTAGGACATCAGTGGCGCCAGTGTTGTGCCGTTTTAGCTGTTGATATATATATATATATATATATATATATATATATATATATATATATATATATATCGCATCTCTCTGAATACTACAGTCACCGCAGCCCCGGAACTATTTTGATGCCAACACTAAGGACCCACTCCACTGACAGTCTGTCACGAACCAAGCGTGTTGGTGAGCTTGGGCACACTATTCTTGCTGCGGCTTCACGATGACTGAGAACATTATGGTAAGCATATTCAGCGGGATGATTCCAAATGACCTGGGGATCATCCACGGCATTTTGAACCCTTTGCCAGGGGGCTTCTTCCAGTACTTAATGGAATTAAAACCGGATGACCGAACAACATCCAAGTTGTCTAGCTCGGAAATCTAAGATGGTTTATTGCATCACTACCTTCACTAACAGCAGTACATCAGACATTTGAACTGATGCTTCGCTGACTTACAACCATAACGACTAACGGAACAAGAAGTAATAAGAGGGAGAGAAGGAGGGCCCAGCGTAAGCAAATATTCAAGGTCAAAGTAGCCTACATCTTGTCAACAACTTGCTGTCACAAATAGCTGGTTATCGTGCAAAGATAAGGCGGCATTGGTGAAACAGCTTGCTTGCGGCTTTCACTGCCGCGCGTTATAATCAGCCATTACTCCGCAGATAACTCAGCACCAAACACATTTTAAACAGGTAGTCCGACTAGGAGACGGCAGCAGACGCGCCACTGGTGTCGGTTGCCAGCGATGTCCTGTAAAGTCTCGAGCCAAGCACAAGGCGGGTTAGGTGGGCTCCAGCCCGGAAGGCGAGACGGACCAAAGTCACCCACTTTGTTCGTCACTGACATCATTTCCTACTGCCAACTCAACTTGTGCCCATCTTGAGCCTTGCGCCACCCTTCATCTGGAAAACAAAAACGAGGCCCTCCTTAGTAAGCGGTGACCAGGCATACGTAGCACGTGCCCAAGCCAACTTATTCAATGCTGTCTGTTGTTCTTAGGAGCTAGCATGATTATCACTGCCTAGCACTCGCCTTCGCACGTCATCGTTGCGGACACGCTGATGCCATCCGACACCAACAGTGCTTCGCAGACAACGATGATCAAAGACTTGAAGACGCTGCAGATCAAAGGGGCTAACTTTCACTACCATGTAGTGGAACGGCTTACAATGCAGCCATGTAAACCCGGCCTTTCAGTCCGATGTAAAGCCCTTTATTACGCCACAGATGTCTCCGATTCAAGAAGGCAGTTTTAGCTTTTACAACACATGGACTAATCTCATCGTTTATGGGTCCATCGTTGCCAAAGCAGCTGCCAGGGTAAGTGAGTTGATCGACTACCTTGAGTTCCTCATTATCAGAATGAATATATGGTCAATACAACCCGCCCTGAGCGGAAACCTGCTTGCTTTTCCCTATTCCGAGATTTCGGCTCCGCGACTGGCCGGCCATTAAAAATTGAGGCTAGTATTTTTCCATCACCGGCGTTAGGTGAATGTTCTTGAGCTTATCACATTCGGTACAACCGCCGTTCTCGTATACTTCAACTAGGTTTCACTCGTTAGTTGGGATTTCCTCTTCCTTCCAGACTTATTCGAACAGGGAGCTCAGTGTTTTGCAGAGGACCTCACTACCATTTTTAAATACTGCAGATGAGTGGGAATTCTCGACAGTTGCACTAAAACGATTAAGGGCTGTGTTATAACTGGTTACGCCACGCTCTGATGATCTGGTGTCAACTATCCTAGTCGGCCGAACGAATGTGGCTTAGAACTATTTCACGCACGGCAAAGTAAGCAACAAACTTCGAAGTTGTACGACTCGTGAGACTTAGGCGGCACACTGTTTCTACGTGCTAGCTGAACGGGCTCCTAGACCGAAAGCAATTTCACAAGCACCTACCCAAGCCCGAGAGAACAAGACAAAAAGACAGACCTTTCGCATAAGCACTTTTACCGGCCAGGCTCAAGGCCATTACAGCGCAGTCCAGCGTTTCTTTTATACCTCGATGGTGCCAATGATTTGCGTAAGCAAACCCTAGAAGTGACTGAATTGGTAATATATAAATAAGGCAACGGAACGTGATTATATGTGAATATTGATAGATGCGAAGGATGGACTGGAGAACAGAGTGTTTCTTAGGTTAAAAAAGGCTGAATGTTTTATGATTGCGGAGCTTGGCCGGAAACAGGAATGTTTTCTGAGATATAAAGGCCAATCGAAACGTGAATGTCTCACAAGTTGGAAGGCTGATCGACACATGTGCACTTGTTTGAATCTAGTCTCATTGCTATCCGTGGCTTAATCTTATAATCATTGTGGGGACGTTGGGTCCCCCTAACAGGCTGTGATCGCGTTTCGGACCTCAGCCTCTGACAGAGTTTCTAAATTAACCGGCCATGACCCAGCCTGCACTGCCCAAGTAGGAAGAGGTCCAGGAGTATGGGGCCAACTGAACTGCTCTCGAAATTTCTCCACCCAACTAGCCGTACGGCGATCCTTATTGTGAATCAGGACACTCGCCCTGTCTCTGACTAACTTGCTGATGCCTGGCTTTCCGGGACTACTGGTGCGGACCAGCTGGAAGAGATTGCGTTAATTTCCGAATGCTCTAGTCTCCCTTCTTTGAGCCATACTGGTCCACCAGGCTTTCCTGTCAGCACGCGGGCTCCGTTTCGGTTCGTGCCTAATAGTCCGTTGGGTTACTTTGTTCTCAAAGCCCGCTTTGAGTTTTCTGTATTCCAACAAGTTCACCGACCTCTCGGATATACTGTAACTGGTGCAGTAACGATTGATTCTGCCACAAGCAGAGGCTCGCGCACTGTACATGGCTACCTGGATCCCATTCCACTGAATCTCAGTGTTACTAGGATGAAAGAGCGAAAGTTCACTACGCAAGGCATTCTGCTAAGCTTGCCTGACCGGGGACTGAAATAGCTTCTTAGTTACCAATCGACAGAGACGTTTTGTACTCCTCCGAGTAAAGTTCGTGGACAAACCATAAAGTGCTAAAGCATGGTCAGAGTCGACGCAGATGTTTCAGAACGAGCGACAGTCCAAAATGGAACCACGTCATTTGTGACTACGTGATCGATTTAGATCCCTCGCTGGCCAGCTATAGGTGGACGCCAAGTGACACTTCTTTGTTCACTGTGGCTAAACGCAGTGCTCCTAAGAAACAGCCGTACTCAGTTGCAAAAGACGCTTGTCCTTGTCCGTCCGGTCAGTTATTTCCGTAAGCTCAGCATCTGAAAAGTCGAGACGACCTACTTGCGCAATCATATCCCCCAAAAGTGCTATGATATCTAGAACTGTTAACGCTGCGAAGCAGCGTGTTCAGTTAGTGGCAAAAAGCACCCTTAACATCACCAGCATTGCTTCTTGAGTCAACCTTGGTTAACATCGTCAAACAGTCCGCACCCGAATGGCTGTTCACGGTAATCTGTTTAACCAACCATTACAGTCTTGGAGCTGAGAACGATGCCAATCCAAGCTTGACTAATGATTGCTGCCTCTGCGTCTCCGGATGCGTGCAGCCAATATCGAGAGGACAAGTCGGGCGCACTTAGTTCAACAATCCTATGAGGATCATTGACCATAGTTTCGGACACGCAACACACGTCGATATCCAGACTGTCCAATCTTCGGACGAGTAAGCCCGTCGACTTATATGTGCGAATGTTGAACGCCACTAGGGGAACGGGACAACGTGGCTCTATAAGGGACTGTTGTCAATAGGCGTTCAGTGGGTGATGCGGGAAAATAGATGCATATGGTTCGACTCCAGTGGCATTACGGCTGCTGTCAATTAAGCTGGGAATTTATAGTAGGAAGGTTAGTAATGGGGCTCGGGATGGGAGTAAGAGCAACAAGTGGAAAAGAAGGAAGGCACCAGCAGTAACATGTTTTCGCTTATCCTCCTGCTATTTTCAGCAGATAAAGCGAGCGTTGATAATCTGCGCGACGGCCGATGCAGGATGTAATCAGAGTTTGGGGAAACTGTCATGGTTGCATGTTGGCTGTGATATTGCCAGGGCGTCCAGACCTAAGCAAGAGAACGATTAGAGTCCTCAGTCAAAGCCTTTGGCTCAAAAGCCTGTCCACAAGGCAGCGAGGTCATGGTGATAATTTGTTTTTGCAGGAATGAATGCCATTCAATTTCCACCCCGAACCTAGAGGATCAGGATTTGTCTGACCACCAACCAACCTGGTGGAAGTAGCTCTCAAGGGGCACAGGGGCAGTACCCAGGCTAGTTCAGTGGATCGAAAGAGTACCCAAACTGTCGCAACACGTTAAGCTCTAATCTCTGCGACGGCGATAGCATATTTTACCAACCTGATTATATTTAAAGGGATCTTTCTATTTTAGGCATAATACTGAATCTTAGGCAGTCGCGACATAATAGACCAGTCCGAAATTTTGTCGAGGGCCCATTGCAAATCTTTGGGGCCATCGGATTTAGTCACTGGGTACCAGTACTTAAATTCATCAGCAAACTTGAAGGGCGGTACACCTGAAACTTCAGACAGCTCGTTTACTTACAGAGGAAACAGAAGTGGACCAAGGACCGATTCCTGTGGAACCTCACTGATGACGGACTGTCGAAATGGTATGCTTGAACCCACTCGGGCGGACATCTCTCAACATTCCATAAAAGCCGATATACATCTAAATACATGCTCAGATATACCATATGATTGTAGCCTCAATGGTGGGCGAGAATGAGGACAGTATCGAACGCCTTAGGAAACTCAGTGGATAGAGCATCCACTGCCTGACCATGGTCCACAACATTCGCCTGCCACTAGCAGATTGGTCAAGAATGGCCTCTACAAAAGCCATGCCGCAATGGCCTGCGCAAACCGAATGCTCTCAGATGGCTTTCAAGTGCACCTCTTATCAGGTTTTCCAACAGTTTTGCCAGAACATTCGACAAACTCACAGGTCTGTTATTCACAAGTCGATGCTTATCGCCCATTCGAAAAACTACCTCCTTCCAGTCCTTAGGCAGGAAACAGCTCGGAAGCGATATATCAAACAGACAAGTGATGTGCCCGGACAGCTCTCTTGCCAGTTCATACATGTGCTTGTGATGATTCGCAATCCCACCAGCAGCTTTGCTAGGATTTCTCTTTCTCGAAAAAAGGAGCAACTGTGTCTGTGACACAGAAATATCTGTTGGACATGAGTCTTGTGGAACTCTAATCGCTAAATCAACATGCGGCCAATTGGCTTCGGATAAATGCATGAGCATACTCTTCAACGAATAGGGAATCTTTGTCATAATCCGTGAGGCAGCAGTACCATCGGCTCTGAGGAACGCCGGTATGGACGGATTCATGTTACTGCATCTTTTAACATAAGCGGAGAATTGTTTTGGATTCCCACAGGCTAAACTAGCCAGTTCTATATCATGACGGAACCGTGCGGCTCGTATGTAACACTTGTGAAGGTTTCGCACTTCTCGATAGCGCCTAAAAGTGTCATCCGAGCGTCTGACAAGTAGGTACGCCAGCACCTCCTCCGTCTGTTGACTGACTGACATGTGACCGAGTCGAGCCAAAATGGCTTTACTCTTATCTTTCTCATTGACAAAGGGATGCGAGTAAAATAAGTATGAAGGACTGTTGCAGGTTTTCTGTTGTCTTCTACAGTGGATGAGCTTAAGATATTTGTTCGTGGCGGCAGTCGACTCTTTCTGACAATGCTGCTATTCCTCACGACACAGTCTGTTCGCCATGTTGCCTTCCTAACTGCACTCAATTCCGTCAAATGACGTTATTCCCGATTCCTTCTTCTTGACCTCCCTTACGACCATTTACTCCCCTCCTTCATCACCCGTCAGTTCCTGGTATTGGTTCAACCAACACTTCGTCTCCAGTTACTATGCGTAAAAGTCGTTTTGATCCGCAGTCGCAAAATCTATTTTATCGCAACATTCTCTTACGTAGACAGACTTGTTAAAAATCAACTGCATTTACTACTGGTTGTTGTAGATATCTAGTTGTCAATAGCGGTGTCCTTTTAATAAAACTAGAGACACTGAGCTGGATTCGTTTCCATTTCAGTAGGCGTCATGCGGTTTTGTTCGAGCAACTAAATGTATGGATCACCGAAGCCTCTCTGGTTTTGGTAAACATTTTTTTTGCTTCCATGGCTGTCGGATCAGCCTTTCCGTTTGACTCGCTATATCTAGACTACTAAGTCGGGGAATAAAATCCGACAACTGGCTGAATTGACGAAAATTTTCACTATTAAATTGGGGGCCGTTGTAGAAAATCACCTCCGGGATTCCATCTCGAGCTAACTGGCACCGTAGCTTATTCACGAAAAACGGCGTGCTGGTCGTAGTGAAGGCATCAGCATCAAAATAGCCACTAAACTAATTCATTGCAATCCAGTAATTCTCATAAATGAAGATGTTTGGGATGACCTTTTACTAAGAACGCTCCGGGACTTCACAAGGCATCTATGAGTTTTTCGGCTGACGTATGTGTTGGGCATGATGTCCGGATGGAGACAGCCCTATTTAACTAATCATCCTTGGCCAAAATATTAGTTCTCGCGCTCTATAGAGATGTTGACAGCCAGATGTACACAATGCATAAGATCCAGCATGGAGCACCGCACTGCCCTTGGAAAGAATATCCAGCTGCCCTCAAATTCGTTCGAAAGTGAAGGGACGGAGCCAAATGCTTGGGTTGCTTCTTACATCCCGACCTACCGCTCACTTTGGTTTTCTTTAAAAGTGCATCGCTTTCATTCTGCACTCCTTACCAGTTGGAGTAAACTCTCCTCCATTATATCAGTCACATGCGTCATATAGGCAAAGTTTAAGTTTTCGTGCATTTTAATCGCTTCCGGGAGACGCCCTTTATATGGTTGTCCGCTGTTTGAGAATCGATCTCTGGATTGTGCTCCTGAAGACGAGTGTGCATGCATTGTAGGCCGCGGATACTAGCGCTTTGTGGTCAGCAAAATTGTTGGTCCTGTGGCCGAACGTCTAATTATTGAAGCGCTCTACGCGTAAATGGCGCAACCGTATTTTCTTGGATTTGAGAGTAACTGTCTTCGGTCTCCACTAATGTGCGGCTGCGCAAATCAATGGGATTTCCGTTTTGCATTAGCACGGCTCCGATTGGCTCCCGAGTGAAAACAAGGGATCCTAGTAAGCGAATATGAGGGCACTTGAGTTCAGATACTTGATCACTTAGAAGGTCTTTTCTTGCTGCATTTTCAGCGTTCAACTGTTTGTCACCACATCGAGTAGTTTGGGTAGGGAGGAATTCAGGTAGTTTTCCATCCCGTTCAACCTAGTAACGTAGTTCACATCAGATGGAGGCGGCATCACATTTACGGCTTTGATTTTCTCCTGACCCAACTTCAATTCTTCCGAATGCAGTACGTGTCAATGAAAAAGCACTTCCGTTTTATGTAATTTAATTTTCTCATGTTTCGGTTTAATATTCCTTTCAGAGCGACGCTGCAGTTATCTGCAAGGATTGCAGTTATGCACCTGAATTGAAAATTTGTCCAGTGCTATCTTCCATATAGGCGCCATTGCGACGAGACTAGACCTTAACATAGTGGGTTGGTTTGCGCGCCTCAGCGATTCACTAAGCTGTGCCGGGTGGTGCTTTTACACCTTCAGACTCACCCATACCAGATTGGTTAGTGGTTAGACGCTTGGCAAATTCAGCATTCTAACCCTCCAGATTGAATGTGGATTGAGAATGGCTCCTCACTCTATAATACGGGCTCTGTGTAGCCCAGTGCCATAACCTCACTATCTTGCGGTCAGGTTTTTGGATCAATACTTTGGTTGAGAACCGTGTTCGTTCTCCTGTCTAAACCTGGGTAATATGACAGTATCATGCCAACGCAATACAATGACCTTACATTCGAACAATTTCTTGATGCTCTGGCCGTCACAGTGGATAATAAACAGCGTCCTAGCTGCTGCATCGAACAGGGTGGATAGGGCTTTGGATGCTACTGTCCAAGCGTTTCCGTCTTCTTACTCCTCTTGCGATTTTTCATCTTTATCGTCCAGTTCCGACTTCACTTTCCCCCTGTTTTCAACTTTCCCGATTGTTGGTCCTCCACCGCCTTGCTTTGATAGACACTCTTCTTCTAGTATCAACTTGCTAACGCGGGACTTCACTCCTTCGCTGTTGACAAGTCCATCTCAATCCAAATAGACAATGTCATTTCATTTGGTTCTATTTGGTGTGCCCGATTCTCCCTAGGATTAGCATGCCTTCATGTGCGAACTTTGTTTCAGATTGGCCAACAGGCAGCACTTCCCCGTCCATTAAAGACCTTACCAATAGACATCTGCTGTTTATCAGCAACCCGAAATCAATGATTAAGAGAATTTTTGATTAACTTTTGCTGACTCGTCTCATCAGCTCACCCGCTAGAAGGTGTAACCACGGGTCCGGAAGGGCGCCAGACGGTCGTTCCGCCTTATTGTGTGTTGGTCAGTGGTGCACATCCCCTCGCCCCACCTGCGATTGAGCCCATGACCCATGGCAGCTTGCATCACTCGTCAGTAGCTTACACCATGAAGCAATGTGGGACGATATATATATATATATATATATATATATATATATATATATATATACAAAAAAGCTTTTTTGCTTCTGCTCCTTTTTTGTCTCTTGTTTTCTTTTCACACGCTGTTTTCTCTTTTTTGGTGTGTTCAATGCTTGCAATGTAGATCAAGAAAATCAAGACGAATATTCGTGTACATTTTCCACTGGGCCCGGTTCTGAACCATCTCCGAAAGACTTTCCAGCCAGCGGTGTTCTTCATCTTTGATGTCACAGCCTGGAAGACTCACGAGACCTATGACAGCTAAACCGGAAGTCAGTGCTTTAATCGTTTGTCGCTACTTGATACGCCGACTACCGCGCGATTTCTCCCAGCCTGGTCCTGGGCGAGCGAAGAGAGCGCGTAGGGGCAACCGTTCGCATGGTGTGCGGGACAATGGCAGATCGTCATAACTTGCAAACTAACTGGGTTATAGTACGGCGACCCACTGCCATGCAGGTTCATACTTAGTCTCGTTCTTATATTTTCTTTGGTGGCTTCCTCGTATTTTGGCGCTGTAATTTGTGTGCGGCTCATTTCTTAGTCAGGCCCTTCTAATTCGACATCCATATTGAGACCATGCTCGTACGACGCTTATAAAAATTTATCTGAGTTTAAACCTCAGATCTCGTGTCATACTAAGACACCGCTATCCAGATATACCGACTTCTGCTGCTCCGTTCTCGTTTTTACGCCTACTTGTACATAAATTTGGAACCTTTCAACTTTTTTTACAGCTTGTATCAACGCCCATGTATGCAACTTTGACTCGTTTCTTGTTCGATACACAATTCTGAATATTTCTCCATTATTTCTCTTAACTGACCATCTTTGTTTCTTCTCATTCAAGTCGAATTTTCTTTGTCACTACCCAGAACGCCGGTTAAAAGGTTCCAAAAGTTTGGTTTTCCGGAAGCTGGATTTTACCCCAATCACCTTCCGCTGTGTTTTTGTTTCCGTCTACTCCCGGTCACAGATTTGAAAATCAATTTGTAGACTATGAAGAACTAGCATTTGGTTACTGTTGTTAAGTGCCGCATGACCACTGCCTCTCTTTGGAAAGCCGAAGGATCTCCTTAGTGGTCCTACTAGTTGGACATGGGGAAGATCTTAGTCACTCGACAAGGTACGGTAGCTTACTTTACTGTTTACCTGCGCTGTTAGAAGTTACTACTTTTCTAACTACCCTGCCCCTTCCTCATTCTCCACTCTACACTTAACTCTGTTCACATGGATTCACGCGGCTTTTTCAACCTTTTGCTGTGAAGCTATGAAATGAATAACGATAAGACCGAATCTTTGCGTCAACGGGTGCAGTTGTTGCGAAAAGAACTTGAATTTAAACGAAAACTGTTGAAAGCAAGTCTCTATCACGTCATGTTTTTAGATTTCTAGAGCGCGGAAAAGAAAACCAAACTATCGAAACATTTGTCATGCAACTCCGTGGATAAAGTGAACAGTAAGGTACTTTATCCTGATCAATCATCTCTATGTTTTCACCATTTTAGCGAATGCTTCCGTGCAATCGAGTCTAGCTTCCGCGAATACCGTCCCGCCTTTTACGCTTCACGATATCGACGGTGTTAAATTTGAACATCCGTCATGCGTAATGATCACATCTACGTGTTTGCTGGACAGAGCCCTGACCATCGCCAATCTGTTATGCGTTTTGTCGAATTCTGATGAGCTTCTCTTTGCTGTCACTTCACCGAAGTCGACGGAAGTTCGGGTGATTTGGCGCAAGCATATCCGCGCGGACACAGTCGCTTTCTTGCGTATCATTGCTCACCCGATTCCCCATTCCATT
Organism: Dicrocoelium dendriticum; assembly: GCA_944474145.2. NCBI lineage: Eukaryota > Metazoa > Platyhelminthes > Trematoda > Plagiorchiida > Dicrocoeliidae > Dicrocoelium > Dicrocoelium dendriticum. The sequence continues at coordinate 10,603,599 of OX104067.1, read as the reverse complement.
ACTCCGAATGTGGGCGTTGTTTTGGCGCAGCAATTTCAACAGACAGATTGTGTGCTGGTTTCTCTCTACCTTTTTCATTGCCCTACTGATGCTTATATGACTTCTACGCACCTTTGTGATGTGATAACTGTTCCCTTACCCCGCAATCCGAATGCCTCCCTAACCGATTTGCGGCCTTTTCCCTCCACTTTATTTGGATCTTTCCGCAGTCGTGTATCGCTTTTACTTTTTTCACCCGTCTGTCTGAGTTTTGCTCTTCTCGACATATTCGATTCACAAAAGGATGAGCATCTTTGCCTCCGTTTGGTCCGTTCTTGGTGCATTGAGAACTCAATTCAAAAATGGAATGCAATTTTGTCTTCGTACACCTCGGGTGATTGCCCTGACCATACTGTACTCAGTGTACACTCGTCTACTCAAAATTGCGACCTGATTGGCTATGTCTGGCATCCGGACCCAGCACTCCATCGTCAAGACTATTTTAAATTTAACATCCCAGCTGATATCACGGGAAACTGTACCCTGAGCCTACAACAGTTGGTTTCCGCAGCTCTCAACGGTTCCCCTCCCAGTGTCGTGATATCGTTGCTCTTGGAACTTACACGTTCATCGGATTGCGGCACGCGGGTGTTTCTTATCATCGCCACTTTAGTTAACGAGCACTGTTTCATATTGCGTTTCATTGATATCTTGGGTCTTCAAGCCCCCATTGCTGATACTCTTTGGCTTCTTCTCCCTACTCCTGATGATACTCTAGCACAGTTAGTTGTCTCCGCCAACGTACGAAGTGCTGGCTCTTACTCAGAACTCTATCTTTCTGCTTGGCCTGTCAATGCACTGCTAAGTAACAGTGAAGGGGGGTGTACCCAACCGGTGAGCGTTTTCTCATCTGTCATTCCAGCCGATTTTACTTTTTGCCTGTTTCCCTTCGATTCTCCACACCGCACCTTTTCCACAATTTCTCCAATTCTATTCGTTTTGTGGTACAACCGTGTGACTTCTACATTCCGTATGTTCTCTGGCCTATAGGGACGCGTCTGGAAGCTTCCCCATCTTGTCTAGTCTGTCCCGATTGACTCCGCGCTACGCTTCTCAGGAGATCTGCTGTTCATCGGTCTTCCGTTTTCACTTAGCGACTTAGGCTGTTTATTGAGTTTCTGTACCTAGTGGTTGCCTCGTTATATGGCGATGAAACGTGTTGGGAATCAAGCCAACTCTCAACGTCCGCAAGTTTTTATACAAACTCCCCGTGGTTATAACTTGTCCGCTTTTTGTAGTCTTACTTTGTTTCTCTTCTACCCAATGCATTGAGTGGATGTGTGCGATTGTTTCCCAACTTCCTTCGTAACAGTCGGCAGAGATGTTTTCCTGTTAAGTTTACCCGTTTGTTCTGGGGGTTGCGAAGAGACAATTCCTTGTTTTTACCATTGCTCCCCGTTCCACTGTGATAACTTCAAAATACTGTTGGTTTTTCCTATGCTGGTTTTCATGGTTTGTACCTATCAACTGAATATTGAAACAAGACATTTTTGTTATACCTCCCTGAAAAGATATCGGATAACGTAATTAGTATGGTTGAGCTGTCGTATTGTGCCTTCTGAGCGATTACCTACATACAACACATGATTGGTTCAAGATGGACTAGGTCATTTGATCTCGACTGATGCTATGCTTTGCAGTACTGTATAGGGTTCAGTATCAATGTCTGCGGTATTTTTTGAACGCAAAGCGGTGGCCGATCTCGGTCGATAACAACGTAATTTTCCTGGTTGTGAATGACGTCGGGATTGAACTAGTTACCGGCGTTCAGAGAATATTTCGTGACTACTGAGATAGCATCGCAGTTATAAATTAATAAATTCATTTCTCATCAGAATGAGACACGTTCTAATGCACGTGGACCGATCGTAGTATATCGAATTGTTTCACACTAATTGCAACAGATTGTTGTCACTGTTCGAACAGACATATTTTCGCGTCCAGCGACGCTTTTCTAAGCGAATTCCGCCAAAAAGTACAAGTCACTACGTCAAAGTTTCCGGTCGAATCGTAATTCGTCAGGCGATGTGTATGGACGGAATAACCTGCCTAGGAGAAGAAACGAATAATCATTAGTGGAACTGCAAAGAAGCCGTGGTATAGGCATTGTACGAAGAGAACGAAACGCTAATATTTGAGAGACGTGTCTGTAGTAATTCTTAATTCTCTTACCGGGTTACACAGCTCTCAAGTGACCAGTGTTTGCACTAGCGCATACCAAGTTGAGCCTTAGAGATGGAAGTTAGGGCCGTGATATCCAACCTACCAATGTGATAGTGTTTGCACCAGGCTGTGCAAGTTGTAATAGGCAAATAAGACAAAAGTAATGAAGTGAAAACCAAGGTATCCAAGAGAAGCACAAATGCGTTGAACCTTCCTCTTACTCAGTCCTGGCTGTGTTCGTCATTTTGGTATGCATATTATGTGCCATTCAACTCTGTCGAGTAGGCTTCCTTTGTACTCCGATTTGCTCAACTACTCCACCTGTAATGAGGAATTCGTTGACTCGATCAGGGGAACACGCAGAATCTTGAGGACAATGGAAGTCTGTTACAAATGTTTGCATATTTGTTATGGAAGAAGTTCGCGTACTTTAGTCCACGACTTTGACACTGGTAGAGTGAATTATTCGCTTCCTACATTAGCGAAAACGGCTGGGTACTTGAGATCGTCGATGTATGACATCGGGTCAAGCTTCAGCGTTCTGATCGATCGATCGATCTGGTTAATGTGTGTTGAACGCTCTCCAGCGCCATCGTATATCGCTTCCGTACGTTGCAGTAAATCATAGACCAGTTGGGCTTGTACATGTCTGGACCAATGTAAGCTCAGCATCTTTTGAGTCGAGCAGTCTTATGAACACCGCATTTCTATCTTAGCTTTCGCGATGGTGTAGTAGGCCTGTTCCACAGAATTTTCGGAGTAATATACTCCTAGTTCACATCTTCAGTTTTACAAGCAAGCAGTCTACCAAAAATGGCCAGTGAGATAGACCGAATATCGCAACGGTGTGAAGGAACTTTGCTCTTTCCAACTGATAATCCTATTTTTGACCTGGAGCACTACACTTCAAGATAATCTAGACTAGTTTGTACGCTTCAAACTGCGGCCTTCTGATATGCCACATAGAACGTATACCTGAACTTTAATATCAACATCGAACATGTGTGGGCGACCATAGGCAGTTAAATCAATGCCCCCATCATGGACGTGCATACAAACTATAAAAGGGCCCAGCACTCTGGATTGGACAGCGCCACTTGTTACCGGATGGCGACAGCAAATGTGGTCTTCAATCCTGACTGTCCTGGTTATGCCATTAAGATAGGACAAAGACCAGAAAAGGATCAGCTATACCAAATGATGCCAAGGTTACCGGGAATCTGTTGTTAGGTACCTGCTTGAACGCCTTTTCTATCTCGTGATATATTGTGACCTAATTTGCCGTCATCCCCGACCCGTAGCCTAAAAGTAACGAGGTTGTCTTGTAATCTGACGGCGCGGTTTCCAGCCTGCGTAGGGGCAGCGCAACCTTCACATTATCCTTAGCCCACGTGCGACCGGTGGTGGTTGCGCGGCAGCGTACTGTCGGTACTGCGTACCGGCGTACTGCTGATGCCTTCTTCATCGGCAGATTTTGTAATGTATTGGTGTGATTAACAAGTACGATGCGGAATAAAACCTTGCTTCATCGGGTTTACAAGCTTTTTTTGAGAGTAGAAATTCACGATCTTTTCTATAATTGTAAGGTGGATACGAGTATAGTTTGCTACATCATTCTTCGATTCGCTCGGCCCCGACATCAAAGATTTTATCTGTTTGCGCAGCCACTTTGTGGTCGGTTCGTATGTCCAAACTTCGATCAATCCGTCCAACGTAGCAGCCTCCACAGCTACTGATGATGACAGTGGGACTTACATTTCGACTCCCGTAACTGAGAAGAGTGTTATCCTGTTTGTAGTTTATGATGTTTATTATCCGCATGAATCTGACTTGAATTCGGATCCACAGATGACGTGGACATGGGGCGATAAGACTTCCTGTGTTCGCAGCTTGCTGCATGTACGCCAATTTTGCACGGATTTTCAAAACTTTAGTCGCTTGTATGGTCTACGGTTAAGGCAAGATTTCACAGTGTTGTCGTGTAGACTAGTGATGTGGCCGTTTCATACGGAGTGCATAAAGAAACTACTGATGTCTGTGCAGCGTATTTGGTGCGAGCGAGTGGCGCTAAGGTTTGTCAGCATGTCGTATTTCCTTGTATGCCTCCTTGTGAATCGCTGAAGTTCTTGTTTAACTCTAAGTTCCTACGGTACCTCGTTCACATTTTTACATGTCATCTGGTCACTTGTCTCAGCGTGTGTTGCTTACCAATAAAACGCCGGTTTGAGTGAAGCTTCGTGCTGTTCATCCCGTGACATGAGAAATGTGTGTGGGGCAACTCACCGAAAGTGTGAGTAGACTTAGTGTTTGTCGCATTCTCGGGCGGTGATTTCGTTCTTAGAATCCGAAATTCTTTCACTTTCCGCTTTTCTGAACAAGCCCATTGCCAGCTAATCCAACGCAGACAATCTGTAGCTTACATGTTTTCCAAATTCTTACAGTCCAGGCCAAACTCGAGTTGTTCATCTCGCTTACCCTTCCCGTCCTTGAATACTGTAATTTTCTCTATGGTAGCATGTGAACGATGAGCGGGAAATCCATGAAGATTGCCCACCAAACGTTTGTTCAGTGGCAAATGTGCCCTAGATCAGCGTGAATGTCGTAAACAAATTCACCTCGAATCCGTTTGACTTCGACATCTGGAGCAAAACCTGATACTCCTACACAGTTTGCCCCACCGGGAAACGTACTCCTACCTACCTAATTTAGAGATGATGTAGACTCCGCAAGGGCTAGAATAGCAATACAGTCCAACGTTTTTCTCATCTGAAATGCCGTTCTTTGAAACAGTCTGCCAACCACAATCATGGTATGTGAAAACCCCAAATAATTCCCCACGAAACTCGATAGTTTCTTTGATCTGGTAGGGTTGTCGTCCAGGTACTCATTCAACAAATCATCGGATGAAATCTTCCAGGATGGACCAATAGACATTTAGAGAGAGCTGAAAGTGGCATAATATACACTCATGCAGGAGCACGACGACTTCTGTAGCTACTCACCTGTTCCTATGTTAGAAACAGTTTATCGAACTATAGATAAGTGTAAATCTGTGGTCTATTTCTCGACCTTATGCGGCACAGACCGATTACGTGACCTGATCATTTTGTTCACCATAATCCAATATTGGAGAAAGCTGTTCGAATTTTTCAATGTTTCCAGTGGAGTCTTGGGAGTGTTCTATCATTCAAAATTAGCAAACTATGGTTAAGTTGGAAGTGAGAAAACTATGGGTATATCCGGCAGTTCATGCAAGGTAATACTCTATCGGATATGGTACAATCATGGATTCGTTAGTGCTATTGAGCTTGTTTCTGGTCATTCATCTCTTCATCTAGCGATTTTACTCCTTATCGCCATCACTTTTGAGTAGTCACTGCTATTATTATTATGGAAATGTTTGTCTTATATTTTATTTAACACTTGCCTACTAAATATTTTCCAGAGTGCCGCAACACATGAGTAACAATCAAAAGAAAGAGGCATGGAAGCAAAATTCCATGTACTGTGTGGGCATTGAGCTTCCCGGTTGCGCAGGTCGAGGAAGAGGGACCCCACCCCGTGGCTTTGGTCTGAAGACCTGACCCGCAAGGCAGCGGGGTGATTTCCGAAGACCGTTAATAGCCAAGTGGCTCATTCGCCTTCTTTGTGTTTGGAAGCAGTACACAGAGTAGCCGGTGGCCAGCGAGGTTGTTCATCCGCCCTCCTGTAGATACTCACCCCCCAGTTACAGAAGTGAGTGGTCAGTGACCCTATAGCCGGTCACATTGGCTTTGACACAGCGCCGTACGAGCACTTGTGGTATTTAATGGAGAACCAAGTGACCAGCCCAGAACTCCCCACGCTCTGAGACGTTGCCGCTGATTGTCCGCGACTGCTTATTCATCTCGCTTGCAAAGCAAACGAGACTTATTCGCAATTACCTCCACAAGGAAGGCATTCCCCGATCCGCAACCTGGGGACGCGCCCGATAGCGTACAGCTCCGCCACGGGATGTTTGTCTTAATAACTGACTCAACCGTAATTTCCATAGATCTCACTTGCTACACCGAACTGTACTCGTTCACCAGTCCTTTGCCATCATCATGTGTTATGGGCTTAACAAAATGGGCACAAACTAGGGAAATCGACCTCGAGAGTTTTGTGAGAAGACAATTAGAGTTCTTATTCTTCACTTATTGGGACTTGTTTGACCACTGTAGCTTTATTAATTATTCAGCCTACTAATGTGCCGTCTACGGTAGCCACCGATACCTCCTCAGAAATTTTGTTCGTTGCTGATAACCGCTGTGATCCTCTGTCTAACTGCCACCGTCCGTCGTACTTGATTCTTGCCTTCCAGACACCCATGCACCATCGTACTTTGTATATTGACTAGTATCACTGAATCAATACGGTTAGTGAGGTGTGACAGGGTTACTCTACATTCCTTGCCCTCTTCGACTTTGTGAACAAAACCATCAGAATTCGCATATCCTCTGACAAGACCCAACCTCCGTACACAAGAGCTTCTGGACAGACAGAAGTAGCGCACTGCACACTTCGGTATGCGTTTCGCACCTTCAGATTGTAACTGGGCGTTGCAGGACAAAGATAGGACCTCACTGGCTCTAGCCATCGGCACCCAGCCACTAGGAGTGGTTGGTCAGTTCGTTCATCTTGATGTGTTTAAGTCCAGTCAAGTCAAGGTAAGCTTTATGTACCCAGATGAGCGCATTTTCTGCATTTTACATTACCAACTGCGGGTTAGGTAAAACAACATCTTGACAAATGCAAAATTTCATACACAGATACAGAAAAGTGAAAAGGGTGCAGCTTTGTCACTTGAGTAAAAGGGCCGGCGTTCTTGAGCACTGAGGGAATATTGATCAACAGAATCCTCGTGGATTTTCCAGCTGACAGAGCATAATTTTGTGAGGTCAGTTCTTCGTAAGTGGGTACCCCCTATGACGTTCACATCCCCGAGCTAGTAACTGCATGTGTCTTCAAAGCCTAAGGTTTTCATCCCAGCGGTGATACGATTCACATAAAATACTGTCTTTTATCAAAAGACAGTTGAGAAGAAATTTTTTCGACAATTCTCGTCAGGCAGTTACAATTATGAATTACATAATTTGGTGGGATAATGTGCTATCGCTAGTGTAGCATAGTTATGCCGTGCCGAGTTTACATGGTATGATTTCAGATTTAATCTTTTTCTATCATCAAAGTTGCTTCTCATCCTTTGCCAAAGAAAATGAAAACTCGGTTCCGTCCGCACAAGGAAATCTCTCTCAGGACGCCATGATATATTCTTCGCCTAAACAAGGCTTTGAACTGCAAAACCCTGGCGAATCAAAATAACGTTTTTTATTTATGTCTGACATAGGGAATATGCTGTTAAACTATACGAAACAATTGAAAGAATATGATCATGCCGAACAGGTCATGTCTCGTAAAATCGAGAATATACATTATTATTATTTTCTGATGTTCCGCGGTCAGCGCCCAATTTTAAACACACAACCATAGATCGATGAGCCAACAGTCAGCTGCCAGATCTGTGGTCACACTTTGCATAAGCATTTTCTATTTGCATAATTTCGGCTGCAGCTTGTTGCTCGCGATGGCTTCCGCCGTGATCAACATACGCTTTCTGAGTCCTTTCGGCGCAATGTAGAGGACTTCAAAGCAGTCCTTACTTTGCCTGTGATGTCCACTACTGATCAGATGTTCAAAAATTGAGCTGTGGACCTTCTTGACCGTGCCGTTCCGCAATGATGCCGGGCAGTGTTCTGCTATCCGCCTCCAAAAACGTCTGACCGTATGTCAGACGTGACGCGCACCACAGATGCAGGTGAATTAATACAGAACAAATGACTCGGACTGAACCGGAATTTTGTCTTTGAGGCATTATGTAGTCGACGGTGTGGTCTCACAAATGATGTGGAGTTTCGCGGTGGGGTATGTTTGATTCACCGCGGTCGACAATTTCTTGTTCAGTAAGTCAAATGGGATTTCCACTTTGAAAGGGACTGAAAGGAAGACGTGGCTTCTGCTTTTTGTTGAATGCCGCGGGGTACACATTGCTTTCTAGTGTTTTGACGATGAAATCCCTTTCGACTTCCAATGTCTCAGGGCTGCAGATTTTTGTGGCGTGCTAGTACAGCCAGTGCACTAAGTTTCGTTTGTACTTCCTTGGTACTAAGCTGAGAAAGTGAGTGTACTATCCTATTCAAGTTGCTTTCCAGTAAACCCTTTGTTCATTGAACCCATCATCACTTTATCGTAGCAAGATGTCCAGAAATGGCAGTTTGTTGTTATCCTCCTTTTCGCAAGTAAACTTCAAGGATGGATGGGCTTTGTTGAACTGCTGCACTAGGTGTTCATGATTAGTATAAGAATCACAAACAATGAATGTGTCGTCCATATAGCGATCGTAGCAGACAAACGATGTTATTAGGGGTTGCAAATGTCCATGTTCAACTTTTGCAAGAAAAATGCCTGCCAGTAACGGTCCTATAGGTGGACCCATCGCAACACCATCTGTTTGTCGATAGTATTTTCTGTCAAAGAGGAACTGTCTGGTGAATGTGCAGCGTAAGGTTAGCTCTTTGGCACGTTGAACTGGGATACCAATAACGATGTTCTTCTCCGTTAGCTGACTACATATTTAACCGACAGTTTCTATTAATGGAACGTTTGTGAAAAGGGATTCTACGTCGAAAGATAGCATGAATCTGTTCTTCAGGTTTAATTTTTCTACTCGTTTAATGAATTCGAACGTATCGTTTACCCCGTAGCTTGATCTTCCTTGCGCAGTGCTTCAAGTAGTTCTACAAACCATTGGGCAACTGCGTGCATAGCAGACCCTGACCTTACGATTATCGGCCTTAGCGGAACGTTAACTTTGTGAACTTTTGGCACTCCATATAGACGAGGTGACTGCTAGCCGCACGGGGTTAACTGGTCAAGCAAAGTATCATCAGCGTTTCACTTATCTCAGCAGTTTGATACTTTTAGTCTCATCCTGTAGGGAGCTGCCATTTTGTATCGGATCCAGCATGAATTTGCTGAAGTCACTCAAGATAACTTGCATCTTCGACATGTAATCCGACTTATTCAGTATTACCCTGCTTGTGTGCATGTTTGGGCGTCGCATCTCTGGAGGAGTGTTGCTTGTATAGAAACCGTACACCATTTGGCAACTAGGAGGATTTAAGGCCAACATGGAAAGTCAGGATGTAAGGTTATATATATATATATATATATATATTTGCTACGGTCTACGAATAGACATAAAGCCACCAGAGTACAGAAATAGTAAAAGGAAACACAACACAAAACATCAAGGTCCATGGTTTTGTCAGAAGGCGAGATACTACCCGGTTGCCCAAGCCGAAATAGGGTGTTCACTTAGGGGACACCACCCCGAGCCTTTGGATAAATAGCCTGCCCGCAAGGCACCGGAGCGAATTCAGGGAATCGCGCCCATTGGGAGCCGGTGACTGATTGCTCAGTTCATACGGCTTTTGTTTGTTCCTTTGTCAAACAGGGGCCCAATGCTCCCCAGAATTACAGCATAAATTTGCTGGAATACAATGTTTCGCCAGAATGAAGCAAGGGGCAGTGACTTTATTTAGTGGCGAGTCACGTCCGCCACGTAACAGTGTTGTTAAACTGACATATGGGGCTTTTTATAGGGAGAACGCTTGCCAAGCGAAAACCCACCGCCTCCTGGAACACTACCGCCGAACCATTTGCTGGAACGGGAAATCCCGGACCACCCAGCTGGCACCACGAGGACGTTGTTCGGCAAGCGCAGATTGAATGGCGACCTGATAGAAGTGTTCAAAAATAGGAAGAGTCATAGTGTTATCAAGCCAGCTGATCTGTTTGCATTAGCTACCTCAAACCATCTGCTGTGACATCAACTTAAGCCTAAGTAGCAGAGGTCCGGGGTTAAATTCTATGCGAACCGTATAGTTCGCAGATGAAACGAGCTTCACTCTGCTTCGGGGGAGAATATAGTAGGACAGAAGTCTTCAAATGGTCTAGGCAGACATTGGCTTTATCTTTTTCCGTTTATTGTAAATTTACTGCTACCCATTTCTGGGATCACGTGATCCACAAAAGTACAGAGATGGCTCTTGCTCTTACTTCACTTCCTTTGCAGTAGCAAAGACAGCAAGTCAGATGTCAACATGTTGGGGGTCCTGGTTTGATTGGAGGTACGAGCTTGTGGATGCTCTTGAGGCATCATCATCAAAAGTTCTACACTTTGTCGGGGTCGTTAACTGGCACACTCACCAAGATATCTGGTCCGAATAATTTAGGTACCCTTGTAAACCAACTTAGCGTAAATTTGGAGTTCTTTTTTGCGGATCTTAACGACCTATTGTCTACATCATTGCGTGTTCTTCTATGTAACTGTTGTAAAGCTGCCTTCGTACTGCTGTACTGCTGCTATTCCGCACCTGTGAGACTACGACCGCCTGATTGCTTAGTCACGCGCCCAACCAACCGACGGGATACAAAAGGCCAAGGCTCGGTAAACTGGGAGTCTATTCTACACGATAGGTCAGTTCTGTTTATTGGTGAACCAAACACACTAATTTTGGAAGCGTTTGGCTCTCAGCCAATTCCGTCTCACGGATTTTCCATATTTGGCAGAGTGGTTCGCCTCCGTTGACTCGAGCTTGTGTTTGCTAGCCAATCAGTTTGCACCCGATTCCCAAATTCGGCAAACCAGCCGAAGGTCCTTCCACGCTCGTGCTGGTGACCTTGGCATGCAGCAGACAGCTCACGTGCTCTGCGATAAACCTGTGCGCGACCTCGTATCTGGACATTGGCTCCGCTTACCTCTCTACTAAACTCAGGTGGCTGTATCGCATGGCAAAACTTAACAGGTTGCAGCAAAGTTTCTTGCGCTTATTCGACTATTGAGCTCCTTAAAAATTATCAGCTGTCGCGATTGCTCAGCGGCTGCCTACACTGGATTCCAAGCGATGCTGACCGTATTAGGTTTTTAGGTTTTCAATAACGAAACCAGGTTGTTACATTGAGAACTTCCTGCTGGCTGCATTAGTTTTTTTACATCTGTGCTGCATTGTCAATATCACAAATGTACTTGTGTATAGCTTTTATCCACTACTACTGAAACGGTTTTATAAGAAGGGAAAAAGAGCAAGAGATTAACAAGGATTTTCCGGTGAGAATATTTGTCGTCGGCATTAGAAATGTGGTACATGGAAGCTGTTCTGAGGAATAACAGCTGCCGTGAGCTGTCATCATCAATATACATGTTAGTTAGAGGTGGAAACACCTCAGCTACTGTGCCGCAACACATTGGAAGTGCAAAATGGACGCAGCAGTAGTACACCAGCTGGGGCACCGGTAATGGATGGGCCACGTTCCGGAGAGCTATTAGCCGGCTATTGTGCCGCAAAAAATTTATATTCTGCATCAGAAATGACATCGTACTTGTAGGGGAAGGCTAAGCGCGAGCAGCAGGGACAAAGTAGCTCACAACATAAACGTCACTGAGGTGGGCTCCTAGCCATGTCAACAAGTGTAACAAGCCAAATGTGTTCATCATCTCTCAGCCACAAACCAGGGAGCCGAGAGGCTTCAACCGCGACCAACTTCGAACTAATGGCGTTCATTTCACTTGACCATTTCGTCCCTTCACCTCTCTCTTCTTCCTCGGTCGCGAAAATAACGCACGTCGCGGGAGTTGGTGTGCTGGTATACGCAACACGGCCCAGCCATCGAAGCATGGTACGCGAAATAATGGTTGGCGGTACACTTCCTTTTCTTGTGTTGAACGCGCTCATTGCTCACGTGGTATTCCCACCAGATATGAGCCAACTTGCGAAGGCCGCGTTAGAGAAGTTTCAAACCGTATTGTAGTCGAATTCCATGTTGGAGACCTGGCACGACGGATGTTCATAAACCGAACCCTGAGTTGTCTCCCACTATCACTTAAAGGAATATCCCTATCTTCTTTCATTGCTACAGCTCTGTAAATACTATTTGGCCCATCGATGTCATTTGGGAACGCGAAAGTGAACATATGTGAGAAAAGTGTTCCCGAGGCTTTATCGCCGATCGTCATAAAGTGGAGCTGTTTTACTAGTGGAGGATTCAGGGAATACTGTAAACGAATATATTATGAACAGCATCGTCATCGATATACAAAGTCCCCTCATGATAGCATCTGCATTCCAAATGGAACCCGAAAAGTATCGTTCCATTTCACGCACGCCTACGATTTTTGATGCTGTCGAGAACCTTCTGTTCCGTTGCAGTTTCACATCGCCCATCTGACAATAACTGCCAGTTGACCTACACTCCTCAACTTTCCACCCGATGTCTTTCGTGTCTGATTTATTCGGTCTTGTCTCCAAAATATTCAAAAATCCCAAAGCATTTCAACTTCTCATTTTGGGTGTAGTAGCGCCTTCAAAAAATTTGAGTTATCTTATGCTGTTTAACATGCCTGAGAAGGCCGGTCACTCAAGTGTTGGCGAATTGCTAAGCAGCTACCTTACAAATCACACTTATGCTACCTGGCTGAAAACTAAAACTGCTTTATGATTCTGCTGATTTTCTCTCTCTTTTTCATGAACACCAGTCTGAGGCAAACAATTGTTTTCAGTGATTCATCTACGGGCCGGTACAATCATATAAGGTTAAACTACAAAGGGATGGATAGTGATTGGTTCGGTGGTTTGTTCTGAAATGACTCGGTCAATAGTTAGACAGCAAATATTTCGCCGCTGTCTCATTCACGCAGATCGATTGAAGGTTGCGTAATCACTGCCTGAGCCGATGTCAAGGTGACGGCTAGGCTGATGGCTGTTCGGTCACAGCAGGTATAGAGATTGAACAACCTTTTTGCGAGCAAAGTAGGGGCTGGACTATGCGGATCGCAATGGCCTCTGTAGTGGTGAGTATCCTTAACCGCGTACCTTTCGATTTGCTCATTGGAACCTGCTAAATCACAGTACAGGCTTTCTGGAGGTTAATTTGGTGACCTGATTCGAACAGTTGAAGCGAAACACCGCTTGTAAGAACTCCGGTGCCCCCGTTCACTGCCCATTAAGGGCTATCTTTCTAAGTGAGACGTGACAGTTGACGAGCCGTCCGACCAATATGTTGTCACACAAGTGTACTCAAATCGACAGATAACGTAAGAAGTGGTCTGCTTCCTCAGCCTATTCATGTTGCACACAGGAATTAGCTGGTCCGTGGCGAAGATGCATCGTAATTCCGCAGCCGGAAAGGTGTTCCTTATCAATTGCGTCAGTTTCCTTGTTAAAAACCCACTAACTGTATCACATTTAGCACCAAGGCGGATGAAGATGGCATTTTCTCGACAATGTCCTCAACGACCGGTTTTATTTTGGGCTGCATGTTGCGTTAAATAAATCTTTCCATTTTCGAGCAATGTGTTCTGGATGGGTTTCATATCTTCCAGAGCCTCCTCTGAGCATCTCTTTCTCGACCTTGACATGAGACAATGTACTAAGTTACGCTTTTATTTAAGCGGTACAAAACTACCGAAGTTTGTATACTGACCGGTCCACGTCTTCTTTCTGTTGGTCTTCCTTAATATGGAACCGTCAGTTCGTCTGCTAAGGTGTACATCCAGAAATCAGAGTTGACCATCTTGTTCAAGTTCGTAGGTTGTGCACCATTGTAACGCTAAAAATATACATAAATAAATGATATATTCCTCGGTGATTCGAGAAACAGTCCAACTATATGGTCTGATCAATGTGTACAGCATGGTCGCAAAAAGTAATCAATTTGTGCACGCCTTTTAACAAAGGACCCAAAACAGGTTTTAAAGTAATTGGCAGAATTAAGGTATAAAAGAAATTAAAATACCAGGAACAATAACATATGCAGATTTACACAGATGTCCAGTTAAAGTAATGCGGCCACTAGTGGAACCGTCTCCAAGGGACCTGCTCCCATGCAAGGTATTCCCTCGAAAGGTTTCGCCCGCACTTCCATGCTACACCTGGCCGCGTGCTGGGGCGGCATAATAGCATTTGAGCCATCATCTGTTTAGCATATGTTGTGTTCATTTTAGGACTGCATTTATACATGTGTTATGAGCGATGAAGCCTCAGCCCAGTCTGTCATGCGGATCATTCAATTATAACACCTTTTTATACGCCTGTCAATTTGTGGCAATGTGCCTTGCATAGGTAAAGTCTTTTATAATCTGAAAGCTATAATCCGTCACCACAGGAGATCAGCCCAATTGTGGCCAACAATGAAATAAGGAAGCAAATGTAGAAAAGAAGAATTATGTGAAAGAGGCACTATATCGTTAATGTAAAAATAGGCAGGTATTTTTTTAACATCAGTATAAAAATGGATCGAGCCGATCATACGATCAACTTGTGTGGCGTGACAGCCGGAGACAGATAACTGTACGAGTTATCCATAGGCATAAGTCACACAGGTAATACGTTATTGCCATCACTGAATTCAAGTATATGTTTCTGAACTGTTAACTCCAGAAAAGAAGGGGAAATGATTAGCACTGCAGAACGAATGTGGCAAAGGATATCGCAAGACAATATAACGAATTAATCAATGATGCAGACGTTGAGCGCGTCAAGGTCATGTTACACTACCTAGCCTGTGGAGCCGCATTGTGCGCGCTAGTGCGTGAGTGTACATCTCCCGACTAACCAGCGATGCTTATGATTGGTTCAAAAGAGTGTGCTTAGCTAAAACATGTGGACTGCAAAACTAAACAGTTGATGTCTACCCACTGTGGACTGCCGATGTACCATTGCCATTACTTCTACTAAACTTCCATTTACAATACTGTTGTTCTGATTTCGGTTGAGTGTAACAATCAATTTGTGGGGAAGGTTACGAAAATAGTTCCTGACGCCGCATTAGTAAATAATGTTGCTCTCGATTTTAAACAGAACAGCTGGTAAGAATTAAGTTTGAAAGGAGTAAAACCGCATAGGGGGTTGCATTAAAGAGTAGCATAAGTAGCGGTTTTTAACAACTCATCATAGGTGATCATATTTTCTCTGGTGCATTCGAGTCGATCCTCTCCGGTATCATACATGATCCGGCCCTTCTTCATGCAGCTGTTCATCATCAAGTTGAATTTTTAAGCTGCATTTCATTTTGTCAGTGGACATATAAATCTTTATCATTTTCTTGAACATGCAGAAATGTTCAATATATCTAATCACTTCTGGCAACTTATTCCAAATGTAGCCATACCTAAGAAGGTAGAAATTTCTCCTTAGGCTTGTCTTGAAGATAGGTAAAGAGAATATACATTAACCATCTCGCATTTCATTAATGATATTATCCCGAAAGTGCAATTGATAGGTTCCAGCATATGCTTTCCGCCACGCGAGTTTACGGAGGAAGCACAGACTTGGTTGCGTTCTTCGTAACCTTTAGAGGGTCACCTGTACCGGGAGCCCAGAGAGCGATTCGAGAAGACGGATCGAGTTGCAGGGAAACTTTTATTGGTACAGTAAAAGATTCCCTGGTATCTAGCTATAAAAGAACGACACCGTGGACGCTCTAGCTAGGGGAACGGATCAAGCACAGCACACAGGGCAGTTGCGCGTTGCAACCGAAACGAGCGCCAAGCAAAAATGGCGATGAGCAAGTCAAACATTCGAACTCAGCAATCCGTTCAACAAACCACACCGGTTGCCTAGGTGTACAATTAAAGAATTTTGGTTAGAATTTTACACAGGCAAACCGGGGAATCTCCAGACTGCTACATAGCCCTCTCCCAGAAGGGACTGTGTAAGCAGTCCTTCGATCTACGTTAGGACTGTCCGTCGCGGGCCAGCCTTCTGCGAGACCAGGTTGTGAAACCTGATGCAGCTGTTGGGGGAGAACCATGCAATCGGACCCTAGCGGGCTCCCACCTGTGTCCTCCCTACGGTGTCGAAACGGTAAAAAAACTGTTTGTTGGGGGACAGTTAGTAAAGTTCACGTAGGCGGTTGAACAGGAAGTTCGTTCCACTTGCAGTTGACGTGCGGGGATCCAGCGGAAAGTGAAACCGAGGTGCAACCAACCGACGGTGTATATGGAAAGCAAGATGAGAAAGCAGCATAAATGCATGGCCATACACAAAAGAGTGTAAAGCGAAAAACGTGCAAAGCTGTTTTTGGGTTTTCAAAAGGTTTTGCTCGTTTTTGGCAGTTTCGAAACGTTTTGATCTTTTTTTGTGGATTTTTAAAAACGTTTGATAAGAGCAGAAAATTTCGAAGGCACGTTCTACGTAAAATAGTAAGTGCTGACAAAGTCTGAAAAACGAACTGGAGGCTTGAGTTTCCTACCGCGTCGATTGAGAGTAGGGCGGGTAGGAGTGCTGTCGATTGTGTTTGTCGGTTCTGCTGGAGCGGGCTGACTCGTCTGAGGTTGCGGTGCGAGCTGTGATGGCACCGTCTGTGAAGGTGCTTGCTGCACCGAAGAGTCAGACTTGTCGAGAAATGCTGGCTTGAGTCGATCGATGGTGATCGTCTCAGTGGTGTTGCGTCGTAGCTTGCTTATGTCGGGATCAGCTTGTTGGGCAGCAGCCATAGCGGCTAGATCAATGTTGGTGCCAGGCGATAAGCTGATCTGTTGAATGCGTGAAAGCGCATCCGCGACGGGATTGAGAGCACCTGAGACATGTCGTACGTCTGTCGTAAACTGAGAAACGTAGTCTAGGTGTCTAGTTTCCCGCGGAGAATACTTGTCCGTTGCGCCATTGATTGCGTAGATCAATGGCTTATGGTCAGTGAAGACTGTAAAATGTCGACCTTCGAGGTAGTGACGAAAATGTTTGATACCTAGGTAGATGGCTAACAGTTCCCTACCGAAGGTGCTGTAACGCGATTCGGCGGGTTGTAAGCGTTTTGAGAAGAAACCTAGAGGTATCCATCGATGGTCGATGAGTTGTTGAAGAACTGCACCGACGGCAGTGTCAGAGGCGTCAGTTGTCAGGGAGAGTGGTGCAGATGTGTCTAGATGGGCGAGAAGCGCTATGTTGGAGATAGCGTCTTTGAGCTTCTCAAAAGACAATCTAGCGTCGTCTGTAAAATGAAAAGACCGTTGTTTACCGCGGAGCAAGTCAGTCATTGGTTGAACAATGCTCGCGCAGTTAGGAATAAAGCGTCGATAATAGTTGACCAGGCCAAGGAATCGGCGCAACTGTTTGAAGGAACTGGGAGCAGGATAGTCCTTCAGTGCCTGGATTTTGTCTGGCAGCGCTTCAATACCAGAGGCGGATATGCGGTGGCCAAGAAAGTCTATGGAACTTTGGCCAAGCTCGCATTTATCAGGGTTGACGGTAACCCCATGCTGTGTTAAGCGTTGGAAGAGAGCGTCGAGGTGATGAAGATGTTCTTCATCAGAAGAGCTGGCGATAAGAATGTCATCTAGATAAGGATGAACGCCTTCGAGTCCTCGCGTTACCTCATGAATGAAACGCTGAAAAGTTTGGGCAGCGTTACTGAGGCCGAAAGGCATTCTGAGGTACTCGAATAGGCCGAATGGCGTGATCACTGCTGTTTTAGCGATGTCGTCTGGCGCCACAGGTATCTGATGGTAGGCGCGAACTAAGTCGACTTTGCTAAACATAGACTTGCCAGCTAGAGCTGAGGTCAAGTCGTGCATGTGCGGAATAGGGTATTTATCCGGGACGGTAACTTTGTTAAGTGCCCTGTAGTCACCACAAGGGCGCCAGTCACCGGATTTCTTCGGCACCATGTGTAATGGTGATGCCCATGGACTTTTGGACGGGCGGATTATTCCCAGTTCGAGCATTTGCTCGAATTCCGCCTTAGCAGCTTTGAGCTTGTCCGGGGCTAATCGGCGAGGGTGGGCCGAAACAGGTGGGCCCTTAGTGCAAATGTAATGCATGACGTTCGACGTCACAGGAGGCAAGTCGTTCAGGACGCGAACGAGTTTAGGGTGCTTGCTGAAAAGTTCTAGAAAAGGCTGTGAAGCTTGAGGTAGGACACGAATAAGAGTGATAGCAGCCACGTTGGCGCTAGTCCCGATAACACTGAGCTGTGTCCTAGAGTCGATAAGCTTCTTCCTTTTAGCGTCGACGATGAGGTCGAAGCGTTGAAGAAAGTCTATGCCTATGATGGCGAAAGGCACAGCAGCGATTATGAAAGGCCAGCGAAAGGTTCGCCGGAGGCCTAAATTGAGTGTTAGCAACTTTTCGCCGAAAGTTGCGATTGGTGTGCCATTGGCGGCACGCAGCTTGGTCGGCGATGGTGAGACGACCTCATCTGAGCTACGGGTTATGACGCTAACTTCGGCACCAGTGTCGACTAGAAACTCGGTGCCGGAAGTTAAATCCCTAACACGGATGAGGCGACTTTGGTGTGGGCCGATCGCGTCCGTCGCCGTTACGTACCGGCCGAGGCTTCCCTGCTTCTCGGCGAAGCTGCAAGGTTTGACACATCTACGAGCTGCGGTACCAAAGCGCTGATGATACCAACAGCTAGCCTGCCTGTTGCTAGACTTAGAACGTTTGCAGGGCGATTTTGATCGGCTATGACGACGACGGTCCATAGTAAGCTGCTGGACCTGGCGACTAAGTGTCGCGATTTGTGTTTGCAGGGCTTCTATAGTTGACTGTAAGCCAGTGATAGAAGTGCCCTTGGACGCGACGGCATTGACCTTGCTGGCGTCGGCTTGTGGCTGTGATCGTTCAATAACTCGATCTCCTAAATCCGCCAGTTGAGTGAGCGAAACGGAGCTCACTGTGGCGAGAATCGCTTGCGTGTTTTCCGGTAGCCGTTGTAGCCATAGTTCGCGAAGTAACGTCTCATCCATGGTTGAGGAACCAAGGAGTTGCTGCATCTCTCGTAGCAGGGTTGAGGGCAGTTTGTCGCCCAGTTTCAGATCCCTAAAAAGCTGCTGCAGGCGAACTTTCTCAGAGGGCATAACACGCTTAATCGTGGCCTCCTTGAGAGCCTCATAGCGATTATCGGT
Source organism: Dicrocoelium dendriticum (assembly GCA_944474145.2). Taxonomy (NCBI): domain Eukaryota; kingdom Metazoa; phylum Platyhelminthes; class Trematoda; order Plagiorchiida; family Dicrocoeliidae; genus Dicrocoelium; species Dicrocoelium dendriticum. The sequence goes on along the minus strand of OX104067.1, from coordinate 10,584,413 downwards.
CTGAGAAATGATGACGTCACGAACCTGCATTGATATCTCCTTGGGGAGATAGGACAGCAGCTTGCAATACTTCGGGTAGTCGGAAGTGATTCTGTGGTTATAAAACTCAGCCTCAAGATGAGCGAACCACAAAGGAGGATCCAATTCCCAAAAAGGTCGAACTGAGAGAGCTACAACAGTAAGTAGAGACTCTACCTTATGGTCTACAGATTCCATGGTTTGAAAAAAATGACGCAAAAAATAGGCTACCGTATGCAAAAATAAACCGGAAAATATGAAAAATAAATGGAACGAGCTCACCAGAGAAAAGTTCCAAATATCCGGCGCTGAGGTTGATCCGGATTCGGGGTCACCAATTTAGAGGTTCGCCTGTACCGGGAGCCCAGAGAGCGATTCGAGAAGACGGATCGAGTTGCAGGGAAACTTTTATTGGTACAGTAAAAGATTCCCTGGTATCTAGCTATAAAAGAACGACACCGTGGACGCTCTAGCTAGGGGAACGGATCAAGCACAGCACACAGGGCAGTTGCGCGTTGCAACCGAAACGAGCGCCAAGCAAAAATGGCGATGAGCAAGTCAAACATTCGAACTCAGCAATCCGTTCAACAAACCACACCGGTTGCCTAGGTGTACAATTAAAGAATTTTGGTTAGAATTTTACACAGGCAAACCGGGGAATCTCCAGACTGCTACAAACCACAGAGGTTCAAGATTCAGCTCCTTGCACCTATCTCTGTATGAAAGAGCGGTTGAATAACTAAATATACTCTTCGTGAAGGCGTGTTGAACATTTCAATGGCTTTCAGGTTACACTTCCGCAAGTTACTGAACCTACCACAGCAATATTTAAGCGAAGGCCTGTTACTGATTTTGAAAGCAAATAGTCTGGTTTCTTTCAAGGTTAACAGGTGGCATATGAGCCCAACCGACTGCTTAGCCTTTTCACGGTATGATATGTATGTACGCTAAAGTTTAACGAACTAGTATATCTTAAACCTAAGTCACTAACAGACTGGCTGATGGGAATGATTTGGTTATGAATCCTGAAAAATTCTACTGCTATCTGGCATCCATACACCAGAATACTGCACTTCGATGTTGCGAACGTCATCTGCCACAAATCAGCCCATCTCTCAATGGCTCTCAAGTCGCTTTGGATATTGTTAAGTTTAGCTGTACGCTGAGAACCTGGGAACGTGTAAACCACCTTTAGATCATCAGCAAGCAAATAAGGCTTCCCAAATTGTATAACAGGAACAAGGTCATTTATATACAGTAGGAAGAGTAAAGGACCTAAGACACTGCCCTGTACCACTCCACTGGTGACCAGACGAGTTGAAGATATCTAACCAATGATATCCACAACTTGCGACCGTCCTACTAGGTACGATTGGATCCAGGAGTGAAGCGGATTTGTAACACCCTACTTACTTAATTTATATAGCAGCTTCTTGTGTGGGACTCTGTCAAACGCTTTTTGCATGTCAAAGAAGATGATAATGCACTGAAGACCTGAGTCAATTGTTTCAGTTAGATGGTTAAGGAAGTTAACTTGACAGGTAACACACGAGCGGGACTTCAGAAAGCCATGCTATGAAGGTGAGAGAAGTTTGTGCGATAATAGGAACGAAACCAAATGTTCCTATACCATTCTCTCTGGCATGCGTGAGAGAATGGCTGTGTGACTAATGTGGTGGTAGTTCCGGATATCCGTTTTCGACCCGGACTTATTGTAGCGAGAACGACACGACAGGGGGGTAGACGTTTATTGCACACCGAAAATGGGCACATAAGGGTCTCACGCGCGCCATCGAATATCAACTAGATTTCCGTCCCACCACGCAACACAGGTACGGATGTTAGAGACGAGCCAGTCCTTTCGCCTCGGGAGCTCTGACTTGGAAGTCCCGCCTTCCTGTTTTCGCCTCGAGCTCCACTTCTCTGTACCCGATTTGGATCGGCCAGGAGTCGTTCGAGAGCTCTCGACTTGCTTGTTCTAGGTTGTGTCAATCGGCTCGGCCTCGGTCCTGTGGGCTGCGCTAGCGGCGTATTTGTCTGATTTATTGCGCTGTTCACATATTCCCGCTCCGTAGTTCCGGGCCCAGGCTCGTCGATAGCCGTCCTTCTCGATCCGCTCTCAGCTAGCTCCGAAGAGCTCCCCCGAGGCATTCTTGGAAGCGGCCCCTCTACACCCGCCCCTCCTCGAGGACCTTTCTTCCTCTCGTACCATGGTCGCAGGAGAGCAGCATTCACCCAACGTTTCATTCCTCCGCAGTCGATTAAGAAGTTGCCCGCTTTCTGGTCGATAATGGTGTAGGGGCCTTTCCAGCGTTCTCTGAACTTGCTTGCGCCCGGCCCTTCATGATCCGGCCGATCGTTGTTCCGTAACTTGACTCGTTCTCCAATCCTGAATGGCCTCCACTTGTGAGCCTCATGCCTGGCGTCGTAATTTCGCTTATTCCGCGCTTGTCGAGCTTTGGTTTCGCTTCTAGCTTTCCCTCGCAGTCGCTCTTGATGCCCAGCTGGATGTTTCCGCTCACCCTGGTTCGGTAGGCAAGTATCGAGCGCAATCCGTGGTTCTCTGCCGAACAGTAATTCGAATGGCGAGACCTTGGTGGTTGATTGCATGCTGGTCCGATACGCGATCAGAACCTGAGGCAAAGCATCTTCCCATGCCAACTTCGTGCAGTTTATCCACGTCTTCAAGGTCCGATTGAAGCGTTCAGTCAACCCGTTGGTCTGTGGATGATACGGTGACGTGCGTCGTCTCTGGATGTTCCACTTCTGCAATACGGCCTGAAACGCTCTGGACTCGAAACAGGGTCCTTGGTCGGTTAAAACACACTGAGGGACTCCATACCTTGCGGGTATATTGAACTCGAATACATGAGACACTGTCTCGCCTGTTTGGTCCTTGATTGGTATGGCTTCCACCCACCGAGTGAAGTGGTCAATCATCACTAGAATGTATCTGTTTCCTGTTCGACTCACTGGTAAGGGCCCAAAGACGTCCAGTCCCCAACACTGAAGTTGCTCACCAACCTTCATCGATCGCATCGGCGGTCTCAAGGACTCCATCTCCCGACTCGTTTGGCAGTTTGGGCACCCCCGAATGTATGCCGCGACATCCTTCCTCATGGTTGGCCAAAACACTCGCCTCCGCAGCAATTCAAAGACCCGCTCGAATCCCATATGGGCGCCATCATGAGTTATACGCATCACACGTTCTCGCTGATGTGGTGGAACAAAAGGCACTTTCCGTCCGTCTATCACCACCACCACGTTATCGTTTTCGACCTTCAGCCTGTCCCAGATCTTGAGGAGTTCCTCCACCTCTTCCGATGTGGCCTCCGGTTTGGTGCCAGCCTGTAAGTGAGAGCACAACACATTCACGAATTCATCTGTCCTTTGATCTCCCAGCAGGTTCTTCTCCCCCATCGTGATCGCACGCACCGGTATGGCATTGTCTGGCATGATGTCGTCCAAACACGGGCGTGACAACATATCTGGCAATACATTCTGCGTTCCATCCACGTGCTCAATGGTGAAGTTGAATTCCTGGAATCGGTAGGCCCATCGCGCAAGCCGTCCCCGCGAGTCTTTCGCCGTCATCAACCACGAGAGCGGTTTGTGGTCAGTGACGACCCGGAATTCATTCGCCAGTAAGTAATTTCTCCACTTCTCTAACGACCACACGATGGCCAAGCATTCTTTCTCCGTTGTTGAATACTTCTGTTCCGCCCCCGTCAGCACTCTGCTCGCGTACTCCACCACCCCAGCCGGTTGAGAAGACATTCAATATAAGAGTTATATCATCTCCACCGTGTTTTATTAAAGCAGAAGAGATCGCATCGGGCCGGTCTGTAGGATGGTTGTAGACGGGTAAACAAACGTTTTATCGTAGCGAACCTAAGCTCGATCGCTGCGACTTGCTCAGAGAAGTTAAACGAGGTTGACATTTACAGGGTTCCTTTCTCAAGATTAACGAATTCAGCGAAGTATGAATTAGAGGCTTCTGCCATAGCAATTGGGAAATCAATGCATTCGCATTGAGGCATGACGATGTGGGAGGGTAGGTCAGTTTTGCCACCTCTCCTTTTCCTCAGTAATGCAGTCACCAGTTGACTTTTAGTACTACTATTTACAACCTGTTGTTCTTCCTGCATCAGACGGGTGAGGTGTTTCATGTTCGTCTCAATTATAAAGCGTCGGAGTCTCAGTAATACGCTGAACTCTTGAGTATGTTCATATGTTCGAGTTAACACTCGTATTTTCCGCTTATCCTTTGCGTTGTTAGCGTACTTGGAAGAAGCTCTGGTATTATCAAGGGAGGCAAGTATGCTTGAGCACATAGTCACATTGTCATAGAAGATGTCAGAGGCTCCGTTACTGTTAGATGAAAGTAACAAATGGTTCCAATTTTGTACCCTAAGGAAAGCGGAGAAATCTACCCAATTAACATTTTGAAAGAAGTGCGGAATCACCGCAAACCTCACATGCGACGGCTCAGCTATAATTTTACACCCGACTATTTTGTGATCACATCTAGGGTGACCACCTGGGAGGTGCCTGAGGTAAAAAGTAGGTCTAGTACATTTTTACCCTCGGTAGCCACGAGAACAAGTTGTTCTCAAGCACCAGTGATGACGGAGGTTATGAAATCAGCATGTTTTGCGTTTGTTACTAAGTTTGACCAACAGATATCTGGTAGGTTGCAATCCCCACCTATGACTTTATCAAAAGAACTAAGTTCCGATATGTGATTGAAGATATCAAGCAATTGGTTCTCATCACTGAAGCTGGCCTCGGGTGACCGATATATACAGCCTACAAGAGTTCGCTTAGGGCCGAAGGACAAGAGTAACCAAGCGGGATCAATAGTGGGGCATATAATTGGAAGTGTGAATTCAGAGACAAAGGTTTGTGAGCAGTAAATTATGCAACCATCTCCACTACCTTGCTTTCGATCCCTTCCAATAAGGTTGTAACCTTCGATGGAAAGCAGCTGGCTGGGCATAGAATCAATACATCAGCTTTCAATGAGTAAAATCATATCAGGTTTATTCAGACTTATTAAGGTGCGGAGTAAATGAAGTTTTTTCAACAGAGTACGGATATTAAGTATCATCAGTCTTAAAAATGCGTGCGTCGCCACTAATTATCAGCCTTGTGCTTTTGCTAGCAGGATGATGTGGCATGTATAAATACCGTAGTCATTGTAGCCCCTTTAGGTGTTGCTTTGTTGATTAATGCCGGTTTCATGAGGATTGCATTCCAGTTCATGGATTTTATAGGGAGGTTCCATCTGCATTGACTGTGCTTCTAATGGTGCCATTCGGAGAGAGACTCGTCAAAGAGTCTCAACACGTATGGGTGACCATATGGAAGTAAAGCTTAATTAACCTATGAATACATAGGTTCCTATGGCCTTTACATAAAGCCATATATAGAGACACTGACACGATAACAGATTAATAAAGTCGCCCATCGGTGTGGAGACGAACGAACACTCACTAATGTCGTGTCACCGCCACACTAGGAATCCTTTCAATTTGTGTTTAATCATCAGCTGTGGTACAAGTAAGCAAACATAAAAGTTTCGTTGTTCAGTTTCAGGTTGGTCTACCAACTTCAATGAGAACAATGTCCCCCATGTTCGTCGCAATAACAATCGCACAAAATTGTCCAACCGTCTAGCAGCCATTGCGGAACTGCGGAATACCAGTTAGAAGATTTCCTATCTACGCCACCCTGGTTAGGCCGCTGAATAAGCCACCACCAGCTAGACGCTAGCGATCACTAAGTATAGACCGCTTCATGTGCTGGTTAGTATGTCTGTCCGCAATGGTTACGGCATAACCTTCGGATCCTGTGATAGCTAGGATCTTCTCCTTAGACAGGCATCACAAGTTACCCATTGGATGGTTTCGGTTTGGAGACCAATCATCGAGGTTCCCTACAGAAAGGCATCAAAATAGTGCAGAAGGTGGTGCTCGACCACTTTCATTGGACTGTCTGTCGCTTATGCTGGAACTTCCAACCGGTGTCCCATTGGGTAACGTCCCATGACCAAGGAGAATGTCATCGACGCCAAAACAGCGTTCTTGGGCTCACTAACTTGGAAGCAGTGCATGCGATTTTGAAAAGGTGCCACGCTAAAAGCTTGGTACAACGCGCTAACATACGTGTAAAATGGTATAGTTTGTACCGATGTCCGCATGTGCTGCTTGGTGCGCGAACGTGCAGCTGCAGCCTCGACCTAGAGAAATGGCCTGAGTCCAATATGCAATGCGTCATTATGAGAATTACTCGAAGGGACGATATAACAGAGTATACGTCCCCAGTCCCTTACATCGGTTCTCGTAGAACATGCCCCGTAATTTGGTGATGAGCCGATTAGCTACCCGTTGGACCCGTTCCAGCCTTTGCACCTAACTTATTGTGATCGGAAAACATGCAGCTGAAACACGACCTTAATGCACTGGAACAGCCACAACGTCGAGCATCTAAGAACGTAATTGGAATGCGCAGCCTTTCACACTAGGAGAGGCTGCAACGATTTGGGGTATTCAGTGGAAGCTATAGCAGACTACGAAGCGACCTGATTATGGTATTCTTGATTCTGCGAGACGCAGTTAATGTGTGCCGCCCTTACTGCAACTCAGCATCAATACAAACCTGAAGGGCCTTTATTGTAACTCGTTGTATATGGTAGCCGCCTGAAGTGCCGCAGAAATTTCTTTTCCATTTGTGTCGGTCACCCGTGGAATGCTCTCCCAGCATCGGTCGCCTGTGCACCGACACTAACAGTAGTTAAAGGCGGTTGGATGACGCACTCATCCACTTGTACTTTGTCACTTAGCACTACGTCTCCATCCTACACCTGGAGTTTACCATGAAATTATTTAATGTTAACTGGGTGTGCTGTGAATATAAGCGGATTGCAGGATTACGGCGGAGCAAATGATAAGTCCTTACATTCATATTTAAAGTACTAACTGTTTTGCTATCGTTCTTATCATTATTGTTATGTCGATATCCCCACCAACTATCCAACTTGACTTGTAAAACAACGCTTCTTAACCCGTATAAATTCATTGTTCATTTTTCATTGTATGCAAACACCGGTCTTATCATGGAAGAGAAAAGATGGATGGCAATCTTTTCAGACCAAGTGCAAAAGCTGCGTCTAAGTGTCCAATGCATGCATAGTGCTTTTACGTACAGGTCAACTTCTGCCGACCACCGGGCTAGGCAGTCGAGGTCCCGCTGAAGGACCTCACGCTCGTTGGGAGAATCAGTTGCCCTCCAAATCTGCAAGTCGTCTGCAAGTAGTGTACACGGCGACCGAAGAAGCTGAGGCACTTCGTTTATGTGGATCAGGAATAAAATGGGCCCTAGCACTGTGCCTTGGGATACACTGCTAAGGGAGGGGGTCCCAGTCTGTTAGTTGGTCATCCACCTGAACCCGCCATCTTCTCTCAATAAGGAAGTCACTGATCCACTGGTGCAGTGCGTCACCAACACCACACATCCTCAGCTTGTGGAGCAGCACCTCATGGTTCATTTTTTCTAAATCTTTACTGAAAACAGTGTAGCTAACAGCTACTGAATTCCCCCGATTCAACGATTGCAACCATTCCTTCCGCGTCAACAGCAGGTTGGTGATGCAAGATCGGCCCTTCATGAAGCCGTGCTGTGCCGGCGTTAGGAGATCTTTCGACTCTAACAGCTGGAGAAAATCCTTTTGCACAATCTATTTGAGCACCATCGACAAAACAGAGGTGAGACAAATCGGCCTGAAATTATCCACATTGCGTGGGTCATCGCCTTTTGGAATCGGCTTCACTACCGAGCATTTCCAGTCGCTCGGCAATGCACCCTCGGACAACGATCTGTTGAACAGATTTATCAGGGTAGGCGAGATGAAGATCGATAAGCACTTTAAAATAAGCATATGAAGTCTATCGGCTCCGGCAGGTTTTGTGCCGTCAAGGCTGGCGAGTAGACTGCGGACATTTTCTGCACCGCAATTCAGGCACTCGAGTTCAGTAGGAACTGCACATGCCGAGCTCGGCATAGGCGCGTGTCCACTTGTAAATACGGAAGCGAAGTGCTCCGCCAATGCTGACGCACGTTCAGTGCTGGAGGTCAGAGGCTGTTCGTCAGAGCCCTCTAACACAGCTATATAGCTTGCGGAACTGAGGCGCCCCTTCACGTAAGCAAAAATCTTCTTAGGGACCGTTTTCCCTGAGGATCCAAGCTCCTCTTCGAACTGCCGACGCTATTGCGCTGTCGTATGGCTTACGCTGCCTTTTGTACTCCTCATAATCGTCGGCCCAGCCAGACACGAGGAATTCATTCCACAATGCGCGTCGCCGACGAGCCAGTTGACCATACTCTCTGTTGGAACAATGTGGTTTCGTTGGTCCAGCTTTCTTATATTTGATGGGTCCGAAACGCGTGACTAATGATTGTACACCCACTACTATAAAAGACCAACAGGCTCCAATAGATGAATTGTGCGATAGCGACTTCACTGGCGGCTCGATTACGATTTTCGATTCCGTCTCCAGTAAGTGTAGGACGGCTCCAGCGGACGCGACTAGGGCAGCGGCAGCTCTAGGTTAGTTAAGACCATAGAGTGGTCGCTAGTTGCCCGAGGCTCCAGAACCTGAATTTCATATGCACGTTGCTCGCAACTAGTTAATTGTAGGTCCAAGCACGGAGCGGAATGCGGTGTAATGCGTTTCGGTTGGCAGACTTGTTGTGCTGTCCCAGCCTCAAATATCATCTCCGCAATGTGCAGCTTGATTTCACAGTGCCCGGGGAGAAGTTGGGCCTCAGGTCACAGTATTCGAGGAAAGTTAAATTCGCCCATAAGCAGGAAGCAGGGCTGACTTGTGTGGTGTCTTACATGCGACAACCAATCCAGATATCGATTTCGCGGGCAGGGATAAGCTGTACCCATAAACAATTCACCCTGTCTCAGACGGATAGAGCACGATAGTTGCCCGCACAGCCATCTTCACTGCGGTAGATGTGTACCAGTCTCCCGCACATCGAAGACCGAATGAATAGCAGCACGCCACCGCACTCGTTTGATAATCTGTCGTACCGGGAGCACGACTAGCCACTAATCTGGAATTCCTGGGTAGTGACCTCAGGATTTAACCAGTTTTCGGCCAGTCCCAGTATGTCCGGATGAGGAGAGGCGACGATGGGATATAGATCATTACGTTTGTTCTTTAAACTGAAAAGATTTGTAAAGGCTACGCGCAGACCGCGTTTGGAACCGCTGAGATTGTATGATGCGTCATCGACCTGTTGATCCGGGTTCGGCGGAGCCGGGGAAATACCCGAAAATTTACAATGTGGAAGTTACTTTCTCAGCTGTCGGTAAGCCGCTTCAACTCAATGATAGCGCATTTCCGTTTCTCTCGGTCTGACTGTTCTACATCTAGACCAAGATGGACCTTCAACCCTTTAATCTACAGAGGCGGGATAGTACCACCCTCGGACTCGCGTCATCTGCAAAGCTGACTCGTAGAGACCGAATCTTACCGTCCTCTCACTTACCAAGACGGGTGATTTACCTCACCCTCAACCCCTGTTCACCTAGGTCGAGTAGCCTATCAATCAGATCCTTTAGAAATTCGACATCGTGATTGTGAGCTTGAGGATTCGTATCCGTTGACTCAGGTGCGTGAACCAGCACAAGGTTGTAACACTGCTGGTCACTGGCAGTTGCTCTCTCCTTCTTATTTCGTTGTGTTCACCATTCCCCTCCTTCGCTTGGGTTATCGCACCGGGTTGCCGGTGCCCGTCGGACACAACACAAACACAGACAGGCCAGCTGAGTCTCCAGAAACGGATGGACATCGTCCCGGAGTGTTCGCAGCGGGCAGGCAAGTGGGCTCGTCCCGAAATAGCAGTGACTCAATTTCTGACGCATGTAATGAATCAACGGAGCTCCTCGTCACGGAACGCTTCGCCCATTAGACTTGCTCGCGAGTTCTATTGACTGCAGTTGCTCACACTTTAAGCTGACAATTTTTACACAATATTTGGACAAAATCATGCTGGTCAACGAATAAACCGATGCACGAAATACGAAAGTTTCTGCCGCAAAAAGTGCATGTTACCGCGTTTGCGCGATGACCAACCACTTTAGAACAGCTACCACAAGGAGTCAGATTAGCCATTTCAAAAACAGATGCCGATCGGTACGGCTGAATCAAGGAAATAAAGAATCGAAACAACTGGAATAAAGTGGCACACGTATTGTTAATAAAGTAATTCAGAATCATTCATAATACTGAACTACACACGGACACAGAGATAAAAAAACATTTTACCCACGTAAAGGATGAAGTAAACTGGCCTGACGACAACAGAAAAAAACGCGAGAGAGCAGGTATTATAGAAAGACAGAATGACTGCCGAATCTGGGCACAACTATATAACTGGATTATCTATAGCTACAGTGAATATTGAAGTATGCAATTGAAGACGTAAGCTACGATATATGACGCAGAAAAAGCGAACGAACTGGCCCGGGAGCGGAGTGGTTTATTTCCAACCGGCCGCCGTGGCCTTGACCTTGACAAGCGGACACATGTGAAGACCTTATTCGCTCGTACCAGACGACTATGCTCGGCATACTGTTTAACCGATGAGCTGGAACGAAATACAGGCACAATGATGTTAAGCGGTTACGCTCGAAGGTTTATAGAGAAGCAGAGCCTAACCACAGGACCAAAGGGCTTGGTACAGGAGGCAGCCAAAGAGAAAGTTTATATCGAATTACTTTTCGAGGGTTGTTTCGCCACGTTAAGGACCACTAAGCGCTTGATCGCTGTTGCGCATAGTACGTATTTTGCTGCTCAGGTCGTCATCATCAACCGAATCAGCATGTGGTCAGTACCTCATCCGAAGGAAGCCCTGCCAATCGGCGCCAGTTCTCCTGGTGTATATCAATTCACATGTGACTGCAGAGCCAGACACAGTGGCAGAACCGATAAAGCAACATCTTCCCGGATGAAAGAACACCTATCAAGTGTATGCTGCACGGGATAAACGAACAGGCTTATCCTCCCCGAGGCTTGCCATTGCGTCCTTTATAGGTATAGACCTATTGATTCCCGGTCACCGGATCTGGTGCGATACAGCGTTCAGAAGTTGCCGCGGCACTCTAATCCGCGATTTCTTCCGTTCCTTGAAGCAATCGTGATTAGTTGAACGCAGGCAAAGCTGTGCGTGCATAAACAGCTATTCGTCAGCCTCAGGCTTCCATGAACATAAACACCGATTCGGTTTCATCCATTTTGGCTCCTAGCATGTTTCCTTGTTTGTTTACATTTGTACTCTGCTGTTGTTTCTCATCGGTTATTGTTATTGGCACTGAAGATACAACGCGAGATGTTTACATCTACCAACTGTCGTCCTCTTGCAGTACTTTTCAAATGCGTTTACGTTTTCGCCCGATGGAGACGCCTAAACTGGGATGCCGCATAATTATTTGACATCCAAAGCAGCGTCTTACTGTATTGTCCAGCTGAATGTATTGCATCAAAGCTTATTATAGCTCTCGATTAACTTGGCTACAGAAATTACCTGGCAGGAATGCATACAGTCTGCTTCCCCGCTCAAAAATCATCACCATTGACTTTTGACGAGCAGTAAGCTGAAATCAATTTAAGCGCGTCAGTTAATATATATTCTGCCAGCACAGTTACGACTATCGCTTGTGAAGGAATAATGATAAGTGGTCAGTTCGTTGCACAAGAAACTACCAGGCCTATAACGACGACCATCAGCATGAATTCATCCACCTGAAGCCTAGAATCAGAAGAAGAGTGTTTAACACGCTGCGGTGAAGCCGGTCGCGCTGTATGGTTATGGAAGCGGACCGCTGCGCATCGAGGACACTAAAAAGATTTGTTATGTCCGATCATGGATGCGTGTGCAGTACTGCTCCAATCTGGTGTGAGAACGGAATTAGTAACGCTTGACTTCATCATCTGGCGCTTATCATTGGATATTCTTGTGTCTTAAAGAGTGATTTTGAAAATGACAAACATCAGGTGGCCCGCCATATTCGCTGCATGTCTACTGGTTGGATTCCGCACCTATTTAAAACCCTGAGATGATCACACAAGAGCGTGCGAAGAAACCTAACAAAATACTAAATTGTGCGGTGTTTGTCCCCTTCCTGAATGGGGCTTAAGACAGCGGGGTTAGATAATTTTCGGATGTGACACAATCAAGTAGTTATTTACGTCCGTGTATGTATACCGTTTTTCTCCTGGCCCTTGACCACCGTACATGAAGATATTATTCCTTGATCGTTTCCCTGTCTATTAATATATTATTAGTATTGCCTTGGCAACGTCAGCCAATGCAAGTTGTTCCACTACATGTTAGTGAAGGGGTTTTCCTTTTATGTACTGAATTGTGTCGAAAACATCCCTTAAGTGTGCTTTTTACAGTGACTCGGTGAAATCAGCGTTGTTATCAAAACACAGCCTGTAGTTCTATGTTACTCCGAGGCTTACTTCGACAAGCCATCGCTTTATATGTAATCCGTTTGCCAGACAGCATAAGCTTGCTAGCTGTATCTCCCGGAACTACCAAGTCACATCAGATACCGGGACTGACAGTTACGTGAGGAGTTATTCCCTGCTGTCGTGCGTGAGACTGACATCTGCAATCACTGGTCACGACGGCAGAATGCACGGCAGAATGCCCCAAACCGTCCTACGGTGATTTTCGGATTTCTTGTCTGCTGTCCTGATCTCCGCATATCATCAACGAAGAAAGAAGAGTGTATGACAGATGGTAGAGATTGTGCGCGTACGAAAGTTGGGGAAAGTGGGGAACACCAGTGGAACATCAGTCGTTGATACAAAATTAATTACAAGAAACTAAACTTAGTAGACCGGATAATTAAATGTAGCATAGTAATAAACAAAAACGCTAAACAATACTAAATGTCCAGTGCTTTAAGATTCATTATACCGTTCACCCCAAATGCCTGATGGTCGAGGTTACCGTTAAATGTGGCAGAGGAAGAAGGGCCTTAAAAGTCTGCATTTGAATGATAGTTGGGACTCCAGAACTTCTCCAGAAACGCTAAACGGAGTCGATTAGACTGTGGTTCGTTAACTCGACTAGCAAGTTTCCGCGGGGATTTGAACAGATGAGGACAACTGGCTTGGTAGCAGCAAGGATCACTCACTGGAATTGTGTACAAAGAGATCTAGTCTTATAATCCAGAGAGAACAGATCATACACGGAGGTGAGTATTCAGCCAGCAACATGAACTGAGAGTGGAACTGCACCCCGGTACTCATTTACTCTTCGGGGGAAAGCAGCTTCGAATGCTTTGCATGTTTCTGTTACCCAGCCATCGGATTTGTTGAGTGGTGCCTTCACTGCAGTAGCGGAGCTAAAGAAACTGTTGAACTTGCCTAGTCAAAGCTCCTTGCAGTGAATGGCACTTGCCCGAAAGCAGTATAGGTGATAAGCATGCATCTGGCTGAGCCGTTCTTTTAGCTGTTAGCGCTGCCTAGTAATAATAGAATGTCGTTCCTGTGAATTCGAGATATTATCACCCCTATGCAAAACAGAGAAGGTTGATCGGGGCCTGATAAGCACTGCCTGACAGCACTTCTATCTGTGCTTATCGAGATGATGTCGGCGATCACTGCATAGTCAATAAAGAACCATTCGGAAAACTACGGCGTCCTCGAGCTAGAGAATCATGTTTATCGTCAGCAATTCTGGTGTACCATCAACCTGTTATAGACGATCGACAACTTGGTGGAAGCAGCTGAGGAAGGACCAGGAACAAATATCACCTAAATGGTTTTGCAAAAACCTTTGACTGCCCTTTAAGTTTCAAAAAACCATACGTACGTTACACTAACTGGACGCGTCGGTAATATTCTTTTCCGCCAGCAGCAGTTGTAGTTTAGAGTCCGAACTATTTTTCCCCTCCCAATACCAGGAGAGTAAGACGTGCCACAACAGTCGGTATTTGGGTCGCGTCTGTTCCCAGTTTTATTAACGACCTAAATAAATAACTTGTACCTTTTACCACGGTGCAAGACTTAGACCAATTGCGTTTTCCGCTAATTATGTACAACATAATCCGATGAGGGAGAAAAAATATAGAGTTTTACAAGTTAGCACCCAAGAAGGTTTTACGATGTTCAATTTTTTAAAGGTAACAAAAATGCAGAAAATAGAACGTGGGAATAAAAATGTATGCATTTCTGGTAATTCAAGTAAAGAAATACGATCATCTGTGGAACTGTCTCTTGGGGGCCTTCTCCCATGCGGGGTAGTCCCTCGAGAGTTTTCATTAACACTTCCATGCCTCATCTGGTTATGTGCTAATATGGATTAAAGGCAAAGAAACCGTCAGCATGTTGACTCGTTTTCTGGTCGCTGTTACTAGCAATACACCGCCAACAGGTAGACTCAATTTTTGAGTCCAGCACCCCTTTTTCTCGCCTGTTAGTCTGTGCTAAATCGCCTTGGGTGGTTACAACTATTTATCTTGAAAGTTTCAATCAATTACCTCAGAAGCTCGTCCCATTTGGGAGTAACCATAGAAAGAAACGAAAAATATTGGGATAGAATGGAAACTACAATGAGTAAATGTTTTTTAGCTCTCTAGGATGAGATGTGGTCTGGTAGTTGTTCGTTTCCTTTTGTACAGACAATCGAAGTGGGCAAATATATAAATGAATAAGCGTTTGCTTTGGCAGTGCGTTTGAAGTAACCATTAACAGCTTAGCTCCTGGATGGCTTTTAGGTGGTTTCATCGGGTGAAGCAAATCGAAACGAATCGAAGTTGTAATCGAATTGGATTTCACGGAGTACGGAAGACTGTAGTGTATTTCTGACATGTGGCCACGGGAAGATAATTAGCATTGTAGAACAAATGCAAAGAAATAACATGAAAAAGACTTAGTCCTATTTAGCCTTGGTAAGCTTAGATGTAAGGTTAGGTGGAAGATCCGGGTTTTTTGAAGAAATGACTGAATTCCTCTGCTAACCGTGGGGGAATCAATTGAATCGGGCGACGAAGAAGAAACCGGGCATTTGAACCATATCTATCTCGCTCCAATTTTATAAGAGTATTCCTTTGACATCTTTGTTTCCGGCATACCAATGGCTGTTTAAACCATAGAAAATGTATGTAATGCCTCCCGAAACTTTATCTCTGACTGAATTTCACGCATCTTACTTAGAATTCTGTTCCTTATTGCGGAGTATCGATTAAGGACAAAGTTGTCTGACTTCTTTATTCTTGATTCTTTCATAAATCCTATGTTTTTGTTGCTTCTGATACGATACATTACCAGTTTTTTCAGTTTCCTTGCCGGCTTGAAAGAATGTAGCTTCTGGCAAGAGTAGCAAATAAGACGATAAGGTTAAGTTTCAATAAGCGCAGCCACAATGGATCAAGTTGTAAAATAATGCTTCGACCCATTTATGATAGGGTTGAGGAATAGCGCAAAAAACCTTTCTTGAATCACCGTTACACTCTCCCTCACGCTGGAATTTCAATCGGTTATGCAGTCAAAATCTAGCAATGAAGGTGTTTGTAGTTCTTAAGGGAAGTCAATTGACTTCTTCAACGTGAATGTTTTGAACAGAAGCCAAATGATCCGGCAAGCTTGAGTTGCAGTATGTTCGGCGTGCTCAGCGAAGTTAAGGGTGTTTGAGATGTTTCACCCAAATGTATATACTCACAAATGACGTTAAGAAGAGGCGGGGAAAGAAGAGGTTGCAGGACCAGGAGATCCTTCAGCGCGACCAAAAGGTGACCTGGAATTATTTGGTGAGGAACCCACTGCTATTCAATGCGGACAAGTGACGAGCTGTTCATATGTGCCATCGATGCGCCTTCATCTACAGTCTTGGGGCGCACAGTCTTCAGACCACCTCTCAGAAACATGACCTCGGGCGCTCTTACAGAACGGCATCGGTTGTCCAGGACTGCCTAAATTCATTTCAGTAAGTGGTAACCAGTATGTGTCTCTCTTGCGGAGGACCCTACGATGCTTCGATTCACCCATATTCCCGCTGACGCTCAATACCTACATTCGTCGCCACCTCGAATAAGCGACTGATACTGGGTAAGCTTAGGTAAGGCGTTGATCAACGAAAAATCTCATGGGTTGGCGCTACCTCCTCTAATATTAAAAGCTGAAGTAGCTTGGAGTGTGTTTAGTGGACGCTAGCAGGACTTTGCGGAAATCACATAATGATTTACCAAATACTGAGCAATCCTAATCACGTATGCTGCCACATATTTTGAAGCTTATCTCAAACAAGAGCATTAGAACAAGAACACAGTATAAATGCAGCAATATGGCAGTCTAGAGCGCCGATGAAGTTAATTCTCCATTTGGGTCTACCAAACCTGAAACTGCTCCAAACTCAATTGTTTGTGCACTTACCACGCAGTCTTCAAAAAGCCTTCTAAAATCGCATGCAAGTCTTTCCGATTTGTCCCCCGAACAGATGCGCTGAACCGTACTTCGGTAACTTGGTCTAGTTAGAATTATACTTCATATTGATGTACGTGACTCGGTGCAGATGTGTGTGCTCTTTGCTTGCTATTTTATAAGAATCATTGGCCATGCCAAACTTTTGCGCTCTTTGGTACGTACAGTTCCATTTGTACAACCCTGTCTTTTTTAAACGTCCCCGTATTACTTGCTAATACACTTTCGCAATTTCACTTTGTCCAACCTACTAGACCTAGTAATTGCGGGAATGTTTTAACGTCTCATAAACCGTTGTTCACCTCGCCCAATTATAAACTAGAAAAGCGGTTTCTCTTCCATAAGACAAACTATAAAAGAGGAGATTACTGCCAGAGACCGGTGCTCTTATTTTATTTTGCGTTCCAGCCCGAGGAGTTTCATGTTAAGGAAAATAGAAAGAAGCGGTTAAACATCTGATCTGCGAAGACTTATGCCAACCAGGCTGATTTGTTGGAAGTCAAGTTCATCTAGGTGGAGAGTTTGGTCGTTGCTCTATCCCATCCCGGCACTGCATGATCGATAGTTTTGTTTAGTTCCAAACTAGGACGCAACCGTCGGTCGTGGAGTGCAGGGATGGAAAAGAGCCACACCGAAGCCTTCCACTTCTGTTGGATACGGTCTCAATGATTGAAAAGGCAAAGGCTGACTTCAAAGTTAACCAAAGTCGGAATAGAGATTACGTGTTGCAATCCAAGACACACGACGGCTAGTCCAAAACCCGACAAAGAACTTCTGACCGCTGTGTCAAACTGTTCGCAGAGCCCAATGGTATAATGATCATGGCGATGGCCGCCAACCATTATGTGCCGAGTCCCACTTCCAGATTAGGCTATCACGGCCTGATGAGTCCACCTCAGGATGAAGCCGGTCTGTCGTGGAATGCAGCCATGGGAGAGAGCAATACCGATACCCTCCACTTCAGTCGGATATGGTCCCGATGATCGGAATGGCAGAGGCTGACTTCAAAGATAACCGAAGCCAGAATTGAGATTGTGTGTCGCAATCCAAGACACACGACAGGTACTCCAAAACCCGACCATGCTTCACAGTGAACTTCGATCGCAGTCATCTTGAGTGGCTAGCACTTCACCCAGAAGCTGAATCCTGTAGCCTCAATTGAGGTTCCATACATTGGTCTGACACACGGTGGCCGTGAGATATGTGGCGCTGAACTGTACACTAGACCAGCTATGCAAACAAAGTCAGCCAGCGAGATCTGATTACGTGCCGCGAGGATGCTTTGCCCTTCTTCGCAGACAGTGAAACTAGAGTGCACAATCACTAGATCGTTTGTCGCTGATTTGTTCAAATGTTGGCACATCTCACCCGAAATCGTGTGCGTCATCTTAGTACTTTTCTGCATCCTTCTAATATTTTCCCAAGTTGACTTCTCAAAGGCTGCTTAAATATTCTACATGGTTAAACCAAAGCATTGCTCAATAACTCAGCTAGATTGTAAGTTGATAATGCTATCCACGTGATCAGACAGCCTACCCTGAGTGAAACCCACATGAAACGGATTGAGCCTCCTAAAGAAAAGTCACGAAGTTGTGGCACTACGCAAATGAAAGTGTGTGAGCAACATTATCATATTGCACACAGAATGGATAACTGAAACTCATGTAGACCAAAATCCAACCTTTTCCAGTAATCCAGTGAACTCATCGCATAGGTCAATCAATAGAATGTTCTCGGACAGTTTGATACTGCTATTGGTAAGTAAGGAGTGGAAGAGAATTGAAGACACTCCAGGAGGTCACCAGGAGCATGTAACTAACGGTATTATGCACCATGCGATTGTACTGGAGTTTGCGGCGATAAAACTAATGATCGGAGCCTCGCCTACATTATCAGCCAGTAGGAGCGGCTGATTCAAAATCCCCAATAGGAGTGAAACAGCCCAACCTTGGCAAATATAACACAAGGTGTTAAAGGGATATTTATGGAATGTAAAAGAAAAGTCGTCTTAAAATGAGAAATCCTAGGGGGGGGATAGTTAGGTTTGGTTTCAACTGAAAACTGAATTCTAAACGAGGGAAGTGATGTGTGACGGCCTATCCCGATAGGGGTTGTTAGCGACATCACCGGGTAGGGAAGTAGTATCCACGAGGTCAATTGTTGGACCAACAAGAAGCCTGTTTCCTGCATATTTATGAAACCAAGAGGTCGAAGTAGTTACGAATCACGTGAGTGGGCCATCAGTGAAGGCGGATTAATGCAATTCCTTTAGTAGGTCACAGAAACTACCCCGAACTAGAAGTATTGTTGATTGCAAACAATATTGGATTCATACTTGAGCAAACCTGATTAGATTTACCGAGCAAATTTCTTTGTAGGCAACTGGCGTTTTTCAGTACCGGCTATGTTGTATAGATTTAAAGGCTGTTTCGCACCGTCGAAAGGGATGGTCAAGATTTACCCACTTTGTCTTATGCGCCAGTTGTTGGTTTGTACTGAATACAACAGAAACTGATTACCCGATTGTTAGAATATGCCCACAATGGGATGAGGCGGATCATGCAGGTGGGAGGCAAGTAACTGTTCCTCCCTCTAATCAACCTACAATGTGATCTACTAGCATAAACAGCGTTTTGTGGACTTCATATATTTGGTAGTGAGTCTTGTCCCCTTCGGTTTGAAGATCTGAGGCGCCTTCAAGTCTTTGATCATCGTTGTCTGCGAAGCATTGCTGGAGTCGGTTGCCGCCAGCGTGTCCGCAACGATGATGTACATAGACCAGTATTAGGTGGTGATAATCATGCTAGTTCCCCTAGAACAACAGATGGCAGTGAATAAGTTGCGTTGACTCGGGCATGTGCTACGTATGACTGGTCACCGCTTGCCTAGGAGCACCGTGTTTAGTCTACCAGGTGTAGGGTGACGCAAGGCTCAAGGTGGACAGAAGTTGACTTGGCAGCGGGAAATGAAGTCACTGACGACCAAACTGGGTGCCGCTGGTCCGTCTCATCTTCCGGACTGGAGTCCAAGTGACACGCCTTTTGCTTGGCTCGAAACTCTACAGGACATGGCTCGCAACCGACACCAGTGGGGCGTCTGCTGCCGTCTCCTAATCGGATTGTCTGTTTAAAGTGTGTTTCGTGCTGAGTTATCTGTGGAATAATGGCGGATTATGACGCGCGGCAGTGAAAGCCACAAGGAAGCTGTCTCGCCGATGCCGCCTTATCTTTGCACGATAGCCAGCTGTTTGTGACGGTATGTTGTCTACACAAGGTGTAGGCGCCTTGTCCCTGAATGTTTGTTTAGGGCATTAAGGTTTTCAGGTAAGTCCCCCTTCTCTCCCACTTATTATTCTTTATTTCATAGGTCATGGTTGTATGGCAGCGAAGCATCAGTTCAAATGGCTGATGTACTGCTGTTGATGATGATGATGATGACGATGCTGCTGCTGCTGCTGCTGCTGCTGATGATGATGATGATGACGATGACGATGCTGATGCTGATGATGCTGATGGATGATGATGATGACGATGATTTACTCAGCTATCCTTCTGCCTTGAGACTGGAAACATCAGGTTCGCAGGACTTGAAAGCCAGAAATGCGGGCAGAGATGGACGGTGGGTAAGAATCGCAGTCAGCGCTAAGGTTAGATTCTTCTTATCCTTCATCCAAACCGATGGGTACAAGTTGTTTTATGAGAATGAAGATCAGGATGAAGCTTAGTTAAGGTTAGGACTTAGGTTATGTCAGGGATTTACTACTATAAGTTCCAAAGTCGTGTAATGCATTAACTCATCCGGCCAGTGAGCTCATACAAAATGACAAATCAACTGTTATACGGCTTAACACAACATACCGCGTTAATGCATGCAAGGAATAATAACAAGTGTGAGGTGCCTGTGTGGTGGACTAGAAACACAGCAGCCAACTTCCATTTCCCGCCACCCGCGAATCTGATCCTTCCCAGAGATTGGAAACAAACTTTTTAGTAGAAATCTAATCTAATATGAAACTGTTAGGATCAGCTATCCGGAGTATAAAAGCGCAATGCCGTCGCGTAGATTTGGTCGTGAAATTCACTCCCACCCATTCGTTCACCGTGATTCGTGTATGAGGTCACTGATCATTCGAGGTGACCCGTTGGACACCCTCTCCCATTACTCTATATTGTCGGCTGTCTCGCCTGTTCGTGTGATGTTTTGTCAATACACTCTCCGGTGCGATAATCCTTTTTCCCACGGCTATACGCTCCATCAATCGCCGTCATAACATTAATGTACGTCTATCATTTTTTAAGCGCCATACCCAATGATGCAGTGCGGTTAACGAAGGTAAAGCTTAACAGATCCCACAAGATGAGAATCGCACATTCACGAACCAATGCTGCCAGCCAAGTTGACCGTGCACCCGTAGATTTATTATGATATTCATATAAACATAAATGTAAACAGCGCAAGCTGGTTTCATGGAGAGAGAGTCGGACAAGGCGTTTATTTACGTAATTTCGTCTCTCGGCGAGCACATGTGAATTCATGTAATGAAACTGACTTTTTCAATAAAGATGATCTAGACAAAGAAATGACAAAGATTGGAAAGCGCTTATTCGGTGGGAAAAGTCCCAAAGTCATTTCGACAGGTTGTACCACGCCTCCAACCTCAGCTAGTGATTCCTCTGGTTGGTGTAATACAATAAGACATGAACAGTGCTTTATAAAGGGGAGTAAAGCGGATGCTTGACAGATTTCTTAGGATGACTGTTGTGAGGATTATCAATCCGGAGGTCAAAAATGACGAGAAAAGTGAAGAAAATTCGCGTTTTAGCTGTTTTAATAAGCAATTCACGTGAGCACCAATGAAACTTCCCTCACCGCTACGTTACGTAAAGCGCCATTGGGAACACAATTTGGTTCGCATTATTTCGTCTCCTGGTTGAAACGGACGGTCACAGGTTATGCAAATGAGAGACGGTGTCGTAAAAACACTTTTTAGAGAGCTTCAATATAGGGGCAAAATGCTTTGAGTTAGAAGGGTGTTATGTATTTTGGACACCCAAAGGGGGAAAATGTTGTCGGCAATTAAGTCGACCGGGATTAACGCGACTGCTGTTCTTCTACATTCGATCGCACATTGTGAAGCCATCTTGTACATACCAGTGCTTAAAACGGCATGTCGTCAGGGCCTCCAATGGAATTGTTCACTTGGTCAATAGTTAATGGTATATTGCGCATAGAAAAGCCGAAGCTCCACATGTCTCGCCGGATGATCGGTAAGGGTTGAGCAGAAATAAAGACAAAAAAGGCAATAGGAAATAGTGAAGAGCTGCAAATCACGAACTTGCCGATTACTGCTTGTATGTACTATCCTAGCTTATCGTCTGTGGTTTCCGGGAACAAACTGAGGTGGGTTGGTTTGTTATGTTTTTCTGCTGTTTGTATGGGTCGTTTGTATTACGTGATATGGTGTAGTGTGGCCAGTGCACTGTTGACAGTCGGTTTGTTCACGGTTAACGTGAGCGCTGAAATAACAACTTCCGAGAGGGTATTTCACGTGTAGAAAACACGCGGCGAGAAGAAGTTTCTTCGACACTCCAACTGACCGTATTGTTCTGCCAATTTGAGATTATGACCTCTCAGTTTGCTGCTGTGACTCAGCTTCAATAGGTGATGGCAGGGGTGATTAGTGTTGTTTAATATTTGGTAAACTATAGTTAGGTCACCACGCAAACAGCAGTAACGTTCACTGGAAATGCCAAGCAATCTGAGGCGCTGTTCGTATGACAAGTGGCGCAGCCCCTTGACAATTTTGGTCGCCCGAAGTTGTGGAAGCTCCAAGACCGTGAACTGCATAGGAAACATGCGTGTATATATAAGGGGATATAGTTGGCGGAAAATCGACAATTGGAATTGCCCGAAATCTCTCCGTAAAAGCCCCACAATTTGGATTCCCTTCTTCGATGCCTTTTTGGACTGCTCCTAGTAGCCGAGATGTTGCTTGACCAACACACCGAAATCCTTTTCGAGAGAACATTGTTGCAAATCCTGGTTCCCCAGCTTATATGTGTGAACCATTCGGTGTCTTAAATGGAGCACTCGACATTTAGCCACATTTGGGAAAAGGCGATTTTGGACCGACCATCCAAACCTCTTGCCAAGATCTATTTGAAGCTGGATATGGTCTTCTGGAGCTCTGCTCATTCGTCAAACTTTGATGTCATTGGCGCTGACTGCACTGTTTGACGCAATTTGACGCACTAGATTGTTTATTAAGACCAAGAATAGACGGAGCCCCAATACCGAACCCTGTGGCACTCCGCAATCAACGTGTATTTGGTCTGAGATGAATTCAGCCTATGCGAAAGGAAATTGCAGATCCACCCTAGGAGAGGGTCCCCAAGGCCACATTCTTGAAGTTTGGCGAGAAGGACACGATGGTCCAGCCGGTCGAATGCCTTAGAGAAATCAAGGTAAGCCACATCAACTCCTGCACTAGCGTCCACAGTCTCGATCCAGCTGCCTCGTGCTAACAATAGATTGGTTGTGCACGACCGATTCTGCCAGAGGCCGTGTTGCTGCTGGGATAGAACAGGTCCGTGACCTTCCTATTCGACCCTCGTTGTGCAGCCTCAACTGCAGTTAACTAGCGATACTGCCAACATTGACTGGTATGGATTGCATATTCCAAATGGGATCTTGCAACCCCAATAAGCGGTTTGGGAAAAGGAAAGCCGTCCACAGTAGACGGACGTGTGGTTCTCCTTGCCCCGGCACTTTCTTACACCGCTTTGAGTGCCACAGATTGCCCTGACTGCTCACCCATCTGTTAACTATCTAGTGTTCTTTGCGATATGTGGGCTCCTAACATATGCATACTTGTCGGTTGATGATATATGCGGACCAGGTTGCATGTGCATCCGTTAGACGGCCTAGATTCCCCACAGAGTATTTAAAAATCCCAGTCTAATATCCAGCATCACATTCGGAGGGAAATCGGAGGATGCAAAGTGACTATTAGGATCATCAGGACTTGGAGCGCTTGGTCCAGCAAAGTAGCCAAAATTCGTCTCGAGAGTCTGCCACTCCTCAGAAAACGAATAACAACCTACAACCCGAAGCTGTGTATTCTCCCAACCAAGGTTTTGCCACATTAGACGCTCAATTGTCTCTATATCAACGTACAGTGCCTTCTCAGGGATCTGATAAAGCCCCATTCACATCAGACAACAATTTTTGGTATCTTATCCTGGTAACAGGAACATGCTTAAGTGAGGTGATCACCGACGCTAAACTCGTTCTACCTGGGATGCATGTCTCGCGCAATGAGTCAGTCACGCCTTGATCTTAACGACCACCCAAAGGTCCAGACTGTTGATGCACATTGTTACTGTCTTCATCTAAGACAGCGTCGTATGCCGCCGTCCGTCGTCTACTTTTCAAATGAACGATCGCTCTGAAAACAGTTCTGACGCGGTCACACAGTCACATTCTCCTAGCAGGCGAATTCATCATGTCTGCGAAATACAAGCCTGTCTAGACGAAAATACCAAAATTGAATTACCGTAACAAAGCATTGGTTGATCACTTTACAATCACATGGTTAGCACATCGGATTCCGGATTAGCCCATTACGGTGGCCTCCATAAGAGTCGCAGAACGCCTACGTTTACAGAAGGACCATGGATGGCCTGCGTTATACCAATCACAGCTCCAATTCAAATCCGAACAATGGAACAATGGTTTTATACGGATACAAATGGTGATGCTTAACAGGTCCCGTAGGATGCTTATGGTGAAACTGCAAAATAGCAAACAATATTGCTAGCACAACTGAGTTTATACGGGTGAACTCATTGAGGTATACGTAGTGTAAATCCATAAATCCATAGGAAATGACAGCAAATGGGATGTTGGTAAAAATCGTATCGTCTCCTGGTGTACACATACAGGAAGTGAAAAAGTGGAACAAAATCTGGGATTTGACCGCCTGCGAAATCTCATAGAGACACTTATGTTTATCCATGGGTAGTCATATAAGATGGTGAAGCGAAATAAGTGCACGGTCAACTCGGGCTTTGAATGCTGACATCGTGGGAGCACGTGGGAGCCGTGTTTCATCAACGGAGTCGGCCCACACTACTTCAACATACCCAGCAGCAGCATTCCTGTCTATCTATGTTGGGAATCATGAGTAACAGACGTATACAAGCTGGTGGCCGGGCCGTAGTCCGCTCCACACTGGATGCAACCACTCTTTGGGCCTAGCACGACCACGAAGACCGTTCACATCGTCTCCCCAACCAACTACCAACTGTCTTCATGAAGTGGTATAACCGAGGCATCGGTTTTTCTACAGATAGGGACCTTGTCGACATTCACATCAAGGGCATCCACACTGGGGATATCAAACAACCAACACAGAATTTGAACGAAAAAAGCGCAAAATTGACACTGAATATGCCTCGGAATAACAGTACTGAGCAAAGCAAATAAAGTGGAATATTTTTATCCAGCTTAAGAAGATCGCGTTTAAGTGTAGCGCAATGTTGCCCAACTGCAGTGACGAATCATAATGTACGCAGCATGAACTTCAGCATAAGGCACAAGCACATGACTTATAGAATAAAGAAGGGAAAACAAACTAGATGTGTTGGACTTCGCATTCAAGAACGAGAAATTTACGGTGGAAACGGTATCGATAGATAATCGTTTGGGCCGCAACCACTATGCAGCTAAGTCCGTAAAGCACAATATTTTAGAGGGAACGTTGCCGATCCACAATTCAAAGTGGGGTACAACATTCTGTCTGCCTGTTAATGCTGTTGATTGGTCATTGATAAATGAACTGCCCCCGGTGTCACCTGGTGAGATTGTGTCAATTAACTCAGCGAGCTAGTAAAGACTTTATCGAAAAACCGGTCCATACTCTAGATGAGATTAAAGCTATTCATACGGGACCGGACGCGAAAGTATATGGTCATGAGCGCTTTACTGTGGTGAGCACACAAGGATCACCGGGCACGCAAACCTGCAACGCCGCCCAACCAAAAGGAATCATTGTTCCAAGAGACATAGGAAGATAAACCAGACCACAAACAAGCTCGGACCATGAGAATCTGTCTAAACCCCAGACTCCTTTTCAGAAACGTCTGCAAGGTGTATCAAGCATAACACTGGATTTCTGCCGTGCGAACGTCATGTGGATCAGAGACCTGCAAGAGGAGCGGCCAACGCAGTAAGTTGTCCAACAAAGTAAGATTGTTTATATGCTGACAATTGGTACACCATTATTAGTTGAGAACGATTATTAATGCACAGAATTAAGGTAATATTTTTCATGTTTTAACACAAGCAAAAACGTTAGGTCATGTGCTTTCTCAATCCTCCCTGTTCCAAAGATTCAATGCATTGTTTGTTTCGCAGATCGGCGACCCGGTCAATGTTTTCTAAGCTACTGCGCGGTAAAACCCTGCGAAAGTCAAGGGTTGGGGACAGTAGGTTGAAAATGCACAAGTTTTATTGTTCGTATAATGATAAAGGAAGATTAAACTGATAGTAACAGCTGATGGTATTAGCTGTTCATATGTTAGTTAGTAACATTGCACGAATGTTTCTAGAGTTCGACGTGGGCCGCATTTCTTTGATATATACAGTAAAGTAAAGAACGCCTCTGAAGTTAGTTGGAATGTAGCGTGGTTTGCACGATGCAATAGTGGTAAAGCTAGTTACGTTACACAGATTGTCGCTTGTCACAAAGAAAGAGGGTTTATCAAATGTTATGACTTGTAGGCTTTAATAGAACTACCTGGCTGTGTTACGCAATTGAAGGATAGTACTAACTATTGCGATTATATATATATAAATATATATATATATATATATATATATATATGTGGTTGGCGGCATCCGGTTTCGGATTTGCCTGTCACTGTTGCCAGTCACAGGGTGCCTACGCCTATGAAGGGATCATGGATGACTTGCGCTGCATCATCCACAGCTCCATCCACACACCCCATATCCAGTGTAAACCCGAAGGAATAAGACCGGGAGGCATGCGGATAGGAACCAAGTTTCGTCAACGGAGCCGGCCCACACTCCTTTACAGACAAATACAAGCACACTGTATTTGGGGAATCACGTGCACACAAGGCGGTGGCTGGACCGTAGTCCGCTCCACACTGAGGGCATGGAACCATTATTGGAGCCTAGCACGACCACAAATACCGTGCACCCCGTCCCCTCCAGCAACGACCAACTGTCTCCTGGAGCCAGTATGGACGAGGTAGTGGGTAATAGACAGGTAGGCACTTTGTCAACATGCACATCAAGCGCAGCCACACCTTGGATGTCAAACAACAGCCAATCATTCAAAATGCCGATATCGATTAAAGTAAATGCATATGACGACATAAATACTCGTAAAACGAGCATGTGGAAGAAGTTGGTTAAAGGTGAATGCGTGATAAGTACAAAATGTCTGAGTTATTTAAAAAATATCACGCGATAAAATTATGCAAGTTTACCACAATTTGCATGAGCGACGTTTGCAAGTTGGGAGAAGATTAACAAGTACGCAGAACAAACCAAATAACATGTTATGAATTTTATCTACATTAAAACGACCTAGTTTAAATGTAAGTTGGTTTAACTCAACTTCAGTGAAGAAGCATCATGAATGCTACGTCAGCCTGTGCATGGGATATAAATATATATAAATATATATATATATATATATATCCTCATGGATATTGAAGGAGATGGAATACCTTATACACAGATCCCGAACTAGAGCTTGAAGTTGTGTTATGGTACGAGCAAGGGAGATGGAACCTTCTCAAATGCGGTACCTGTACCCGAGAACATAATATTTTCTTGCAGGGAATTTCATTAACAGACCTTCACTAGCTATACCCATGGGTATTCCCGTATGCTACCCAGCCATAGCTGTAATCTAACTGGTAGAAATGAGTAGACCAGTTAGCCATCGTCTGCAAACATTAACGGACGTCCGTGACTTGACGCGTTGCACATGTACTTCATGGAGATCGAGGAAAGTGGCGGTACAGGCACACTTCTGTGAATACAATTGCAGCTTACTCGTTTTGGATTAGCGTGCGCAAGCCCATTCTGACTGTTTATGTAGGAGTCAAACTAGCTTAGCAGATCATTACCAATACCATAAGATGCTAAGGCAGCCAACAGTTGTCATGTGGCATATGATCAAAAAGCTTTAACTTGTCCAGAAGAATTATAATGACCGTCATTTCTCTGTCCATCTAGATCGTAATATGAGCACGAGTTCACTTCCAGAACCGTTCATGCAAGTAACACCATCATCAGGACTTCGCGAAATCTCCTTTTGCGGCAACAGGGGTTCTAAAGAGATCATTGTTTTTCACCAGTGCAACTTTCCGGGTACAGACAATATCCTCCAAAGGTGGTTGTGGTGGTGAAATTTGCTGAATCGCTTTCTCACTTCTTCTGGCAATCTCTCGATTGTTGCTTGTCCTAAGCATGTGGAAGCACGGTTTTTTCACTCCCATACGGAAGGAGAGACAGTACAAATGTGGCCAACTACCAACTAATAACTCTTCTTTCGTTACTTTCCAAAATCATAGAGGTCATCATCTCAAGTGCGCTTATTAGTTATTCGGTTGGAAGCAACATAATTGCACCATCATAATACACGTTGGCTACAGTTGTAAAGCACCTCAACTACTGTGCCGCAATACATAAAGGAAGAAGGAACATAAATACAACAGTTGCATGCCAGCTGATGGACATCATTCCGGAAAGCAACCAGCCGGCTAGGCAACGAACAAAATTAGTATGTAAAATTGTATTGCGCTACGAAATGAGATCGTGGTTGGAGGGGGAGGCTAAAAGGGATGGGGTGGGACAACGAAACTTGCAGCAGGAACGCCATTGAGGTTGGCTCTTAGCCATGTCAGCAAGTGTATCTGGCCAAACGTGTTCATCGTCTTTTGGACCTCAACCAGGGAGCCGTGAAGCTCCAACCGAGGTCAATATAATTGCACCGGAGCAACATGGATTTCCCTGGACGCGGTCTGGCACCACAAACTTGTTGCTTTGTCGCTCAAGCCAGATTGATACCGAAGGTGCCAGTATTAGAGTTGACGCATTTCACCTAGTGTTCTCAAAGGCGTTCGGCAAGCTGAAGCACGACGTTCTTTTTTACGAGCTTCCCATTTGCGATTTCTGTGATTCGGCCCAAAAGTGGATAATGAACAATGAGCATGAATTTATACGGATTAAGAAGCGTTGTTTTACAAGTCCCGTTGGATAGTTGCAGGAGATATCAACATAACAATAATGATAATAAGGATAGTAAAATAGTTAGTACTTTAAATGTGAAAATAAGGACTTATCATTTGCTTCGCTAAAGTCCTGCGATCCTCTTAAATTCACAGCACCCACAGTTAACAACAAATAATTCCATGGTAAACTCCAGGTGTAGGATGGAGACATAGAGTTAATTAACAAAGTGTAAGTGGATGAGTGCATCGTCCAACCGTCTTTTAAATATTGTTAGTGTCGGTGCAGAGACGACCGATTCTGGGAGAGCATTCCACGGGTGACAGACACGGATGGAAAAGAAATTTCTGCGGCACTCCAGACGACTGTATTGTTCTGCGAGTTTTAATGAGTGGCCCCTCAGGTTTGTATTGCTGCTGAGTTGCAGTAAAGGGCGGCACACATGATGTGGGTCTCGCAGAATCAAGTTTGCCGAAATCAGGTCGCCTCGTAGCCTGCGATAGCTTCCACTGAACAATCCTAGTCGTCGCAGCCTCTCCTGGTAAGAAAGATTGCGCATTCCAGTTACGGTCTTAGATACCCGGTGTTGTGGCTGTTCCAGTGCATTAAATGGCATCTGAACGAGGTCACAACATCATATCTAACCAAAGTGAAGTTTAGTGAGTAGTGCCGCAAGGCTCAGTACCTGTTCCACGTCCGTTATCGATTTACATAAAAGATCCAGCGAAAGTGATAACGCCAAATTTCTTACTCTTCACTGATGCTCATAAGATATGGGGGACCACCTAAAAAACCTGCCCCCATAGTACTTCAGGATGATCTCAGAATTTGCTCCATCTCAACGTGGACAAGTGCAAGAAACAGAGCGTACACCGTCAATGTATTGAGGAGTTCAGTCTAAGGGATCAACCTGTGCATTGAGCTTCTACTAGACGCTACCCAAGGGTTCTGATACAAGACGATCTTGACTGTTCACTTCAAACCTAGAAATAATCCAAAAGATTAACCAACACCTTGACCTATTGCAAAGGGCCTTCGGGTCTCCCACAATGCAGAGCGACTATGAAGGTTAACGAGGTTTACTGGCTCCCAACAAAATACGACTGAAAATTCCGGACTCTACGAAGGACAAGATCGGTGCCTGGATGACGATTTGATAATGACGTGCCAGATCCTTAGGAATCTTACAGCATTTGTCGTCAACTTCTAACACTCAAACTCCAATACCACAGTGACAGGCCACCAGCTAAAGCTGGCCAAGTAGCACGACCGGTTGAAATGACACTGGAATTTTCCTTCGCTTGGTGTGCCAACCGTGAAACGCCCTCCACAATTAGATTATTTCTTTCCCCACATTACCGATCTTCAAGGAACGTCTTGATGATGAACACAGGCTATTATATTATGCGATATAACCCCTGATGATCGGGTCACGACGCAGCAGGAACAATCGGGAAGCACAGTTTGACATCCCAATGGGTCCGCCAACTCATTCGATTTTTCGCTGACCCCATGTTATTTTCCGCATCATTCACTCTTCCAGCTTATGTGGCCAGTCAAGAATTAGCTTAGTTCCCTGTAGTAAACCATTGTCTGTTGTCTAGGTTTCTTCATGCGTGACGTAACCTGCCTTACCTTGCTGATTGACCCATACACCTTGAAAAGATGTGCTGAAGTTGAGCTATTCGAGTCGACGTTACCTACACTGTCGTCAGTAGATATTAGCACCCAACCTTGGGGAACACTAAAATCCATTTCAGTCAAATCGGACAGTTAGCCCCGAATATGCATCTGCAGCCACCGCTGAAGGAGGACGCTACCGACCAACCCAAGGATAAGATTTGCAATTCCATAGTCTTGTTAATAGTAAAGAAAGACGCATTGTTTCACGTGGTTGAAGTTTCAGGACAATTAAGATAGATAACTGATGATTTCGGCGTCACTATTCACCGTTTCAATCCAACCACTCACCAAATTAGTTGGTTGGTACCAGGTGACCTGCCTTGACGGAAATAGTGCTGCTGCGTCGTCATGATGTTGGATCTTTATAGTCGAATATATTAATGCATCAGTAATGATCACTTAACCCACTAGGAGGAGGATCACTGACTACTCGTTTGATAGTTCTGAACAACTCCCGCCTTTAGAAATAAATGTAAGGATGCTTTTCTTGCATATGTTAGAGACTGATTTGCATCCAAAGACATTTCAAAAGGATCTTGTGGACATGATTTTTGTAAAAGTTTCTCAAAAAAAACATATGACCTCGCTTGTAGTCTCAGACGCGTATAGCCGTGGGTATGAATTGATTCCCAGACTTCGTGGTGGTTCCTGACTGATCACTTGACCAGCTGGTTTATCAGAATCTGTATACATTTGCGACCTTCTTAGACATACATTTGTATTGTCAACTTTGAACTAAATCAGACGGCAGATTGCCCATGCAGTTCAAACGAAAACGAAACTCGCTTCTTGCTTTCCGCTCCTGAGCGCGATGATCCTTTAGAGAAGTTGTTCATTGAGATGCAACTGAGGAGAAGCACAAGGTTTATCTAGCGATTGACAACCGTACATCCTGGCAACAGCTTCCAGTGTGGAAACTGTACAGACCGGATTTGCTGCGTTTCAGTCCCTTTAAACATCGTGGATTTCCACTCAAATTGTATGTTGTGATTGGTCCTTGCAACAGATATGCGTCAAAGTCTGCTAGGCGAACAAGTCACATGTGGGGACCTAGAGCTCGACTGAGATGGGAGCATGTAGTGCAACAGAACACATGCTCTTTCAGTATCTTGTAACATTGGATTTTATGGCTGTTTTAACCTTCGTTCGGCTGTGCTCGCATATTACCAACCTCATGAATTGCGACTTAGCAGGGTTGTCGGAAGTTTAACCTCTGGCAGACCATGGCGGAAGAGGCGGTCGAGGACTCCTGGCTGAAAGTAAATCACAATCAGTGAGTGTGCGGATTTACTCTCCACCCCTTCAAGTCCATACCGGCGAACAACGCGACAAATGGATTGTATGAGACTGAGGCACATCGTTTACAATGGAATGCGAAACAATATCGGGCCGCAGTAACAGTGGCCTTGGGGCACGCCGTCAGCTCGATGGATACCTAGTCCGTTAGCTGTGTTGTCCACCTGGACCGTCCACTTCCGATCCACAAGGAAAGTTGCTGATCCATGTTGTGCAGCGAACCACCAACAACCAGGCACATCCTCGAGCCCTGTCAAGGAGCACTGCATGGTTAACCTGGCACAAAAGGCCTTACTGAAGTCAAGTAACATGACATCGACTGATGGCCTTTGGTTCATGCTTTTAAGCCACTCAGTGCCTTGTCAACAGTAGGTTTGGTGACGCCGAGTGCGACCTTTCATGAAACCAGCTGTGCGGAGGTCACAGGTTGTTTCGACTCGAGAAGCTGCAGAGAGGTTCTTCTTCACGATCTTCTGGAGCGTCTTTCCAAACGGCAGTCAGGCAGATCGCCGTAGTTATCCACTTATTCGGGTTACACACCTTTCGGTATGGGCTTTACGACTGGCATTTCAGTCGTCTGGTAACAGTCCAGTAGATAGTGACCTGTTA
>OX104067.1:10421753-10551532 GCA_944474145.2 Dicrocoelium dendriticum | reverse complement strand
CCCCACGGCGGCTTGTCAAAGTCAATTGCATAAATTGCTACACCAGCAGTCAAGACCCACAGCCGAGTGGGTATGGACGGTCGGAATTCCGTACAAGGAAGGCACTTCGGAGGCAATTCGGAAGGTATTAAACAAGGAAAATATAAGGGTGATTTTTCAGCGAGGCCGAACGTTACGTTCGGCACTGGTACACCTGAAGGACCCCCTTCCCAAGGAAGGACGACTAACTGTGTTTATAAAATTAAATTTAAGGACTGTGCACATGTGTACATAGGCCAAACATCGAGAGAATTACGTACACGAATTTCGGAGCATAGGAAGCGCGTTCCAAGGCTACCAAGAAACGACTTTGAATACCAGGCAATAGCAAGAGACTCGGCCGTAGCTGTGCATGCATTAGACACTGGTCACCAGATAGACGTCGGAAGTGTAGATGTCATTAGGAGGGGTATGCGATCAAGCACTCAGCGGTTGATTGCCGAGGTGGTGGAACTTACCAAATCTGACGACTGCGTGAACAGAATGGAGGGGGTAGAACTCCCTAATGCCTGGCGGGTGGTCTTAAGCCAGCCAGCTTGACGAGCAGCGGTGCGTGGATCAGATTGGAAAGTGCAAACCGACTCCCATTGTCAACACTATGGACTTATCCGTCATTGTCATGACGCACAAAGGAACCCCTAGACTATTCTTACTGTGATCGTACCACCTGGGGTGACATCACCAACTGTTACTGTAATGACACCATGACTCAAGTCTCGGGTAACGCGGTTATCACCCTGTTCTTTATAAAAGCCCACACCAATGGCACACTGATTCACCAGGTCTGACGAAGTTCTTGTGTCGAGGGCGAAACGTTACCAAACTACTATACCAACCGATTGTTTCCAAATATCTCTGAACTCTTGACTACTCGATCGGTTCCAAGTATCTTCCAGAGTAGCGCTGTTTAAGCGACGAAGTGATGGGGGTCAAGAGCAAGATCCAATCGTTTTTTGAAAATATATAATATGGGGCAGAAAGCAATTAAATTTGGGAGATAGTTCCAGGGTTGGCAAACCTGAAGAGAACAATAATTCCGCCGAGATACCGGGCGACTATACTGTGCAGTTAATTTTAGTGGGTTACCTTTGAGATTGCTGTTATGGTTGAGTAACAGCAAGTGACGTGATTAGGGTCTGTCAATACTTAGTAGAAGTATATGAGATTGCCGAGCAGACTTTGGTAGCGACCATTGAAAAGTCCCAGTGACTTCAGCCTTTGATGGTAGGACAGAGTTCGTAGGCCCTTGACGTTCTTTGTGGCTCTGCGTTGCGATTCCTCTAGCTCTTTTAAGTCGCGCTTCAACTAAGGTTGTCAAACTTGGATGGCGTATTCAACGTGAGGGCCCACGTAAGAATTGTGCGTCTTGGGGAAGATGGATGGGCCGAATCTTCCGAATGCTCTCCGCAGCATGCCGACCTGCTGGTTAGCTCTCTTCGCAGTTGCCTCTGACTGCCTTGAACAGTTAAAGTCACTTTGAGTGAACACATCGAGGTCGCGTTCTTGGGAAGTTGTTTGCAATATGTGTGACTCAAGCCTATGCATGTAGTCATGCCTATGGTGCAATTGATCAGCGTGAGATTTTTCCCCATTGAACGGTAGTGGATGCAGAACTGACCAGTTCGAAATCGGGTTGAGGTCACGCTGGAGCTTTCCGTGGTCGTTCGGTTCTTTGCTCGCTCGCCATAACTTGATATCAGCCGCGAAGAATAGGAAATCGGTAGTAATTTACCTCGCCAGATGGTTCATAAAAATCAAAAATAGACAGCGCCGTATCACCGAGCGTTGTGGTACTCCGCACTCCACCTCAATTGCGTCTGACAGGGCTTCTCGTACTCTCACTTCCAGATGACCTTCGTGCTAAAAATTACTTATCAAACGCAGCAGTGGGTCACCAGTGCCGTAGAGCTGAACTTTATGGGGGAGAATTTGGTGGTCTAAGCGATCAAGCACTGTTGAGAAGTTCAGGTAAATGACATCGACTCCCGCCCCACCATCAACTGTTTCAGTCCAGCTATTGCGTGCAATTAGCAGGTTCGTAGTGCATGAGCCCTTTTGTCGGAAGCCATATTGCTCTGGTGCTCTCATATTGTGCTTTTCTAGATACTGCATGAGTGCATCAGCCATGATAGACTCCATAACCTTGGAAAGCACAGACAGTAACGTTACCGGACGGTAATTGTTTGGGTCAGTGCGACTACCTCCCTTATGGATAGGAGTGATGACCCCACGCCTCTATATTTTTAGAATACGGTTCACCTCCATACAGCGCTGCTAGAATACAGCCAGAGGTTTCGCCATATCACTGGTTGCTGCCTCTAAAGCCATTGATTGAATGTTATCGACACCAGGAGTTCTATGGATAAACAGGGGCAACAGTTTCTATGACACAGTTTCTGCAGTAAAAGTGATATTGGATAAAGCGGACGGTAGGACAATAGAAACAGGGAGAACCGTTAGGCCCGCTACTTTCTGGAATGTTTGTGAGTAATGGAATCGTAAAAGCTTGGCTGTTTCCTTTGCCAATCGCGTGCACCGGTCAGTCGTGATAAGTGCTGGAATTCCGCATTACACCTTACGAAGGACATCAACATGCCAGTATAAGAGTTTGTGTTTCGTGCAGAATCTCTTCATTAACCCCTGCTAATGCGCCGGGTTGTCCTCACGAACCAAGGTCACACAGAAATTACGCT
This sequence comes from Dicrocoelium dendriticum, assembly GCA_944474145.2. Classification (NCBI taxonomy): domain Eukaryota; kingdom Metazoa; phylum Platyhelminthes; class Trematoda; order Plagiorchiida; family Dicrocoeliidae; genus Dicrocoelium; species Dicrocoelium dendriticum. Next base: position 10,548,800 of record OX104067.1, on the reverse strand, counting down.
GCGCCACTTGGGCAATCCAAGTTTCGGAATTCGGGGAGTCCTTGTGAGCTCTCCATGCTAAGTCCCTCAAGGGTATGCGTTTGCGTGTTCTGCTACTCAGAAATGATTTGCCTCTCCTTTGACGATGGTAGGCTTTCTGCTCAGGCGGGTGCGTTAACAGTGTGGTAAATGTCCTTGTGAAAGGGTCCCAGGTGATTGCTGGGGGCATTCAGTTAAGTAGGTCCAAAATAACTCCTTAACAAGCGCGGATAGCAAGTTAAATAAATAACTAAATAAATTGTATATTCCTCGACGATGAGAGAAGCTGTTCTCTATAAGGAACAGGCCAAATAATGGTACAAATTTTTCATGACATTTCATCAATACATTTTCAGAGATAAACATGGACGCAATTGCAAATTATGTTACACAGAGTAATCAGAATCGTTCTACTATTTTTTTCCTGCCATTAAAAAAGGATTATTCACAATCACATGACAGATATTTGGGCTGAAAAAATGTAATGAAAGGGGCTGTTGTCCGAAATGTTCCGTGTATGTGTTTCGGAAATGTATTCAGACACCATGTATACCGTTTTCGAATGCGTTAACTAGGGACTGTGATGTCCCGAACATCTTAATCACGTTTTGGACGGTTAAATGCTTAATAATAGCAAGCTTGAAATTGCAAAGAGTATAACATGTTCTGATATCACTTGGATGTTTGTTCCAAATCTTTGAGTATTGGGTTAGAAAGAAACGTTCTCTGATTCTCGTAGTAAATTTTGGAATCATGACCTTTACCTCTTTGTTACGTATTGGGTATCTGCCGTTTACAGAGTTGTGAACACCGCTTATAGGACTGCGAATTCGACAATTTATGATTCTGTAAAGAAAACATAGGTTCAGCTTCATTATCCGAAGCCAAACTGGGTCAAATCCAAGTTTATCGCATCGCTCCTTGTATGTCAACTTTGAGGAATATCCACATAGCTTTTTCGTGAAGCGTCTTTGGACTCTTTCAAGAGCGTGCTGGTCAGATTTCCGTAGATTAGACTGTACCATTGAACAGTATTCCATACATGGCAATACATATGTTTTGTAAAGCGATATGCGAGATTCCGTTAGGTACAAATGATGGCAGATATAACCAATGGTCTTCATGGCTTTCGAAACTTGGAAGTCAGTGTTCAGAAAAGTTAAACGTAACTGAGTATTGCACGCCCAAGTCGCGAATTGTCTTGCATTGCGAGATATAGGCACCTTGTAATAATAAACTGTCTGGCGGTACTTGGCATTTGTACGACAAAATATTACACTTGTCCACGGCAAATGACATCTGCCACAGTTGGCACCAGGAGTCAAGGGCGGATAGGTCATCCTGAATGAGACGTACGGCTTCCTGAGTATTTGCATGTGATTGTGAGTAGACAACTTTAATGTCATCAGCAAAGATAAATGCAACACCATTTCTTATTCTCTGGAATATATCGTTAATATAAATTAGAAAAAGAAGTGGACCAAGAACACTCCCTTGAATTACTCCACTAGTGATTGCTTTCGGTTTAGGGAAATGGTCGCCTATGCGCACAACCTGCTGTCTACCAATTAGATATGAAGACAGCCAAGAGAACATCGATTCTCCAATGCCTATAGCCTTTAATTTGTTTAGTAACTTTCTGTGAGGCACTCTATCAAAGGCTTTTTGCATATCCAGGAACAGGATTACGACACTGTTTCCGTTGTCAATGGCAGCCGTTGTGTAGTTTAAAAAGTAGGTCTGGCGTGTTGCGCAGGATCGACCTTGCATGAAGCCGTGTTGTGAATTGGATGATGCTAGCTTTGTTCAAGAATATAAATAGTTCATTTTTCACTATCCTTTCCATGATTATAGATACGATGGGTGTGTGATTGATGGGACGAAAATTTTTAACCTCGTGGGCAGCGCCATTTTTATGTCGCGGGATAACAACAGAAGTTTTCCATTGAGTAGGGTATACTCCGTTGTTAAAAGTGAGTGTAAAGAGGTTGAGCAAAAGCAGAAGGAAATCACTACCACTGCTTTTTATTAAACATGGGGGAATCCCATCAGGGCCTGCGCACGTTGAGGAGTATAAGCGAGCGACTTGACAAGTGATTTTCGCTATAGTGAATTCCACTGTGTATAGACCTTCATTATTGTGCGGCATGATAAATGTTGGTGTACCTGATGATTCAGTGAGCATTGATTCAGCAAAATAAGCACTGAAAGCTTTGCAGATATCACTTGGTGTGTCGTAGTATGTTCCATCAGGCGTGATGATGAAACTGAGATTGTCACTGCAACGCGAACCCCGGGCACGGAATAGTTTGACTAGCTCAGCTGTTTTGCTAGGGCCATTCAGAGCTTTATGCTCTTCTAGAATGAGCGTTTTGTCACGTTGATGCCTCTGTTCTTCCATGAGCTTCGACTGCTGTAATAATTGCACAAAGTCAGCACTTAACTTGAATTTCTGACGAATCTTATGAAGCTTTCGCGTTGCCTTCAATGCCTTGCGATCGGATTTAGGTTTAGTTTGGTAAGCACATTTTAGTGGTATTGCTGAATCGATGCAGAAGCCGATTATACTATAACACAGGTCCGTCGCATGTTGAGGGTATGAAGAGAGAAAGAATTTATCCCAATTCATCGAACGAACCAGGTCCTTGAATGAGTCCCAGTTGACAGAAGTAAACAGACAATAACGCTTTGTTTTCTGTACATCGGGCATGCGTAGTCTTAGACAGCATTTGATTACGCGATGATCGCTCCCCGGAAATTCATCAAGAACGTTAACACTGATTGCAGGTATGCCCAATGAAAAAATGAGATCCAGAGTACTTTCACCTCTGGTAGGTCGGGAGACTTGTTGCTGCCAACCATTCATTTGGATACAGGAGATAATATTGTGGTATTTCAAAGGATCGGTTCTTATGGGCCATGAAATCGAAGGCAGATTGAAATCACCTCCAATAATCTTATGTAAAAATGGTAGGCCAGCGGCGCATTCAAATGCAAGCGTCAAAAGTTCTAGATCTTCTTGGCTGCCGTTTGATGCGCTGTATATACATCCCATATGCTGAGGCTGATGTTGCATTCTTGATGCTTCTTCACCGCAGTTGGGCTAAACCAACTTACACTTAAACTAGGTCTCTTTAAGCTGCATAAATTTCATTCCAGTTTATTTGGTTAGTTTTGCCTATCTGAATAGTCTTCTATTAGCTGGCCACGTCGCTTACGCTAATTGCGCTTATCTTCGGTAATTTTGTTGCGTTTGTAGCATTTTTGAGTAACTTGTGGACATTTTTCCTTATCACGGATTCATTGCTAACCAACTTACTTCATATGCTAACTTAGCGAAGAGTTATGCCACTGTATCTGTATGCATTATTGGATTTATGTTATTTCACTTTGTCGTTTCAAGTGATTGGCTGTTGCGTGCTATCCCCGGTGTGGCTGCGCTTGATGTGCATGTTGACAAGGTGCCTACCTGTCTATTACCCACTACCTCGTCTATACTGGCTCCAGGAGACAGTTGGTCGTTGCTGGGGGGGGGGGGGACGGGGTGAACGGTCCTTGTGGCCGTGCTAGGCTCGAAGAGTGGTTCCATGCACTCAGTGTGGAACGGACTACGGTCCAGCCACCGCCTTGTGTGCGCTTGATTCTCCAAATACAATGTGCTTGTGTTTGCCTGTGAAGGAGTGTGGGCCGGCTCCGTTGATGAAACGTGGTTCCCATCCACCTGCCTCCCGGTCTTATTCCTTCGGGTTTACACTGGATATGGGGTGTGTGGATGGAGCTGTGGGTGGTGCAGCGCAAGCCACCCATGGTCCCTCTGTAGGCGCATGCGTCCTGTGGCTGGCCACAGTGACAGGCAAATCCGGAACCGGATGCCGCCAACCATATACATCCCATAAGCAGCTGTTGCTTATTAACAGATATCGTCAGCCAGAGTGATTCCTGAACATTGTTCCACACTGGGTTATCGAATGTTGCTGCTGTGAGCGAGTTTTTTTAGATAAATTACGCAGCCACCACCTCGACGACCAGGCCGATTCCTCATAAACTTGTTATATCCGAAAATAGTTAACTGAGTGTCAGACATGTCATCATGGCACTAAGATTCAGTTCTAAATAATATATCAGGATTATTCACCAAAACAAACGAGCGTAGGGTGTGGATATTAGAGTAAGGAGAGCGAATGTTTATCAAAAATACCGAGATAGATGTGAGATATGAGGAAGATTCTTTAGATTGTGTTATAAACACTGGAGTTTCAAGCCGTGTGCATAGGCCCAGGTTAGGAATTGCTGAAAAAGTGCGCTTATTGCCAACGATGGAAAATGATTTGGTGGTGGCCACAGCGGAGGGGGTTGAGGCTGAGTATGGCCCTCTAGAATATGGTTTGAAGGAAAAAGTCCATGATTACTGCAATAGCCTGTGGGAGCTGGAGAGTTAGGTTGTATCCTCTGCAACATGCGCTAATAGGCTGTTGATTTCGTAACTCATTGATAGGATTCGGTGGATTGCTGTCATTTCCTTCTATGGGTAAAACCCGCTTACTTGCGCTCGATATACAAGGATTCACTATACGCGGTGGAGGCACACTGGTGTCAATCCACACACCAACATCAGCATAATCCATGTGGTTCGTTGATGGGTTTGGAACGTCTTGATACCCAATTACACCGTGTGTAAGGTGCAAAGATAGCGGCACGTCTTCCATTACTTCATGATCAATGGGTGTACGTCTAGCCAAACAAAATGACGATACAGAGTCGGCCAATGATGCTTGCGATAAATCTAGGTCAACCGTCCTTGTAGTGCGTGACCGTCTACACTTTATCATCCGCTTTCTCAGGATATTCCGCATAACATATAGTTAAACAATAGAGTCACATGGTCACTGCGACCCAGTGGTGTGCTTGTAATTATTCCGCCTACCATGAGTACTTCGTTGGTGAGCACAAGGTCAAGTATCGACGGCTTGTTAGCCGCTCGAAATCTGGCGGGTAAGGTCACATTGTTGTACAGAGGCTAACTTGAAATTACCTCTTGTAAACAGGCTTTGAACTGCATGCTGTCGGACGCCGCTATTTCCAGTTCGTGCACACTAAAGTCGCCTGCGATGAGAATGTGACTGTATGTCTTCCGCAAAGCAACCTGGAGAAAGTAGTTCAGTTTGGAGCCCATTTCACAGGCAGAACTTGATGGATAAGAAATCATAGCTATAAGACATGTGTCTTTGTTCCGCAACCATAGCCGTCACCAAAGCAAATCGGGGGCACGAATCGCTGGGTGGTCAATAAGTTCCCCTAGAAGGTTACTCTCGTAATACAGGATAAGGCCACCATTGCTTCCAACTCTGTCATTCCGAAACGGTGACGTACCAGATAAATTGATCTCAAAATCTGCAATCTCAAGGCTTAACCAGATCTTTGTAATCAAAATGAGATCTCGCGCTTGTGACCCCTGGAGTTCTCTACGTCCAGCCAATTTACTAAGACCTTGAATGTTAGTATACAAATATGATAGTGTTTTGATGTTAGAAGTGTGTGGGTAGACAACAAATTCGTCTTTAATTTGAAGCCGACCGTTCGTCGGTCGGCCGCTAATCGTATTTTGCGTGGGTTATTGGTACTTGAATTTCAGGCAGACTACATGATAGCACGGAGCATCCCAAATCGACATGTTCTCTAGTGTGTCTGCTTGTCTCGTCAGGTGTTTCCAATGCTATATTGTCTACAACTGCAGGATTGTGGAGGCAAATATAGTTCTGAGGTTGCATGTTCCAATTAGGCGCTGACAAATACTGACCGTGCGCATGCAACCTTTAGCTTAATCTCGGTAGGTAACCTGGAACGATGCTTCAAGCAACCATCCAATAGGACTTCTGTCATTCCTTCGGAGTGAGGCACAATTTACAATATTTTTGGATCGCAGCCCTTGTAGTTTGATGTAGGAAGTATCGTTAGTGTTTTAATAATAAAGTCGTCCAGAGAGTGTAAGCAGAGAACACCGTTATCATCCATATCCTGAAGTAACGTTCTCCAGAACCCTTGCACACACATCTTCAAAATCCTGAAATCTTAATTCCTCCTTCTTTCAACAGTTGATATTTCAACCGTGATTGTTTGAGTTGTTTCATCATCAGCTTCTCTTCAGATGCTACCTTTACAGGTTGTCCAGACCAATACTCAATTTGGAGCGACGCCTCTCCAAAGTTGGTATTCACTAGCTCAACGATTAACTATTGCCTGCGAAGGGGTGTGGGGTTGCCATACTTTATTCGCGCATTGGACTCTTGCGACTGTATAGTAGCTAAGATTAGATATTTCCTGGCTACTCCGTACTATTCAAAGTTGTGGAAGGTAGTGTCGTTATGTAGCTCATGGGATGCCTGGAGAGTAACTGCCATAATGTCACAGCAACACAGATTCTTTCACAAATGGTCCGCATAATAAACCTGCTGCTACGTCCAGCACGTCGGATGGAAGCCGTCGATGTTAGAGTAGGAGTCGACTTCGTCTACCTGGACTTTTTGAGATCGTTCCATCGTTTGAATAACTGCGTTCTCCTTCAGAAGCCTAGAAGCTATGGAATTGATGGCCCTGTCCTGTGTTGAGACAGTAACTTACTTATTCAGTCAGCTGCATGTTAGAGTCGGCAGTTCCATTATGGATCCAGATGAAGTCCAGTGTAGTGTAACCCAAAGATGGGTATTGGGACTAATTTTATGCTTAGAATTAAGCAGTGATCCTGACAGTGTACCTCAGTCAGACTGCCTACTATTTGCAGATGGTGTCAAGAACTGATTTGGCATCAAGACAGAGAACGATCACATGGCACTGCTGAGCTTTCTCGATAGGGCCTAGAAATAAATAAAAGGTATATTTCTGCGCAACGTAAGACACGGACCAACTAAGCGGCTGATCATTTCATAAAACACCATCGAATAGTAGAAAAAGTTTATCGAGTTTTACAAAGTTGTTTATAAAAGGAGTTTCTGGAGTGCTCTATCAATTAAAATTAATAAAACAGGGAAAGTAGAAAGTCGGAATAAATGTAGGTGTTGCCAACAGTGCAAGTAAAGTAATACGACCGTTAAGTATGGCCCGCATATATATATATATATATATATATATATATATATTCAACACAGTCAATAGTAAATTTGGCATAGTGCCACAGTAACGAAACTAAAGCATAGGAAAAACAAATCGGTGTTCATGGGAACAGAGTCACAAAAAGATAGTTCACTACGCACGGTCTCTTACCATATCCGAAAGTGTTTCCAGCCATGCGTGTCCCGGATCCTTCACACTCCAGCCAGGGAGCTGAGAGCGCCCGACGACGGCTAACTTTGACTTTAGCTCCTTCATGCTCATGGCCCAAGTCATAAGTTGGCCACCTTGCTTTCGCTTCCAACCGACTTCTGAGTGCGTGAAGACAGCACTGCGAGATAAATGATGAATAGGAATGCGAAGAACACGCCCAAGCCACTGAAGTTTGTGCAGAAGGATTATGCTGTGCAGTGGCTGGTAAATTCTGTCTTATCTGAAAATCCTCCGTCCAACATCTTCATTACTAGCGTGATGTTGCCATCATGCACGGGCAATGCTCCGAAAGTAGTGGTGATCAAAAACCGACATTCCCTCATCATCCTTTGCGCAAACGGACCAAGTCTCGCATATATATAGAGCAGAACTGCTCTCACTTTAGGATTGTAAACTCGTCCCTTCAGAACTAGGCCCAGATCGTCTCGACGCCAGAGATGGCAGAGATTGATAAAAGCAAACCGAGTCTTGGAGACTAGCAAAGAGCCCTCATGGGTTAAACCATTAGCGCTGAGGCAGCTTCTGAAGTAAACGAAGTTTCCTACTACTCCCAATGAAAGACCTGAAAGGGTAAGGATAGGAGCAGCGCCTATCCAGTGTTGCCGGAAAACCTTGCACTTCGATGGTACGAAGTTCATTCCAAACTGGGAGAAGGACACCTCCAACCTACACAGCGCAATTTAGGCGGCCTGTGAGGAAGCGCAGATTACGGCGATGTCGTCTGCATACTCCAAATCTCGAAGTCGGTCCCTCGGGAACAGTTCGTCACCGCTGGGTTCGCAGTTCTCCAGAGCACTTTCCAGGATTTCGTCCGTAGCGAAATTGAACAAGAAGGGGGATGCTGGGCAACCCTGTCTCACGCCACTGATGATACTAAAGGGGATGAATTCCACCGTAGACGTGCACTCGGCCCGAAGTTCATGAGTAGATGGCTTGAAGCTAGCTGACATACTTCTCAGTAGACAACTCCAGAGAGCAGCTCTGTAGACTGAGTCAAACGCGGCTCGTATGTCCAAAAATACAACGATCGTTGGCCAACAAAATGTTTGACGACGCTCCAGTATTTGTCGGAGTGTAAAGATATGATCGATGCAACTCCGACCTGAGCGGAACACAGCTTGCTCTTCACGTATGCTCTGTTGGCGTACAAGGCTGAGCCTCCTTAAAAGCAGAGCTGCAAGCACCTTGGAAGCAACACAGATGAGACTAATCCCTCTGTGGTTGGCGCAGTAATTTCGGGTCCCTTTTTAGAAGACGGGCACGGTATCCGCTAGGCTCCAATCAGAGGGATAACTTCAGTGCCTCAGATCTCTTTGAGTAGAGAAGTTAATTCCTGCGCAACTGATGGGCCTCCTTCTTTAAAAAGCGCCAAAGGGAGTTCATCTGGGCCAGGGGCTTCGTAACCTTTTAAGAGGCGAACCTCACGGGTAACCTCAGTCTTAGATGGTGGTAAAGTATCTATACACCAGGAAGCGTTCTGGATTCCGGAATGGGAATGTTTTGGTGCTGCTGGCCAATTAAACTGCTGCTCAAAATGCTCGACCCAACGCTTGCGTTGGCGTTTTTTTATGGTGAATTGGCTTGCGCTTAAATAAGCGCGCATAAGGGCGCATAAAATTCGCCCGCAGTCAGCCTTTTGCCGCCAGTAGATCAGATCAGGAGGAATAGCTTACGGAAATTCCCCGAGGTGGCCGCTTGCTCCATTTCAATGAACCGCTGCGCCCACCAGGCCTTGCGATCTTCCCGGAGAAGCTGTTTGAGCTCAGCGTTAGTAGACTTGCGTAGTGAATTGTATTTAACGCTAGCAGGAATTGCTCGATAGGCTTCGAGAAGTTGGAGGGATCGTGCAGAGATCCAATGATTGACAGGACTACTAGCGGAACCACAGACAAGGGTTGCAGCATTGCACATGGCTCCGTGGATTTGTGTCCAGTGCGTTTCAATGACTGTGCATGAAACAGACTTGTCTTGTGGCGAAGGCGTCCTGAAATGAGCGGAGAACATTTAGGGCAAAAAGTCTTAGCTAGGTCAAGGCGTTTCTGGCGAGGTTGCTGGGAGCCACCAAAACGTAGGGCGAACTGAGCACACACCAGCGCGTGATCCGAAGTGAGGTAGGTACACCAGATTGATTTGCAATCCTGTATGCATCCCAGGCAACGATAGCTAATGGAGATGTGGTCAATTTGTGTCCACGACTGGCCAGGTGATGGGGTCTCCAGGTGGTGCGTTGGCGGCAGGATCCCCGAAAGCTAGTGCTCGACAGAAAGAGACCATGATCGGCGCAAAATGGAAGTAGGCGATCACCGTTGTCTGTTCTGCCAGTGCCATGGCCGTGTTGACCACAGAGTTCACGCTCGTCAACTTCAAGTACACAGGCCTACGCGTTCAAATCCCCGGCGAGCATCACGATGTCTACACGGCGCATTTTACGGAGAAAGTCGGAGAGTTGACCATAGAACTCGTCCTTACTTGACTCTATGCTGTAGTCTGTGGAAGTGTACGCTGCTACCATGAGCAGATAGCGTCTGCTGGCTTTGCTCCTGGACAGGTTTCAAGTCGGATTGCGCATAGTCGGCTGTTGACTGGGATCCAGTCTAGTAGCGCGGCATCAGCACATGGGCTCAATACCATCCCCATTCCAGCTTAACCAGCGGCTTCGGCGGTTGAGTCTCCAGATAGGCGCAAAGTGAAAATGCCAGTAGATCTTGCACACGGTGAAACTAGTTACAACGTCATGCTAAAGTACTGTAAAAGGGGTCACGCTGAGACAGCAGACATCAATGGCCGTAGTTATTATAGTGCGAGAAAGGGCTGCCTGTGATCCAATCTGCATCAGCGTCCGAACATTGAAGGTTGCCAGCTTGAATTGGGAACGGGGCACTAGCAATTGCTTGTCAACACGACTGGGTGCATCATCGGAACTAGGCCCCTGATCCGCATAGTGAGAACTTTCGCCCAAGGTGGTAAAGTGCCGTGAACTCGAAAACCGAGGGGTAAGACCAAGCATGGGGATTTGAACAATCGTGGAATAAAGTGATTTAACGGTGGTGCGATAAAACGTGGTTTGGCAGGTTCAGCCGTCAGCATTTTGGCTAAGGAGAGCAGTTCGAGAGAGTGAGAGCAGATAGAGTGAGAGCGGAGCGAACGAGCGGAGAATTGTTGAGACATAGATTCATAGGTTTTGTGGGCATGGTGCTACCCAGTTGCCCAGGCTGAGGAAAAGGGCTGCAGCCTTGAATCATAAAAGACCTAACCCGCAAGGTAGTAGGGCGTCTGAGGTACACCGCGAACCGTTGGGAGCCGGCTATTTTGGTGAGAGGCAAACTACGCAGGACGCCTAAAGAGCCCGAGTGAGACAGCAATGAGGCCAGGATTCCATGGACTACCGAAATCGCCGCGAAAGGTGAAGGTCAGTGACATCCAGGTGGCTCATACGGCCTAATGGAAGCCGGTGTCCATCGATGATAGGAGACCTGCATCACTGTGCATGCAACTAGTTTTGAGAGTCACCTGAAACCCGAATTTCTCCCACTTTTCCTGTTGTTTTACCTTAACTTTTAATTCACAATTCCGTCACCATACGGGATTGGTAAGGCACTCACTCTTTTATTCGTTACGTCCATTGTTCAATCTTTGAGTTAGGTATGTCATAGCAGCATAAGTCAGAAGCTAATAATGCAAAAATGCGATATGAATAGTTAGAACGCTAACACATAACACATTCGACGAAACACGGTGGGTCAACCGTCAGACACACGCATAACTACGTATCTAAACAGCTGCGCAGTGTGGCCGCCAGGATCATTGGATTTAATTGTAACAAACCTGTCGGTTATGAGTTCCTAACTGGGGATCCCAAGTCGTGCAAATTATCGTCGCCGAGTAGCTCATAGGATACTTTGTGAGTGATAGCGTCATAAAGTTACAGCAACACAGAGTTCTCCGAAATCCGTTCGGCGGAATAAACTTGATGCTAGCCCGAACAAGCTGGATGGAATCTGTCAGTGCTAGAGTGTGAGTCGAAGTCGTCTATCTGGACTTCCAAAAAACGTTCCATCGTGTGGGCCACCGCATTCTCCTTCACACCCTTCAAAGTTATGAAATAGGTGGCCCATTACACCGGTGCACAGTAAAGTCTCACACGATGATTGCTCCACTACGGTTGCTAAGTTTGGTTGCTCGAAATTTGAAACCAGATGTGATCATAGGGATTGCAAGTCAGCGTTTCGGATACAATGGGGATATTGTTATGTCGACGAGACCTATGACTTTGGGCTACAAGACATAGCCTAATCAATCCGGTTAGCAACCGACGTGAAATACATGTAAAAACGTGTCTGCGATCAAGAAGCATCACCTGTAGGCTCTCCGTCTCTCAAAGTTATTGTGTAGGTCTAGTACTGAATGCAGGACAGCTAGTGACAAGGTTGCCGAAGAAGAGGTTTTTCCACCAAAATTCCTCCATATGTCCCAACGCCATCTAACAGAGTGAACTATCGTGCTACCTACGGCAGTCAGTAAAACTTTTTGCGCATTTTCTGTTTACTTATACTTCAAGAAGAATTCCGTTGCTGATATTTCTAATTTCAACTTCTCTGCAACAATAGGCTGTGGACGTAAGAGAGGACGCAGACTGCAAGATCAAAAACGGACAGCGTAAGAATACCGAGGCTGATAAACAACGTTAGAGTGAGACACAGATAGAACCAAGGGTTTCCTAGAAAAATGATCAGTGGGGATAGGAAAGAAACCGGTTACCCCTAATTAACACAACCAGTGATGGTGAGCGCACTTCCGAGAGACAACGCCGGGTACACAGCGAATATAGCTAGGGTCAGACAGTGGAACTAATGATCTGGCTACCGTTGCTTCTTCAGTTACTATATTGAGCGGAGATCTTCGGGACCGACAAACAACAGATATCGAAAATAACCTGGGCATGAAACGTAGTTCCTTTGGAGTGGTGAACGGCTACTTCAGCAAATAAAGATCGATAGCACTGCAAAACAATATTGTTGTCACAGAGTACGGAGCAGTGAGTTCAAACAGGTTTAGAAGCAATGGGTTGATGCATCTATTTCTAAGCCCCTTTAAGCTTATGACTTCTCGACCGGTTCCAACTATCCTACATGATTTTGAGAAGCACAATTGCGCTTTTATAACTTGATCATACTTAATTAAGCCCGATATTTATTTTCCCCTGCAAGATATACATGTTTTGCAAATTGACCGTTGATTTCACGTATCAGAACTCATCTACTACCATATTGAACACCACCACGCCACATCATCGCAACATTGAACTACCACATTGAACAATAGCATTTCGCTGCAAAGAGACTAAGGGTTTTATCTGTATAAATTGGACATGCGCAATTCAAAACTGACGTTGGAGTTTCTCTGTAAGGTACGAAACTTGAATCAACTATAAATAATTTTGAAAAAGTGGTTATCTACCGTGTCCCGACGCATCTTAAAAAATGTTGATAAATCTATAGATAAATCTTTTCTAAAAATTTTGATTATGCCTTCTATATGCACAAAACTGAATGCATTACAGTCTTTAATTTGGTGAGCTTTTGCGTTTATAGGCTCCTGTATAAACGTGTTTTCTTCGTACCGTCAAGTTTGAAGGATCAACAATAGTCGGCCATCATCTGTTTGTCCCGTCTTCGTGATAACATTCGTCCGTCATCATCAAATCTTGTTGAAAACGTTCCCAGTTTTCTTACCTACAGACCGAAGTTTAAAAGGAAATTGTACAAAATGGTTGTTATCGAAAAGCAGCTTGACACATATTACACCCAAGATCACGAAATATTCATAACATTCCGTTAACTGGCACCGCATAATTATCCAGTTTATTCTCAAAAGGGTTACGTATATATATATTATATATATATACTACAAATGCTTGTTACGCACTCACCTTGGCCCTCATCTTTGAGACATAGTTTTCATCACCCGCCAGCGTCCACATTTGAAGACCGTCAAAAACACCAGATTTGATCTTCAACGCAAACAAAGTCGGAATTGCTGAATGCTTGGCACTGAGAACCTTCACAAGAGTATTCCAAGCATTCACCGATCGATCGTTCGGCCATTTTGAGGCACACGTTCTGTGAAAGGATTGCATTGCGCAATCTCGAGGTGGATCGCGATTCCCCATTTAAGTGATCTTTAACAAATTCGATCAATGGGACTATAGCAGGTTAGGCATATAGATATTTGGTATTGCACACCCAGATACCCTAAACACAGTGACGCGTTTCGACCTTTTTGGATTTCATTAGGTAGCTCGTTGTCTAAACTAACGTCCAGTTGTACCTAATGAGATCGGACTAAGGCGAAACACATTGTGGTGTGTAGTTTTCGCGGGCGGGCAACACCGAATATCTAGCTTCTGTCACAAACCGCTACATACAGCCAAGTTTAAAATGCATTGAATGAAATATGATATTCTCTCTGCTGACAATCGGATCACACACACAATGGTTGACTTACCGGTCCCTAAAGTTGCACGTTGTGGCCACCACTACTTTGTTCAAAGTTTCTCGTTAGCGCAGCTGGTCAACATGCACAGATAGCATGGGAACATTTTGTAACCTATGGGCTGATCAAGAAAAAGCTTCTCTTCTTCAGGTCAACAGAAATAATTCAGTTCCATTCATGATAGTTGACAAGGTTCATGATTATAATTATGTCATTTTGTGTTTCTCTTAAAGGAATTGTGTACTCCACTAGAATTGATCCACGTATACCATTGTGGAATTGTCTCCCAATCATAATCAAGTCGTGTGAGATTGTGCAATTAATTCGCAGTAAAAGTTGGAATGCTACCTCGACCTAGACATCATTTTGTGATATTTATTCGTGTTGAGATCACTTGATGATCAATTTAATGAAGACCCAGATCATGTCTAATCGGCTTAATCCCGCAACTTTACGCAACATACTTGGGCCTCAGTGTCTGCAATACACTCAAACTGCAAATGTGCCTTTTGCCTTCGCATAAAACACAGACACGTGAGATACATAACTTGTCAGAAAGTCAGACAAATATATGAACATTTTTATGTTGTCCATGCAAGTGCACAATACCACTTGTGCATATTTGATCTATGCCAAGTACGGACAGCTGCTCACTTGATGAGGACTATACCTATTGGTAGTACTATTTTAGCTTATTATCAATTGAGTGTTTCCAATGAAAATTCACCATAAGTCACATGCGTGCATCATCTTTAACCAAAGACCAAGAGAGATCTAACCTGTTGAGCATCGATCCTCTTTGGTTACGAAGATTAAAGATGAACGTCCATTTCTTTTACAAACTGACGCACCATCTTAGCTTCAGCTCAAGATTCCAATCAAACTTTCAGGAGGAGGATGATTACAACTTATAAAACAGCAAATTTATTCTTCCTCAATTAATGTTCAGGTATCGAGTTCGCGTGCACATTTTGTTGTTTGATACTCAGTTGTACGGCATTGACTGTCATACTCAGTAAGAGCAAATCACTCAATCAATCAGTTCAAAAATGAGCTCAGTCAAATCCGCCTCTTACCGAATGCAGCTAAGCTATTTGAAGAGAGATAATGATGGAGGAGTTGTTTTTGGTTACTAGGAAACATTTTAAAAAGAGCATACAAGGAATTTGTCACTAATTCATACCCATAGTCGCATTTAGAATGTAAGTTCTGTCGTTTATAATGGCCACACTTAATTGACAACAGTTTGACTAGATGTGCGTCAGGATTAGCGGAAGCGATATCCCCGTAATCTCACGTCCAATCCGAGCAACATGGGAACTGTTATCTCCACACATTACACAGGCATAACACTATTAACTGTTTTCTTATCTTCCCCGGAAGCAGTAAGTTGTTTGCCTGTGACCGGTTTCACTGAGCTGCAAATTGAATTTGCGTCGTCACTCTCATCTTTGTGGTTACCTGCAGTTGCCGAAGTTAACCTAATATTCCTTTGAGCTTACTGTTTTCCCAAGGAATGCTGCGAGAGATCACTTATTTTCTATGTTCCTTTGAATCGGATAACCATCAAACATGAGACATTCACCTACCGTTTCAGTTCTTGCATTCCATTTCTACTACTCCTTCTCTTTTACCATTGGTTCGCCATGATTGAGCCAAGCTCCTGAAGTGATGGATTGAAGCTTCCAAGCTATCTGGTATACGGACCAAAAACGAATTCAGCTAGTTCATCATCGTCACTCCCAATGAGCAGGCTTAGACTAGTCTGAAAAAGCACCAGACGCCGGCGTTTTGACCTTCTGCGTCCGGTCAGTGGTGCGCCTCTCGACGGACCTCTGCCAGGTTCCGCTCCCATGAGTTCAGGATGCCAGCAGGTAATGCCACTTCGCCATGGCTGACAGTCACAGAACTGCGTGGTTGATAGTTGCTTATGATAAAGCCCGGCTGATCTTTCACTGCCAGTATAGTTACGAACTGTGCACTGGACAGTGGGTAGCCCCGCCAGCTAGGATTTTACGCATAGCGAATTATCACTGACTCACTGGCGAATGTAAGTGTTTGAATCGAAACAGCTTAATTGTGGGATGGGTTGTATGGCCAGAATGCTCAACAGATAACAACACCCAAAAATGACGAGTCAGCATGAGGACGGCCGTACTTGCATATACAGTCAAACCTGTCTAAAGCAACCAATACAGGGACCGCCGAAAACTAGTCGCCCTGGAAAGTTGGTCACCATGGACAGGTTCATGCATAGGGATATTACTCATAGGAGAAAACATTGAAGATAATTTGACTGGTCCCTAGAAAGTGTTGGTCGCCATGGAAGGTCCGACAGTAACATCATTTAAAGAAACAAAGCAAAATGATGACGACTTACCTGTTGTAAGCTAAGTCAGCAAATGCCATATTAAAAGTGGAAGGGCTGATGGAACGGTTCGAGGAATTACCCCGTATGGATACAAATCTGCAGAATACGCTTCCATGGATGGCCGTATTAGTTAACTTGTATTGCCAGCTATACCCACACTTTTTATTATTCTGAAACTCTCCATCTTGTACTAATTTTAAATGATAGAACCACTGCAAAACTCGGACAACTTGATCCGCTATCCCATCAGGTTAAACAAAATGATCAAACCACTTGATCCGTCTGTGTCTCGCATGGCCGAGAAATATGCCAGTTATTTAGTTATTTATGAGCTGTGCCAAGTATGGACGTATCTCCTCAACTGCTGCGAACTAAATCCTTATTACTATTATTAGTAATATTATTATGCAACGCAAAATACTTGAAACTGCGCTTTAAACTAACCACAAGTAATCTACACTTTGGTGAATCACCCGAGGTAACACCCAATTTCAAATGGAAACTTCAGATATCATTACAGAAAACAAAATGCTTGTTTTCCAAAAAAGGCCAGAAAATTCTCCCTACGTTTTCGGAAAAAGGAAAATTTTGCTCTGCACTTATGTCTCTATTTTTCCCTTAGCCTGGTAGCTAATAACTTAGCATGCCTCTTGGATAGCTCCACATCAGGCATTACGTGATTCAATTCTTGTTGACTGATTTACTGGGAGGCCTGATGACGGTTCGGTATCTGTTCGCACAGTCTTCATAAATTGCAGGGAATTCATGTAACTAGGTCTCAACTTCACGTACATCGTCATCAGAAGGAGCAAAGACGAAAACTTACCCCGGTGTGAAATGAGCGAAATTATCGAGGACTTACTAGGATGACAGGTGCCAAGCCAAATTTCCTTGTCAATATCTTTTGTATTAAGCATGTAAAAATCGCAGTCCGTTATAAAGGTTCTCGCCAAACCATTGGAACTTTAAATGGCAGGCAGGTGCGCTTGGCTTTTGTCCAGGCACGAAGCATCTCACATGAACGACACACAATGTAAGGTGCCGAATTTTTGTTTTGGCCACTAATTTGTACTTCGAAGTATGATTTATCGATGTTTCTCCTTTGACTAACTAAGGTATATCAGCTGCATATTTAACAAAATATATCAGGTTCATTTGCACATTAACGTCTACTGGAGTGAGCCATGGTCATATCTGAAACGAAAATGCAGTGGTATTGGAATTTCTGTTTATGTAAAATAACAAAATGCATGTAAACTAGTACATACAAAAACGGACTTTGATTTATAAGCAGCATTAAAAGCGTATTTGGAAAGAGTTGTACAATACCTTGAGACAGAAAAATGGCGACATTTGGTTGCTCAGATATTTGTCTGATTGACCCCACCGATGTAATCGTTTATGGTACAATTTACCTGATGTCACGAATCTAACTTTGACAACTGGGAGAAAATATGCTTACATAAAGACTGGGGGCACTTAGTCGGTGCATTCGGTGGGAGGATTTTCCCTTATCACTGAAAATGCCTCGTAGACCGAATAAAATAGTGCATAATTCCTGTAACTTACATTTAAATGGGGTGATTTGCTGTTTTTAAACTAGACTGCATATGAAGCTGCAATATGGAATGCGGTGTTTACACATTAATCTGCCTCTGGTGCTGATCCAGGCGGCTCCGCTTCTCACAGGTTTTTTGACGACTGGTAGCTTCACACCAATTGTCTGCCTCACCTGGGTGTTAACCCTGGAGGTAATCGTCTGTTCAGTAATAAGTCTCTATGGTGCTAGTGAAAAACGCACCCTGATCAGGTTGGTCGTTTTAATGAGACGTTATGTGCGTGCTCGTTAGTATCCCCGAATCCCCTCTCTAGGCGAACTATCTGGACCCGTTATCGGGACATCCGTCACCCTCCTTCTGGTATACTAATTACGCATAAGTTGCAACATGCTCCTAAGGATTGAAATGTCTTATGTTTGGAAAATGATTATTCTACTTGCGGCAAATAACACCAAGTTTGATGTTACGAATGGGCTCTTCCTGTTTTGACTAAACTAAATGGGAACCATGTACCTACAACACGTCCTGAGCGAAGCAGACAAAAGTTTACGGTAGCATGCATACATTACATTATAAGTTGCATCACCCCAGATCAAAGTGTCTGGCTATCTGCTTCATCAAGACGATCTTGAGTCAGCAACTGTGTTACAGAGGGATTGAGATGGTAGATATTGCCCGATAGTCGGGATTCGGTCTCATCATTTTGCGTAGAATGTGGCCAGGAATATTACGAAATAATCCAAGCCACTGATTGAGAAACGTAAATTGAATGGATTACGCACGGACCTGCTGTTATATGCAAATATTATCACTTCTGCTTTTTCTATTAGGACGTTACTATCAATCGGGAGCTTCATTTTTCCATTGTAAAACCACAAGCAATCAGAACAGAAGATCTCTTTGTTTTTATTTAATCCTAACCGAAGATTTTAGGAGGACTGGTCTTATGCCAAGGACACGATATAAACGCAAAAATGTAAACGCACAAAACAACACTTTTACCTAAACTTAAAATAAGTAAGGTGATAAGGTGTACTAAAACCCAGTACGGCAGGCCAATCGAGATAATTGTTGCTTTGAAGATCCTAATGGCCATCTATAAACGGTACTTTATTACCGAAACTCAGGAACGTTGGCAGTACATAGAGAAAATGTGCTACAGAGCTAGCACAGCCTTGCCAAACTCCTGCGGGTTTCACCGGCGCAAGTAGACTATCGGATCCGAATAACACGGTCACTATGCAGAGACCCAAACTACTCAGTTCAAAGGGGAACTCTCCCTACGGAAACTGCACCAAGGTCCCACTCATCTGCACAGATCACAACAGCGTGGTGAGAACGTGGCCAACGTATCCCTCACAGTCCTCAATGAACTCGCCCCACTCTCACTATCTTATCTACCGGACTCTCCTCAAGTCAACAGTCTGCCTCCTGAGCTGTGTTCATACCAGTGCCTTAGCCACCGAGCACACACAGCAACTGTGATATGACCAACGTTAAAACAGCATCGAATCCACTCTATCTCTACCCGGAGATAGGAACACTACATGACATCTCATGTGCCAACAAAAATGCGTCTTCCCTTATACTTTAGTAGTGTTTTACTGCACTATAAATATGAAGGTGTAGAAAGCACGGTTGCCTTGGTTGAGTCAGGAAAAGTACTCTTACTATTGGCCAGCCTTCATTCTGCGGGTCTCGTCACAGTCTTCTCCGTTACAAGTTCACGTCTGCCGGCTAAGTCCACAAGCCGTTCCAATTCGCATCGTCTAGGCTACTATACGCATGGGAACCAACGAGTGAACGAGTTCGTCCATTTCGACGAGGACAGTCGAAACCCAACAAGGACGTCTATAACAAAATGTTAGCCGGATGCCTACCTGAAATGCCTGAGAAACAACAGGCGCAAATGAAACTAGCGATATGTACATTCAAACAAGCAACTGGTTAAATAGAGTTGACTACATGAGAAAAATACAAAGAATGGCGTTTAAAGCAAGTTTACTACAGAGGAGTATAACTAAGTGTATGAAGAAAAAAGCCTGCGAAAAGAAAGTCATTGGAATAAGAATGGTAATATTCTTAAAGCAACCAAATGACCTCATACACTGAGGGTAATCTTAAGCCGATTCTGCATTTCATTGCGCTACGCACCAGTTCGGGATGATTTTGTAGTGTTGTAGATTGTAGGCTTCATTTCCTGAACTCAGCATATTTAACATCTACACAAGCTACTCATGTACCCGTGTATCAGAACGCATCGAGTGACGTTGCAGCTCCCAATCACATTGCATAATGCCGGAAATTAGCAAAATAAGGCAGCGTATTTTTCAGGCAACAGCCATTTTTAACACCTTAAGTTCAACTTCACAGGGAGGCAGCATATGCTTTCCCGCAATGGGGAGTACATTGGTCGATGCGTTGATATCTCCCCGAAGAACCTCAGCTGTTAGTTACCCATGGATTATGTGCCTCAGGGTCTCAAGGCCTAGTTCAATATGTTCCTGACAATCCATGACATTCGGAGAGAAAACGTTTTGGGGTAACGTGCAGTTCTATCAAATCAATTAACATACAAACAAAATTCTATTGATCCAGTATACTGGTAAAATCACGTACATACATAGTTATTCACTCGGTGTATGAATACATTTTCGGACTAGGGATATCCGTGCCAGCTGTGCTACGCGCTAACGCTGTCCAGAATTGGGGTACACGTTATGTGTTATGACATACGTGGTGTATTGGTTGATTGATTTTTGTAAGTATTTGGATTTTGTTGAGAATGAAAAGCTAAACGATACTAACAGATGGAAATTCTCGTTATTTGATGAAGGCAAGCAAACAGAGTCATCCGATCTAAACATGAGCTGGGTATTGTTGTCTATCGGTGAAGCTGAATTCAGACAAATGTAAGACTGAAGGTGCAGATTTGTCAGAATTGCAGCATAACTGAGACCAGTCCCTAATGCCGAGCTGGATTGCGCCATGTATGTCCTCGAATACTTCGTAACGTCAGCTCGAACCGAGATATTTCGCATGTAAACCTCAGCTAGACTAGTGACCCTACAGACTGCAGCTGTCGGAGTTGACATCTAATTAATGCCATTGTCAATTTCCTCCGACCCATATTCCTTTGGGGTCCCAGCTGGCTACCACGGAAATGGTCCTGGATTTGGGGGAAAACGTGCGTTGCGGCTTTCTCAGAAGTGGACCCAGGTGACGACATCATTCATTGGGAGCTTACCCAAAGAAGAACCATGTTTGGTGTCTCGTGATTTGAAAATCTCAATCCATCGGAAATCTCGTCTTCCTTCACTCTACTCTCCAGCTAGAGGGACCAAGAGTTAAGAATCGAACACTGCAGCTCCGTTGAGGTTGATCGACATCGGCGTAACAGGTAAACATGGCTCTTCCAGCAACCATTTTTGACAGATGTTTGTGATGCAAAAGTAGGTTTGCTCTGTACATTCAACTAGAAGGATAATCACATCTGCGCAGCCTTATCCTAAGTCCTAATGTGTTATAAGAAGACAGAACGTACTGTATGCCGTTGGCAGTCATTACCAAAACTAAGCATACCGATCCCATGATGGTGCTGCCAAACGCTGTCATTATACCGGACCTGTGTAGGATCCTTTTTACATGTATGTTGGTGTGCGTAAACCCCACAAACTAAGGTGGTGAGGTAGTCTGTAGGGTCATCTCAGTAAATGCACAACAAATTCTCGCTGTGCCTTCGTCTAGGGTGGAGCGATTTTCCATGTCTTTTTGACGAACGGTCACGATATGAGGTGCTAGTGGCGTCCCTATGTTGGTAGCAATGATGAAGCTGCTTACTCCTAGTGACTCCGCAACGTCATGTAGCCATGGAACGTCAACGGCTCGTCCCACTACTCTTCACCAGAGAATTTGCATAGCAAGGGGTTTGAGCAGGAGAAAATGACGTTTGCGTTTGGAGTTCAAAGTGGTTAGGAATGTTAAGCTACCGTAACCACACAGCCACCACCGGTTGCTGCTCAGTTTTCGGATAAATTTATTAATTCACCGCCTCAAACCGATAGAACAAAGTGTTCCGTTGAAGATCCTTCAAGAAAGGTTTTTCCTGCATGCTTGGCTTGTCCAAAACGTTACTCCAGAATCCGCTTATACTAGACCGCTCATTGTCCTCTTCAAAAGACGGTGTCGACTGTGATAATCAGAGGACCAGGGCCGGCAACATTTCATGAATCTAAAGCAATGAGTTCCCTTCAACAATTAGAAAAGCACGAAAAGAAGACGAAGGTTGGTAGGTGCATACACTTCGTACTGTCTCCTCATTACAATTAACAATAACCAGACTTGCGGAACTACTAGAAACTCATGCACGCTTACTACCCGTGGTAGAGGATTTGTCGCTGTATTGCCGGATTGTTTTCACTAACTTTTGTAAATTAACTCTTGGTTGTACGAGACCAAATCGCTCTGCTCGTTTAGAAAATTCTCTGACGAACAACCAGGTGGAGGAAACAATTGCTCGTGATCCCACTAAGTACGTGATGAATTTATCAAATGTACCACTTGATGTGTTGCAATTAGAAGCATTATCACTTGGGTTTGATTACAAAGTCCCCCCACAGTAAGTTGAACGGCTTGTTTATAGAAGCCCAATTTGAGAACCTTTTTGACCAATTTAAGGAGATCCAACCAACCAGCCCTGATAAGCTTACTTGGTTCAGAAACAAGTTAACCGATATCGCCCATGAGGTGAAAACCATGCCAGTTAATGAAACATGTGCCATCACAGCTCGACATTTTCAGGCCTTACGTGAACTACGAGCTAAGGACGTAGTCGTAATGAAACCAGATAAAGGTTCAGGAGTGGTAATCATGAAGAAAACCGAATACAATGAGAAGATGTGCGCCATACTCAACAATGCGAGTAAATGCGAACGGCTCAAGAAAGTGGGGGACATAAACAATGTCGAAACGCGCATAGTTCGTCACTTGGAATTACTTCTTCTCCACCGTGTGATAAACGGTGATACATTTAATAGTATAGGTAGAAATTCGGCATATCTAGACTCACTCAGGCAGCCGCCACACTCCCGGAAAAGCAATGTACGCGTGTTTCATCCTTTCGGGAATCATCAGCAGTACGCATTCCATCGGACCCTTGGTAGGGCTCGTACCCGCAACTCGACTGTTGACAGTCCGTGGTTGAGACCACGAATTTCTACCTATACCATTCAACTCCCCCTACTACTCTTCTGTAATACATTT
The DNA here is from genome assembly GCA_944474145.2 of Dicrocoelium dendriticum. Taxonomy (NCBI): domain Eukaryota; kingdom Metazoa; phylum Platyhelminthes; class Trematoda; order Plagiorchiida; family Dicrocoeliidae; genus Dicrocoelium; species Dicrocoelium dendriticum. The sequence goes on along the minus strand of OX104067.1, from coordinate 10,525,781 downwards.
AATAGTTTGAAGCCGAGTGGTAGCACTATTCAACAGTTGTATGGGTCCACAAAGACACAAAACAGTGAAGTGCCACTCAGGCCCATCCTTCCAATGATGAACGCGCCCCAGCATAAACTCGCTCGTTGGTTAGTGAAGTTGGTATCTTCGGTGAAACGACAGTTCAAACCGTACAGTTTTAAAGACTCGTTTCAACTCATCGGCGACCTGGATGAACTCAACTTGTCAGACAAAGTCATATGTTCCTTGGATCTAGAGTCCTTATTTACCAACGTCCCGCTATATCAGACGGTTGATTGCGTGTGCGAATTAGCTGAAAACGGTGGCCGTTCCCTACCAATTCCGACTGAATTGCTAAAATCTCTACTATTGTGCACGGAGAATGTGGGTTCACTTCCGGAAGACACCTTACCGTCAAATTGAGAGCGTAGCAATGGGTTACTCATTAGGTCCTTTGCTCGCTGATTTCTTCATGCTGATGGTAGAAAGAAGCGTTTCTACGGAAATAGCCTAGGTCCCCTACTACAAATGATATGCAGTGATATCTTGGCTTTCTGTTCGTCGGAGTAGCAGCTCACACATTTGGTAGAACGGCTCAGTGATGCTCATGCTAACTTACGGGTTACATTCGAAGTCTAACAGAACAATTGTTTGCCATATCTGGACATACTCATAAGTCGCAGAGATGATGGATTGAGTAAGAGGTCCATTTACCGAAAACCAACTTGGTCCGGTCAGTACCGGCACTTCACCAGCTTCAGACCAGTGCAGTACAAACGGACACTTGTGAAAAGTCTGGTTAGTCGTGCCAGAAGAAATTGTTCTGCCGACTGTTTGGACGATGAGCTAGTGTTAATTACAGCAACACATATGGCGAACGGCTACTCTCGAAGATTTATCGAGAAACACAGACAACCGTGATGGCCAAAGGACTTGGCGCACACGGCAGCCAAGAAGAAAGTGTATACTGAGTTGCCTTTCAAAGGAGATGTAGCCACGCTGAAGACAACTAAGCGTATAAGTTCAGCTACACAAGGAATTTACCATGCTGCACAAGTTGTCGTCATCAACCGAACCCGAAATTTGCCCATACCTCCAACGAAGGAAGCTCAGCCTATTGGGGCCAACCCACACTGTGTATACCAATTTGTATGTGACTGCGAAAACAATTACTTAGTCAGAACTAATAGAAAGCTGACTCCTCGAATAAAGCAGCGTGTGTCAAGATGGGTTCAGCGTGAAGTTGCTCAAATTGCCTACCCTCGTCAGATTCCATGCTCGCGCAGACCACCGGCTTCCTCGATAGGCAAACACCTATTAGACTCAGGTTACGGGATGGAGCTGGGCTCAGCGTTCAAAGTTGTGTAACATCACACTAATCCCCACTGCGTTCGGTTTGCAGAGACTGTCGCTATTAGCCGGATTAAGCCAGCCTTGTGTGTTCAGAAACACGAATTTGTCAGCCTAAATCTGCCTTGGACGTAGGTGTGAACTTGCGTCATTCGTTCTGCACCTAAAGCTTGTCTGGTTGCACCCACCGTTAGCCATATCTATGAATAGCGGTTATTGCTAATGGTACTGAGGAGACAATACGAAATGCATTTATCTACCAGCCTTCGTCTTCTTTCCGGGCTTTTCAAATTTCATGAATCATTTCGCCAGAATGCATTTCGATCGGTCGATTCAATGTTGATTGCCGCTGTACTTTTGGCGCCTGACAGACCTTCCAGCGGGCGATGGATAGCTGTCTCCTTTTATCCATAATATGCCGTTGACGGTTGGTGACGATGTTGAAAAAACAAGCTTTTTGAAATGACACCGCTGCGGAAATTGTCGATTCTATCCGTTCCGTTACATTGTGGTCACAATCGTACTTGCGGTATGAATTGTGGTTGCTTCGATGCGAAGGCGGACTTGAGAAACCACTTCTTTTACCGAAGAATGGGGTCGAATGTAGCCGGTTAGCAGCTCAATCCTGTTTGCCATATTAGGGTTGTGCCATCGAAAAACTATTAAAATGTAGATCCCAAACAGAATTGTTAAACTTAATGCATCATAGCCGATGCCCTGATGGGCTATTTGGAATACTCCAACATTATTATTTATATGTAGCTTGGCTTCCGTCGAAATCGATCGTGTACATCGAATTTGCTAATAACACGGTGTAGCTGGACCCAATCAGCCGACACTAGAGAGGATGTTGATGTGATCTACCTGGGTTTCTCGAAAGCATTCGAGCTTATAGCTCATCGGCTACTGCTTTCCAAGCTACAGCGTTACTGGATCGGTGACCCTCTCCTAAGTTGGTTCACCAACTATCTCCTTCAGCAGTATTGGTAGTCAGAATTTGGGACTCCCTCGCTGACTCCATGTAAGTTGAATGTGTTAGGTCACAAGGCTCGGTGTTAGATCCCCAATTGTTTTTGGTATTTATCAATGACCTCACACAGGCGATTACATCTAACTTCCTGCTGTTTGCCGATGAGGTCAAGCTTTGTTGCAATGTTCAGGATAATACTGACTAGCAACTGTTTCAGAGTGATCTAGACACGGCACATCAGCGGTTCATCCAAATTGCACTACAATCCAATGTGAGTAAATGCAAGCAGCTCTCCATACGACACCAGAGCAACCAATGTTACAAGTTCGGAACGCATATGTTGCATCGATTTGCCACCGAATATGATTTGGACGTATTGGTTCAGGAAGATCTGCTTGTTGCAGACAATCCGCGAAAGCCTCCAAAACTGGGAACCAACATGTGAGCCAGTGACGACGGACGTTCGGACAAATAGGTCGCTCTATTTTCCGGCAGATGTTTAGTGCGTATGTTCGTCCTCATGTGGAATATGCAATTCAAGCCGGGCAGCCATGGTTAAACCCCGAGCCTAGTGCATTGGAGCAGCGTCAAAGTCGAACATCAAAGTACGTTAATGGAATGCACCGTCTTCTATACGAGGAGGAGCTGGAACGATTCGGGGTATTCCACGGACGTTACAGCCACTGAAGATGGATTTATACGTTTAATACGCGAACATCTCCGCTATTCCACAAAAGTCTATGGTGAGTCCACCACAACGCTTTTTCACTTTATTATGCAATTGATTTTCGCAATAATTTCCATCCCACGGGACTTGTAAAGCGATGCTTTTTTACCCGTACTAAACCATTGTTCCATTGTTCCATTGATAAGGATGTACTTAATACTGCTGTTTACTGCAACTCAGCAGTAACACCAACTTGATAGGTCACTCACTAAAACTGGCGGAATAGTACAGTTGCCTGGATTGCCGCAGGAACTTCTTTTCTGTCCGCGTGTGTCATCCGTGGAATGCTGTTCCAACATCGGTCATTTCTACACCACCACTATCCATATTTAAAGGAGGTTTGGATGACTCAATTACGCACCTACACTTTGTTACCTAGTACTACATCATCCCACTCCTGGAATATACTTCGGATTTATTTGCTATCATATGTCTGTGCTGTGGAACTATACGGATCACATGACAACGGCGAAACAAACGATAAGTCCATCTTTTAAACATAAATAACCCACTGCTTTTTTATTTTCTGATACCCCAGAAAATCGCCCAACGCAACATCTGAAGTATAGCTTCTTAACCCGTGGCAATTCTTTGTTCATTTTTCAAGAAACTTCCACACGCAAGAGTGAAACAAGGCTTAAGAAGGGGTGCATAATCTTCCGTGAAATCGTGCTTGATCCACTATTGTATGAGACATCACAGTTAATATTGATGATCTAAACTCACATAACCAAGACGATGGCGCGACAGCTGAGATTTGATTTGTACCCAGGTTTCTCATGATTATTTGACATAACCTCAGTTACGCATTCCATTAGGTCACTCAACAAATGCAACGCCAAGCGCGTATTGAGGGTGGCTCAATATTCGCATTTGACCTCTTCAGTGGTCTATTTCTCACTTACCATCACTAAGCCCATAGGTACCTTATAGTGTCATATGATACTTGGTGGTTAAGCGAGAGCCAGTTTGAGCCTTGTGGACAACCCTGTCCCCTTTGTGACTGCAATGTGCAAGATTGTGAGATTGCATTATACTTTCTACTTCGTTGGCACAAAGACTTGAGCCGTTAATCGTGTTCCTTTTGTTAGTGAGTTCAAAACTGCATGGATTCGAGTTCACTACATCTCGGTTGTAGGTTTCAATTCACTAATGAAGCTAACTGCTGCCTTTCCCGAAAATCTAGTCGTATAATGCAGCCTGACTACGACGTAGCTGTTTGAATATGTGACATTACTGGCCAATGAGTTTAGCAAAAGTGTCGGCCAGCTATGTTGTGCGAGGTAAAAACAATGAATTGTCTATTAGGACAGCAGACGATCGCCTTTCGATTATAAACTTGTAGATTTCAGTGCATCTGTCTATGTGCCTCCACCGAGTCTGGGAAACGCCTAGCATACACTGTTGAGTAGAGATGATCAGTACACTCAGGAATCGACTGGACATCCAAGTAGAACCAGTTCCTTCGTGGCGCTGCACATTCCACCTGAACTCAGTTGTGTGATATTTAATATGTTTTCTATCTCTTGATTCCGCACTATTCCCCTTCCACTGGGTCATCAACTACCATCACAGCTTCTGCACTAAGTTCACACTTTCCAACTGTTTTTTTGGTTGATCGGAAATATATTGTTACTCTATAAATGTCCCATCTTTATTTGCGGAGGCTACTTCAATCGAGCTGATGAACTGTATGCTTCTGAATTTCCAAAGCCTAAATGTGTTGGCTACCTCTATCGAGCAGTCAGCTGTATTAATTCACTTATGGGACACTACTGGGCGATTCCCTTTCAAGTGGAATTTGCAGTTGATAGTACTTTTCGAACCTTGGTGAAGCTTCGGTTGATAGTCTTTTCAGCCTATGGGGTTTTCAGGGACAAACGTATATTCTGCAAACAAAAGGACCAGGCGAAAACGCAGGCAGAGGGCGAGTGAAACATATCGGTATATACAGCTAGTTGGATCCATAATTAACGACCTTTGTGAATGCATGACATTTTTTCCTTTGATTCAGTCAAACAAACTCACTCCAATGCGTCCAACTGTTGGCCAATCAGCGTGCATGCGAGAAACGTGTGAACGTCCAATTAGCTGCCGCCTTTCCTGCGGCAGCCTAACGGCTTCCTTGCTGGGCTGGCACCGCACGTTCGTTCGAGTGTATACTCCCATCACATCCTCCCTTTTTTCATGCTCTTGCTGCTGTACGTTGCTAAATAGTCCATACACTTTACCACTCCGCCTCCTCTTTGTTGGATCTGTCGATGTCGCCTCATTGCCGCACGCAGTATAACGCTCTCTTTCTGATTCATGCTGTCGCCTCGGACATCTTCTCAGCTGTACTCGGTTTCTTCTCAGCTTCTTCCCTCCAACATTTGCTTCGTATGACCTTTCTCCGACTTTCGCAGCCACGACTCCTTTTCTCTACCGCTCCTGTCCATCGGGAATGGGTTCAACCCATACTTCTTCCCCCACTGTCAGCTCAGGTAATTCACGTGCGCCGTTGTCGTAGTACCGTTTCTGAGTAGCCATTCGCCTTTTCAAGCTGTTCTGTACTTTCTCCAGTTGTGGCGTGACGGGGCGCAGAAGTGTTGAGGATGCAGGCATCACAGTTCTGGTCCTTCGACTGTATAGGCGCTGCACTGGGCTCAGGCCGATATTCGTTGAATGAGTGTTACGACTCTCCAGTATCATGAGGTATGGGTCCTTCCGAGTATCTTTAGCCTTCGCTAATAGTTGCTTGGCTTGCTTCACTGCCGACTCTGCCTTCCCATTTGATTGAATGTGATAGGGACTGGTTTGCCGGTGTGTGAATTCCCATTTGGTTGCGAAAGCCTGGAATGCCCTGCTGCTGAACTGGGGACCGTTGTCCGAGACTAGCTCCTCCGGTATCCCGTGCCGTGCGAATTGACATCTGAGTTTGTTGATTACTGCCTCCGTGGTCGTGGTGGTGAGTAAATCGATTTCAAAGTAATCACTATAGTAGTCCACCGTGAGTAAGTAATCCTTTCCGTTGTCCCAGAATAGATCCACTGCTACCTTTTGCCATGGTCGGTCCGGAACATTATGCAGCATCATCAGTTCCTTCCTTTGCCGAATGTCGTGTGAACGGCGCGCCTCACAGTTAGATACATGATCCTTGATCTGACCTGTCATTCCTGGCCAGAACATCAGTTCTCTTGCTCGATTAATGGTGTAATTTGCACCCAGGTGAGCGCGATGGACATGCTCCAGCATCTCCTTTCGGAGAGAAGAAGGGATTAGGATTCGACTTCCCTTGAACAACAGACCGTCACAGACAGTGAGTTCGTCCCGAAAATTGAAGTAGGGTGTTAACTCCTTCGGGAGCTGCTTCTTTGTTTCTGGCCACCCATTGAGGATAACGTCTCGCAAAGCTGCAAAAGTTTAGTATACCTCCGTGAAACGCCTTATGTCTTTCAAACGGTTTTCTGTCACTGCCAGATGCTGCACCATGCTAACTGTCTCGATCTCTTCTAGATGATGTTCGGCCACTGGCGGATGTGCTCTCGACAGAGTGTCCGCGATGAACATCTGTGTGCCAGGTGTATACACAATGTCAATGTCATACTTTTGGAGCCGGATAAGCATACGCTGCAGACGGCGAGGAATGTTATTCAGTGGTTTAGTGGCTATCGGCTCCAGCGGCTTATGATCAGTGTACACGGTTGTCTTTCGTCCAAAAGTATAATCATTGAAACGCTCCATGGCATAGATCACTGCCAGCATCTCTTTCTCGATCTGTGCGTACCGCTTCTCGGTCTCTGTGAGTGCTCGACTGCGGAAATCCAAAGGTCTTCCGTTCTGCAACAGAACAGCACCTATTCCACTCTGGCTACTATCACACTGTACCTTCAATGGTTGTGCTGGATCGTAATATCCGAGTACGGGCGCATTACTGATAAGGTTCTTAATGGTTGCGAAAGCCAAATCCTGTTCCTTCCCCCAGCTCCAATCTATTCCTTTGTGAGTTAACTGCCTAATCGGAGTCATGACATCAGCGAGTCTTGGTATGAACCGGCTTAAAGAATTCACCATACCGTCTAGGTGATGGACTGCTTTCATATCGTTAGGGGACGGCATCTCTTGTATCGCCTTAATCTTCCCTCGGTCAACCCTGATTCCGTCGGATGTTAACACATGCCCATGGAAAATCACCTCCTCTTTCCGCAGCTCTATTTCTCGCATTTTAGCTTGATGTTCTTTTGCACGCAACGCCTCAGGAACCGGTGTAGCTTAGTGTCATGCTCTTCTTCGGTAGAACCGTAAAGCAGAACGTCATCTGCCACACAGGTTACGCCATCTAAATCATCTATTGCTTGCACCAAACGCTTTTACAAAATTTTGCTACACACCTTCAGGCCAAACGGTAATCGCAGCCAACGATAACATCCGAACGGTGTAGCAAATGTGGTGAGGAAACTGGATTCGTCGTCTAGAACAACGTGCCAGAATGCGGAAGAAAGGTCTACTTTCGTGAAAAACTTAGCTTTTGTCAAACGTGGTAAAACAGCTTCTAACGTCTGTAGCGCATAATTTTCTCTACGCAGGGCCTCATTCAGTGGCTTCGGGTCTATACATACGCGTAGTTCGCCATTTTTCTTCGTAATGATTGCGACCTGGCTAACCCAGCCTGTTGGCTCATCAACCTTTGCAATCACACCCTGCATAACCAGCTTGTTCAATTCCGCAGAAAATCGGTCACGTAGCGCAAATGGGACTCTCCTAGCAGGTAACGCAATCGGACGTACCAAAGGATCTAACGACAGGTGAGCGGTACCCTCGAATTCCCCTAAACCCGGGCTAAACACAGACGGACACAGGTCACTAACATCGGCTTCACTCTGACAAGCGTACACAAAACGATCATGGTTAAAAATGACAAAGCCAAGAGCTAAAATCGAATCAGTGCCGAGAATCGGTGTTAGATCCTCATCCACGATCACGAACTGCAGACGATGCGAAACACCGTCTCTCGGATTGACAACTTCAATTGTCGCTGAGCCCTTTGGCTTGAGTCTGGAACCATTCCACATGCGCAAATAATCTTGATCCGATTGAATTTGCACGCTGCGGCAGTGCTTTCTGGGCAAGATATTGATCGTCGCGCCTGTGTCTAACTGGAATCGCTCAGACCGTCCCTCGCTCAGAAGACTTGCATAGACACACTTCTGCGACGCTTTCCGAGACACGTTACCAATCGATTGTTCGGTGTCTTCTGTTGATTTGTCTGGAACGAGTGCACTGACATCTGTCGACTGACAGCAACGGGCGAAGTGATTGCGCTTCCCACATTTGACACAAATGCGACCCCACGCCGGACACTGTTCGCGGTTCCTCGGATGTCGTGTTGCACAGAAGTTGCAGGGCTCCTGTCGCGCGGTCGTGGCCCTTGTAGTTTTGCTCCTGGAAACGGCGCACAACTCTGAATCACCTGCGATTGTCATCTGCTGGAACTGATAGGCAGTGGAGGACTCACTGTTACAGATGTCGATACATTGCTGCAGAGATAGGTTGCGCTTTCGTAATAGTCGCTTCGTCAAACCTTCGTCATTGATCCCAAGAACAATGCGGTCCCGTATGAGACTGTCCGCCATGCATTTACAGAAACTGCAGGATCGGGCCAAAATCTTTAGCTCAGTGACGTACGTGACGTTCGCACCTGTTCCGCGAAAAGAAGAGGTAGCGTTGAAATGTCTCGTTTGTTTGGCCTTCGCAGTATTCACTGAACTTCTCAAGAACTGTCTCCAGATTGTTGGCATATTCGCCCTTGTCGTAACACAATGTCTCTAGCACGCGGCGCGCATCATCTCCTGCTGCGTGTCGAAACATGGCCAAGCGGTACGCAATCGGTTGTTTGTCCAGACGCGATAAAGTGCAGAAATCCATCCATTTGTTCTTCCACAAACGCCAGTTGCTTGCCAAACTGCGTTCATCCATGTTCAGCGGGGCAGGCATTTGAATAGCCGGTGCAGCTCAAATCATCGTCCGGGTGGTACTAATGTTCTTCTCCTTCTCTGACACCATGTAAAAAGTCGGTCCTTCAGGGACAAAACGTATATTCTGCAAACAAAAGGACCAGGCGAAAACGCAGACAGAGGGCAAGTGAAACATATCGGTATATAAAACTAGTTGGATCCATAATTAACGACCTTTGTGAATGCATGACATTTTTCCTTTGATTCAGTCAAACAAACTCACTCCAATGCGTCCAACTGTTGGCCAATCAGCGTGCATGCGAGAAATGTGTGAACGTCCAATTAGCTGCCGCCTTTCCTTGCGGCAGCCTAACGGCTTCCTTGCTGGGCTGGCACCGCACGCTCGTTCGAGTGTATACTCCCATCACATCCTCCCTTTTTTCATGTTCTTGCTGCTGTACTTAGCTAAATAGTCCATACACTTTACCACTCCGCCTCCTCTTTGTTGGATCTGTCGATGTCGCCTCATTGCCGCACGCAGTATAACGCTCTCTCCCTGATTCATGCTCTCGCCTCGGACATCTCCTCAGCTGTACTCGGTTTCTTCTCAGCTTCTTCCCTCCAACATTTGCTTCGTATGACCTTTCACCGACTTTCGCAGCCACGACTCCTTTTCTCCACCGCTCCTGTCCACCGGGAATTGGTTCAACCCATACTTCTTCCCCCACTGTCAGCTCAGATAATTCCCGTGTGCCTTGTCGTAGTACCGTTTCTGAGTAGCCATTCGCCTTTTCAAGCTGTTCTGTACTTTCTCCAGTTGTGGCGCGACAGGGCGCAGAAGTGTTGAAGATGTAGGAATCACAGTTCTGGTCCTTCGACTGTATGGGCGCTGCACTGGGCTCAGGCCGATATCCGTTGAAGGAGTGTTACGACTCTCCAGTAGCATGAGGTATGGGTCCTCCCGAGTATCTCTAGTCTTCGCTAATTGTCGCTTGGCTTGCTTCACTGCCGACTCTGCCTTCCCATTTGATTGACTGTGATAGGGACTGGTTTGCCGGTGTGCGAATTCCCATTTGGTTGCGAAAGCCTGGAATGCCCTGCTGCTGAACTGGAGACCGTTATCCGAGACTAGATCCTCCGGTATCCCGTGCCGTGCGAATTGACATCTGTGTTTGACGATTGCGCAATCGTCCGCGCGCCCCACCCAATCCGACCGAGCGAAGTCCCCACCCTGCGCGTGCCGATTCTGTGGTGCCTGGCATTTCCATCGGGACTGCAATTTCCACCAACATCGTTGTCAACGTTGTGGCAGGGTGGGGCACCGGGATGGTTACTGCCATCCTCTGTCTCCCAAGGGGGCCAAAACTGGGCTGGCCCCCACCCGCGATCCAAAGAAGAGGTCCCGACCCAGGCGCACACCCAAACCTGGTCCGGTTGACAGCTCCCTGAGCCTGCTGGCCACGTTCTAAATCAACGCTGTGGATCGGAGAAAGTTCGTCGACGTCTTGATCAGTGGTCAGTCGGTCCGATTGCAGTTGGACACTGCGTCGGACATCACGATCATCTCCGAGGATCTCTGGCGATCCCTTGGCAAGCCACCATTCGAACCGACTTCCCAATCTGCCACCAGCGTTTGTGGTGGTCGCGTGCAGCTAACTGGGCAGCTGCACTGCTCCGTCTCCTTCCGGGGCGCCAAGTTAAACGCGATCTGCTACATCACAAAGGCGAAGCTCAACGTGCTTGGTCTCGACTGGCTCGAAACCCTTGGCTTGGCCAACCTTCCTCTTCGGGCCATCTGCAACGTGGTACATTCTCCGACAGTACCAAACGAACGAACCGACGCCAAAGCCAGCCAATCTGCCCTCGTGTTCCAGGATTGTCAACAAGCCTCAAATATGACACCACACCAATCAACAGTTCCTTGGCATCCGCCAGAGAAAGCGTGGTCTCGTGTGCACATCGATTACGCTGGTCCAATCGATGGCATTTCCTATCTGGTCATGGTCGACGCCTATTCCAAATGGCCGGAAGTGGTCGCCGTCAACCCACCAACCGCATCCGTCACTCTGGCTTTTCTCCAACGTATCTTCAGTCAACATGGCCTTCCCGAGGTTTTGGTGTCCGGCAACGGCTCCCAGTTTACGTCTTCCATCTTCGAAGACTTTTGTCGCCGACACTGTATCGAACACCTCCGCTCACCGCCTTACCATCCCCAATCCAATGGTCAAGCGGAGCGATTTGTCGGCACATTCAGAAGGGCGCTTTTGAAATTTCGCGGGGAGGGGACCGTGGATGAGTGTCTTCAAGCCTTCCTGCTCTCGTACCGGTCCACATCGAATCCAGCTACTCCAGGATGCCAATCACCAGCCGAAGCATTGATGGGCCGCAAGCTACGCACCACCAACGAAGCGCTCATTCCGACTGAGAAGCCACCTACTCATTCTGGTGCCTTCACCAAGCATAAAGAATTCGTCGTTGGAGCCCCAGTCTAGGCTCGCGATTACCGAGCAGGTCATCCTCGCTGGATCAAAGCAACAGTGACGGCCAGGCGAGGTGACATGTTGCATGATGTCTCCGTTGGTAATGACATATGGGTTCGCCATCGCAACCAACTTCGTCCGCGCCACAAAGAAACCTCCATGCCAGCCAGCCATCACGTGCGCCTGCCGCTGCACATCCTGCTGGATACTTTCGGATTGGCCACACAACGACAGAGCACGGTCGAAGCCGCTCAGTCGCCGCCGCATCTCGAGAACCCACTTTGCCGACGAACAGAAAGAATCCAGAGGTCACCGAAATCCCTCCAGGTCAGTCCTCGCCAGAAGCGGTACGCTCTCTCTTCAAAGGGAGGAGTTGCGGGCCCGTCAAAAATCCCCGCAAGAAACGCGCCAGTAACTCCGGCATAATAGCTGTGAGAAGCGGAGTCCAATTTCTCCCCACAACGCAGCAGTGTTCAGCCACTGCGAGGCGCGTCCCAACTGCGAACCTTTTGACAATGGTCATTTGCAAACTACCACCTCTGCGTGGTGACTTTTCTCCCTAACTTAATAACCCATAGCACTGACTGTGATCGCCCTTTGTCGGTCGTAAAAGAGCCTACAGAGGACCACTTGTCTTTTCTTTCTCTTCGCCTCAGTTGGGAGTCGGTCGGGTCGCGTGATTGCGTGCGAATCGTTAGCTGGCCAGCCTTCGCGTCTAAGTCATTAGCCGCGCGTCTATCGTAAACTCCCCTCCCGTCTGCGTCCGTCCGAGGCTCGGCGTCTATCCGAACACATGCGGCTAGGATCGTTCGCAAGCTCGCTCAATTATCCGCCTCACCGGCTAAGCCAGCGTCATCAGGACAGCGCAATTCCGTTCGAGTGGTCAGCGTAACAAGCAATTATCGTAGGCGTGCCAGCGACCCTCTTATCAGGAAATTACGCAATTATCTCAAGAGGCGGCGTTCCCTCAATTATAACAGTGGCGACGCAATTATAACAAGATGTTAACATCCGTTCCACTAAGTTTAGCACATTTAGCAAGAGCTCAACCGCCTATCCACATAGCCTGCAGAAGTTCTTCTTCCGGTCAACCCAGCCAAGTCTGTATTTATGAGCCTAGGGTTGGGTGCTGACGACCGAACCCACATCATTGACGGGCAAACGCTACATCCCACGCCCTCAGTGAAGGACCTAGGTGTACTCTGGCGCTACGATTTGTAGTCCGTGGACAACACGAACAGGCTATATCGTAACGGACTACGCATGCTTTGGGCGCTTAAATGGAGCTTCGGCGCATGGTCCGAATAGGTTGCCACTCACCTCTTCTCTTCCATCATTAGATCAATGCTAGAGTACGGTTCGACCACCTACTTTCCGATTACCCGAAGGGAGGCACAAAAGATTGCACGTGTCCAACGCGTTGCTACCAGGCTCATCCCGAGTTTACGTGGCTTGGGGTATGAAGACCGGTGCGAGAAACTAGGACTCTACACCTTGTCCTACCGTCGAGTGCGAGTCGGCCTCATTATGACCTACCGTACTCTACATCTCGGTGATATCCCCATGCTGAGGTCAATGCTGCACTTACGAGGGCCATGCAGCACACGCGGACACAGATACAAACTTGCCGTGCTGGATGTGAAACGTGTTCCCCATCCACTGTTTTTCGAACGGAGGGTAATAAATATTTGGAACAGTGTGCCTGAACATGTGATGGAGGCAACATCTGCGCAGCAATTCAAAACGTTGGTAGGTTTATATTTTCCCATTATTCAATTCAGAGAACGATTGCACATCACATCTGTAAGTCCTGCAATATCGTGATTCATATATTTTAAATGTAACATGAGAACGACAACGATATTCACGGCTGACAACTTTATAACCTTTTTCACCATGTCTCGAAAGAGTTTTACAGAATTAATTTCTACTCGCTCCATAATACAGTATGCAGTATTCCGTATTCAATCAATTTGCACTGAATCTCATTATCTATGTGCGCTTATTTATGGTTATTCTTGCGAGGTGAGTCGTGGCAAGTGGATCCACCGTACTTCGGTGCGCGGATCATAGGTTTCCAACTGAACTGATCTACGGGTCTTTTGATCTAAAACTATCCTGGTCTATTCAGGTAACGGAAATGTTTTGCTAGGTTAGATTGCAATCATTTCATGCAAACATACTTAAAATTCATTCTGTGCCTCATGTGCCGGAATTGTTTTGAAACTTATGACTGCATGCATCCTGTTCCCCGTGATTTCCCAAATGCTAGGTTAAAAAAGGACTACGCACTGGTCGTAGGGACTTTGAAACTTATTTCTATACACAATGGATAGTCTAGAAAAACCCTCCTTGATGTTATTATCCGCAAACATGTAGACGCTTGTACCAATTTGTCCTTTAAACTTCTAGACGACCCTTTCCTATCCCTACATGATGAGCTATTAAAATCGCTATCTGATTCTTTCACACACTCCAAATTTATGGTCTTATTTTCTCGTACTGTATCTTACCACAATTCCATTCCGCCGTATTGATGCGGATTACTTGTTGTTAAAAGGAAAATTATCCGTATGATGCATCCGTGGATATACTCTAACGCCAAGCAACCGAGAATGTAAAGGGTCTGTATAATTTGCCGTATAAACGAAGGCTTCGAGTGCTCGTGGTCTTCAGCGGACAGTATCGGCGATTGCGCGGGGACCTTACTTTGACTTACAGATTTTGTAAGATCCCAGTCACACGTCTCGCTACTTGCCAGAGCTCAGTCATAACAGTGATTTGAGAGGCCACCATCTCAAGTTTACAGAGCAGCACAGTCGTTTGGAATGCCGTCGGAACTTCATTTCCGTGCTCGTTCGCAGAATGTGGAATGCCCTACCGGAATTTGTCATATGTGCTCCCATGCTGGCAGAGTTCGAAGCCCGAATTGACCGTGCACTTATTTCGCTGCAACATCTTACATGACTCATTCATTACCCATGGATAAACACAAGTGTCTGTAAGCGATTTCACTGGCGGTCAAATCCCAGATTTCGTTCCACTCTTCCACCTCCTGCAGGTGTACACCTGGAGCAGATAAGCTTTTTATTACCGATCCATTTGCCGACTTTCCTTATAGATTTACTTTGGATTTACAGCTTACACTATGTTTACCTCAGTGAGTTCACCGATATGAACCAATTTTGCTGGCATTATATTTTATATTTTGAAGTTTCACCACAACTATCCTACGGGACCTATTAAGCATTAGTTATTTTACCCGTGTAAAATCATTGTTCCATTGTGCACACAGGGATCATTTGTGAGATGATTCTTCAAGTAGGTGCCTTAGTCCCAGGGAGACGGAAAATAGATTAAATAATTTTTGCACTTGTGCAGTTGGGACCGAGTTGTTCTGGAAATAGGAAAACACTTCTACCCAACGTACATCAACCTATATTTGTTTACAGTTCTAATCGATAATTTTGTCCGCTGATGCAAGCCTACACACGTGTTTATCTTCGTCAACCAGCAAGTTGTACTTGATTTCCAGGTCTGGGAGTGTAAATCCAAAAAGACTGACGCCTGCTTCAAAATTTTCCCAGCATGGTGTTTGGTTAAATGCCATCCAAGTAAAGCAACTCATGTCTTGAAAGCGGTTCATTCTTTCCTGTAGATAATCGACGCATTTGTCGTAGAAACTGGTGATAATATTCATCACAACTGTTTTGCTGATGAGACCCGCTTGTTCGAGTTGGCCAATTCGAGGGGGTCTTGAATTCCAGAGTGAACTAGCACCTGACCAAATGAGCTCAAGATAGGGTCAGCCATCTCTCGCCCACTATTCCGCGTGCACGCAAACCACCAGCATCATCCATAGGTTGACATGTTTTATTGGCCCGTAATCGGCTTGACCCCGGCTCCGCATTTCGGCTACTATTACGTAATCCCAATCCACGCTTCTTACAGTTCGCCTAAAACGTGACGACAAGCCAGCTAAGACCTGCTCAATCACAAATGCAAATTGGGAAGCCACCATCTCAAACTGGCAGAGGAGCACAGTCACTAGGAATGTCGTCGGAATTTCTTTCTCTGTACGCGTTTACAAAAAGTGGAATACCCTAATGGAATCTGTCATATGGTAGCGAAAACGACGCGGGTTTAGCAGAGCGTGTATTACCACAAGCAGGTCCAACTGACAACTCACAAACCCTTACAGAGTTGGGCTATGTTTCTTCCCCACGACGCAATGTGGATGAGGATTTGTGTGATGGGCCTAAGAGGTTGGACTCCGAGACCACCTCACCAGCTTTTCATCCCGTATCTCTGCTGCGCTACATCGGATTCTGGCCGGCCATGAGTCGTTCGGAAGCTCAGGATTTGCTCTCCCATGGCTTCATCACTCGACCCGCGTTCACTCCTGTGGGCATCGCTAGCGGCGTACTTGTCTGATTCACTTCGTTCTCGACAAATACCTCCACCTTTGTTCTGTTTCCTTACTCCTTATCAGATGCCGCCCTTGATCCGCTGTCGGCTCGATCCGCAAAGTTCGCAAATCTTTGTCTTCTCTCATCCATTTCGACTGTTGTTAATTCGCTACTGCACGGTTTTTGTTGTCGTTCCGATTCACGAGTAGTCACTGGCTTCCGTCTTCCTACAATATGTGCTCCCACGCCGACAGAGTTCGCAGACGGTGTTGGCCATACACTTATTTCGCTGCACCATCTTACATTTCTCACTACTCGTGGAAAAACGCAAGTGTCCGTAGGCGAATTTAATGGCGGTCAAATCCCAGATTTCGTTCCACTTTTTCACCTCCTATTCGTGTACACCAGGAGGAGACTTGATTTTTCACCATCCTATTTGCCGTTATTTTTAATGGATTTACATCTTATATTATATATACCACTGTGAGTTCCTCTGTGTAAAAATAATCTTGCTAGCAATTGCTTATGTATTTTATAGTTTCACCATAATCGTCTTACGGGACCAGTTAAGCATGAGCGCTTCTTTACTCGCATAAAAGCATTAGACCATTGTTCCAATTGCTTGCTTGATTGATACGCATACACACGTTGTAGCAATAATTTTACCTTCTCTAAACATTCGTTGCTTTTATTTCGCTATTTGCGACAATGGTACTGTAAAATGATGAAAATGTGTCCTTCCGGGTGCATAAATCCCATTTCGACTTGACTTGAAGCACCAATAAACAAAAAGCGTAAAATTAAATCAGGTGCATGACTGGCGCTGGAATGTGCCAACGGAATTCAACCGTCACTGATTACCGGACGTCACTATAGCAAGTCTTGTCCTCCAATACGGAGGTTACCTGTCCAGCCGCCGCGGTTCCGAACGCGACAGGTGTCAATTAGCTTACACCTTCCGATCAACTGAGTCACCAGTGAAAGCACGAATTACAAACATCAAATTCTGTTGAATGAGGAAGTTGGCCATCTAAAATTTAGCTACATCCAGCTATAAGCAAGGAAACCGAAATCCTATAAGTGCTTGATAATTCAATCAACGAGTCACGTTGGGATGTCGTACTGTACGATTTCGCGCAGATAGTCGGTGTGATGCACAATGGAACTTTTATGTGATGTATGTAGTCTAGCGTATGGTTATGTGATGCCTGGGCCTCCACAGATACCGTCATTAGCCAAGCAATCATTGGTGGGTTAATTGTAGGCACTAGTTTAAGTACGGTGATCTATGCCACCCTGAGTATAGTAGGTGAAATAACAGGGCTTTCTCATGGACGTTTTGCAGCAAATACTTGTGGGCAGATATTGTACTACTAGATTGAGAGTGTAGGACCTTGATTTTGTGGAACTTGTAGGCACGCGATAGTCACACCGGCGAAGGTAACCAGGCCGCAATTTGGCCACACGGCATCTCTCAAAGCGCTAGGAAGTTGTACAGCGCTATACTATTTCACTTTTGGTCGTACTGTTTGTGAGGACGGGTTGCAACAGGCTCAGTCAGACAACCAGCACACATCCGGAAAGGAGCTAGCTGACTGTTTGATCTCACTGGGAGTCGTCGGTAGCGTGCATTCGCAGGATCCTGTTGAATACCAACCAATGACCTGACTGATAGCAGCCAGCGACTTGAGTCACTGAGTCAGGGGTGGTCACCGTGGACCGGTATGACCGCACACTAACTGATATATGACGCTGCCAATGTTTCGGTGTTATGCATATCATGAGCTTGAATAGGACAAGGTAGGCCCCAGCCACCAATCGAGTGCACTATGAAGGGACTAACTTGTCGTCTGCATGACGCTAACGTTCAAGTCAGTGGAAATTAAAGGGCGCTATATTACATACAGTAACTTATTCACAACGGCTGTTCCCGTCCCCCCCTCCCGTGGCTCAGTGGTCTCGAGCACAAATTGGCAACAATCTATTTGCGGGTTCGAGCTCCGCTGGCGTCGGATGAAATACGCACTGCTAATGATTCCCGTATGGATAAAATTGCAGTGCCGTGTTTTTCTGGGCATGTGATGGCCATCTGACTGAGTCCGTTGGTGACGGATTTATAGTCAAGCCGTTTAAATCGCCCAAATCCGTTGTAATCAATTACTGATTTCTAGATTATTAGAGGAAGTTGTTGCTTTGTTTCTGCAGAGTTTAGCCGAAGTCACCACACGTCCGGTTGTGCGGTGTGTCCTGATTCCGCGGCAGGCCTGGGTAACAAGTGCGCTATAGTGGGCTGCCTTGAAATATAATGTGTGGCGAGGAGGAAACGATGGCACTGGATGTGGTTTTACGAAATGGAGTACTGGACGTTGGCGCATTCAACAGGCGAACTATCTTCATCCACACTTCTAAGGTTGTTTTCCTGAATGCTTATACGCAGCGGCATCGGGAGAAAATAACGGTTACCTGATACTTCGTTCCGTCTATGAGCTACAGTGCACCAAAAAGCAAATCCGAGGAAGATATGTTATTGAACTTCATCGCATGGACACGCGTTGGGGCCGGTACCGTTTGCATGTGGTGAATTCAGCACAACTCGTGTGTCTTTAAGTCTTTTGCTAACACACACCGGCGATCATGGTCCAGTGCGTTCCATTGTTGGCGAGCTGCAACCCAATTCCCCATGGACTGTCTGGATTGAGGCAGGCGTTGCATTCCCAGTTGAGCAGTGAACAGTCTGTTCATCGAAGACAGCCGGTCTATATATTCTACCCCACTTCTATCGATCAGAGCTCATTACTCTTCGCTTGTATCTTGCAGCGAGTGAGTACCGTTGGAGCACGGTCATCAGTTTCATGGAAAAGCTTGCAACGTATAACGCAGCATAATCTATTAAACACTGTCACACTATGTCTGTACGGATTCTCATCACTCGCAACTATTGCAACGGACGAAGAAGCAAGTGCCAAAATGGGTTCAGTTCGAAACCAAGCAGAAAGTAGACCCAAGTCGGATTACGTGTTTATGCAAGCCGCCGATATTTTCGATTTGGCAGACACTTGTTTACCACTGGTCACAAAATTGAGGCCAATAAGGTGTTCAGGATCCTGCTGCGTCATATCGATTCCCGGCTCCTCCGGTTCGCCGAGGATATTGCTCTAAATCGGATTAAAGCAGTGCTTTGTGTTAAAGTGCAATTAACGGCCAGCCTCAGGATGACCTGGATGTAGAAACAAACCGCTCATTTTCTTTTTTTCTACAGGTATGCTTGGACTCAAACTGTGGTATGTAATTACCAGTTATCGTCATAATCACTGATGATCGTTACGAAAAGCATGCATATGCCGAACATCACCTTCTTGCTGTACTATTCAAAGCATACTAGCCAATTCTTTCAGAAAAGTTTACAAAGAACCGGTAGAAGCGCTTCGTGGAGTTCAGTTTCTTTGGGCGAACAACTTCTAGTTTTCATCTGATTCAGCTACGGTCTCAGTGGTCGCATCGACCAAGGCCCATTTCGATGTGAATCGCGGTCTACACTGAGATTGCGCGTCGCAATCCAATTACACAACGTGTAATTCAAATTAACCAATTAATCAGTCATTAACCATTTTGCAAGGCGTTGCTTGTCGTGACCCGAAAATCAAAGGGGTAGAGGTTTCGGTTACTATTCGAATTATCGCGGGTACGATGCCTGCTATCTCCATCTGCTGGGACCAAATGAGGTGGTGTGCAGTTTTCTGGTGGGAAACACACAGTCATCAACCGGTTGGCATAGCCTATGAGCACCACTCAGAGACGTTCAGGTGTGTGACCTTGTGAGGTGGACCACTTGCAACCGTCCCCTGTACCCCTTGGAGTGAAATTGACTTGTAACACGAGTAAGCCTTTACCTATACTGTGAGCGTTCAGTCGAGGGTTTCGTGGGCTTCCGTGGGTCGTAATAGACCGAGGGACCTGAAGAGCAAAGGTGATACTTTGTAGGCGGCTTAGCAGTTTCATTTACCACCATTTAGTAAGACTCGGGGATGGATGGAGGGCTCACCTGAGTTACATCGCATAGTGATTTGGACGGCGTTCCCACAGCTGCTGACGGAGGATCGTGCGTGAGGTGAATGAATTAATGGCGTAGAAACGAACTGGAGATGATTGCTCTAGCAAAATCGAAGACGAGATGAGACGGCAAAGATAGAAGGAAATGACCATTGCCCTCTACGCTAGACTGGAGGACATCTTATCTGTTGACTTGCTACAGCGACACTAACGTGCTACAACTTACATTCCAGTCCTCGTGCTTATCTCCTGTTTGCTAAAAGTTCTATATCAATCATCAAATGGCTCACTCGGTCTGACAATGCTTCTGTGTCGAAAACGAAAAATTGTCCACAGACTGCATCAACCGGTGCTTTCAGACTGGTCTGAAACCATGTGTTTTCGATCGTTTCCAAGCATTTTACGTTGCAAGATAATTAATTCTTTATTTCGCTCCGCTAGATACAATGTCTAAAGCATCCATCAATTGACACCAGTTAGGGTCACAATGAGAAATAAACAGGTTCTAAAGACAGTTTCCATCAGTGGTACCCATTTGCTATTGTCATTTCCAGAATCAGATTGTTATCGTGACCCAATTTTGTATCCGCTGTCTTCGAGAACTATGCAGGTCGATTAACGTGGTCAGTGCCATTACCATTAGTATATGGGCACAACTAGACCCACACTCTGACCATTCGACAGACCAAACCCAAGTAGAAATAGCAATATAGAAATTGTGTTGTTCACACTAATCAATCGGCAGTCTTAATTCGTCGTGTTTACACGCACAAGCACATTTATGCCATCGAAATTGTCCACAAATTAGAATAGTTTACAAGTTGAAAAGAGTGATCGCCTCCAGTGCTATTGCTATATGTGCCATACATGTGCACACTTGGCTAGGGTTGCAGGGTGAATGCTGTTCAACATCTTACCTCTCCTTTTAAGGTCGAAGCGAACTCAGCTCAAACGGACTCCTGCTGGCTCGGTATTGCGGATGAAACCTAGCTACTGAGCACTGATCGCGGTGGCACTAACATCCGCGAGGTGCTGTCTATCTCTCTACCTGAAAAGCGAATGAACTTCAGTTGTAGGAACGATCAACAAATTAGCTGCCGTTGACCGAGATTAAAAAGTAAATCACAGTAAAACTTTAGCTTGCTTGGCATCGATGTCTATGTGGAGCTGGTCACAGCCGTGTCATGTCATCAGTAACCGTCTAGATCTGAGCTTCATCGTGTTTCATCATACATACACCCTAAGCGACCAAATTTGTCATCTTTCACAGACTGACTGGCACTTGTGAAAGCCAGATTCGTGAAGAGCAAGCCGGACTTCGTCGAGGTCGTGGCTGCATTGATCACATCTTCATCTTGCGTCAGTTAGTTGAGTACCGCCATATATATTGGCGGCCCACCGTTTTCATCCTCCTCTATATCAAAGGTGTATTCGATTCGGTGAATAGACTTGCACTTTGGGACCGTTTGCTCACGAAAGGTGTACCGGAGAATTATGTAAATATTATCCGAGCATTATATGCGCGTAGCTCGGGCAGAATGAGGGCTTACGGCAAGTTGTCGTCGCCCTTTAATATCTTCAGCGGCGTGAGACAAGGATGCCCGCTGTCACCTTTCCTCTTCAGCTTCGCTATTGATGAAGTCATGGAAATCGCGTTTACAGGACGCGACTTAGAAGGTGTGGATCTGCTCCCAGGAGAACGACTTCCTGACTTAGAGTATGCTGATGATATTGTCCTAATCTGTGACAGCTCACAGAAACGTACCAAGCGGCAGTGGACAGATTAGCACTAGCTGTCCGTCACTTCGAACTTTGTTTCGCGCCCTCGAAGTGCAAAGCGCTCCTCCAATATTGGCTTGTACCGCCTCCTTTGCTGACCGTTGGTGAGGATCAGCTAGAAGTCGTTCAAAAATTCAACTACCTGGGAAGTTGCATCAGTGCCCATGGGATTGGGGATGAGATCACGAACCGTACAGCAAAAGTTCGAGGCGCTTTTGCTAACCATCGCCACTTACGGCGCCGGCGCGACATCACTCTCGCCTTGAATGGTAGAGTGTACAATGCAGCGGTACGTTCGACCCTACTGTACGGTTGTGAAACCTGGCCCCTTAGATCAACGGACATAAAGAGGCTAGTTACGTTCAAGCACCGGTGCCTTCGCAATTTAGCTCACATCTGGTGGGAACACCGTGTGAGCAACGAGCGTGTTCGTCGCCTTGTTTACGGCACAGGAAAAGGAATTGAACCTCTCAGCACCGTCATTTCACTCACCAGGCTCCGATGGCTTGGCCACGGGTTACGCACGCCAGCCCACCGACTCCCGCGAAGTGCGTTGTTTGTGCGCCGGGGGTGTGGATGGAAGAAGAGGAGGGGTGGTCAAGTGATGAATTGGTCGAGAGGAATGAAGGCCCTCACTTCGAAGGCGGCCTCGGTTGGAGCGTCTCGGCTCCCTGGTTGGGGTCCGAAAGACGGTGAACACGTTTGGCTGGATACGCTTGCTGATATGGCAAGGAACCGACTTCAGTGGCGTTCGTGCTGTGAGTTTCTTTGTCCCACCCCATCTCTCTTAGCCTCCACCTCCAACCATGATCTCACTATTTAGCCTTATATAATTTTGCATGGTAATTTTTTACGATGCACAGTAGCGGACCGGTAGCTTACCGCAACGATGCCCATCCGTTACCGGTAGCTCAACCGGCTTGCACTAGTTGCATTTTTTCTCCTTTTTCTATGTATTGCGGCACAGTGGCTGAGGAGTTTCCCACCTCCAGCTAACGTGTGTGATGATGAGAGACCAAATTAAGCTCATATTACTATCGAGTGCAACTGTTTGAATAAATTTATCAAGCAGTAAATACTCTCATTTGTGAGGCAGTGCTTGACACACATGCTGTTCAATAAAACACAAACTTTCCCCCTGATGTTCATAAGTAGTGCAAACAGAAACGCAACTGAATGCATCTGAAGTTCAACATGGTATTCGTTTCCAGACAAATTTAATGGATATCACAGTCTCATTGATTGTCACTATTCCAAAAATTGTGCAACAGACTAAAACGGAAGTGTATAATGTAAGACTTTGTTAGTCTACTGGATAGCTGTTGGTTAAGCTGAATATGTTTCCCAGGTGTGCTACGCGGTGCTGGTCTTAACTGCTGATAGCCGCTTTTGTGGTATCAAGTCAACATTTCTTGCTTAAAAATAAAACAGCAGGTGCCTATGTTTCGAAATAGAAAAAGTTAGGGGAAGCACATCACATGCACTGAATTCTGGTAGCACATGGACGTGCATAAATGCACAATCTTTTCTTTAAACAAATATATAAACAAATAAACTTTTATTCTTGACGATGTGAGACACGCCTTTATCGGCATGATTGGGTAAATGCATAGTTTATAGGACGTTGATCACAGGTGGATCAGGAGAAATGCATATCAAATCAGACAACGACGATTGAGATGACAAGGAATATATAATATGCCGTTTACTGAATTGTAATTATGTTGGTTGGCTTTTAGCTGTTCTCTCACATATAAAGCAGCTGCACCACGGGAGAAACATGTACTGGGTATATGAAACTTAGAACCTGCTCGTACACACTTGGCTTGCTGTTATGGGAACAATCTGACAGTTTGATCAC
This sequence comes from Dicrocoelium dendriticum, assembly GCA_944474145.2. Classification (NCBI taxonomy): domain Eukaryota; kingdom Metazoa; phylum Platyhelminthes; class Trematoda; order Plagiorchiida; family Dicrocoeliidae; genus Dicrocoelium; species Dicrocoelium dendriticum. The sequence continues at coordinate 10,502,222 of OX104067.1, read as the reverse complement.
GTTCTGTACAGACAAGCACTTGCTGATACTTTTTCGAAATTCGTGTTCCAGCCTACAGGCATGTGTCCTGGGTGCTGGCTTGTTCCAGATTCTGGCATACTTGTTGAGGTAAAAGCTGGCAGACCTGTTGGTGCTGTACTCGCATTCCGCTACTGACTTCTGTTTGCTTCTTGTGTTGTAGACTGCTGGTTGCATTAATCGCATGTGGAGGTTGGAAACATGTATATTGCAGTGCAAAATGTTAAAGAGTATGACTAGGTTATGCTTCATGCGGCGTAGCCAGAGCAGATCAAGCTGATCGATTTACCTTATACTCTTGTTCAAGCGAACGCAAGCACATTTCCTGATGCCCGATTGAATGGAATTGATGCTATGGAGACAAGGGGATCGATGTATGGGATTCCATCGATAATGCATACTGTAGTCCGGAAATCAACAATGTGACCTGATTTCCCTAGTCTCCTTTCTACTGAAGCAGGGACACTATTTAATTCACCTCTCTGGCAAGAATAGCATGTTGGACAGAAAACGCGAATCGGGAGTGGATTTATCCGAGACTGGGGTTAATTATACGTGAATAAATAAATAAATTTTTATTTTTTATATTCTCGACATTGCATGGCACATCTGCAATGCATAATCATGGTAATACCCACATGAAAGGTCGCTAATTGTACAAACATGTTACAAGTTGCAGATTGGATTTATGTACATATGTGTATATGAAGGTACGTGTGAATGTGCTCAGGTTGAATGAATTTGGCAATGTATCGCTACATGTGTGATGGTGTTGCCAGTGCATGGAAGACCACAGAAAAGGATCGAGGTGATGACTGACGTCTGTGGTGAGTGTAGGATCATCTTGATGATCAAGGGGTGCGTGACTTTATCTAATGGCGAGTCACATGTGTCATGTCATAGTGTTGCTAAACAGACATTTTTGACTTTTATAGGAAAAACGCTTGCCAGGCGGAAACCCACCGGGTACTGAAACAGTGGCACTGAACCATTCGCTGGAATGGGATTGACCCGAACCAGACAGATGGCACCACGGGGATGTTGTTCGGCAAGCAACTGTGTGATCGTGGCGGTTTTTGAAATTTGCTGGCCCCTTAAATTCAGCCGTATTTAGAGTGAAGCATTAAACCAGTGAATTTTTATATCAGAGAAGCAGCTACGATTCCGCAAAAGTCTAGGAGGATGATTTGGGCGAGAAGCGCCCATCCGAAACCGAAGACTGTCAGCGGAACTGTTTACAAATCTGTGGATTTATGATTAAAGACACCAATTGTACGCCAAACGCAGAAAAATCGCGGAATTTGCTAACTGTTGCGGAAAATTAAAAATTTCGCGGAATCGCAGAAAAAATGAGAAATTCATAAAGAAAGCCACGTTGCATTCCTTTTCGTTGTAATCAAAATATTTGTATTCGGAAGAAATGCCAAAGCAGCCAGCCGGCTATTGGAACATTCCTCTGGAGTATAATTACGGCCAGCTGTCCACCATCTGCTATCCAATTCCGCTTGTCCCCAGACCCCAGTGTCACCCATTAAGCAACCATGTCCCATCTGTCTGCCCACGCTCTGCTGTCATTCTATTGTCCATCATAAACCCCCCTTTGCCCTAATGCACATTAAATCTGTTCGACATCTGTTGGGTCACATCTTTTGCGTATGCCTGGCCGGCACACACCGTCCCCCATTACAGTCACCCGTGAAGTTAATACGCTGTCGCCTATTAAGCGTCAAACAGCGGCGACGTCAGTGGCGCAATATAACCGACCATGTTAATTCGCTGAAAGATTGGCGTCGTCGTCGTCATCTCTCAGCACACTGGCGAGAACGGTGATTTGTACCCACTTTGAGTACTTCGTGAAGATACTGCTGTGTTAGTACTGAGTAGTTACCGTTGAGGTTTGTGATTACCGCATGTTCACCTTCCTCTGAATAGTGCCATTGTTCAGTTCCGGCTTCGTTTTCGTTTGACCCATTACTCGAGGACCAAGCGAATACATTGCTTACAATAAGCAACAGGATTTATATTTTGCAGATGTCGCCTCATAAAGGGAAACAGCATGTAGGAGGAAAAACTGCTCTGGACAGAGGGAAGGCGTTTCCTGAAGAATACTACTTCGAGAACGCGGATAAAAAACTATTGTTTTGTTCATCGTGTGAAGTGACTGAGGATGCATCTCGAAACATAACCGTGGTTGACCACATTCGCAGCCTGGAGCGCCTTCAGACGGAAGCTTACAAGGAGGAGCAAGCAGCTAACCGTGTTGCCATGGGGGAACTAGCTCTGGAAATAGCTCGACAAGCAAGCACCGTCATTTCCTTCGTTGTGGCTAATGCTGACCAGGAAGCCCTCGGTACTGTGGTATCTGACTTTCTACTTGCTATGGTATCTGTGAATATTCCACTAGAGACGGCCGGCAACCCCCAGCTGAGAAACATTCTTCATAGACATGTACGAAATAGTGGAAGCATTGCTGGCTCTGACGCGCTACATATGGAAGTGCTCTAACTCTAGGGCAAACATAATCAGTTATTGAAAGAGATGTTCCTTGATACCTATGTCAACATTACAACAGACGAAACAACTGATGGTCGCGGGAAGATGGAACTACACATCCTGTTATGCGCACCCTCGAAGTCTTTAGAGGGTTGCCTATTCCGGGAGCCCAGAGAGCGATTCCAGAAGACGGATCAATTTGCAGGGAAACTTTTATTGGTTCAGCAAAAGATTCCCTGTTAGCTAGCTATAAATGAACGACACCGTGGACGCTCTAGCTAGGGGAACAGATCAAGCACAGCACACAGAGCAGTCGCGCGTTGCAACCGAAGCGAGCGCCAAGCAAAAATGGCGATGAGCAAGTAAAGCATTCGAACTCAGCAAGCAGTTCAACAAACCACACCGGTTGCCTAAGTGTACAATTAAAGAATTTTGGTTAGAATTTTACACAAGCAAACCGGGGAATCTCCAGACTGCTACATAGCCCTCTCCCAGAAGGGACTGTGTAAGCAGTCCTTCGATCTACGTGAGGACTGTCCGTCGCGGGCCAGCCTTCTGCGAGACCAGGTTGTGAAACCCGATGCAGCTGCTGGGGGAGAACCATGCAATCGGACCCTAGCGGGCTCCCACCCGTGTCCTCCCTACGGTGTCGAAACGGTAAAAAAACTGTTTGTGGGGGGGACAGTTAATAAAGTTCACGTAGGCAGTTGAGCAGGAAGATTGTTGAACTTCCAGTTGGCGTGCGGAGATCCAGCGGAAAGTGAAACCGAGGTGCAACCAACCGACGATGTATATGGAAAGCAAAATGAAAAAGCAGCATAAATGCATAGCAATACACAAAAGAGTGTTAAGCGAAAAACGTGCAAAGCTGTTTTTGGGTTTTCAAAAAGTTTTGCTCTTTTTTGGTAGTTTCAAAACGTTTTGGTCTTTTTTTGTGGATTTTCAAAAACGTTTAGTAAGAGCAGAAAATTTCTAAGGCACGTTCTACGTAAAATAGTAAGTACTGACAAAGTCTGAAAAACGAACTGGAGGCTTGAGTTTCCTACCGCGTCGATTGAGAGTAGGGCGGGTAGGAGTGCTGTCGGTTGTGTTCGTCGGTTCTGCTGGAGCGGGCTGACTCGTCTGCGTTTGCGGTGCCGGCTGTGATGGCACGGGCTGTGAAGGTGCTTGTTGCACCGGCGAGTCAGACTTGTCAAGGTATGCTGGCTTGAGTCGATCGACGTTGACCGTCTCAGTCTTACCATTGTAGTCAATGGTAAACGTTTTGTCGCTTCTACGTACGACACGGTACGGACCAGAGTAAGGAGGCTGAAGTGGTCGGCGTACGCTGTCAGTGCGAACGAACACGTGCGTGCAAGTAGTTAACCGTTCGTCCACGTTTGTACGCAAGCTCTGTGCTCTGGGTTGCACAGGCTGAAGCTGTCGCATGTGATGAGATAGGCGAGCTGCGTAGTCGCCATAGTCGAAAGTTGTTGGCGCTTTTGGTGAGACGAGTTCACCAGGTAAGCGTTGTGCGCATCCAAAGACTAGCGACGATGGAGTGGCGTGCAAGTCCGCTTTAATCGTGTTTCTTATGCCTAAGAGAACGAGCGGAAGTGCTTCGTGCCAGGATGTGCTAGATTGGGCACAGAGTGAGGCTTTGAGTTGCCGGTGGAACCTTTCTACCATCCCATTAGCTGCGGGATGGTATGCGGTGGTTCGGTTATGTTGGCAACCAAGAACGTTGAGCAATTTGCTGAAGGATCCGTCAAAGTGTGATCCTCTGTCAGTGATGACTACGCTTGGGCAACCGAATTGAGCTACCCAGCGTTCTAAGAAAGCTTGCGCAACTGTCTCAGATGAGCAGTTGACTAACGGAATCGCCTCTGGCCAACGAGTGAATCGGTCGACACAGGTGAGTAGGTACACGTAGCCTTTGCATGGAGGCAAAGGTCCGACCAGATCGACATGGACGTGTGCAAAACGAGCGTCAGGAGCGGGAAAGACGCCAAGTGGGCTTTTGGTGTGTCTGTAGACCTTGGCGCGCTGACACTCTAAGCATGCGCGTGCCCAAAGGCGGACATCGCGATTGACGTTGGGCCATATGAAGCGTTCCGTTACGAGCTTCTGCGAAGCACGTATGCCGGGATGAGACAGGTTGTGTAAAGCATTGAAAACTAGTCGACGCATTGAGGTAGGAACTACGGGTCGGGGAGAAGTTTGTGACACGTCACAAAGTATGGTCCCCTCAGATGAAGCTAGTGGGACTTCACGTAGTTTTAACGAGGTATTGCGTCGTAGCTTGTCGATGTCGGGATCAGCTTGTTGGGCAGCAGCCATAGCGTCTAGATCAATGTTGGTGCCAGGCGATAAGCTGATCTGCTGAATGCGTGAAAGCGCATCCGCGACGGGATTGAGAGCACCTGAGACATGACGTACGTCTGTCGTAAACTGAGAAACGTAGTCTAGGTGTCTAGTTTCCCGCGGCGAGTACTTGTCTGTTGCGCCATTGATTGCGTAGATCAATGGCTTGTGGTCGGTGAAGACGGTGAAATGTCGACCTTCGAGGTAGTGACGGAAATGTCGGATACCTAGGTAGATAGCTAACAGTTCCCTACCGAAGGTGCTGTATCGCGATTCGGCAGGTTGGAAGCGCTTTGAGAAGAAACCTAGGGGTATCCATCGATGGTCGATGAGTTGCTGAAGAACTGCACCGACGGCAGTGTCGGATGCGTCAGTCGTCAGGGAGAGTGGCGCAGATGTGTCTGGATGGGCGAGAAGCGCTATGTTGGAGATAGCGTCTTTAAGCTTCTCGAAAGACAATTTAGCGTCGTCTGTAAAATGAAAAGAGCGTTGTTTACCGCGCAGCAAGTCAGTCATTGGTTGAACAATGCTCGCGCAGTTAGGTATAAAGCGTCTGTAATAGTTGACCAGACCAAGGAATCGGCGTAACTGCTTGAAGGAACTGGGAGCAGGATAGTCCTTCAGTGCCTGGATTTTGTCTGGCAGGGCTTCGATACCAGAGGCAGATATGCGGTGGCCAAGAAAGTCGATGGAGCTTTGGCCAAGCTCGCATTTATCGGGGTTGACGGTAACCCCATGCTGTGTTAAGCGCTGGAAGAGAGCGTCGAGGTGACGAAGATGCTCCTCGTCAGAAGAGCTGGCGATGAGTATGTCATCTAGATAAGGATAAACGCCTTCGAGTCCTCGCGTTACCTCATGAATGAAACGCTGAAAAGTTTGGGCAGCGTTGCTGAGGCCGAAAGGCATTCTGAGGTACTCGAATAAGCCAAATGGCGTGATGACTGCTGTTTTAGCAATGTCATCTGGCGCCACAGGTATCTGGTGGTACGCACGGACTAAGTCGACTTTGCTGAAGATAGACTTGCCAGCTAGAGCTGAGGTCAAGTCGTGCATGTGCGGGATAGGGTATTTATCCGGGACGGTAAGTTTGTTAAGTGCCCTGTAGTCACCACAGGGGCGCCAGTCACCGGACTTCTTCGGCACCATGTGTAATGGTGATGCCCATGGACTTTTAGACGGGCGGATGATTCCCAGTTCGAGCATTTGCTCGAATTCCGCCTTCGCAGCTTTGAGCTTGTCCGGGGCTAGTCGGCGAGGGCGGGCCGAAACAGGTGGGCCCTTAGTGCAAATGTGATGCGTGACGTTTGACGTCACCGGAGGCAACTCGTTCAGGACGCGAACGAGTTTAGGGTGCTTGCTGAAAAGTTCTAGAAAAGACTGTGAAGCTTGAGGTAGGACACGAATGGGAGTGATAGCAGCCACGTTGGCGCTAGTCCCGATAACACTGAGCTGTGTCCTAGAATCGATAAGCTTCTTCCGTTTAGCGTCGACGATGAGGTCGAAGCGTTGAAGAAAGTCTATGCCTATGATGGCGAAAGGCACAGCAGCGATTATGAAAGGCCAGCGAAAGGTTCGCCGGAGGCCTAAATTGAGCGTTAACAGCTTTTCGCCGAAAGTTGCGATTGGTGTGCCATTGGCGGCACGCAGCTTGGTCGGCGATGGCGAGACGACCTCATCTGAGCTACGGGGTATGACGCTAACTTCGGCACCAGTGTCGACTAGAAACTCGATGCCGGAAGTTAAATCCCTAACACGGATGAGGCGACTTTGGTGTTGGCCGGTCGCGTCCGTCGCCGTTACCGACCGGCCGAGCAGTTTCCCTGCTGCTCGGCGTAGTTGCAAGGCTTGACGCATTTACGAGCTGCGGTACCAAAACGCTGGTGGTACCAACAGCTAGCCTGCCTGTTTCTAGACTTAGAACGTTTGCAGGGCGATTTTGAGCGGCTATGACGACGAGGGTTCATAGTGAGCTGTTGCACCTGGCGACTAAGTGTCGCAACTTGTGTTTGCAGGGCTTCTATGGTTGACTGTAAGCCAGTGATAGAAGTGCCCTGGGACGCGACGGCATGGACCTTGCTGGAGTTGGCCTGTGGCTGTGATCGTTCAATAACTCGATCCGCTAAATCTGCTAGTTGAGTGAGCGGAACGGAGCTCACTGTAGCGAGAATCGCTTGTGTGTTTTCCGGTAGCCGTTGTAGCCATAGTTCACGAAGTAAAGTCTCATCCATGGTTGAAGAACCAAGGAGTTGCTGCATCTCTCGTAGCAGGGTTGAGGGCAGTTTGTCGCCCAGCTGCAGATCTCTGAAAAGCTGTTGAAGGCGAACTTTCTCAGAGGGCATAACACGCTTAATCGTGGCCTCTTTGAGAGCCTCATAGCGGTTTTCGGTCTGAGAAATGATGACGTCACGAACCTGCGTTGATATCTCCTTGGGGAGATAGGACAGGAGCTTGCAATACTTCGCGTAGTCGGAAGTGATTTTGTGGTTATAGAACTCGGCCTCAAGAAGAGCGAACCACAAAACAGGATCCATATCCCAAAAAGGTGGAACTGAGAGAGATACAACACTAAGCATAGACTCTACCTTATGGTCTACAGATTCCATGATTTGAAAAAATGACGCGAAAAATAGGCTATCGTATGCAAAAATAAACCGGAAAATATGAAAAATAAATGGAACGAGCTCACCAGAGAAAAGTTCCAAATATCCGGCGCTGAGGTTGATCCGGATTCGGGGTCACCAATTTAGAGGGTTGCCTATTCCGGGAGCCCAGAGAGCGATTCCAGAAGACGGATCAATTTGCAGGGAAACTTTTATTGGTTCAGCAAAAGATTCCCTGTTAGCTAGCTATAAATGAACGACACCGTGGACGCTCTAGCTAGGGGAACAGATCAAGCACAGCACACAGAGCAGTCGCGCGTTGCAACCGAAGCGAGCGCCAAGCAAAAATGGCGATGAGCAAGTAAAGCATTCGAACTCAGCAATCAGTTCAACAAACCACACCGGTTGCCTAAGTGTACAATTAAAGAATTTTGGTTAGAATTTTACACAAGCAAACCGGGGAATCTCCAGACTGCTACAAGTCAAGCAAGGACAGTCTCCGAGCCTACCTCATCGACACGGTCAATATGGAGAGAGTCAGTTCTGCCACAGTTGGAGGAGCTATTCTGCGCAGCCGGAAAAGGGGTATAGAGTTCTGTCGTGTGACGGCCTTCGTGTTCGATGGCGCTCGATTTATGACAGTATGTTATCGAGATGTCATTAAGCCTATTTGTGAGGATTCAGTTCACATCAGATGTGTTACCTATTGTAGCAACTTGATCCGAGAGACCATTCGCAAATTCTCTCCGGAAGTCGACGAATTCATCGCAAAATTGAAAAGTGCTTTTCCTCTTTAGAGAAGAAAGAGGCCTATTTACTTGAAGTATCTAACACGGGAGAGCGTGGATCATCCAACCGACCTTCTGCTGCGGTCATCACCTGCTGGAAATCCGGGATAGAAGCTGTCGCACATCACGGAAAGTATTTCCATCATTATCCAGTCATGTTACAAGTTGCACAACACGAGTTTGGAGCCTCACTTGTTGCTTGTGAACTGTTGGATATGCTAACCAACGAAAAAACACAGAAAGCTTTGAGATGGCAACTGCGCTGCATTACGACTGCTGGGAATAACATCATGCGACACCTGAAAACTGTCGAATCACAGTCTCCGGTAACCCATAAGGTTCACAAGGACCCCTCCGATCTATCCATGTCGCTGAAAACTACCGCTGAAGAAAACTGGCTGCAACATTTGCAGGCAGATGGACTCACTTTTGATTCATCCAGAAAAATCCAAACTGACATGCAATTCTGCTTATCTCAACCTGCCATAACAGCCCAGGAGTTGCTGACATCACAGCCTAGCTGGCCGTTTTTGTAGTCCATTAGAGTGCGCGACCCCAACCGGCTCATCACCAGTGAAAATCTAGTGCACACTTGCAGACGGCAGGCGCGCTGACCTCTAGCCTAACGGACTACTTTATGGTTTTAAAATTCATATCTTGTATTGCACAAATTGTTGGCACTCACAAAACACCATGGCCACACGATGAAACAACAGATGAACTTTGCGTCGTAGCGTTGGGACCTAAAGATCGAAATTGAAGCCCCCAGTGCAAAAAATGCAGTTTGTGTACCGACTACTGCGTTTGTAACATTCTAATGCTCGATTAACCGAAAACAGGATGGGTAAACAGAGGGGTCAATAGGATGTAACCGCATAGTTGCTGTGTCGAGTTCTGTTGATGAAAGACAATTGGACCAAGCCGGTGTACTTGATCAAACTAGAGGCCGACGAATGGCGTGAAAAGTCTTGTAACGTTTTCTGTGCTCAATTTAGGTTACAGTTGAAAGAGGTGCGAACCTCTTTCTCACTCTTATACTGAGAGTCGTTGCGCTGTGAGGTCCTATTGGTAATTAGCAACCTTAACACGTGACTAGTCTCACTGATGTGGTTTGCCCACCAATCTCGGTTCCGTTCGTCTTCTGGCTGATTGCACGATCGTTCGTCACATATTCTCTCCGCCGAATTCCTGACACAGGTAGCGAAGCGATGGTTTCCCAATAGAGCGCTAACAGGTGTTGATGGGAGGTGACATCCTGTAGGAAGTCCTTGTGCGCTGTACAGCACGTGAGGAGTTATGTCATTACGATTATCGTCAAACTTGGTTATGTTTTTCTGCTAACTCCCATTTCCCTCCACCGTCTTTTGAATATTATGGTTCGGAGAATTGATGAGGATACCAAGTAAGGAAACGCTGCTGTTAGGAGAACTGTCCGATGAAGTTGGAAGCAGCGAAAACTGTGATGAAGATACGACCGTCAACAAAAGCGATCCTAATACTAAATATGGTGATTCGTACACTAGCGAAGGCAAGGTGGCCAGTTGGTTGAAGACTCCTTGTATAAGCAGATCCGCACAAACATTTGGACCAGTGTTGTAAACGCCCTTCCTGGCTCAAAGACAATGCCGGACTCATTCATGACGAAGTTCATGCTTTCCAGATTCGAATTGCAGATGAACTGTATGGAGAGCTTCGTCGCTACATCAATGCGCATGCATGTCACAAGCGTAAAATCAAAGTACAACTGAAAAAGATATGCGTAGATGGTTACGAAAACTGAAATGATGGCACTCCTGTGACTGTTGCTCTTGAATAACACACTAGGAAGATGAACACTGGTATTGGTGCAGATTTCGTGTTGTCTCATCAGTATCAATAAAATAACATTTAATGATTCATATAACGTTAAGCGGGGGTTCCTGAACCAGTCAAATGTAGTGAGATGAATGACGGCGATGATCCAAGGACCAGGGCAAGCAAGGTCAACAACCCATTGCTTTGCACACACACACACACACACACTCAGAGAGAGAGAGAGTGAGCAAGTCTTAGCTGGCCTATCGACACGGCCTTGACAAACCGCAAGAAGAGTGGATTAGGATGGCGTAATAAAATGCGAAATGCGGAGCCGGGGTCAATGCGATGACGAGGCACCAAAATATGACTACATATTGATAAAACTGGCGCTTTACGTGAGCACGTAATATTGTGCGAAGGTGCGTTGACCGCACATTGATTTACCTCACGCTTAGACTAGTTAGACAGATGGTCCTTCTCATTGGAATTCAAAGCCCTGCCGATTCTGACTATGTAACTAACTCCGCAGCTGGACTCAAATTGGTATTGATAGGTTCCTCTTCATTTATTGACACCAGCGACAGTTTCCGGATTCTATTTACCACTACAGCTCCCGCGGAACAGTAGGTTAGCTGAATGACAGAGACTAAGCGCATGCTCGTCCTCAATGTAGCGGTGTTACCTTTAAAAAGAAGCTTGAAGTATACTTTTTTCCATGGTCCCGTCAACACCGCTTCTTTCGACAGTCTAACCTGACAACGCGGCTACCCTAAATAGTTTAATGATGAAATAATTGCGCAGATACATATATATATATATATATATATATATATATATATATATATATGTATATACACGGTGTTCGGTGTTCGTGTGAAGCACCGTATTGATGGTGGGTTGCTGAACATTTGTCGTTTCGGTGAGAGAACTCTAGTCTGTGAAACAAGTATCCGTATGTTGCTGTTTGCTGACGACTGTGCATTGTTTTCACGCAGCGCGGATGAGTTGCAGCACATGACTAGTGCTCTGGCTTCGACAGCGGCTAAATTCGGGCTCAACATCAACACAAGCAAAACCGTCTGTCTCTTTCAGCCTTCACTGGAGGTGCAATCTTCAATATTGCCGCGAATCAGCATTAGTGCTGAAGTATTGGAAACCGCCTCCCGCTTCTGCTACATTGGGAGTGTGATGTCGACTGATCAGCAGATACACAGTGAGCTAGATATCCGCGTGTCGAACGCAGCAGAGGTATTCAGGAAGCTAGAGTACCGAGTGTGGAACAACCATCAGCTTACCAATGGCACGAAGCTCATGATGTACAAATCTATGGCGCTGTCCGTTTTTCTATACGGCAGTGAAACGTGGACGATGTACCGGCGGGATGTGCGATATCTCGAGCGGTTCCATCAGCAGTGTCTGCGACGGATTTTGCGGATCGGTTGGGGCGACAGAGTTGCAGACACGGAAGTGTTGCGACAAAGTGGAATATATGCAGTGGACTGCATACTTTTGCTGAGACACCTGAGGTGGATCGGTCATGTGAGCCGTATGGATTCAACGAGGATACCGAAACAACTCTTATACGGTCAGCTGAGTTTAGGGAAGCGACACGTGGGGAAACCAAAGTTACGTTACTAGGACATGATTAATGTGTGCCTCTCACATTCTAATCTTGATTGCAGTTAATGGGAATCGAAGGCGTTTGATCGGCGTGCATAGCGCGATCTGACCACAAAGGAAGTTGCCGAGGTGCAGGAGAAAGCCCTCATGCATGCGTAGAAGAAGCTGCAAGCACCGATGGGTTGTACTCCATCGACATTAAGCGCATGGTGCTGTAGCACATGCGGTCGCGAGTGCCTGAGTCAAGCAGGCTTAGTGAGCCATGAGCGAGGCCACTCGGGACCACTACCGAAGCGACGACGGGTCCTGCAGAGAACATATGCAGAACCAGCGCAGCGTTTGTAGGTACGCTGCATTAGACTTACTAACTGTTACATGTGTGCCGTCCGCTAAACCGCTGAGCCGATGAGCAAACACAGACACATGCAGATTCGATTGACTGATAGCTGATTCGTCCACTGTTTTTCCTTGTGCTGATTGGTTCCTTTTCAACTTACTCATCTGGTGTAACTTACAGGTCATCATTACAGTTTTTGGCACGTCCCATCCAAATACGGTGATTCGTACACTAGCGAAGGCAAGGTGGCCAGTTGGTTGAAGACTCCTTGTATAAGCAGATCCGCCCAAACATTTGGACCAGTGTTGTAACGCCCTTCTCTGCTCAAAGACAATGCCGGACTCATTCATGACGAACTGCACACTTTCCAGATTCAAATTGCAGATGAACCGCATGGAGAGCTTCGTCGCTACATCAATGCGTATGCATGTCATAAGCGTACAATCAAAGTACAACTGAAAAAGATATGCGTAGATGGTTACGAAAACTGAAATGATGGCACTCTTGTAACTGTTGCTCTTGAATAACACACTAAGAAGATGAACACTGGTATTGGTGCGGATTTCGTGTTGTCTCATCAGTATCAAGAAAATCACATCTAATGATGCAAATAACGTTAAGCGGGGGTTCCTGAACCAGTCAAATGTAGAGGGATGAATGACGGCGATGATCCAAGGACCAGGGCAAGAAAGTCAACAACCCATTGATTTGCACACACACACACACACACACTCAGAGAGAGCGAGAGAGAGAGAGAGCAAGTCTTAGCTGGCCTATCGACACGGCCTGGACAAACCGCAAGAAGAGTGGATTAGGACGGCGGAATAAAATGCGAAACGCGAAGCCGGGGTCAATGCGATGACGAGGCACCAAAATATGACTACATATTGATAAAACTGACGCTTTACTTGAGCACGTAATATTGTGGGAAGGTGTGTTGCCCACACATAGGTTTACTTCACGCTTAGACTAGTTAGACAGATGGTCCTTCACATTGGAATTCAAAGCGCTGCCGATGCTGACTATGTAACTAACTCCGTAGCTGGACTCAAATTGGTATTGATAGGTTCCTCTTCATTTATTGACACCAGCGACAATTTCCGGATTCTAACTACCACTACAGCTCCCGCTGAACAGCAGGTTAGCTGAATGCTAGGGACTAAGCGCATGCTCCTCCTCAATGTAGCGGTGTTTCCTTTAAAAAGAAGCTTGAAGTATACTTTTTTCCATGGTCCCGTCAACACCGCTTCTTTCGACAGTCTAACCTGACAACGCGGCTACCCTAAATAGTTTAATGATAAAATAATTGCGTAGATGCATATATATATATATAGCATTTCTTTTAAGCGTGAACAGATTTTCGTGGTTGACTTTATCTGTATGTCTTTCAATCAAAGTTCTTAGTTCACAGGGTAGTGTTCAACTGCAGTGTGTACACGTGGGTACGCTGCTGAATTAGCCTGTGTTTGTGTCGCACCGAAAAAGTGGTGATTTACCGATAGATGTCATTCAAATAATATCAGTTTTTCCAATTTTCTGTACTTTAAAAAATAATTGCTATCCTCCAGGGTTAAGACATGGCCCCGGTGTGCTTTGAGGATACTGTAAGCACTCGGGTCGCTAACATTTTGGAAATTCCTTCTACCTCTGTGTCGAAAAGCACTCTCGGTTATTGGGTAAGGTATCATATAAGGTTGTAGACGAAATGTGATTTTAAACAAACTTCAGTCCCATGGTCTAATCGTGAAGTGGTTATAGGTATAGAATGTGTCACATTAAAAGGAAAAGTCCTTTGTAGTGTTTGATGCACATCCCAATTCCTGAATTGGAACTGGTCCCGCTAAATAACACAGTTCTTTTTGAACCGCATCCAAGTGCTGTCTAAACACTGCTGAGTGAAGGCAGGGGCATGGCGACACATGTTTTAGCATGTTCAGCGAGCCCGCATGGCATAACGTAACGTGGCTGAACTGGGCCAACACAACACAAGTTCTTACTTTCACGGAACCATCGGGTCTCGTGTCAGCGATGAGGATTTCGTCTATGTATGCATAATCAGGAAGTGTTAGAAGGCTTGCCACACATGCGCAAAACCAACTGGGACACCAAACCATTTACTTTCGGTGGGGACAGTCATGACTTTTTTCATACACACTGGAGTAACGACTGTCGAGGTCGCGGTGCTCGGACTGGATGGATCGCAACTTAGACCACATCGGAAAATAACTAACAATACTACTAGTGACAAATTTAAGTAGGCTGATTTATTCTAAACAGTGCAGCTATATAATGGGCAATTGCCAGACCTCGGCCATTTACACGATTGACATGGAAGCTTAGCTGTTAATCCGTATGGCACGTGCGAAATAAAGAACATCCATTCATTTATCACCACTGATCAATCGAGCACTACACTGTACTCTTCCCTTCTTATATAGGCCATTTGTTGCGTAATGCAGTCGCTACCGAAGACATTCAGGTTTCCCAGTTCAGCACAAAATTTTCGCATTGCCTACATCCCATGCGTCTCTACTGTGAGTTACAAACTGCAAATCTATAATTAAGCACAACTCACTACCCAGTTATCAACAAATGAATAATACGATTCCGAAATTTAGCGCTCATCTGAGAACAACCAATCGCATTGTGAAACACAATCAAGACCTTCCTTCGGCTACGGTCCCAGTGATTTGAGCAAGGTTCACTTCAATGTGAATCGCGGTCTACATTGAGATTGCGCGTCGCAGTCCATCCACACAACGTGTACTTCAAAATGACCCTCAAAATCACTCATCAATCGTTGTGCCAAACCTTGCCCATTGTGACGCGTTGCCTTAGGGGTAGCGGTCACAACTAACATTCAAATGGTTCCGGTGTCGTTGCTTGCTATCTATCTGATGAGATCGAACCGCGTCATAGGAGTGCAGTGTTTTCGGATGCGCAGCACCCAAGGGCCTTCCTTTATTCGCACCAATGTTGCCGTAATATTGTGCTTTTTAGCCAATACCGTTCACCTTCGCTGTCAACATGTGATTCCCCTCTGCATGTAGCTTAGTTGTCGATGCGGAACACAAATGGAACAATGGTTTGCTACGGGTAAAAATGCATTGCTTAACAAGTCCCGTGAGATGGAAATTATTGCGAAAATCAATTGCATGATAAAGTGAAAAGCGTTGTGGTGGACTCACCATAGACTTATGTAAAATAGCGGAGATGTTCGCGTATTAAACCTATAAATCCATTGGTTAGGCGTTTGGCAAGACACCGTTTGATTGCGTTTTGTAGCCCCTGCCTAACACGCCATAAAATGAAATGTGAGACAATGCATCGTCAACACGTTTTTTAAATATCGCCAGATTGTGAGCAGAGACGACATAATTAGGGAGGGCGTTCCAAGGCTGGCACACGCGGAGGGAAAAGAAATTTCTACGGCATTCAAGCCGGCTATATTGAATTGTCAGTTTCAGAGGGTGACCTCTTAGTTTAGTGCATAGGAACTGTACTAACACACTGTTGAGTGACATTCATACGGCGTTTGAAACCCATCACAAATCGCTTTTCCTCATTTGAAAATAATATCATAGAACCGAGTTTTCTGTGTTCTGTTCGTCTCGTCATGGGAAACACATTGCATTTGGGGCTAAGCACATACAGTTTCATCTAGTGATACTCCCGCCTACGATGCGTGTTCTAGGCGTCTGGTTGTGTCCACGACGTGTACGGCAACCGATGAAAATCGATCGATCACGGATTGCAGATGGCTGCAGCCAACAGGATGACGGAAGTTCATATCCACTGCACGTTAAATATTAAAATTCAACCTTCTCGAAATTTACATAAAAATTGCTGATCTTAAATGAATTGAGATGTAGGAGTACAGGATGAGATGGATTGAGTACTGCTCGCCCATGAGGTACTCATAATAAGCATAGTTCCGATGTTAGCGTTTGACCTTCCCCACGTGCTTAATTCTACCAACTCGAATGACTCAGCTTAGAGCAGGGAAATGTGCTACCAGAAGTTTGCCAATGAAAGACCCTGTATAACCGTATACTCATCCACAGGACAGCGTCAAAGAAACACCTGAATTCTGTGGAGCTAAGGTGGTGCACCAAAAGCAGGTACTAGAGCACTAAACGTCAGAAGTACGGAAATAGCAAGAAAACGAAGCAGTAACTAACGAACAGCGGACCATGGTAACGCCACAACGGAAGAACTCTGGTAAGCCGCAGATTTATGTGCAAAACGAATAGATACGGAAGCAGCGCATGCCACGCAAACACCATGAAAATATTCGAAGATAAGTAGAACGGTTAGTGATCAGAGCCGGTGCATATTGGTGTTGATGTCTTGATTGTTCCGCTCGGACGGATCCAGATCGGTCACTGGATCCTCTGAATGTTTGACACTTGCTAACAAGTTACTTGCATTGTGCACTGTAGATGTCATCTCGATTGGCGGCGAAACATCCGTAATCAAACTGCTTAGCTCGGAGAACAAATCAAAACTTCGACTGCCAACCGAGCTACCGGTATTCAGACTTATGGTTAATGATATTTGATACAATCAATGATTCGGTTCGCACCTTATTTCTCAAACTAAGTTGAAGTAAAGTTGATACTTTCATTGAGTGGGCGGTTTGGCTGATTGAAAAGATTATGAAGCCACGCCTGATTGAAAGCTCCTCTATTGCTTGACAAAGTGTCCATGAGATGCAGGAAATATGGGAAAAGCTATGTTGTTCTGATAAGTCTTAGAGAACACAACTTTATCAACAGACATGTTTACTGGAAACCGACAGGGTCCGGTTAGCACCTGTACTTTACCAGCATCATTCTAATGCGTTACAAGCGGACATTAGTTAAGATATGATCTAACCGTGTGAATGCCTGAAAGAAGCACTGCAGCTATTGATTAGTACACTATGTTGTAACAAGAAGGCAACAGAAAAAGCAGGATGTGTATTGGTACTCAATCCAGAGGTAATAGACTTAACACACTGAAGAATCTATTTTAACCGTCCGGATGTTACACAACCAATGAGAAGAGAGTTGCTGTGTTCCAGGGAGCCAATGAATGATGAGTAGTAGAGGCATCGTGATGAACCGGCCACAACAACCAACAGCTTTTGAAGAGCGGCGTCACGTGGGCTGGTATCGATCGACAGGCTTCGAAGGTTTGGTGAACCGGCGAGGCTGACTTCGCGGTAGCGGCGATTCGGCCGGGTGTTCACATAAAATTTGAGACTGCGTAGCTGATCAATGGGCCGTGCGCGACCGACGTGCATTAGCACTTAGGCCATTTTCCAATCGATAGGCCCCTGGACCTAGTCTCTGGGTGATTCGCAACGGTGCGGATACAGCTAGGTGGCTTTTTCGCGTAGGCCGTTTTTCAACGCGAACATTTGCTCCAGGTTGCATAGGAGTTGACGATCTGGCGTAGGAATTTTGGTAATGTGCTATGCGATTTGAAACTTCCGCACGTCCCGCAAATGACAAGTTATGTGTAGCATTTAGTTTGGTGCGTAAGGGTCTTCCTAACATCAGCTCCGCCGGCGTTCTTCCGGTAGCCAAGTGATCACAAGTTCTATAATAAAGTACAGTAGTTAAGACAGCATCTGCCAAACCCGACCCTGCTAGTTCGATGGCCTGTATGGCTTCCTTGAGGGATCGGTTTAACCACTCGATCATGCTATTGGCCGTAGGATTATAAGGTGAAGTACTGGAATGTTCTACGTCATGGCACTGGAGGAAATCTGGGAAGTCGTGACTACAAAGTTGTGGTCCATTGTCCGTGACTATTTTAGTTCGGTAGTCCGAAAAGACTGAACTAATTTTTTAAGCCAGTGTAACATAACCGAAGTGGCCACTTGGTCGCACATGTGGAGTTCAGGCCACTTACTGTAAAAACACGTAGCTACAAGTAGAGTTCTCTTATTCGTAGCAGCGGTAGCAAAAGACCCATAGTATCAATGGCGATCTTAGCCCACGGCTTCCTCGGGTAAGTAATAGGCTGTATTGGGGCTTCGACTGGCAGAGAACTTTTGTCCGCTAGGCGGCAAGCGTTGCAGTTCATCACAAATGTCTCAATGCTAGATGCCATTCGTGACCACCAAAAGTAGTGCATCGCTCGGTTTTTGGTCCAAACGATACCCGGGTGACCCTCATGTGCACAAGCAATTATTTTGTTTATCAACTGACGTGGGGCTATAAACACCGAAGCACGCATCAGACAACCATCTATCACTGACAGTTCATCTCAAATGGCGTAATATGGAATGAATGCACTTGGGACTTTGTTTTTCCTAGACCATCCCTGTTGCACTTACTCGCAGAAGTGATGTAATAACAGGTTGTTGGAATTGTCCATTCGTAATTCCTCGATAGTCAAGGCCGTTAGGCCGGCGCCAAGACTGGAAACTAATACTGCCTTGTTGAGTCTCTCCTTGTCATTCTCCAGCTCCACGGGTAAGCGACATAATCCATCAGCAACTTGGCTTTGCAAACCCGGTCGGTACACAATTTGAAAATCGTAGTTAAGGCGTCTAGCAAACCAAGGATCAATCCGCATTGGACGCGATCCTTTAGATCCATTGCTAAGAAGGACCGTAAGGGTGAAGTGATCAGTCTGTAGATTGGAACGACGACCGAACAGGAAAAGCTACCATTTTTCACAAGTTCAAACACAAGCAAGAGCTTATTTCTCCGCAGCTGAATAATGGCGATAAAATCTGTGAGTATCCGGGATGCGTAAGCAAGAAGGTATTCCTCTCCATTCTGTAGCTGTGACAAAAATGCCCCAAGACCAATATCAGACGCATCAGTCGACACAGAAGTGCGGCATACTTTATCAAAAATGGCAACTAAGGGAGCAGAAGCAATCCTCCATTCCAGTTCACCGAAAGCATCTTGCTGGTCGGTTCCCCAAGTGAACGACGCTCCTTTCTTCATTAGTTGTCGTAATGGATCTGCCAGTGTCGCAAAATATTGCAAATAGCGCAGATTGTAGGAAGACATTCCCAAAATAGACTTCAGTTCTGTCATCTTCTTGGGTGTTGGCGTTTCTGTGATGACCCGCATGTTTTCGTTGCGTGCGCGAATGCCGCCACGCGATGTGTGTCCCAGGAATCGAATCTCGGGGTCATTGAAGTGAGGTTTCTTTGCATTCAGACGTAAATCAAGATCACTGAGACGCCGAAGGTCTTGGTGTAACCTTTCATCATGTTCTTCGCGTGAGCAGCCGAAAACACAGATATCATCCATGTGTGCAACCTGCCCCACAATACCT
The DNA here is from genome assembly GCA_944474145.2 of Dicrocoelium dendriticum. Classification (NCBI taxonomy): domain Eukaryota; kingdom Metazoa; phylum Platyhelminthes; class Trematoda; order Plagiorchiida; family Dicrocoeliidae; genus Dicrocoelium; species Dicrocoelium dendriticum. The sequence goes on along the minus strand of OX104067.1, from coordinate 10,482,939 downwards.
GCCAGGGCGTGAGTCATGAACTTTTGCCAGACAGCGGACGCAGAACTCAAACCCATTCACAACACATTGTACTGAAATAAGCCATCGGGAGCAAGGAAGGCAGTAAGATGCTACGAATCGTTGGCCAATGGCATATGGAAGAATGCACGTTTCAAGTCTAGTCTGGAATGGACGGTTGCACCAGCTAAACGTGCAGCGATCTCCTCGTTGCATGGCAACACGAATCGCTCGACGACAATATGCTTATTTAGCCCCAGCAAATCGTTGCATATCCTGACAGTGCAATCTTTTTCAGGACACTTACCACTGGATGCGCAGTGGATGGGTTCAATTCAATCATTTGCTAGCATCTGTCGCACGGCCTCTGAGACAGCTTGACATGTTGCTAGCGGAATAGGCCGAGGTAGACCAATGGTAACGGGTGTGGCATCCTGCTTCAGATGAATGCGGTGCATACCACATGGAATACGTCCGATGGACTGCTGAAAAGGCTTAGGATAAGGTTCATACCAGTATGTCACATTGACGGAAGGGACAAGCATGCGGTCGAAAGATGGTACTACTTGCAGAGCCACCATGGCGTTCCTTCCAGGTAAGGGTCGTCTGTTCTCTGAAGCATTGTATACCGCAACGTCCGCAACTATCAAATGCAGCCGTAAAGGCACGACAATGAAACCCAATATGGTTAAGGCGTTTCGACTGTAACTCAAAAATGAATGCGAAGTGGGCTGTATGCTGGGATAGGTAGCGTTCGTAACATTGGAAAGATACAATGATAATTGGAGAAGCAGAATCTAGCTCCATTTCAAGTGGAACAGCGCTTTTGATGGTAAGGAATGACAGTAGGAATATCAGCGTAGGGAAAGTTTGATTCAATGACGGATATTGTTATTGAAGTATTAGCATTAGCGGTGATGGAGTAAATGTTTTCCTGAGATAGACCAGCAACATTACCTTCAGGTGTAGTATCGTTGTTGATAAGTGCGATAGCTTGTGACCGACAACCTCGGGTGTAGTGCCCAATGTTGCCACAGTTTTTGCACGTAAAGCTGCGTGCGGGACAAGTGGGAAAGTTGGCTTTATGAGAAGCAACTCCCCAGCGATAGCAAGATGGCTTGTCCTCTAGTAATTATCGCGAAGATCGAACCTTTGCCACCTCAGCTGAGTTGATCGAACAGATCTGTTTCGATTGCAGTGAAATTTTAGTTTTCACCCTGGCTAACTCGCCAGCTCGACCCCACGTTAATGTGCACGCCTCGTTCTGCAACAGCGCCTCACACATACGATTGTCAGCGATTCCAGTAATCAATTGCTGAGTCAGCATACAGCATTGGATCTTTTTCTGGGGAATGAACGAATAAACACACGGTCGTACTGCGTGACTTAACCGGGCAATGAATTCGTTCAAGGGTTCGCCTGTTTCCTGATGAATGCGGGAGAAAATGTATCTTTCAGTAAACACATTCATTTGGTCACCCATGTATGATCGAGAGCACTGAAAGCTTCTTTAACGGATTTACATCATTGAAGGCCCAAATCATCAAACTGTCGCTACCCTTCATTTCCGAGTAAATGTCGAAGCAGCTTCAATTTGTTTTCGTCACTAAGGGCAGCATGGAAGTAGCTGATTAAATCCAAGTCGTTTTGGAGAAACATTTTCCAACGGAGTCAGACAGCTGATGTTGGTCTGCTACCGCAATTACTCCAAAATGGAGATGGGAGCTGGATGGAAAGGTTCAACTCTGGGCTCGCGACGCTAAATGTTGTATCAAGAAGGCAAAAGAAAAAAGCAGGATGTGTATTGGTACTCAATCAAAAGGCAACAGACTGAAGAATCTATTTTAACCATCCGGATGTTAGACAACCAATGAGAAGAGAGTTACTGTGTTCCAGGGAGCCTAAGGAATATGAGTGGTAGAGACGTCGTGATGAATCGGCCATAACACACTATTGAAAAATGGCTATCCGCGCCGGTTTATCTCAAAGCACAATCAGACGAGAATGGTGACACAGGTTCTCACAGTGGCTAAGAAGAGACTCTTTATAGAACCACTATTTGAGCGTGATATTGTCACCATGAGAGCAACAATGCGCACAAGTTCCGCTGTTTATATGACTTATTATACTACCGATCCTGTCCTTATTAACCGAAGCAACAAAGTGTCTGTCCCTACAAACGACGGAAAGACAACCTGTTGGTGCCAATTCACATGCAGCTGAGGAGCATATTATATCGGCCGAACTGATAGAGAATTGAACTCTGGAGTAAGTGAACCTGTGTTTAAGTGATTGTAGCGTGAAAACACGCAGACATTGGTTTAGCTTACAACTTGTTCACGTAAAGCACCTGTCTCATCTATGGTTGACGGCATCCAGCTTCGGATTTGCTTGTCACGCATAGCTCCATCCACACATCATATCCGGTGTAAACCCTGTTGGGTGGAGCCTGAGATACTGGTCGGTACTCAATGACACGTAAGAGATGTGTCAAATACGGGACCGGATAGAAGTTGGAGGCGAGTGAACCCAACCTATATTGTGAAGGCTACAAAAATAGGCATCGAATCTACCAGAGCAAGAAACGGTGCAGTAAGGTACTCACCAAAACCCGTTGTGTCAAAGGATGTGCAGTCAGTAAAACAAGTGGACGTTTTGAATGTTAAAACAACCGTAAAATCCAATGTTACAAGATAATGAAAGAGCGTGTTTTCCGGTACACAACAAGGGCCTCCCCCTAGAAGGCTGAATGATGGAAGCCTTCGATGGAGCTGTTAGTGGGGGGAAAACGGAAGGTGAAGATTGGTTCGAATAGTTGCGTGGGCTTGAGCAAGGGGTTCCAAAGTGTGGTGTGTAGCAGAGTTCGCTGGGTCCATGCTTTGGTTAGTTATTATTTATGAGGATCGCGTGGACCAGAGTGCACCATCGGTGGGCCGTCGGGGCGGGCTGGTGGGACTGCAAAAACTGCCTAGTCCAGAAAAAAGGCCGATAAGACCTTCCCATCGCTGCAGACCAGACGGTGCGCTTGGGAGGTGTCACTCATCCACCGAACTCCGTTCCACGGTCCTCGTCCCACGAAGAAATTCAGCCGTCCGCGTCCCACGAAGAAATCCATGCGTTCTCGTCCCACGAAAAATTCCGGCGTCCTCGTCAAGAACGCCTGGCCAGGTGTTTGGGGACCAACCCGTTCGTGGCTGTCTGCGGCAGAAGGCGACTGACTGTTCCTTGGGTAGGCTGGCGAGTCACTCGGGTGTGGGGTTAAGCCAGTTGGCGAGTCACTCGAGGGTTGCCTTGGCAGTTCCGGTGGTTGAGTTTCTGGAAGGTAGAACTCAGAGGGGTGTAGGGTAAGGGTCGGTGGAAGTGGCTTGACGCCGGAGAGGGTACATGGCATGCGTGATAAAAGCAAATACGCTTTTTAGGTTTTCAAAATGTTTTGGTTTATTTTTGTCGATTTTGCAAAACGTTTGTGAACAAGACACATGATAACCACTAAAGACGAAAATGACGTGTTAATGGAAATAGCAAAGGTTTACAAAAGCTGACAAACGTACCGGATGTTTGACCTATCTACTGCGTCGGTCGGTTGCCTGGGGTTGAGGCGGGGTAGATTGCAGGCCGAGGGGAACAGAGGGTTTCGGGATATCCAGTGCTCGGGAAGTCACCGCAGGTGCGGGTGCTTGTGTGATAGCACCAGAATGGGTTGCAAGTGGTTCGCAAAGGAAAATCACTTTGAGGCGTTCGATGGACACCGTTGTTGGATGACCATTCTGGTCTAAAGTGAAATGTTTCGGAGTCCGTTGCAGGACGCTGAAAGGGCTCGTGTAGGGAGTCCGAAGAGAGCGCCGAACTGCGTCGGTGCGGAGAAAGAGGTGAGTGCAGGTAGAGAGTCCACTGTGCATTTGCACATCTCTAGTCCGCTCACGGGGCAGAGTCGGGCGTAGTGAACGCATGCGTTGAGCTAGGGAGGACGCAAAGTTAAGCGGGTGCATAACGGACGATAAGGAAGTGAAACGAAGTCTCCAGGCAACTTTAGCGTTGTGTCATAAACTAGCTCTGCTGGTGCACATTACAAGTCAGCTTTGATGCTACTACGAATGTCTAAGTGTATGAGCGAAACGTTTTCGCTCCAGCTAGGGTCGGGGAAGGCGCAAAGCGAGGCTTTGAGCTATCTATGGAAGCGTTCAACTAACCCGTTGGCTGCTGGGTGACACGCTGTGGTATGAATGCGGCGGCAGCCTAAAAAGTTGCGGAACGTATTGAATTGTGAAGATTCGAAAGGCGTTCATCGGTCAGTTGTAATGGTGTATGGGCATCCGTAGTGCGAGTCCCACCGGTCCAAGAAGGTCCGGATAACAGTCTCAGCTGTGCAGTCTGTTACAGGAATGGCTTCTGGCCGTCTGGTGAAGCGGTCGACACATAAGTATGTATACGAATCCTCGTGACGTAGGCAAGGGACCTACCCGGTCTAAGTGTACATGCGAGAACCGAGAGTCCGGGGCAGGAAATGAACCAAGAGGACTGCGGGTGTGACAATGTATTTTGGAGCGCTGGCATTGAAGGCAGGCGCGTGGCCAAACGAAACGTTCGGTGACCAGTTTCAAACATGCACGGATACCGGGATGTGATAGCGAGTGCAGTGCGTCAAAGAAGGTCCGTCTGAAGGAGACAGGCACGAGGGGTCTAAGATAACCTGTGGAAGTGTCACAGAGAGTGGTTCCTTCTGTGGTTTGGAGAGGAACAGGCTGCACATGCAACGAGGTGGACTGCAGAGTGCGCTGCATGTCTTCGTCTTGAGCGTGAGCCGATGGCATGGCGGCAAGGTCGACGATAGGCAAATATTGAAGAATGAGATTGACGCGTGAGAGCGTGTCGGCGACGGAATTGTCGACACCTGAGACATGACGTATGTCTGCAGTGAACTGCGTGACAAAGTCTAGGTGTCTTGCTTCCAGTGGTGAACATTTGTCGCAAGCGTAATTGAAGGTGAAGATGAGAGCCTTGTGGTCAGTGTAGACCGTGAAAGCGCGGCCTTCCAGTTTGTGCCAGAAGTGATGAATGGCTAGGAAAATGGCGATCAGTTCTCTGCCAACCGTGATGTAGCGGGGTTCCGCTAACTGCAGGCGCTTGGAGAAGAAGCCAAGGGGTTGCCATTGCCCACCAAAGTGCTGTTGGATGACGGCTCCTACCGCGACGTCTGAGGCATCAGTCGTAATAGAAAGCGGCGCAATCGATTCGGAATGAGCAAGGAGGGATATGTTGGAGATAGAATTCTTGAGCTCGGCGAACGCTGTCTGTGCTGTGGCAGGGAAAGCGAACTTACGTTCATTCCCTCTGAGTAGGTCCGTCAGAGGCTGCATGAACTGAGCGCAGCGCGAAATGACGCCTCGATAGTAGCTGACCAAGCCACAAAATCGACTGAGGTGCTTGAACGAAATCGGAGCTGAGAAGTCCTTGATTGCCTCAATCTTATCAGGAAGGACTTCGATACGAGACGATGAAACAAGGTGGCCTAGGAATTGTACCGTTGATTTGCTGAGTTCGTACTTAGTCTGGTTGACCGACACCGTGTTGTGTCAAGCGCTGGAAGAGAGTCCGAAGACGCTCGAGGTGCCCTTGTTCCGACTAACTGGGTACTAGAATATCGTCGAGGTAGGAATAAGCGAAGTCTAGGCTACGAGTGACATCGTGGATGAAGCGTTGGAAGGTTTGTGCGGCGTTGCACAGTCCAAATGACATTCGTAAAAGGCAGAAGTGGTGACAACGGCTGTTCTAGGAATGTAATTTTCTTCTACAGGTCTCCGGTGATATGCGCGAACCAGATCGATCTTGCTGAAGGTCGTCTTACCTGTGAGTTCTTGCATGTGTGAGATGGGATACCTGACCGGGACGCTTAGCCGATTGAGTGCGCGGTAATCACCGCAAGGGCGCCAGTCACCAGATTTCTTGGGGACCATCTGTACGGGCGAGGACCAGATGCTGTCGGAAGGGGGGATTATTCCAAGTTCAAGCACGTGCTCAAATTCCGCCCTAGCTACATTTAGTTTCTAGGGCGATAGCCGGCGTGAACGGCATGAGACGGGTGGGCCATTCGTCCGTATGTGGTGCGTGACTTAGGATGCCACTGGCAAAGCTGCGTTCATTGGCTGAACGAGCTTGGAATATTGAGAAAAGAGGTTGGCGTAGTCTGCCGAGGTCTGGGGAAGGGCGTAGACTGGTGTGATAGAAGCGATATCGGCGGTGATGCCACTTACACTGAGTTTCGTTTCGCATCGACCAAGAAGTCGAAATACCTGAGAAAGTCAATGCCGATGATGGCAAAGGCGACTGCAGCGACGGTGAATACTCAGCGGAACGTGTGCCGAAGACCTTGCTCTAGGATAAGCGACCGATGACCGTAGAGGCTATTGGCGTGCCATTGGCGGCACTGAGGCTTGTCGACAAAGAAGCGGTAGGCTCATGTGGTATAGGGGGAATGACGCTGACTTCCGCCCCGGTATCAACTAAGAACTGGCTATCGGACTCATAATCCCTAATGTAGATGAGACGACTTTGGGCTTTGCCGACACCGTTAGTCGCCATTACGGGCCGGCCTGGAAGTTTCCCTGCTTAGCGGCGGAGAAACTACATGGTTGCTCGCACTTACGGGTTTTGTCACCAAAACGCGAGTGATAAAATCAAAAACCTGAATTGTAAGCCTTCTTGTGACGAGGTGATGAGCTACAGCGGCCGCGCTGCTTAAGATCTAGAGAGAGTTTTTCGACTTGGCGTTGTAGTGACGCTATTTGCGATTATAAAGCGTCGATTACCCACGGCTCACTAGTCGCGTAGGTCGCTGGGGCTGCTAGGGGCTAAGTCGAGTGAATGTCCTAGATTCGTTGGTTGGCTGATGTCATTCGATGAGATGGTCTGCAAGTTCTGCAACTGCTGCGAGAGGCAGGGAGCTTGCCACGACAAGGATGGCTGGTGTTTTCCGGGAGACGTTGCATTCACATTTCGCGGAGAATACCTGCGCCCATGCTGAATGTGCCTAGGAGCTGTTGCATCTGTCTCAACAAAGCTGAAGGCATCTAGTCCCCTAGTTGCAGATCCTCAAACAGTTGCTACAGTCGGACCTTGTCAGAGGGCGTGATTCGCTGAATAATCGCCTGCTTTAAAGTCTCATATTTCGCATCGGGAGGCGGGCAGGCTATCATGTCTCTCACTTGGGAGGATACATTTTGCGGAAGCCGGGACATAAGTTGATGACATTTAGCATTATCAGAAAAAATTTTACAATTGTAAAAAGTGGATTCTAAATGCGCAAACCACAATAACGGGTCATTCTCCCAAAAAGGTGGGGAGGCTAGCACTACGGCACTAACCACGTACGTAGATGGTTTATCATCAGGATTATTCATCGTGAGAAATGAATAAGTATATGCGGCAAGTGAGAAAACAAAACGATAGCGAGTAATGAATCACAAAATCACTGGAACGAGCTCACCAGAATGAAAACTCAAAATGGCGGACGGCGTGTTCCTGACAGGGGGTCACCAATTGTTGGGCGGAGCCTGGGATACTAGTCGGTAAGCAATGACACGTAAGAGACGTGTCAAATACGACAGTATGGAAGTCGGGGGCGACAGAACCCAACCTATATTGTGAAGGCTACAAAAATAGGCAGCGAATCAACCAGAGCGAGAAACGGTGCAGCAATGTACTCACCAAAACCCGTTGTGTTAACGGATATGCAGTCAGTAAAACAAGTGGACGTTTTGAAGGTTCAAACAACCGTATAATTCAAGGTTGCAAAATATTGAAACAGTGTGTTTTCCGGTACACTACAACCCAAAGGAATAAGATCGGGAGGCATGTGATTGGCAGCCAGGTTTCATCAACGGAGCTAGTCCACACTCCTTCAACAATCACATCAGCAGCGTTAGTGTTTGTCTAATTGGGGAGGCATGCGTACCAGAAATACTCAAGGTGGTGGTTGGGCCGTAGTCCACTCCACACAGGTTACATGGAACCACTCTTCGAGCCTAGCATGGCCAAGATGATCGTGCACCCCGTCCCCCCTAGTAAATATTCACAGCCCATGGAGCCAGTAATCCAGGTGGAGGGTGTTAGACAGGTAGGCACCTTGTCAACATTCACATCAAGCGCAGCCACACTGAGGATATCATACAGACAACATAGAATTTGTGGGAAAGCAAACGCGCAAAATTGACGCGGAATATGCATCAGGATAACAGTACTGAGCAAATCAAATGAAGTGGAAGATTTTTCATTCCGGTTAGGAATCCCTGGTTTAAGTGTAAGTCGGTGTAGCCCCACCGCGGTGAAGAAGCACGATGTATGCAGCATCAACCGCAGCATGAAGCACAATGACTCATGCATAGGCAGACACTTATCGATCATCTATTTGACCCTATCACAATGTTCACAGTCTTGTTGGAACATGTTGGAACACACGCTACCTGCGTTTTGCTTAGGCTGTTGCAATCGGCCGGATTAAAGTGGCATTCTGTGTGCATAAATATATGTTTGTAGGTCTAAGACTCCCATAGACGTAGAGGTGCCACATCTCACCTCCACCGTGCCTTTACCCTAGCCGGTCACACCCTAGCTCTAATCAAATGTTTCCCTGTTATTGTATTTGCACTGATGAGACAATACGAATGTTGACATTCTAACTGCGTTATTTAAAGATACGCAATACCAGAATGCAATGAATGACGATATAATATTGGTTAATACTAGTCTGAGACGATGCGCATAATAGAGCGCGACCGGCAAAAGGCGAATGAAGTCGGACACAACGGACTGTATTTGACAGGGTACAAAAAAAGACGTGAACGGATGAAGCGAGAGGTGAAACAAACCTTAACATGGTGGCTTCCAGAGTCGACATGTAAGACGGATTAGAGCAAGAAAGAATAATGTACAATTGGTCAGCACTGAAATTGTACATAAAAGATAGTAGTTATCTTTTGGGGCCCTACAGCGATAAGATCTCAAGTCCTTTAATGTGAGCACGGAACGGTGTTATATCTTTCCGATTGTGAGATAGCCGCCTGTCATTGCGCTCGAATCGACCTTGCTGGCAGAGGGCATGTGACACTACCGCGGTGGATCAATTATCCAGATCCGAACGACCTCTAGTATGTTCTGATTGGAGATTGCTGAGCATCATCATCCCTATTTATGAAAGACCTGAATTATATTGTCCGAAAACCATTTGCCTCCCAATTTGCTTGTCACCAGCTAAGTAAGTGAAAAGAGAAAACAATAACTGGAACTTCAGTAGAATCTACCGCGTCCGTACCAACACTCAAGTCAAAAAGTGCATGATACATTCATGGCGGTTGGAATTCAGCCGTAACGTACACGTTTCCACTAAAGGAAGCATGATATATAATCAAATCAAAAGGGTGTAGTAATCGGTGACAGATACAATAGCCTCATAGTGTAACTTGGCTGGTTGACTCAACGACGAATTGGTTGGGGTTTAGGGAAAATTGCGCTAGATGAGGAATAACTAAAGACCCGAATTTTGCGCGATGAGGAAACATGTTTCCCGCGATCGAAATCGAAAATTCCACCAAATTTATGCGGTGTAAACATTAAATCGGGCGGTTTCACCGCGAAAACGAAAATAAACAGAAATCAAGGCAGCTTCATCCACGGTGTACTTATCACTCATGATTCAAAACAGAGGAATTAAAATAAAGCCCAACAAGGGGTTTCGTGCTACGGTCTGAAAGGTTGTGACGCTTGTCAGACACAACATTTCTGTAGGCACTAAAGCTCCGTTCGGCATCTACCGAATTCACGGGAATGCATAGATAACGCCCAGCGATGTCTGCCAGTTGTGGAGTTCTTTCATGCATCCCGGACCAGAAGGCCAGCGTGTCTTCACATTTTTCTCCCTGAAGTTCTTCCACCACTTCTTCATAGATTAAGCACTCGGTTGCCAGAGCTGGGAAGCTAATCAGGCCTGGAACATCCAGCATAGTTGCATGAATCACTAGGGAAGGTGATGAGCTGGTTGAAGTCAAGCACTCTAATTGACTTCAAAGACGGCCAGCTAGACTGTGATGTCAGAAACTCCTGGGTTTATATGGCAGCTTGGGATAAGCAGAGTTGCATGTCAGTTAGGATTTTGCTGGATGCATCAAAGGTAAGTCCCTCTGCCCTCAAATGTTGCAGCCAGTTATATTCAGCGGCAGTTTTCACCAACATGGATAGGTCGGAGAGATCACTGTAAATCTTATGAATTACCGGGGACTGTGATTCGGCAGTTCGCAGGTGACGGATGATGTTCTTCCCAACAGTCGTAACGCAACGCTGTTTTCATCTGAAAGTTTGCTGTGCTGTTTTATTGGTTAGCATATCCAACAGTTGATATATATATATATATATATATATATATATATATATATATATATATATATATATATGGTTGGCGGCATCCGGTTTCGGATTTGCCTGTGGCCAGCCACGGGACGCCTGCGCCTACATAGGGACCATGGATGGCTTGCGCTGCACCACCCACAGCTTCATCCACACACCCCATATCCAGTGCAAACCCGAAGGAATAAGACCGGGAGGCATGCGGATGGGAGCCACGTTTCATCAACCGAGCCGGCCCACACTCCTTCACAGCAAACACAAGCACGCTGTACTTGGGGAATCAAATGCACACAAGGCGGTGGCTGGACCGTAGTCCGTTCCACACTGAACGCATGGAACCACTCTTCGAGCCTAGCACGATCACAAGGACCGTACACCCCGTCTCCTCCAGCAACGACCAACTGTCTCCTGGAGCCAGATGGACGAGGTAGTGGGTAATAGACAGGTAGGCACCTTGTCAACATGCACATCGAGCGCAGTCACATGGGGGATATCAAGCAACAGCCAATCACTTGAGAGAGAGAGACAGAAATAAAATAACTCGATTAATGCATAAGGAAACGCTGACATAGACCTTAAATTAATGAGCATATGAAATAAGTTGTTTACATACGAATCCTAGATAAGTTCACGAGGTCAGAAAGTATACTTTACGGAAATGCCAAGAACACGAAAATGTTATGGAAATCGAATACAATTGGCTTAAGCGAGATGTGCAAGTTAATGGAATAGAGTACAGGTAGACGTTTATATGAGAAAGAAATGCATTAGGGCAAAATTGAAAACCAACCACCTGAAATAAAGAGACTTAGCATGCAAGCACGCAGAGAACGCAGGCAGAACCGGCGCAGCGTCTGTAGGTACGCTGCATTCGATTTATATATATATATATATATATATATATATATATATATATATATATATATATATATATATATATATATATATATATATATATATATATATTTATCAAAAGCTGTGTACAGATATCGTGCCATCGGAACCATGGCAGAATAGGGAAACAGGATCAGTGTAAAAGAAGAAAGAAAAACAAACAGTTTTTTGTCCATTTACCTGCTCACGGTTTGCGAGATTTTCTGAATCACCGCAACAAGTAGAGATACACGCCCGCTAGTGAGTTCGGTTTTGAGACATGACTTCCAAGGTTTCTAACCATGGGAACTCAGAATCTTTGGGACCCTATCCAGGTAGTAGAGAAGCACCACCTGAAGCCAGATGTTTTATCAGCTTTTTATGTTGCTTCACCAAGTTATAGGCTGTCCAACACACCGTCTCCTACAGCCCTACCCAGCGACCGCGAACAAGGCACAACGCGGAGGACGCTGAACAAACAGACGCAGTACGTGTCCGAGCCATCGTAGTTGGCGCAGCGAGACAAGCGCTTAGAGGAAGCGGCTGCCTCCATCCAAGACATGCTGTCTGACTTCAACGTTGGTTAGGTGGTGCAACCACCACACACGAGCGATGGACCGCAAGCAGCGGTTCTCGAAGACAGACAGTAGGCGCAGGTCATCGGTACGATCAGGCCAAGTCTCGTAACCGTACAGTGCGGACGGTCGCACTATGAACGCGCCCTTTGATGGAGAGACGGATGTCATGGCGGCGCCATAAATAGCCTGGAGAAGACGGGGCGAGCTCTTGAGATGCGCATGGAAATCGTGTTTCCAACAGCCCCATCAGCAGTTATGCAGCTTCCCAGGTAGACAAAACTCTGTACAACTTCTAACGTCTCACCATCGATGGTGAGTGCAGGTAAAGGCGTATGCCAGTCTTGGAAAAGCGCTTTGCACTTGGATGGTGAAAAGTGCATGCCATCCTTCAACGCTTCAATCGCCAGGCGGCTAAGTGCAAGTTGGACGGCCTGCGGACCGTAGTCCAACAAGCTGATATCGTCAGCGTAATCCAAATCAACCACCCGACTACCTGGGAGGAGCTCAAAACCATCGTTCAACACGTCTTCTAGAGCATTTTTGAGGACATCCTTAATGACAAAGTTGAGGAGGAATGGAGAGATAGGGCATGCTTGTCGAACTCCACCGGCGACAATAAAGGAAGGCGAAAGTTTCCCACAAACCCCAACTCTACCCGAAGTTAGACTACAGAGAGGCCTAGTAGGGAAACGAACTTCCCGGGAATGCCATTCTTCAACAGACAGTGCCACAATGCAGCCCTGTCGACAGAATCTAAAGCAGCACGGATATCCAGGAACACAATAATCGTTGGCTTTTGGTACACATGGCGTAGCTCGAGGATCTGGCGGAGAGTGAAAATCTGATCGTTGCAGCCGCGACCAGGGCGGAACTCAGACTGTTCTCCTCGCTGCAGTGATTCACGCGTTGGGGATAGCCTACGAAGAATGATGGACACCAGAACCTTGTGAATGAAGGGAAGCAAGCATGTGTACGGGCTCTTTTTGAGGACGAAGACACCTATCGACTCACTCTAGGAAGATGGAATCGCCTCTTTTGCCCAGACTTTCGAGAACAAACAGGTGAGTTTTCGAACCAGTGAATAGCCCCCATATTAAATAAAGTAGGAAGTAGACCATCAGGGCCGGCTGCCTTATAACCGTTTAGGCAGCAGAGTTCCCGGTAGGAGGGAGGATCAATGTGGATAGTCCACTCAGCACCAGTGCGCCTCAGGGGAAACGGATGGAGCTGGCGGCCAGGAAAACTACGAGGGAAAATGTTCGGCCCATCGCTGTGTTGACTAGGCGATATGCGACGGCGCTAGGAAGGACTCCGGTGTCACTTTGCTGTAGCCAGTGTTGTCCTAAACTTGTGGGTGCAGATGCGGAGAACCTGAAGCGACGTGCGGACTGCGTCCCAGAAACCATTATTTCGATAAACGATCATCAAAGTTGCGCATCAGTAGCTAATCTCCTGTAAGTAAAGTGCTGAAGATGGTCATATAAGCGGTGCTGCTAGAAAAGCCGATTCCACCATACATCCAAGTTCATTGAGATGTGCGGAAGCTGTGTGCTCGAAAGCATGGTTGCTGCTGGCACTGTAAGTTATGTTAGCAACCGTGGGATTGAAGATGAGGTTACGAACCGTATAGCGAAAGCTCGAGGTGCTTTTGCCAATCTCCGCCACCTGTGGCGCAGAAGCAACATTGCTCTCGCCCTGAAGGGCAGAGTTTATAACGCAGTCGTTCGTTCAACTCTCCTATATGGTTGTGAAACCTGGCCCATCAGGTCGACAGACATAAAGAGGCTCGTCATATTCGATCATCGCTGCCTTCGCAGCTTAGCTCATGTCTGGTGGGAGCACCGCGTGAGCAATGAGCGTGTTCGGCCTCGCGTATTTGGTGCAGGAAAAGCGAGTGAACCGCTCAGCACCATTCTATCACGCACCAGGCTCCGATGGTTGGGCCACTCGTTGCGCATGCCAGCGCGCCGACTTCCGCGACGTGCATTGTTTGCGCGTTGTGGGTGCGGTTGGAATAGGAGGAGGAGAGGCCAAGCGATGACTTGGTTGAGAGAGATGAAAACCCTCACTTCGAAGTTGGCGTCGGTTTGTGCATCCCGACAACCTGATTGGGGTTCTAAAGACGGTGAACACGTTTGATTGGACACACTTGCTGATATGGCTTGGAGCCGGCCCCAATGGCGTTGTGAATTCCTTTGTCTATCCACTTCCAATCACGACCTAACTCGCTAGGCATAATACGACTCTCTTTTTACGGCACGATAGCCAGCTGTTAGCTCTCCGGAACGATGTCCATCCGTTACTGGGGACTCAGCCGGCGTGCCACAGTTTGTTTTCCTTTTCTTATCTTTTGTATTGCGGCACAATAGCTGAGGTGTTTTCCACCAGCATCTAAAGTGTATAATGATGCTGGCACTGTAGAAAATCGCCTACTAAGTTGGTCGGGATGGCGAAGTGGTGCAACACTTATTTCAAATGGAACCGTACCTGGCCAAGTCGATTAGAACGAACTGCCGGTGGATCGCAGAGAAGGGAAATCACAAAGCTACCGCAACCCAGCCGCTTGCAATTTTGAACAAAAAGGTATGAAATCAGAAACTGTTCTATTTTAGAAGAAAATCGTAAGCACTACTGTCAAAGGTGTCCTCCAGCTCTTCATGAAGTACCAAACGAGTACGTGGAGAGCGCCTGAGGAGACGTCGTTGTTTCTCCTCTGCTGAGCAATCGTTCAGGTCGAGGGGGAGCTGCAACGAAACCGAACCGCGAGATTAGAATGCAGCGGTGAAAACAAAGAGACTGACAGAGAAAGGCTGGGAAACATGAGGGCGGGCGTTTTCGTTATGAAGAATGGCAAATGTGTTATCACGATCTTAAAAGCATTTAGTCACGAGAAAGTATCATCATCAACAACAAGAACAACAACAATGAATCAAAATTTGTGGCAGTGTCAATGGGATACAAAAAGAGGCCAAGGTGAGTCTAGCACAAACCTAGTTGCTTCGAGTGTGCACTCAGCATCAAGGTGTTTATACCACATCAACAATGCGTTAGCATATGCAACAGTTTATTCAGCAAAAGCACTATCGCATCATCAAGGCAGCTTCACTCTGCATATACGTTGAGACTACAAATAAAAACCGCAATCCGACCAGGAGAAAATAGCAAACACACCAGAAGAGCTATATGGCGCTATATCCTAAAATACTCAGGGCCACACACAGCGTAAGTAGAGTTGACAGTCGCGACTAAAGTAGTCGGACCTGAACTTCATAACGAAGGTAACAGTTTGAGCTTCTGTAGGTCACTAAAATATCCTGGATTCACACTGAGCCACGATGTATCGTAGTCACTGTACGCGAAAAAATATTCACCAAAATCAGGCGACTTTCGTTTTACGGCGCTCGAGCGCGATCTTCCGTTATCATACGACTTCATTCTAAGTTTCATCACCGACAACATCTGCCTTCTACACCGTGCACTGTAAATCTACCTCGTAGCAGCATAGGCCCGCCAGAGGGCTTACGGTGCATCGGTCATTCCCTATCCAACTAGATTACAATTTGGTGCTATATTATTCAAGAACTGACCGGTAAATTTTGACAGTGAGGTTATGTATTCCATTGGGCTTGATCTTTGCCCCCTATTAAGGGATCGTTATTAAAATGTAGATAGCATGCGTTACGGCTCAAAAGTCACTCGCCATGGGTGCATAAAAGTGTATTCCTGACTTGACTATTTAGTTATTTGGAGAGATAGTTCGTTATTGGTGAAAGAAGGCACGATGGGTAAGATAGGGCGGACAAAAGGTGAGAACTAACAGACCGAACAGTGTGCGCCACAGTGACACAAAAAAGGCAAGCCCCTGAGCATACTGAACAGCTACAGTCAGGCACCAGCAAGTGGAGGGTATATAGAATTGAAATTGCCATGTGCATTGCTAATTGGAAGCAGATCAAGTAAGTGTAAGTCAAAAGCAGATGAGTTGTAATCAAGACAAAGCAAGCGAAGCCGGGGTGAATGAAGCACGGGAGTTCAAAAGGGTCTTTGTTCAGCCAGCAGACGCGTTTTCGTGCGACCGTTGTAGTCTGATTCCTGGATGTTTCACTTTGATGCAGTTCTGGTTTAAATGACCTAATCCTCTGCAAGATCCTAATTCCAGCTAAAAATAAGAAGTCAATGTCTTGAAACAAGAGCTTGGTTGGGGAACAGCTACTGAAACGGGAGCAAGTAGGGTGAAAATTAATAAAGATTTATGTCAACTAATGACGTCTCATGTTCCAAAACAGCTAGGTCAGTTGCCAAAACTATGGCAGGCCCGGGAAATGTCACCATTTTCATTGATGCACCGTAAATTGCCGCACGTTGCGTTCCCTGAGAAAACCCCGAGGAATTCCAACGGCAGTTCGGAGACCCAATCGGATTTCACATGATGCACCTACGCACACATTCGCGGCGTCTGCGTACACTAAATAGCACGGCGCTGCAAGCAATAAGGCGCAGACGACGGATAAGTAGAGGATCGATACATTCTGATCAGGGTTTGAGGACAGAATGTCGCTGTCTCACCCATGGAACACGAGTTTACACTCCCGGGGCTGACGTTCCTGCAACCGGAATGCCGTAGCGTGTCTGACGCTCACCGCGTTCCAATTATTCAGCTGTTTGGCAAATGCGACTTAAACGCCGCAAAAACAGTTCGAAGATTTATCTCTCTAAACGTTATAAAGTGACCCGTCAACGGCCGTTACGTGCTCCAACTGGTGAATACGTTCCGCAAAACTGGGAGTATGTGCGATGCCAGAAAACCCGGACGGCCTCGCACTAGTACTGCAGATTTTGTAGCTTGCACCGTTGTACGTGGAGTAGCTGAGAGGCCAGACCTCATACGCAGAATCACCAAGCATTGTGACACCACCCGCTACGCGATTCCGAAGAATTTGAAAGAACGCAATCTTGGTTGGTTTCGTACACACCAGGTTCAGGCATTGAATCCAAACGATCCGGATAAACGGAATACATTTTGCCGTTGGTTTTTGCATCACATGTGCATTCAATCCGTAATGTTTGCTGATGAGTCCGTTTTCCATTTGCATGGAACGGACAAACAACATTTCTGGGCTAGTTCAAATGCACGCAGATACACAGCGTTAAGTCTTCAGCATAGGGCCAAGCTGATGATCTGGGCTGAAGTTGCCGATCAGAAAATCGCTGGACCATTTTTCTTTTCCCGGATCGTTGTTTTATATTACTCAACCCTAAAATAGTCGTACAAGTAATGGCTCCAGACTTGAGTTGGAGGCGTACGGAGTTCGCAGTACCATATGATTGCAGCATGATGGTACCCCAGCACATTATGCTCAATCGGTGCGAAAATATCACTGCGAGCAATTCGGACAACGTTGGAGCGGTTGTGGAGACCCCCATCGAGTGACCCGCACGGTCACCCGATTTTTCTGTGGGGATATTTGAAACGAAGGGTTTACAGAAACAAGTCGAGTTTCCTCGAACAATTGCAGCAGAATAT
Source organism: Dicrocoelium dendriticum (assembly GCA_944474145.2). Taxonomy (NCBI): domain Eukaryota; kingdom Metazoa; phylum Platyhelminthes; class Trematoda; order Plagiorchiida; family Dicrocoeliidae; genus Dicrocoelium; species Dicrocoelium dendriticum. The sequence goes on along the minus strand of OX104067.1, from coordinate 10,465,572 downwards.
CACCACAGTGACGTTGCAGAAAGTGCTTGCTAATTACAGCAATCGATTTCTGTATCATAGTCATAATGCACGTGGGCACTTTCAACATCTCTTTCCATGATAACTATGCCCCGTCTAACCCTGCCTCTGTAAATATATGCAGCATCGACTGCACATGACTTGAAGACAAAAGCGGTCTCCGGACGAACGGTGCAAATGAGCATTGCCTGCCTTTGCAGCGGTCTGCGCCACTCCGAACGTCGTGAGATTTTGGGGATATCCGATGCGTAGATTAGAGCCTACATATGGGCGAATTGCTGTACGATCTGAAACAGTGGGAACATATATGTCAGGAAATGGGAATCCCAACTAAACCGGCCAAATTGGTTCGCATTGTCCGCCACGCTAACTGCTCCCTATGGGGAAGCAAGAGTACCTCAAGTGGCACTTCAGTCTGCAGACGAGGTGGAGACAGTTTTTTTGTCAGCTCACCATTTCCGTGATTCGATGAGTTCTGTGCGTATACTCCCTGACATCCATTGACGCGAGCGTCGGCAAAGGAAACAAAATCCAAGAGACTAACGCGAGCAAATCAACGGAAGATCAAAAGTTGAACAGGGAATTCATACGGCTTAAGTAGCAATACTTTACAAGCTTAGTAGGGTGATCAGGCGGGATATCGAAAAATGTTAGTGAAAATGGCAGTTGGTAATTGTATTGTAAAAGGGATGGACTTATCGGTTTTAACACAGTAGTCCCTCTCACCGCAAACATGATTTGGGTTGTTTAGAATCAGGTATGCCATTGTCAGGCAGCGACGTAATCGGCCTTACGGTCAGCAAAATACTCTCAAACGTTCCAGTATTTGCTTGTATGATAGATTGCTCATTCCGATGATGTATTTAGATGCTTGATGTTGAGGTAGCTCAAGTGCAGTAAGCTCGTGCTTTAACCACAGCTGCCACGCCTGAATTGTGTATTTGACATAGGGGCGAATATACGCACTGACCAGTTCGTACGGAAGATATCAAACCGTTGGCTGTCTTTGATCACCGGATCTCACTCAGCATTGAACGCATCAAGTGAGAACACAGGGTGAGCAATGCAGAGATCCGCCAGTTGGTTTTTGACAAGAAACCCTCCGGTGCCTCACTTCAATTTCTGTTGAAGTTGAATCGCTAAGGTTGGTTAGGTCATGTACTCCGTACACCAGTTAACCGCCTTCCTCGGCGAGCATTATACGCCGTCGCTGCACCAAGTTGGGCGAAACCCCGAGGTGTTCAATCGATGACGTGGTATAGAGGTACAAGAAACTGACCGAGAGACTTGATCAAGCAGGTAAGCGCAGTCTTCGTAGATGGTTAGGGACTCTATCGGACGTGCCGCATTGTCGGAGTCAGTGACGCCCCTGGATTCGTTTTCTTGCGCTTAGCTGTTCATCAATGTGATTAACTTCATACACCTCGTCCTTGCTTCCAATTTATCGTGTAAGTATTCAATATCTAAGTAGAACATACATTTTGGTGATCTTATACATTGTTCTTATTGCCAATCTGGCGAGAAGTGAGTCGAACTAGTCAAGCAATCAAAGTGCAATACAAGGCACTTTGGTGCCTGATCATAGATTTATCAACTCAGTCCCTTTGACAGATTACTCTGAAAAAACCGGGTAATGTTTAAGTATCGTGGGTTATTTAGGAAAGATACATTCCACATAGAACTTGGCTCACTTAACAGGAAAGCAAAATAGTAAAAGGGAGAAAATACTCATCTACCAAGTCGTCGTTAATCCGCGCAATTTAAAACGCCTTACGAAATCACAAATCGAAGTCTCCACCCACCGTTGTACGCAAAGAAAGGCCAAGGTGAGATGTGTGGATCACGCCTTGAGTGGACTAAATCTTGTTTGCCGTGTGAAGTTCTACATCTTTCCTCCTGGCTTACAAGTCTAAACAAGGATGCAAACAAAGCAACAAATCTTGAGTTACATTTCTTCTGAGTGTCTCACTGAGGTGACCCGAAGAAACCCACAGAAGTACGTACAAAACTTATCCGAAGTCTCACTAACTCCTCACAAACTAGAAGGCTTGGCCTTCTGTTTAAACTTTTCGGTGTACCCCAGTAAGTGTGATTGAATGGAACTTGAAGCACAGTTTGAACATCTGTACGAGAAGGTTTCCAGTCTGACACAGGTGACAGATGATGCCGTTGGATGGTTTAGGACCAAAACTGTAGATATAGTCAATCTGTTTTACGTTACGAAGCCCGAAAAGTGTCGAATAATTACGAAAGACCATTTTGATTCTGTTAGGAAGGAATACGCGATGCGAACAAGCCAAAACCCCATCGCCGCAGCAGGCGATCCAAACTCATCCGCCCTGATTGGGGCGAACAGAGAGCCAACCGGGAGAAGCGGCCAATTAACGCGAGGGCGGCGTTCCTTTATTGGCTGTAAGCTGACCTTTCCAGAGCTTTCCACGTTCGCTTTAAATACTATTTACGAACTTTCCATTTCACCTTTTTATATTAACAGTTTGATTGGCTAATACATCCCTGTTGCTCTGCTCGTCCGATCCGGTCTTCTCTCTGTCCTGTGGGAGGCCAGCGAATTCGGGTTTTTATTGGGAATCAAGCGTCCATTCAGGCGAGGGAGGAACACTTCAGATTCCTTGATGCAGTTGCGTCGCAATGTTGATGTACTAATACTGAGACCTGACAAATGTTCCGGAGTCGTTGTGATGAACAAACGGAATTACTTACAGAAAGTGCAAACTATACTCATGAACGGAAGTCGATTTGTTTGAGAGTTGATAGGCTGTGACAGAACCGAAAAAGTTGAAGAGGTGACAACCTGCGATATGTGAAGTTTGCACAAAGACGGACTGATCGACGCCAATACCATGACACAACTATGTCCGCGTGGTTCCAGACTTCCTCGGATGTATGGGTTGCCGAAAGTGCATAAAGAAGGGGTTCCATTACGCCCGATCCTTTCCATGGTTGGAGCACCGCACCAGAAATCGGCATGATGGTTAGCCAAGCTAATTGAGCACATCCGACGTGAGTTGGCGGTGCACAGCTTGAAAGATTCCTTTGAGTTCGTTGAAATGATTCGGAATCTAAACGTGAGCGGTAAGCGAATGGTATCATTTGACGTGTGTTCTTTATTTACAACGGTCCCATTGGAAGAGACGCTGAACATCATAGGCAATTATGCAGGTAGAGTGGGGTTTCCACCACATCGATTAAAGAACTTAATTCGTATCTGTACAAAAGATGTTCAATTTTGTTTCAATGGAAGTCTCTATCGGCAGATTGAGAGTGTAGCGATGGGCAGTTCCCTTGGCCCCATTTTGGCTGACATCTTCGTAGCTCATCTAGAGAACACCAAATTGTCACCCTATACAGGAAGCTCACTTGTACGCTAGATGTCTTGATGACGCCTTTCGGGCGGTTGACGAAGCCCAGCAAGGGGAACGCATACTCAAAACGTTTAATGAATGTCATCCAGCGATCGAGTTCACCATGGAAAGCGAAACATCAGGAATGTTCCACTCCTTGGATGTAGCTTTGGAAAGAAGATTAGATGGGTCGCTCCTGAAATCAATTTATCACAAACCGAGCTGGACGGGGCAATACCTAAACTTCGACAGGTACTGCCCCATGAGTTACAAGCGCACTTTGGTTCGTGCATCTTTTGTGAGCCCGCCGTAGCTATGCGGAGCAAACGATTGAGGAAGAGCTACAAGGTACCGCATCCACCCTACGTGAAAATGGGCAAACTGCCAAGTTCATTGCAAGGTACGGGGAGAAAGGCGGGCCACACGAAGGGCGAATTGAAGCTTCAAAGAAGAAGTATTCATTGCACTGCCTTAAAAAGGGGAAGAAAATGAAAGACGGTTCCGCTGTCGCTAACGTTATGCTACAAAGAGATGTTACTATACAGTTGAGCTTGTGTTGCTCCATAAAACCAAAAAGCTACTACATGAATGCAATTTGGACAAGCCTCACTCTACGGTCACCGCCTCATGTGGTTACCAGATTAAGTGTACTTGCGGTAGCATGTACACTGGCTGGACAGAGATGAGGTTGTTACTCGGATTACAGAACATGTCCTGCGGAACCTTGCTCTCCGTGGCGCAACATTACCTGCCAGCTCCGTTGCGTGGCACTTATTCGACTGCTAGATATGCCAGAATCCCCACGAAGCATTCAAGGTCATCAATAAACAGAGCAATCCCAAGTTGTTGCGTTTTGCTTAGGCTTCCGCCATCCGGAATTTGAAGCCAGATCTATGTAAACAACTTGAGTTTGTGGACAATCTTGCTTTGCCTTGGTGAAGCAAGACAGGCTAGCCAACGCAACTAACCATCGATTTCTGGTATTGACCTATTACTCCAATCATTTGAAATGTTCACCCATTGTATGTAAGCGGCTGAAGAGAACACACGAAATATACCGAATTCAGAATATTCCGCAGAAATGTTTGTTGTTCTTGCTCTGTTACAAGTCGTTATTATTCCTAATGTGAAGACCTAGTTGAAAGTGGTGCCTTTTTTCTCACTGGTTCTTTGGAAGCTAGTTATCAGTCTACCGGCGTGCCCACTATAACTGTGTCTTAACATTACCTTTGCTATAATTACGGGCACATCGAAAACTTATTGCTCACGTGTTCGTCAGTCTGTCTACTTCAATGGGAATATAGCTGCGATGAAATAGCAGACGTTGCGCACCATGTGCACGTTCGTCCGACAATGCGATGTCCTTATTTTACCACAGTAGACTCTGTACGTAACGGTAACTTCAGTGCAACGATTAAACATCGGTTAGTACAGAGTTCACAGGTATCCAAATTTCTCATGAAACATTTGACCTTAAACACAGACCAGGATGTATCGATCGTTCACATGTGGGTAGTCTGCGCCTCGTCGCGGAGATAAATGCAGCGCCATGGAATTCGTGGTAGACAGACGCCGCGATTGTGTGCGTAGGTGCATCGTGAGAGATCCGATTGGGTCTCGGGACTGCTGTTAGAATTCCTCGGGGTTTTCTCAGGGCGCGCAATATGCGGCAATTTACGGTGCGTCAATGAAAATCGGTAGGCATTTGCCAGATCTGCCATAGGCGCTTCAGTTAAACTCGATCAGTGAGAAGGCAAGTACACATGTTACGTGATTGACGAGAATGTTCTTGAAACGTCACGACGTCTCCGCCGTACACCATTGGCTCAAACCGTTTCTCCATTGAAGGAATGAGTCTTCCTGTGAGTTTGCTTTCTACCGGAATTCAAGCAACCCTACATCAGAGCACAAAAAATTAAGAATGATGTTGCCCAGTAAAGCCTCATGGATCGTAGTAGGCGACGGCCGTCTAGCTTGATCAATCATCAAGGGCAGAAATAACTGGAAGATTTGAAAGTAAGCCAAGGTGAGTGGGTATAATAAATGCAGAAGGCTAACAAAGAGATCAGCTTCGATTTTCCAAGACTTTCTCCACTTCGTGGGCTTTGGGGCTGAAGTATGTAACATCGATTCAGCAGATGACTCAACTAGAAAGCAACTTCATCTATATCGACCACTGGGACCGTAACTGAGGCTGACAGGGCTAGTTCAAGGTTAGTCAAACTCCGACACGACACTCCGTGGCCCCCTTTCATAGTTGACTAGACTCATCCGGAAGAGACAATAAGGGATGGAGATTGTGTCCGTGATGTAGTGGACATCTTCACAACTAGGCGATCTAGCGCTGAGCTATGCCTATCGCATGAGCTAAGCGGAGGAAACTATGCGCGATGTATGTTTCGGTTGCTAGATTCGACGCCGATATCAACTTCAAATTATTTGAAGCAAGTCTTGGTAACTCCGAAACTCCGGAACTGTACCCGATGCATGGGCACAGTGGATGCAGAGTTGCGCGTTAGGAAGGGTTTCGTTTCGTCCCGAACCCGGAGCATCACAGTTGCGTCAGAAGCATTTATCCACTCAAATCACGGTGCTCGGCAGTAAACGAATATTCAATTTAGTTAAACAGGCGTAATCAAAGCGCCGATGTGCGGTGGATCGCGCAGCCACGACTCACTTTGGCGGGGACACATATTAAGTAACAATGATGAGTAGAAGCAGGTAAGGCACAAATGGAATAGAGAAAAAGGAGCAAGAAAAAAAGCGAACAAAATCAGTCGCAGTGGAATACAACAGCCGGATGCCATAAAGCGAACACAAAAGTGCCAGTGGATTGACAGTGATCCCATGTCAGATATAACACACTCCCACGAAGACCATGTGTGCTAGCCAGTGTCCAGGTCAATTTTTCAAGCTTTTGTGCCACGCCGTTGACTGGCCGCCTCGCGCTTTCGTACAGATACGTGCATGAGTAGCAGCAGCGGGGTGGCGCAACGTCAGCGCCAATTCGGACAAGTGTATGTTCATGCAACTGCGCATAGTTCCTCGGACACCAAATGAATTTCGCAAACAAGACCTATGCAGGTCAAAGTTCAAGCAGTAGGTGACTTTCCTCGCTCACCAACTATAGCTGCCATTCGACGCTCCAACGGCATGCTCAATTATTATCGACGATGCTACGCTGCGCCAAGCTCATGCAACCGCTCACGCATCCCCCGCGTGGACGCAACAACAGCAATGTTGAGCTTGCGCCAAAAGCGGGAAAAGACTTCGAAGCCAGCAAAGAAGCATTACAATCAGTAGTTCTGCATTATCACTTTGATGCAGTGTCGATCAATTTAGCGATACACGCATCGGAAATATATGAGGATGTGAGAGAGCGAGTAGGTAACTGATTTTCTGCTCCCCAAAGCATTTGGACTGCGTCCTGGCTGTCGCTTTCCTGATAAAAATGTGAAAATTTAGTGCTATCAGGGTCGGACTCAACCTCCTTACGATCGCTGAATGTTGTAGTATGTGCGCGGAACACTGGTTGTCTGAGTGTTTGCTGAGCTCGGCACTTTGGTTGCAAACGTTTCGTCACAACTCTAGGTGACATCATCAGTGCTTGTTTAGGTAGCGGAGCGGTACAGTACGAAGCGTCAGTGAGTGTGAGTGATCGACGATATACCAGAACAGAGGACGTCAACCGAAGAGGCACGCGTAGTTACGCTACGAGGCACGAATCACAGATCGATTTCGATGGTCATGTGCCCGTCGAACGATCCAAACTCAGACTGACGGCTAGAAGATCGATCACGCACACTTACTAACGCTTCGTGCCGCGCCGCTCCGCTACATAAACACGCACTGACAATGTCACCTCGAGTGGTGACGAAACGTTTGTAGCCAAAGTGCCGAGCTCATCGAACACTCAGACCACCAAACAAACAACCTGAGCTATTAACATTTGCTACTATATTCAAAGAACAAGCTAGTGCCGCACAGCAGGGCTGGGAGATTACCGCTTATTGCCACTAGCAAACAGCTACCCAAAGTGGTCGACACATTCACTTATCCCAGGCGGACAAATAACCGATACAAAATGCTGAACAACGACGAGACTCGAGTAGAACGACGAGGTTGAAATTGTTTGCGAAGAGAGGGAACATCGGCTAGTCGCCTAAGTGGACAGTGTACAGCGTCGAAGGCGGAATAAATGATACACTAAGACACTGCACGTTGAGGGCGTGCAGAGACTGATGATAATTGACCGCAAGTGTCTGAAGAACGTCGCTCCTATCTGATTAGAGTGCAAAATGAGCAAGTCAGATGATTCCCGGCTGATGTATGGCAAACAATAGCCTAGTTCCGAATCATATGATCTGTTGAAGTTGGATCGTATATGTTGAATAAGTCATTTTAAGCGTACTACTACATGGAGTACAGCAAGACTTGTGCTGTTTGCCCATGCTGCTCTTGGATGGATGAGGTCCAGAGAAAGTTCCATGATATGATGAAAAGTTTGAATGAAGTCGCTGAGAGGCCTAGTGGAGATGCTGTGCACTGCCTAAATGGGTACCAGACTCGGGATGGGTTATAATGGATCAATCCTCTGTACAATATGTCTAAGGATTGAGATGAATGACGCTGATAGTTGGTATACTGCTTCTACACGCGGAACTCTACGTGACGCTCAAAACGGTTTTCCGAAGGCACTACTTTAAATCCTTGTTTACCAGTGTTTTCTCGTCCACCGTTTTCCCAAATCCCTCCGCTGGTGGCAAAAGCACAGCGCTATCATTGTACTGAAGTGAGAAACGGTAACAGGATTTTCTGTAATACAGTACTCAGAGTGGCGGTGTAGTGAAAGATAAGAGAGCGGGAAAGAAACGAATCTGCACGGATATGAATCTGAATAATGTGACAGAGAGACAGCAGAGCAGCCTGCTGAAGACTTACTTGCAAAAGGTGCCGTGGCTCATGGAAACGAATGCGAACGGAGCCTCCATCAGCAAATGCAACGATCACCGGATACATACGAGGGTAGATCTTTCGTTTTATGCGACATATTGAGGTGCGATTCGCGTTAGTTCTGACACTGTAACTGAATAACGTCACAGAACCAAACAGCAAAGATTACAGTAAACAGTTGGTAGGATGCAGAAAGGCATGACGAAGCAATTGCATCAAGCGGCTAGTCAGGATTCACTCCTAAAAGTAGAAAAAGTGCAACTGAGTACAAGCTTTACTTGGAGACAAAATTTTTTGGCAAAAAATGATAGGGAGAAAAGGGACGAGACAAAAAGATAGCTCGAAAGCACAACGGATCCGCCAACAGCAACATCGGCATTTCGACACAATTCAACATCCTGTCCACAATGTCTCATAAAAGGCAGTGCAAGAAAAAAAAAAGAACAAAGCATCAACAGTATGCCAGCATGTCGTATTGACGCTTCACTGCCACGCAACCAACGCCAGTCGCGCGAGGGCTATGGAAACAGAAGTTGCCCGCACCTATACAGATTCAAATCAGTGACCTGTGAAGCAAAACGCAGACGCCGTACATTAATGGACGACTTATAGAAGATATATATGTTGATCACAACCTGTGGTACAGATATGGTGTCAACAGAATCATGGCAAAATAAGGAAAGAGGATGGGAACAGGAAAAAAAGAACCTTCATCTTTTGTGTCTAGTTTTTTCACTTTAGTTTTTCTGTTTTGTAATTGTTTGTTTTATTGGGGAAGGGAAAACATCGCAACACGCAGATACATTTTCGCCATTGATGTCGGTCTTGAGCCATGACTTCTAAGATCTCTAACCAACGACATTGTATCCCTGAAATCACAACTAGGGAGTCGAGAACAACCGACCGACTGTTTCGTCAGCCTTTTCATACGGCTTCCCAAGTTGTAGGTTGTCCACCGCGTCGGCTCCTCCAGTCCTGATCAGCAACCGCGAACAACGCCTGACACGGAAGACGATGAGCGGACATGCGGAGTACTTGTCCAAGGCACCGTCGCTGAGGCAGCGGGACGAGCACCTCGAGGGAGTGCATGCCTCCAGCCAAGACGCGTTGTCTGACTTCAAGGTTGGTTACGAAAAGCGGCCACCACACACAGACGATGGACCGCAAGCGACGCTGCTCGAAGACAGCGCGCTGGCGCAGATCAACGGTTCGAACAGGCTGTCTCACCACCGGACAACAGCACAGCGCAGCAGTAGTACTATAAACCAGCTTTTTGATGGAAAGACATGTCATGGAGGAGCCACAAGTGTCTCAACCTAGAAAAAGTGAAACGAGCTTTCGAAATACGCATCGAATTCTCGTCTCCAACAGTTCCACCACCAGTGACGCAGCTTCCCAGGTAGAAAAAGCTCTTCATAACTTCCAGTGTCACAGCACCAAGAGTGAGTGCAGGTACATGCATCTGATTATTGGTGGTTTTGTGAGCAGTGTAATTTTTGTAGAAAGTAGAAGTCACGATTAAACTTTGCACAATAAACTGCCTCGACGGGGACTCAAACCTCGGACATACGGATTACTGGTCCACTGCTCTACCATCTGAGCTACTGAGGACTGACGATCAGGGGCGCAATTTTTAATACATGAGTTCTGCTTGGTTCGCAACGTATTGCCAATAAGCTCCCAGTACCTGTCCTGGTGTTGCAGATTGGCTCACTCACTCGTCACTTCCCAATGAACCGAAGTACCTATCCTCCAGATGTTCAAAGGGCGATGGTATCTGAGTCTTGAGAAAGAGCTTTGCACTTGAATGGGGAAAAACCATCCCATATTTGGACGCTTCAAATGCCAAACGGTCAGGTGTAAGTTAGACGGTCTATTGATCGTCACCTAGCAAGACGATATCATCAGTGTAGTCCGAGTCAATAACTCGGCTACCTGGGACGAGCCCAAAGCCAGCGCTAAAGGAATGTTCTAGAACATTGTTGAGGACATCCCCAATCGCTAATTTGATGTGGAATAGGGAGCTAGGGCACCGTTGTCCAAGTTTACTGGTGACAACAAAGGACGGTGAACGCTAGCCATAAGCCCTAACTCTACCCAAAGGGAGACTGCATAGCACGCAGCACGGAAACGAACTTCACGGGGACGCCATTCCTCAACGGACAGTGTCAAAATACTGTCCTGTAGATAGAATCGAAGGCAGCATAGATATGCAAGGACACAACAATCGTTGGCTTTCGGTGCACATGGAGGAGTGTGAAAAATTGATCGATGCAGCCGCGGCCAGGACGGAACCCAGTCTGTTCATGCCGTTGTAGTTATCTGTGAGTCAGAAATAACCTTCGAAGTATGATGGACACCAGAACCTTGCAAAGGAATGGAACGAAGCTGATACTCCTGCAGTTGGAGCACATTGGTACAGGATGACGACCTCGATAATTCGATAACCACAAAACATCCCTTGGTTCCGTACACTCAAACAACCGTAAGTAAGGTATCGAAGTCCATCGCGACGAGACTGGATCTTGACGTGGTGTGATGATTTCTGTGCCTCAGTGATCCATTGAGCCATGCTGGGTGGTGCTTTTTGCACCTTCAGAGCCACTCATACCAGATGGGTCAATGGTTAGAGGCCAGACAAACTCAGTCTCCTGACCCTCCAGGTTGGGGTTTAGAGTGAGGGTGGCTCCTTACTCCTGTGGTCCAGTGCCCAAACCCCGCTGCGTTGCGGTAAGGTTTTTGAACCAAAAGTTTTCGTTGAGAACCTTAATCTTTTACCTTCTAGACCTGGGCAACCTGACAGTATTCTGCCTACGCAGCACAATGAACCTTTCTTCTAACGATTTCTTGATGCTCTGGCCGTCGCAGAGGATAATCAACGGCGTCCTATCTGCTGAATCGAGCAGGGTGGATAGGGGGTTGGATGCTACTACTCAGGCCTTCGCGTCTTCTTATTCCCGTCTTACGCCTTTTCATGCTTATCATCCTGCTTTAACTTTACTTTTGTTCCCCCATTTGCAATCCCCCAATTTTCAGCCCTCATCCACCTGGCTTCAATAATCGCTTGTCTTCTAAGTTTCAACTCAAACACAGTCGCAGGGCGTCGCTAAAATCTAGTCGACAAGTTCATGTTCAACTAAGCGGACAAAGTCAGTTCATCCGGTTTCCTTTGGGTTCTTCGAGTCTCGCTAAGGTTTGCATGCCTCAACGTGCGTCAACAGGCAGCACTTGCCCGCACACTAGAGACCCTATCGATCGATATTTGCTGTTTATCAGAAACCAGGCTGCAAGATTCGAGCTCCGTGCCTACCCTGCGACCCCCACATGCGACACTGGCGGCACATTCTCATTGCGCCTGTCTGGCGATGATGCAGCTTCAAATGCCGGTCAAGATGGCGTCAGCATTGTTTTTAGTCCCCGGGCTGAAGCAGCTCTGATCGGTTGGATCCCAGTCAACAGTCGGATTTGCGCCACTGAATTAGCTGATTCGTTCCACGCTACGAAGTCGCGTGGGAACTAACGGTGAATGTTGTCATTGCGGCCTATGCCCCTACAAACTGTAGCACTGATTCGGCGAAAGATGGTTTCTCTCCTCAACTTCATGAACTCCTTCGTTACAGAGGAAGCACGGATACTGTGGTGCTGGCTGGCGATCTAAACGCCCAAATCGGAAAATTGTCCTCTGATGAGCTTCATCTGGGCGGCCAACATGTAGGCTCCCGTAATGATAACGGTGAGCGATTGCTACAGCTGTGTGAAGATGCATGTCACTTTCACGTGAGCACAAACTTTCGACACAGCCCCCACAGAAGCGTGACTTGGTGTCCACCAGCTATGCATCAGCCATGGCCGCAAATCGCTCATATCGCGAACAGTTACTGCTAGCGAAGCTGGGTCCAAAACCATCGCTTGATTTGGAGCACGAGCGTGGACGCTGCCTTCGCACTTGTTTGCGCCGACCGGGTGCGTTTCGGTGGACGTCCGCAACGTCGATGTCAACGGATTGACACCATCCAGCTGGCGAAGCCGTGTTCTGAATGTGTATCGAAGTGCGCTGACATCCGGGCTGAGTAAGCGCACACTGAACACCGTCGAAGATCATTGTTCGCATATTCGTCAAACCGTACTATCAGAAGGCAGGTTTTAATGTGGCAAATCAAATTGCTAAACTGGACATTGGGTCTCTACAAAGTCCTGGAACTTATGGATGCTCGTCCAAGTATTGTAGCTGGAAACGAATATAATGAGGATCGCAAAAATCTCAGGGTAAAACTATGTGCTAGCCTGAAGAAAGACGCAAAGTCTGGTGGTCTCAACGTGCCTCGGAGATGGAAACAGCCGCTATCGTTGGTAATCAACGTAAGTTATTCCGTCTGATACGAGAAACAGGCAACAGGAGACCTGGTGTTAGCGAGATCATAAGCGATGAGTGGGCAGCCAATCCACATCCTGTCAAAAAGCTTGGAGCGTTGGGCCAAACACTTTGCAAGGCAAGTTACCCAACCTGAGTTATTGTTTTCTTTTTCGGACATGGAGCGCCCTTCTCCCTGGGCCGTCTCCTTGGATCCGTCCTCAAGCACAGAAGTCGAACGTGACATTAGGCTGTTGAAATTGCATAAGGTCGCAGGGCCAGATAGAATTCCTTCAGCTCTCTTCAAATTCGGGGGGTCTGCTCTAGTAGATAGTTTACAGGAGTTGCTAGTGAAACTTTGGGAGCAGGATACTGTCCTAAATGTCTGCAGCCGTTCCGTCACAGTCCCAATCTGTAAGGGAGGCTCCCGTTTAGAATGCGGCAATCATAGAGGGATCAGTCTGATTTCGATTGCCTCTAAATTGCTTGCCTCTGTCATTCTCCACAAACTGACTAGCACTCGTGAAAGCCAGATCCGTGAAGAACAAGCAGTGTTTCGTCGGGATCGGGGCTGTATCGACCACATGTTCACCTTGCGTCAATAGCTGAAGCATCGTCATGTGTAGTGGCGACCCACCGTTGTCGTGTTTCTTGACATAAAAGTTGCCTTCGACTCAGTCGATCGACGTGCCCTTTTGGACTGTATGCTAAGGAAAGGTGTGCCTGATAAATAAGTAAAGATTATCAAAGCGCTGTACGCGCATAGTTCAGGCAGAGAGAGGGTTTATGGCAAACTGTCACCACCTTCCAGTATCACCAACGGTGTGAGACAAGGTTGCCCGCTGTCAGCTTTCTTAGTTAACTTCGCAGTTGACGAAGTCATGGAAACAGCATTTGCTGGACACGACCTATAAGGTGTGGAGTTACTTCCTAGTGAGCGACTTCTTGACTTGGAGTATGCGGACGATATTGCCCTAATCTGTGACAGCTCCCAACCATGTCAAGCAGCACTAAACTGATTACCACTGACTGTCTATCGATTTGGGCTGTGCTTCGCTCCATCAAAATGCAAAGTTCTTCTCCAAGATTGGCAGAGACCCACCCCTGCGCTGACCTTTGATGGTGATCAGCTAGAAGTCATTCAGGAATTCAAGTACCTGAGCAGCTATATTAGCACCCGTGGGATCGAAGATGAAATTACGAAGCGTATAGCAAGACCTTGAGGTACTTTTGCCAACGTTCACCACCTGTATAGCAGACGCGACATTACACTTGCCCTGAAAGGCAGAATTTATAACGCAGCCGCCCGTACAACTCCCCTATGTGGTTGTGAAACCTGGCCCACCACGTCGACTGATATAAAGAGGCTCGTCACATTCGATCATCGCAGCCTTCGCAGCTTAGTTCATGTCTGGTGTGAGCACCGCGTAAGCAATGTGCGTGTTCGGCGTCGCGTATCTGGTACAGGAAGAGAGAGTGAACCGCTCAGCACCATTATATCACGCAGCAAGCTCCGATGGCTGGGCCACGTGTTGCGCATGCCAGCGCACCGACTCCCGCGACATCCATTGCTTGTGAGTCGGGGGTGCGCATGGAAGAGGAAGAGGGGAAACCAAAGCATGACGGTCGAGAGGAATGAAAACCCTCAGTTCGAAACTGGCATCGGTTGGTGCATCCCGACTGCCTGGCTGGGGTCCTAAGGATGATGAACACGTTTGGTTGGACAAACTTGCTGATATGGCTAGGAGCCGGCCCCAGTGGCGTTTGTGTTGTGAGTTCCTTTGTAAATCCCCCTGCTTAGCCCTCTCCAAGCCCGATCTCATGCAAAGTGCATAAGATAATATTTCAAATCATACTTTTGTGGTGAAATTTGTAGGGCACCTTTTTGGTCTCTTATCTTTGTGTATTGCGGCACATTAGCGGAGATGATGATGATGAAGGTACCGAAGTAACAATGATAAGAAAAAAGTACACCCGGAAGAATTGAGCAAAATGAACCACTAGATAATATAAAGCAAATGCGGCGACGCCATATCAAATAAGGTCGTCAGTCACTAACATGAATCATCCGAAAACCAACACTCACGAGACGGTACGAACTGGTTTGATCAAGTCTGTTGGTCAAATTTTTTGCAACGTAATGTCAGGACATAGACTGGCCACCTAGTGATTTCACCTAAGTGTAGCGAAACTATGTAGTGCTTATGGAGAAAGGCTATGAACTGATATCCGGGGGCATGGCCTAGCCTAGATAAGACGTTAGGATTTGACAACTCTCCGGTGAGGACATCAACTGACGGCCTTCAGTACTATTCAACAGGATTTCCCATCAGACATGAAAAATAAGCTGCAAGTATCAAGGATAACCAATTTTATAAGGTCTTAAGCGCGAAGTGGCTATGTCACTGAAAATGCTCCCACACGGGTGTACATTGGTTATCTTGACTTGGATAAGCTTTGGGACTGGTCTACTTTATGGTTACTGCCCATAAATCAGGCAAAGTGCTCCGTTCTTCGAATTGGAGGAGGATGTCTTACTACGAAGTACTTGGTCGGTGGGGTCGAACTCCCCCGTGTATCTAGCCATGTTGACCTAGGCGTCGTACACTCTTCGGCTGTACACTCCGGCGACAACTGAGAGGAGGCCGCAAGCAGTGGATTCCGCATGCTGGGGTTAGTACGACGTTCTTTCGGAGTCTTGACGGGCAGCATCTTTACGAGACTGTTCTCAGCTTTCGTTCGGTCTCATCTGGAATACTGCGTCCAGGTTTGTCCGTCCTCCCTCGTCCGGGACCAAATGGAGCTAGAGAGGATATTACTGGTGGGTACTAGGTTAGTCGAGGGATTACAGGGACGGACGTACCCCGAGCATCTACTTTGTTTGGGAATACATGCAATGCACTATCGAAGGCTTAGAGGAGACCTAATCCTAACCTACCGTATCTTAACTTTGAGGGTTGGTCCAGATTTATCTTGGCTATTCAGTCCCGCTAGATTGTCTGTTCTACGCGGTCATTTTTTGAAGGTGGACAAACCGCGGTCCGATCGGATTAGGGCGGAAATCCGGCTGTCACGCAGAGTCATCGACCGCTGGAACATGCTTCCGGAAAGTGTTATCAGGGAATCTACGGTTAAGATGTTTGAACAGTAAATTGACGATTTTGGGTAGCAACACGAAACCTTTTCATTTTCCTGAGTAAGTCGCATCTTCGTACTTCGATTTTCTTTTCTCTACTATTCTTCAGGCATTGGTATTATTTTCATATTCCAAATGCACTTCCTTATTCTGTATCTTCGATTTCTCTTCCTATCCTTCGCTTACTTCACGTGACTGCCACAGCAGGGACTGCTAGGGCAGGAAACGTGGGCATTAACTGGTTGGCCAGGGTGCGATACAGGTGTTCCGTTTTAGATCCATCAACAACTCTGAGCGCTTCACCCATTCCTGGCTCAACGATCCACTCAAGATGGAACACTCGCGGGATTTCCCTATCGTTCCAGTCCCACTCGAACTTGAACCTAAAATATCTCATCCTTGTCGCAGTGTTGTGTACCCTGCCCCTGGTTGACAGGCTGGCTTGCCGAACAACCTCCTCGTGGTACCAGCTGGGTGGTTCGGGTTTTTCCCTTTCCAACAAATGGTTCGGTGGCAGTGTTCCGAGACGTGGTGGGTTTGCGCCTCGCAAGCGTTCTCCCTATAAAAAGCCACAAATGTCTGTTTAACAACACTGTGACATGGCGGATGTGACTCGCTACTAAATAAAGTCACTGCCCCTTGCTCATCCCTAAGAGGCATTGCACTTCAAGGGTGCGTTGGGCCCCTGGTACTTCACGGATCGAAAGGCGCATGAACCATCTAGTTGGTCACCGACTCCCAACGGGTTGCGACGCCCTCATATCGCCCTGCTGCCTTGTAAGTTAGATCTTTGAGCAAAGGCTCGGGGTAGGGTCGCCTAGGACAACTCTCTACTTCGGCCTGGACAACCGAGTAGTATCACGCCCACTGACAAATCATGGACCCCACTGCTTACTACGGCTCTTGCTATGCTTATCATCTCTGCTAACACAACTCCTCAACCTCCACTGGAAAATCACACCACCTCTCGTCCCCCACCTATATGTACTCCTATGTCTTCTTCGGTCACAGTCACAAACGACCCACTTCTCGCAACTGATGGAAATAACAGCCAAACTTCAGGTTTTCAATGTCATGCGATCGCAACCGCCTCTCACTCCACCGAAGCTCCAGCTCTTCTTCGACCTGGTTCTCCATTCATCCTCGCAGCGTTTAATGTTCGAACTTTGATCTAGATCGGACGACAAGCATGTCTGGCGCGTACTCTTGAAACGCTATCGGTAGACATCTGTTGTCTTTCAGAGACCAGATTACAAGACTCTAGTGCCGTCATCAGAATGGTCTCTTCGGCAAACTATGACGCCAAATATCACTTGCGGCTTTCCGGAGACCCAGAAACTGCCGCCTCTGGCCAAGCTGGTGTTAGGGTTGCACTGAGTGCCAGCTGTATTTGACGGGATCCCAGTCAACAGTCGGCTATGTGCACTCAGACTACGAGGTTCATGTAATGTAAGCAGGCGTCGAGACGTTAAGCGTGCCTTGCTCGTCGTCTCCGCCTACGCCCTACACTGCAGCCCGGATGCAGTTAAAGATAGCTTTTACCAACAACTACATAAACTTCTGCGTTCTTCCAAAATGACTGATATAGTCATTCTTGCCGGAGACTTTAACGCAAGGGTGGGCCGCATTCCACCAAGCGAGGACCACCTTGGGGGTAGTTTTGACCTCGGTGGCAGTCGATCAGACAATGAAGACAGACTGCTTGCTCTTTGCTCTAATCATCGCTTGTATCTTTCGAGCACTAGTTTGTGGCACTCGAGGAGACACACTGCTACCTAGAGCCCGCCCTCACAAACGCAAGAGTGCTCCCAGCTTGACCACATAGCAATCAGCTACAGATGGCGCGGAAGCGTAACGGACTGCCGATCGTACTGGTCAACTTTTCTAGACTCTGATCACGCATTGCTTCGTGCTAAGATTTGCATGCCTTTCGTAGGATCACCTAAGCACGCCCACTACCGACCGGACGTCGCGAATCTACAAAACGCTGCGATTTTAACCAGGTACCAAGCCTCACTGTCAACATTGTTTGGCTCAACTATTGACGGTGACCTCGATGCGCATTGGGCGCAGATCAAAGATGTCTTAGTTTCCGCCAGTATTAACAGTTGTGAAGTAGCTTGTCACCCCCACCCCGAAGTCTTAGATTTCCGCCGTCTTCTTGTCCCTGATGGACAAACGCGGCTTGATTCCGGCGAATTGCAGACACAGTGAAGAACGCCAATCCCTGGATCGAGAATTGCGCAGGAGTCTGCAAATGGACCCAGAAGATTGGTGGTGTAAACGTGCTAGGGAGATGGAGCTTGCTAGTCTCCCTGGTAATACCAGAAAACATTTCCATTTCATTGGAGTCACCGGTGTTCGATCTGGCATAAGTGAAATAATATGCGAAGAGAAAAGCACCTTAACCACCAATCTTCAACGACAGTTGGAGCGATGGGCGAACATTTCGGATCGCAGTTTTGTTGGCCCCCAGCTCCATCTGCTACCTCTGGCGCTTGCACTGGTGCCGAGTGGTCTACCACCACAGATCCCCCCTTAGCAGAAAATCGAGCGGGAGCTGCGCCACATGAAGCGTTATAAGCCTCCAGGCCCTGATGATCTTCATCCAGCTCTATTTAAAGATGGTGGGGATTCGCTGGTTCGAGAACTCACCGCTTTGTTCTCGAAAGTTTGGTCGAGAGAGGAAGTTCCATCATCTTGGGTGAATCGATAGTCGTCCCCATATTCAAAAGGGCCTGCGCACAATCTGCTTCATCTATGGAGACATAAGCTTAGTCCCCGTCGTTTGCAAATTGCTGGTGTTAAGCATACTTCGCAGGCAATCGCCATCGCGGAAATCGTTGCAGCGAGAAGAACAAGCTGGGTTTCGAGACGGTCGCGGCTGCATCGATCAAATCTTCACACTCCACCAGATCCTCAAGCTCCGCCATTCGGATCAGAAGCCAACGATAGCTGTGTTCTTGGACATCCGTGCAGCCTTCGATGCTGTCGATCGGAGGGTACTGTGGCACTGCCTACTGAGGAATGGTGTCCCCGAGAAGTTCGTCTCCATACTGCGTTCTCTCTATAGTCTGACCTCGGGCAGCGTTAGGGCTTATGGCAAGCTTTCGCCTACCTTTGTGGTCTCCAGTGGAGTTCGACGAAGATGCCCTATGTCTCTCGTTCCTATTCAACTCTGCCATTGAGGATGACCTAAAGAACGCTCCGGGAGATTCGTTAAACACTGGCGTTGAGCTCCTCCCAGGTAGTTGAGTTGCTGATTTGGATAATGCTGATGATATCTTCTTGTCGGGTGACAATCCACACGTCATCCTACTTGCACTAAACCGCTTGGCGATTGAAGCATCAAAGTATGGTATGTACTTTTCGCCATCCAAATGCAAGGCTCTCTTTCAAGACTGGCAGGTGCCCGCGCCTGCACTCACTCTTGGTGGTGAGACACTAGAGGTTGTGGAGAGCTTCGTCTACTTGGGAAGTTGCATCACTACTGGCGGGGCTGTTGGAGACGAGATTTCGATGCGCATCTCGAGATCAGGCCTCGCTTTTTCTAGGCTGAGGCATTTGTGGCGTCGCCACGACATTCGTCTCTCCATCAAAGGACGGGTCTATTGTGCAACTGTTCGTGCTGTACTGTTGTACGGATGCGAGACCTGGCCCATTCGTAAAGGTGACTTGCGCTGACTATCCGTTCTCAAGCAACGCTGTCTGTGGTTCATTGCCTGTGTGTGTGTGTGTGTGTGTGTGTGTGTGTGTGTGTGTGTGTGGAGGTTAGACAGCGTGTCTTGGGACGAGAAAGCCACTCACTCGAAGAGCTCATCTCACTGCATCAACTGAGGTGGCTGGAACACGTAGTGCACATGCCTGATCAGTGTTACACGCATCATAGTTGTTTGCGGTTGCTGGACGGGGTTGGAAGAGATGGTCTAGTGGACAGTCTGCAACTTGCAAAAGCCGCGTGAAAAAACCGACGAAACAGTTGGCCTCGGCCGGTTGTTGTCGACTACCTGGTTGGGGTCCGTGAGATGCCGATAAATGCAGGTTGAAGAGCTTGGAAGTCATGGCTCAAGATCGAGGTCGGTGGCGAACGCGTACATCGATGTATTGCGGTGTACCTCCTGTGGTGTACCGGAAAACACGCTCTTTCAATATTTTGTAACATTGGATTTTACGGTTGTTTTAACCTTGAAAACATCCAATTGTTTTACTGACTGCGCATCCGTTGACACAAAGCGTTTTGGTGAGTACCTTACTGCACCGTTTCTCGCTCTGGTTGATTCGCTTCCTATTTTGGTAGCCTGCACAATATACGTTGGGTTCTGTCGCCTCCAGGTTCTGTACTGTCCCGTAGTTGACACGTCTCTTACGTGTCATTAATTACCGACTAGTATCCCAGGCTCCGCCAAACTATGTGACCCCTGTCAGGAACACGCCGTTCGCCATTTCGATTTTTCATTCTGGTGAGCTCGTTCCAGTGATTTTTATGATTCATTACTTGTGAGCATGTTGCTTTCTCACCTACCACATTTTTATCTGCTTTTTGCAATGGATTATCTAGAGGATGAGCAATCTCCATACGCGGTTAACGCCGTTGAGCCTGTCCTGGTCAATTCGGTTGCGTTAGCCCCTCCACCTTTTGGCAGAATGATCCTTCGTTATGGTTTTTGCACCTAGAATCCGTCTTTTACATTCGAGGATTTCTTCTGATTTCGCCATGTATTCGTAGATAATATCTCGCCCTCCTCAGAGTATATCCTTGTCACCATATTTTGCCCCCCGCTAGTAATGAAATGCGCGACTCTTAAACGGGCTGTTATTCAGCGAACCACGCCTTCTGACAAGGTCCGTCTGCAGCAACTATTTAGTTTTCTGCAACTAGGAGATAGGATGCCCACAGGCTTGTTGCGCGAAATGCAACAGCTCATCGGCACGTCCAACATGGACGCAGGGATTCTCCGCGAGCTGTGGATGCAACGCCTTCCTGAAAGCACACAGGCTATACTTGCAGTAGCAAGTGATCTGCTACTCCCAGCAATTGCAAATCTAGCAGACCGCGTCACCGAACGGAACCAGCCAGAGACTAAAACCAAAGCACCTAAGCAGCTTTGTGCTAGCGCAACCACAACGACAAGCCCGACTAGCCAGCCGTCGGCAATAGACGCAGTATTATCGCAGATGGCATCGCTTCAGCGCCAGATCGAAGAATTCACCTTAAACCGTAAGCAACGCAGCCGGTCTGGATCATCGCCCCGTCGCACAAAACCTGATGCCACAGGTTACTGCTTTTACCACTCGCGTTTCCGTAATAAAGCCCGTAAGTGCGTACAGCCATGTAGCTACTCCGCTACAGATGGTCTGCCAGGTCGGCCCGTAATGGCGACTAACGGTGTCGGCAAAGCCCAAAGTCGTCTCATCTACATTAGGGATTATGATTCCGAGACCCAGTTCTTGGTTGATACCGGGGCGGAAGTCAGCGTCATTCCCCCTATGCCAGATGAGCCTCTCGCTTCTTTGTCGACAAGCCTCAGTGCCGCCAATGGCACGCCAATAGCCCCCTACGGTCATCGGTCGCTTATATATATATATATATATATATATATATATATATATATATATATATATATATATATATATATATATATATATATATATATATATATATATATATATTATACACAATCTGTGTTACAGATATTGTGCCATCGGAATCATGGCTGAATAGGAAAACAATATGAATAGTAAAAACAGACGGCGGGAAAGTCTATGGTGCGCTGAGGTTGGTGGTGGCTAGATCCTAACAGATGATCTACCCACTGCTGCTACTGCTGCGCCATTGGCTCATGTCCTGGACGCCTCCTCGTGGCGACCGCTGGGTGGGAGTTGGGTTTCGCCCTTCTCCCTGCTAAGATCCAGGACACCAATCCGCATGAGTCAGTGAACTGACCATGTGCTAGACCCGTTGCCTTTCGGGTGTACATTTAATCGAAGGCTTTGGCTGAGGACCCGAGTCGTTCTCCTGTCAGGTGTGGGCGTCCTGCCAGTATCCTAGTCCATCCTCTTCGGAGGTTAAGAAGTGGTCGATGGCCCACTTCCCGTAAAACCTAGCCATGGGAGACAACAAGTGTACGGGTTATAAGTTCACAGCTCGATTGGCGTAGAGCATGAGCACCATGCATTGTCTTTGACGGTGGGAGGGCACCTCCGGGTGTTCAATGGTTTGCTACTGCCCGCCTCAAGCCAGGCAGCCCCTGGTCAAATTGATGCAAACCCGCCAAAACCCACCTGCGTCTGGCTGTGGTCGCAGGTGTATCCTACTACGGTCGCAAAACATATATAAATCGTTCCAGTACCTCAAAGGCTGCGTGTGACGGCCGTCAAGCAGATCCCAAGCTGTCTTTGCAATCACATTCCCGAGCTGGATCTGCTCCCCACTGCTTTGTGGGTCAGGTTATTGAGCCAAAGGCTTCGGGCGGAGTCCCTCAAGCAAACCTCCGAAGCACAACGACCATCTCGCGTGCGATTACCCACCAATGCAATCGTACGCCTGCGCGCAAAGCACTCAGCAACGGGTGCTGTAACGTGCGCACACTACTGGACCGGAACTCCAGTGAGCGCGCCGAATGACGCACTGCACTGGTCGCGATGGAGTTGGCGCGTTACCACATCGATATTGCGGCGCTCAGAGAAACTCGGTTCGCTGTGCAAGGTAAGTTGCATGAAGCAGGTGCTGGCTACACATTCTACTGTGTGGGCAACGCCGCCTCAGCACCACGTGATCATGGAGTCGGATTTACAATATCCGATCGCCTCCATGGCCAGCTGGTGGGTGAACCAACAGGCATCAGCGCACGATTGATGACTGTTCGCCTACGACTCGGAAGAGGTAAGTTTGCCAATTTTATAAGCACGTACGGTCCGACCATGTGTTATCCTGATGACACGCGTGATCAATTCTACACTCAGCTATCCTACGTGATACGGTCTGTGTCGAGGAGCGACCGATTATTTCTGCTGGGTGATTTCAACGCGTGCGTTGGGCGTGATGCATCGGTGTGGACAGATGTCATCGATTTGCATGGCATTGGTTCAGCGAATGCGAACGGTGACAGGTTGCTCTCACTGTGTGCCACTCAGGATCTGACGATCATGAACACTCGGTTTGCACTGAGTGCGAGTGATATAGCAACTTGGACGCACCCACGGAGTGGTCACGCTCACCTGCTCGACTATGTCATTGTACGTCAGGGTGATATGCGTGAAGTGCGCATGACACGTGTACTGCGTGGAGCTGAATGTGGCACCGATCACAAATTGGTGCGGACCAAACTGTACATATGTTTTCGTAAATCTATGTATTGCACTCCCGCCGTGAATCGGCGTAAAGATAACATCTTCTCCCTCGGTACTGTGGCGAAACGTATTGAGCTGGAGAAGGCGATGGCTGCACGACTGTATGATGTCGACTGCATAGCCACAGTGGGCGACATGTGGCATCACATTCGCGACCAGGTGACAGCTGCTACCGAGGAGACCATCGGGCGCTCGAACTGTGAGCGGCCTGATTGGTTTGATGACAACAATGCGACGATTGGCGCATTGGTGTCGGGGAAGAATGCAGCATTTGCTGCACATGTCGCAGACCCCAGTGACTTGGGGAAGAAGAGTCAGTTTCGCAAACTTCGACGGTGACTGATCCAAGAGCTCCGTCGCATTAAAAATGCATGGTGGACGGAGAAGGCGAAGCAGATGGAATGCTACGCCGAACGCCGCTAACACAAGGAATTCTTTGACTCATTGAAGGCGGTGTATGGACCGAGGTTGGAGCCGCTGAGGACGCTGATCGATGGTAGTTCAGGCGCTACCTGCACGCAGACTGCAGACATAATGCAGGTCTGGCGGAAACACTTTGACTGTCTCTTGAACAACCGTTCAAAGATCGACTGGCCTACATTGAACGGCCTCAAGCAGCACGATGTGAAGACGAGTCTGACGGACACGCCGATACTGGATGCGAAGCAGAGAGCACTTGTTCAGCTGTGAAACGGCGGACGGGATCCCGCCTGAAGTATTGAAACATGGCAGACCCGCGTTGTTGACAGCGCTGCACCACTTGGTGCAACGCGTATGGATTGAGGAGGAGGTGCCTACTGAGCTGAAGGATGCCCTTGTGCTACCACTGTACAAGGGCAAAGGGAGCAAGCAATGCTTCACGAATTATCGTGGCATCAACTTGCTGAGTTGTGTGGGCAAGGTGATTGCCCGAATCCCGCTCAACCGCCTCGTCAGTCAGGTTGTGGAACCTAACGTGGCGGAAGAGCAGTGTGGATTCCGTTCGGGTCGCAGCACTATAGATATGGTGTTTGCGGCTCGTCAGTTGCAGGAGACGTGCAGAGAACGACACCAGCCATTGTACTCGCTGTTTGTTGAATTCACCAAGGCATTTGATACGGTGAACCGCGAGGCATTGTGGCTGGTGTTGGGTAAGTTTGGTTATCCGAGTAAGTCTGAAGTTTAATTGAATGTCTGCACAGTGGTATGCGAGCGAGGGTGCAGCTGAGTGGAGAGATCTCGGATGACTTTGCAGTTGTCTCTGGTGTGAAGCAAGGCTGTGTCTTAGCTTCTGCCCTGTTTAATATATATCTTCATGCAATGATGCCTTTTGCTTTTGATGCCGCTTGTGCTTACGGTGTTCGTGTGGAGCACCGTATTGATGGTGAGTTGCTGAACATCCGTCGTTTCGGTGCGAGAACTCTAGTCTGTGAGACAACTATCCGTATGTTGCTGTTTGCTGACGACTGTGCGTCGTTTGCACACAGCGCGAATGAGTTGCAGCAAATGACTAGTGCTCTGGCTTCGACAGCGGCCAAATTTGGGCTCACCATCAACACAAGCAAAACTGTCTGTCTCTTTCAGCCTTCACCGGAGGTGCAATCTTCAATATTGCCGCGAATCAGCATTGATGCTGAAGTATTGGAAACCACTTCCCGCTTTTGCTACCTTGGGAGTGTGATGTCGACTGATCAGCAGCTACACAGTGAGCTGCGTATCCGTGTGTCGAAGGCAGCGGCAGCATACGGGAATCATCATCATACACGTTAGCTAGAGGTGGGATACACCTCAGCTACTGTGCCGCAATACAAAGAAAAAAGGAGAGAAAAAAACAACTGGTGAAAGCTGGCTGAGCTACCGGTAACGGATGGGCATCGTTCCGGTAAGCTACCAGCCGGCTGCTGTGCACCCAAAAAAAAATTATTATGCAAAATTATATAAGGCTAAGTAATGAGATCGAGCATACGGGAAGCTTGAGTACCGATTGTGGACCAACCATCAGCTTACCACTGGCACGAAGCTGATGGTGTACAAATCCATGGTGTTGTGCGTTCTTCTATACGGCAGTGAAACGTGGACGATGTACCGGCGGGATGTGCGATATCTCGAGCGGCTCCATCAGCAGCGTTTGTGACGGATTTTGCTCATCGGTTGGGGCGACAAAGTTGCTGACACGGAAGTGTTGCGCCGAAGTGGGATGTATGCAATGGACTGCATACTTTTGCTGAGACACCTGAGGTGGCTCGGTCATGTGAGTCGTATGGATTCGACGCGGATACCGAAACAACTCTTATATGGTCAGCTGAGTATTGGGAAGCGGCATGTGGGGAAACCAAAGTTACGTTACCAGGACATGATCAAAGTGAGTCTCTTACGTTCTAATTTTGATTGCAGATCATGGGAATCGAAGGCGGTTGATTGGCGTGCATGGCGCGATCTAATCACGAAGGCAGTTGCCGAAGTGCGGGAGAAAGACCTCATACATGCAGAGAAGCGGCAAGCACCGATGGGTTGTACTCCATCGACATCAAGCGCATGGTGCTGTAGCACATGCGGTCGAGAGTGCCTGAGTCAGGCAGGCCTAGTGAGCTATAAGCCAGGCCACTCGGGACCACTACCGAAGCGACGACGGGTCCTGTAGAGAACGTAGGCAAAACCGGCGCAGCGTTTGTAGGCACGATGCATTCGATTTACTAACCGCGTGCTTGCATGCAAAGTCTATTTATTTCAGGTGGTGGTTTTTCAATTTCGTCCTAATGCTTTTCTTTCTCATATAAATGTCTACCTGTACTCTCTTCTATAAACTTGCACACCTCGCTTAAGCTAATGGTAGTTAATTTCGATAACACTTTCGTGTTTGTGGCATTTCCGTAAAATATACTTTCTGACCTCGTGAACTTATCTCGGATTCTTTTGTAAACAAATTATCTCATATGCTCATTAATTTAAGATATATGTCATCGTTTCCTTATGCATTACTCGATTTATTTCCTTTGTTAGCTTCTCCCAAGTGATTGGCTGTTGCTTGATATCCCCGGTGTGGCTGCGCTTTATGTGCATGTTGACAAGGTGCCTACCTGTCTATTACCCACTACCTCGTCCATCTGGCTCCAGGAGACAGTTGGTCGTTGCTGGAGGGGACAGGGTGCACGGTTCTTTTGGCAGTGCTAGGCTCGAAGAGTGGTTCCATGCACTCAGTGTGGAGCGGAGTACGGTCCAGCCACCGCCTTGTGTGCGCTTGATTCCCCAAATACAGCGTGCTTGTGTTTGCCTGTGAAGGAATGTGGGCCGGCTCCGTTGATGAAACGTGGCTCCCATCCGCATGCCTCCCGGTCTTATTCCTTCGGGTTTACACTGAATATGGGTGTGTGGTTGGAGCTGTGGGTGGTGCAGCGCAAGCCACTCATGGTCCCTCTGTAGGCGCAGGCGTCCTGTGTCTTGTCACAGTGACAGGCAAATCCGAAACCGGATGCCGCCAACTATGTATGTATGTGTACCCCATGCTGGGGCTGATGTCGCATTCATGATGCTTCTTCACCGCAGTTGGGCTAAACCAACTTACACTTAAACTAGGTCTTTTTATGCGGATAAATTTCATTCCATTTTATTTGGTTTGTTCTGCGTACTTGATAGTCTTATCCCAACTTACACACGTCGCTCATGCAAATTGTGATAAATTTGTGTAATTTTATCGCGTGGCATTTTTAAAAATAACTTTCGGATCTTTTGTACTTATCGCGCATTCACATTTAACCAATTTCTTCCATATGCTCATTTAGCGAGTATTTATGTCGTCATATGCGTTTACTTTATTCGGTATCGGCATTTCGAATGATTGGCTGCTGTTTGACATCCCAGGTGTGGCTGCGCTTGATGTGCATGTTGACAAGGTGCCTACCTGTCTATTACCCACTACCTCGTCCATCTGGCTCCAGGAGACAGTTGGTCGTTGCTGGAGGGGACAGGGTGCACGGTCCTTGTAACCGTGTTAGGATCAGAGAGTGGTTCCATGCAGTGTGGAGCGGAGTACGGTCCAGCCACCGCCTTGTGTGCGCTTGATTCCCCAAATACAGCGTGCTTGTGTTTGCCTGTGAAGGAGTGTGGGCCGGCTCCGTTGATGAAACGTGGCTCCCATCCGCATGCATCCCGGTCTTATTCCTTCGGGTTTACACTGAATATGGGTGTGTGGTTGGAGCTGTGGGTGGTGCAGCGCAAGCCACCCATGGTCCCTCTGTAGGCGCAGGCATCTTGTGGCTGGCCACAGTGACAGGCAAATCACGCTGTCAAGTCAACTTCTGTCCACCACGAGCCTTGAGCCACACTACACCTGGTAGACTAAACAAGACCCTCCTAGGTAAGCGGTGACTAGGTATACGTAGCACGTGCCTGAGCCAACGCAAATTACATATTGCTACCCGTTGTTTTAGGGAGCTAGCATAATTATCACTACCTAATACTCGCCTACGCACATCATCGTTGCGGACACGCTGGTGACATCCGACACCAGCAATGCTTCGCAGACAACGATGATCAAAGACTTGAAGCCGCCTCAGATCTTCAGACCGAAGGGGCCGAGTATCACTACCATAGAGCAGAACGGCCCTCACTGTGGCCTTGTATACACGGCCTTTCAGACGGAGGGAAACTCCCTTCTGTCGCCAAAAATGCTGCAAGTTCAAAAAGGCGTCTCTAACCTTTGCAATGCGTGAGCTGACGTCAGTTTCTATGGGCCCATCATTGCTGATGCAGCTGCCAAGATAAGTGAAATGATCAACCACCTCGAGTTCCTTGTTAGCAAGCGTCAAGGGGTCATCAAATGGTTGGTGGACCTGCAGCAACACTTTGCCCTTTGAAGGTGCGAAGTGCATACCAAACAATGGGACCACTCTGGACAGGCTATTCAGGGTTGATTGGCCCACCCCAACATCGTCGAAAAGCAAGACGATATCGTCCGCATAATCTAGGTCAAATAACCCTTCACCAGGCATCACTTCAACGCCTACATTGTGAGATTCCGCAAGGGAACACTCCATGATAGAAGCCACGACAAAATTGAACAAAAATGGGGAAATCGGACAACCCTGACGAACGTCAGTTGTGGTCGGAAAGCTATCCGATAAGACACCGTAGACCATGACGCGGCCTGTAGTGTTCGAGTATAGAGCAAGAAGGAAGTTCACATATTTCGTGGGAACACCTCCGCGCAAGTATTTCGAACAGAATCGATCGATCGACTGAATCGAACGCACTCTTGAAATCGAGGAACACAGCTAGTGTCGGTCTGTGGTATGCGTGGCGCTGCTCTAGCACCTGCCGCAAAGTGAATATATGGTCTATACAGCCACGTCCTGGGCGGAAACCAGCCTGTTCTTCCCTAATCCGAGATTCCCGTTCCACAGTGATGCGATGAACGATAATCGAGGTCAATAATTTTGTCACAATTGGCGTTAGGTTAATACCCCTGTGGTTTGGACGGTCTGTGCGACTGTCCTTCTTGTATATTGCTACTATAATCGATTCACTCCAGTCAGCCGGGACACCCTCTTCTTTCCAGACAATTTCGAATTGGGAAATCAGTGGTTTGCAGAGGACCTCACCTCCAGCCTTAAACAGTGCAGGTGGGAGGGAATCCGGGCCAGCGGCACGAAAACGATTGAGGGCTGTAATCGCGTTTCGGACCTCGGCCTCCGACGGAGGCTCTAAACTAACCGTCCATGGCTTGTCCTGCATCACCTGCGTAAGAAGAGGTCCGGGATCAGGGAGCCAGCTGAACTGATCTTGAAAGTGTTCCGCCCTACGAGCCATACAGCGCCCCTTATTGTGTATCTGCGCACCCGCGCTTTCTCTGATTGTCTCCCTGACGCGTGGTTTGCTGGGACCAGTGGTGTGTATCGCCTGGAAGAGCTTGCGGTAATTGCCAACTACCCTTGCCTCCTCCATTTATTGAGCCATACTGGTCCACCAGGCTTCCTTGTCAGCACGTAGGCTCTGCTTTAGTTCACGCCTAATAGCCCGTCTGGTCACATTATGTTCAGTGCCAGCTGGGAGGTGTCTTCTAGATTCCAACAGATTCACCGACCTCTCGGATATCCAGTGACTGGTGCAGATGCTCCTGCGTCGTGCATGGCGGCCGAGATCCTATTCCACTGAAGCTCAGCGTCAGTAGGACAAGACTGCGGAAGTTCAGTATGCAGTGCGTCTTGATAGGCTTGCCTGACCGAGGACTGAGACAATTTCTCAGTTGCCAAATGGAGCAGACGCTTGGCGCGCCTCCCGGTAAAGTTCATGGAGAAACGACAGCGTACCAAGGCATGATCAGAGTCGGCACAGGTACTCCAGTACGAGCGGCAATCCACGATGGAACCCTGTCATCTGTAAGTTATGGCTGTGTTCAATTTGGGTCCATCGCTGGCCAGTTACAGGAGGACGCCAAGTGGCACTTCGGCGCCCACTGTGTCTAAAAGCAGTGCTACTAGAAACAACTGGTGCTCCGCACACAGTTGCAGCAGACGCTCGCCGTTGTCAGTCCGTTCGGAGTTAAGTCCATACTTACCACCCAGCTGAGCTTCTGAAGAGCTCAGACGCCCTACTTGTGCGTTCATATCCCCTGCAAGTACTATAATATCTGAACTAGTAGCACTGCGTAGTAGCGCGTTCAGTTCGTGATAGAATGTGTCCTTGACTGCATTAGAACTGCAGTCGGTGGGAGCATAAACGGAAATCACAAACAAACAGCGTTTTGTTTTACTTCGCGAATTCACCTTAGCTGATGTCGTCAAACGGGCTGCACATAAACGGCTGTTCACTGGAATCCAATCAACCAACGATGACTCAGCCTTGCAGCTGAGAATGATACCTACACCAGCTTGACCCGTGAGTGCCGCATCGGCGTCTCCGGATGCGTGCAACCAATAACGAGAGGATAAGCCGGGTGCAGTCAATTCAATAACCCCGTTAGGGTCATTAATCCTAGTTTCGGACACACAACACACATCAACACCCAGTGTGTCCAAGGTGCGTGCGAGTGCAGCCTGCTGACCTGTTTGTCTTAGAGTGCGGACGTTGAATGTCGCCATGGCAACGGGACTGCGGGCCTTGTAAGAGACTTTTGCCAATAGGCGTCCGCTAGGTGCTGTGGGATGGTGGCTGCAAATGGTACTACTCCAGTAACACTTCGGTTGCTGTCAATTAAGCTGGGAATTATAGTAGGAAGGTTAGTAATGGGGGCCGGGATGGGAGTAAGAGAAAAAGGTGGAAAAGAAAGAAGGGAGGCGCCAGCAGTAGCATGTTTTCGCTTATCCGCCCTGCTGTATGCAGCAGATAAGGCGACCCTTGATAATCTGCGCGACGGCCGATGCAGGATGAAGTTTATGTTTGAAGAGAATGTCATGGTTGTATGTGGGCTGAGATACTGCCAGGGCGCCCAGACCTAGACAGGAGGACGATTAGGGTCCTCACTCTAAGCCTTTGGCTCAAAAACCTGTCAGCAATGCAGCGGGCAGGTGGCAACGATTCTGTTTTACAGAAATGGACGTCATACCACTTCAAACCCCCAACCTGGAGGACCAGGAGACTGAGTTTGTCTGACCTCTCACCATTGACCAACCTGGTAGGAGTAGCTCTCAAGATGCCCGGGAGCATCACCCAGTATAGCTCAATGGGTCAATGAGGTACGCAAACTGTCGCACCACGTTAAGATCCAGTCTGATTTGATTTGGCTTGATTCTGCTGTATGCAAACAACTTAACAGACGTGCCAGATGTTGGTGTATTTATTTATCTGCTCCTTCATCATGCACCTTCAAGCGCTACCGTGAAGCTCGAAATGCCTGCAAGCAGCATCTAGGAGGTGTTCGACTACAGCATGAAGTAGAGCTTGCTCGTATAGCCTCATCAAACCCGAAACGCTTCTTCGCGTAGCAACATGAACTCGTGCATCCCAGTGTTTCTGCTGTCACAGATCTCGGAAAAGCTTGTTTGCTCGGAGGACAGTATGCTGGGGTTTCTGTTCGAGAGTCGCAGCTGCCGCATATCAGCCTGCAGGCAAAAGTTCCTGAGGGCTCCTTCTTGTAGGACGTTTCCATAACGGAGAAACAAGTGCTCCGGCTTCTGAGGGAAATAAATCCCAATAAAGCTGTCCGTGGGGATGCCATTCATCCAAACTGTTGTAGGAGCTGGCTGATGAACTTTGCCCTCGGATTACGCAACTTTTTGTGAAGTCTATGCAGCTGCACTCTACTCAATAACTGGAAGGAGTCTATTGTTTGTCCCATTTTAAGAAAGGTGATAAGCACCTCCCTGTTAACTATAGACTGGTCAGTTTGACGAGCGTGCTGGATAAGTTGGAAAAGCTCGTGAGGGACGCTCGCGAAGGATACTTGAGAGCGTTTGAGTTGTTTACTGCTTCTCAGCACGGCTTCCGTAAGGGCTACTCTTGCCTTATTAACTTGTTAACGGCTCGTGAACACTGGACTGAAGCTGTTGATTGCGGGGAGGCATGGGATGTGCTGTTCGTTGACTTTCCCAATGCTTTTGACACGGTTCCACATTCGCGCCTTTTGTACAAGCTGAAGTCCTACGGTATTTTTGGACCAGTCTTACGATGGATTTCAGCTTTCCTAATCGGAAGGGAAATGTGTGTGTGGGTGGGTTCCAGCCTGTCCTTCTGCCAATGTGTTCTCAGTGGCGTCCCGCAAGGTTCAGTCCTAGGCCCCCTCCTCTTCACTTTATACGTTAATGATCTACCCGATGAATTGGGTGTGCCATCCCTAATGTTTGCGGATGACTTAGTGAACAAGTTTAAGCCTTCGGAACAGTGTCGCCATGCTGCCAATAAAGTGCGACATGTTATTTTCTCTTAGGAGGGCGCTGAGTAACACTAAAGCAGGAGCATTCCTACCGTTATATAAAGCACTGGTTATGTCACATCTGGAGTATTGTGTTCAGGGCTGGGCACCGTACCTCCGTATTGACGCCATGTGTATAGAAACGATTCAGAAACTTGCGACCAGGATGATCGAAGATCAAGAAGGGAAGTCGAATGAAGATCGTCTAAGTAGCTTAGGATTATTTCCTTGGAACGGCGTAGAGTGAGGGGATTTTGATAGTGACATATAAGATCATTAAGGGACTTAGTGGTATTAGTCCCACCCATCTGAGTTAGATATGTCGGACCAACTGCGCGGGCATCGCCTGAAGCTCAAACATCATAGAGCTCGTTTGGACATCAGAACAGTTTTTTACGAACCGAGTAGTTAACATTTGGAATAAACTTCCTTCTGATTTAGCGGAATGTGAGTCTGTAGAAGCCTGCAAAAGGGGCTTAGATGAGTGTTGATCTGTGCTTTTCCCAGAGGTATTGTAATTGTACTGGAATATGTAGTGCATTTTGATGCTGACACATGAAAGTGTAAAAATTGCTTGGCGGCAACGAGGTACCGCGAATTCAACCAACCTGACCTCGGAGTTTTGCTGTCATCAGACTTTAAGTCCAATGAACACAGGACGACAGCTGCTCACAAAGGTCTCACCATGTTGTGGATGATCCGCAAATCATTCGGGATCATGACCACCGAAATGTTCTTTAGACTAATTTCGGCCTCTGTAAGGCCGCAGTTGAAATACTGCGCTCAGGCTTGTCCTCCATGTTTGTTTCGTGAGAAGGCAGTTGAACCAGTCCTGCCGTCCGGGACGAAAATGGTGAACGGGTTAAAGCAGCTGACGTACCCGGAGAGGCTACGTAAGTTGGTTATCTTTTCCATGTACTACAGGCGGCTTCGGGGCGTCTTGGTCCTCACATATCGTATACTGATGGGCCAGATTGGTCCTGATTTGACTGGACTGTTTCGCCCAACTCCAGCTAACCCCCCCCCCCCCCGTGGCCACCCATTAAAGTGGCACAAACCCCGGTCTGACCGGGTTTGGGCAGCTCAGGTCAGGTCAGATGGACGATAGAGGCTTCCGCCTAACGAGCGTCCAGTTCTTGTGCCGGTAAGTGAAGCGGCCCCCGGCACTTCGACGTTGGATTGTCTCTTCTTGCTTCTGCAATGGAATGAAGCAAGAACAAGAGCAATCTCTGCACTTTCATATGCCAGCATCAAAATACACTACATATACCAGTACAACTACAATAGCTCTGGAAAAAGGATGGACCAACAATTGTCTAAGCCCCTTTTGAAGGCTTCTACGGTCTCAGACTCCACTAAATCAGAAGGAAGTTTATTCCAGTAGTTAACTACTCGGTTCGTAAAAAACTTTGCCCTGATGTCCAAACGAGCTCTGTGATGTTTGAGCTTCAGGCGATGCCCGCGCAGATGGTCTGACGTAGCCAACTCAAACAGATGGGTGGAACTAATACCACTAAGTCCCTTAATGATCTTAAACGTCTCTATCAAATCCCCTCTCAACCTACGCCGTTCCAAGGAAAATAATCCTAAGCTACTTAGACGATCTTCGTAAGACTTCCCTCGTTGACCTTCAATCATCCTGGTCGCAAGTTTCTGAATCTTTTCTATACAAATGATGTCACTCCGGAGGTACGGTGACCAGGCCTGAACACAATACTCCAGATGTGGCCTGACCACTGCTTTATATAAGGGCAAGAATACTTCTGCTTTAGTGTTACTCAGCGCCCTCCTAAGACGAAATAACTCGTGTCGTGCTTTATTGGCAGCATGGCGACACTGTGCCGAAGGCTTAAAATTGTTCGCTACGATGACACCTAGATCACGGGCTTCGTCAGTACACCGCAATGATAGAGATCCCACAGGAGACTGAACTGCAATTCCGCTACCACTACTAGTCAATAGTTGACATTTGTTGGCATTTAGAGGTAGGTCCCATTGGCTTGACCAATTCGCCACAGTGATGATGTCCTTAGCCAATGTCGCTCGGTTTCCCCTACTGACTAGCTTCAAGTCATCTGCGAAGATGTAGCAGGGATCCTCAAGAAGAGGAGCCAGGTCATTTATAAACATAAGAAACAGCAATGGACCCAGAACCGAACCTTGGGGGACACCGCTGTAGGCATGGCCAACACTAGAACTCGCTTCCCCAACGCTGACTCTGAATGTCCTTCCACGTAAGAATTCAGAGAGCCATAGTAATAGTTGAGGATGCAATCCAAACCATGTCAGCTTCTCAATTAAAAATCGATGATTCACGGAGTCAAAGGCTTTACTGAAGTCCAAATAGCACACCTCTACCGATATCCCACCATCAAGACAACGGGTAATCTCGTCTAAAAAGCACAATAAATTGGTAAGACAAGACTTCTTTTTGAGAAAGCCATGCTGTTCCGCTCTAATTAGATTGTGCTCAGTCAAGTGCTCACAGATCCTGTTCCTTATAAGCTTTTCCAAGCATTTCAGCATGATGCTGGTCAAACTAACAGGTCTATAGTTAAGAGGCACCGACTTAGAACCCCCTTGTGGATGGCAACAATAGTCGCCTCCTTCCAATCACGTGGCAGCTTGCCTTCTTGAAGAGACTGGTTGAATAACTCCGCTACGGGATACTGAAGGATATCAGCCAGCGGCTTAACTATGGCGGGATGTACGCTATCAGGACCGGCTGATTTATAAGGGTTCAAACTGGCCAGCACTGTGAAGACCTCTGACACATTGAGAATAATTTCCCGCATTGTGTAGCTAGTTGAGCAGTGCGGCTGTGATGGCAAGGCTGACCCACTATCCTTCCGATGCAGGCTTTGGTAGACACGTAGCAGCACTTCTACTTTATCGACGTCGTCTACAGCCTGGGTACCGTCCTCCATGGTTAGACAGCCGACCACCTCTCTTAAAGAAGCCTTTGACTGGACATAACTGTAATAACACTTGGGATTAGTTTTCGCAAATTTGGCCAACCTAAGCTCATATGAGTACTTCGCCTGCCGCTGTAACTTAATAGCCATGTTTCGACACCTTTTGTACTGCAGCCAACGTCGAAAGCCCCGAGTTTCTTGATATTTTCTCCACTCAGCATTGCGCCTCTTTATCGCTCTATCAATTTTTCTTCTCCACCATCGGGGTTTCCCAAGATGTCTCCTGGGGCGAAGAGGAGCAAATTCATTCAGCAACTGTACAAGTCCACTTTTAAGTAGAAGCCACCTCTGTTCCAAAGTGGCCTTGTCCTGTTCAGGGACCCAAGTGATCTGAAGGGCTCGATCCCGCAGCTTCGTAAAATCAATACGATTTAAATCTCTTCCCATTCGACGGTTCTCTGCAAGCCTCGGTGTGTCCAGAGAAAAGGTCAAAACACAATGATCACTCTTACCTATGGGTGGCTCCACGCATAGGTCAATCAAGTGACCATGTCTGGCGATCACGATATCAAGGGTTGAAGGGGTACTCCCAGTACGACTCCTAGTCGGGACATTGACGTATTGCTCGAACGCATTTACATGCATCCAATCTACTAGTTCCTTCTCTAAAGTACCCACTCTGTTTTCAGCATGCTGCCAATCAGCATGCGGAAGGTTTAGGTCACCGACGATCAGAAAATTAGGTGCGGCCATTGCCGCCTGTCTTAGTAACGTACCAAGATCCCTGTCCTCTTCTCGCGTGGAGGATGGGCTACGATAAACACATACTATAATCTCCAATCTACCCCATGCTCTTAGATAGCAGGATACCACCTGAACATTAGCAGAACTCATGGTAAATGGAGCCTCCCAGTGTTTATATTGGCACTTTATAAGCAAGAGTACTCCTCCACCAGTCTGATACCCGGGCCTGTCAGCCCTGTAGCACGCAAAGTCTATAAGCAGATCACCAATAAGGTCATCTGGAGAGAGCCAGGACTCCGACACAGCGGCCACATCAACATGCTCACAACGCGTCACTAATTCCCCCCATTTGTTACGCACACTACAACAATTAGTGTACCACACGCTTAGTCTCTCCGAACGCGGTTGTTTCCCCTCGGACGTAGAGCCCGAGGGGATAACCCGTTTTTTGTACCATTTCATTTCGATCAGCTGCCTGAGTCGATGAATCAACGCTGGGCTGCTGTAACGCATTACGGGATAATCCCTTTCCTGGCTTCGCCCGCCTGGGCTTGCTGGATAAACTCCCGACGGGTTTCCTCCCATTTACCTGAGTCGACCTAACAGCACTGCACTTCGGATTTTCTGTACGGTCCAATTTAGGTGTGGCAAGTTTTTCATTTATCCTATCATTTTGTGAAAAGGGCATACCACCCATGGACTTTGGTGCCACTACTATCGAGCATGAGGCCTCGATTGTTTTTGAACGCACCGGCTGAAGTCCCATTGCCACACCTTCACTACCCTCTTCCGCCATAGAGGTGTGATTCACATTTCCATCAAGAGCAAGTTTCTCCACAACCAAATGCAGGCCAGGAGTTATCTCGCTGGCGTCTTGTGAAGGGGTTGTCCAGACAAGCTGACTGCCCTTGCCACAGGAGAGCAAACGCTAGAGGTTTGCTTAGGTGTCTGCGTAACGTGAGGCTCACTATCATGAATTCCAACGTGTGAGACCGCAGATTCGTTAACCAAGCTGGTATTAGTACCTTCTAACCGGCTCAGCCGAGGGGCTTTAGCCTTCGAAGTTAGTGTGTCCGGTGCTATTTGATACCGACCATTTGTCTGACTTGCAACCAACCCAACCCTGTTAAGTAGTAGGTCCCGGTGTATAGGGTTCCGAAACTCAACCAGGATAGGCCTTGCATAACCTTGGTGGCGGAGCATACTTGTTTCTCTCCAGCTGCCAACACGATGTACTCTTTTGATACCAACGTATAACGGTATTCCGGCTATACGAAGGATATCGTGCACTCGCCTTCTGTCTAGGTCCCGTCGAGTTTTAATTTCTCGTATGACTGGCTCCTCCCTATTGTAGATAAGAACGTTTCGTTGTCTACCCATAGCAAGTTCTGCACTTCGCAAGTAACATTCCAATACTGAATACTGTATTTTGGAGCAAGTAGCAAATAATTATGTACAACTCCATCGGGTGATAATCAAAGAACATTTTAAAAAATAAACACCTCCGGTGGTTATCCTGCAATGGTTCAGCAACTCCTTCTGTAACACCCAAAATGCTTGTTCACACAGTGAGTCACAAGTGGGTGATATCGTTGTCAAGTGGCAACCGTTCTCTGAAACGTATGTTATCGAAGTGTAAATCCAACAAAGATTTGAATTTCTGCACAGATTCGGTCTCGACGACGTGTTCTGGCAGACTGTTCCAGGCGTGCACAACCCTCCGCTCGAAACACAGGGGTGTGGGATTTTCTTCAGATCAGGTACCACGAGTTTGTACCTGTGCCCACGTGTGGTGCATGGTACTCGCAAGTGGAGTAACGACCTTAGCATGGGGAAATGACCGGGATGTAAAATACGGTAGGTCATGATAAGATCCACTCGAACACGGCGATATGACAAGGTGTAGAGCAAAAGTTTCATGCACCGGTTTTCATACCATAAGCCTCTCAAGCTGGGGATCAACTTGGTGGCGATGTGTTGTACTCGTTCGATCTTTTGCGCTTCGCCACGAGTGATCGGACAGTATGCAGGCGAGCCGTACTCTACCATTGGTCTGACGATGAAAGAGAAGAGGTGAGTGGCGACGTCCTCAGACCAAGTGCAGAAGCTGCGTTTCAGCGCCCAGCGCATGCGCAGTCCGTTTCGATACAGTTTGTTGGTGTTGTCGACGGACTTCAAGTCGCAGCGTGAGAGTACACCTAGGTCTTTCACGGAAGGTGTGGGGTGCCGTGGTTGGCCGTCTAGGGTGTACGTTCGTCCGTGAACAGCCTACCCGAGATTCATGAATAGGGACTTTGCCGGGTTGACCGGTAGGTGGACTTCAGCAGACCATACTGCGAGGCGGTCGAGATCTTGTCGGAGAATGTCACAGTCATCGAGAGTATTAATTTCTCGCCAAATTTTGAGGTCATCCGCAAACAGTGCACACGGCGACCGTAGACGCTGGGGCAGCTCGTTTATATGGATGAGAAACAGAGTAGGTCCCAGTACCGTACCTTGAGGTACACCACTGGTCGAGGGATACCAATCGGTTAGATGGCCGTCCACCTGTACACTCCACTTTCTTCCAACGAGAAATTCATGGATCCATCGATGTAAAGATCCTCCGACACCACACGACCTTAATCTGTCTAGAAGCAATTCATGATTGACTTTGTCGAATGCTTTGCTGAAGTCGATGTAGATTACGTCGACGGACTTCCCCGGTTCAGTGCTTGCAACCATTCCTGTCTCGTCACAAGTAAGTTTGTAACACAAGAATATCCCATCCTGAATCCGTGTCGTGCCGGTGTCAGAAGTTCTTTCGATTGCAACAGATGTATTAGACGCTTTTTTACTATCTTCTCGATCACTTTTGCCAAAACGGGTGTAAGACAAATTGGCCTGTAGTTATCCACCTTACTGGGGTCGCCACCTTTCGGGATCGGCCTCCCCACCGAGCGCTTCCAGTCGTTTGGCAATGAACCCTCAGACAATGATTTGTTGAATAGATCCGTAACAGCAGGCGAGATAATGGCAGTTAGTGGTTTGATAATTAGCGGATGAAGCCCGTCAGGCCCTGCAGGCTTGGTACCGTCAAGGTTTGCAAGTAGCAGGCGCACCTCGTCGACATCACAAACCAAACTGTTGAGTTCTACAGGAATGTTACTCGCTGAGATGGGTATGGACGCCGCGTCGTTTGCAAACACGGAAGCGAAGTGAGCGGCCAGTGCGGACGCGCGATCGGAACTGGAAGTTAGCAGGTGTTCGTCCGCGTCTTCCAGACATGACACGTCACCTTTTGGCTTCAAACGGCGTTTCACGTGAGCAAAGATCTTCTTTGGGGCCATCCTCGCGTCAGTTGCAAGCTTTTCTTCGAACTTCCGGCGCTTTATCAATTTCACTTTGTTGCAACTGTTTCGCTCTCTTTTATATGCTTCGTAATCAGTGGCGGAGCCAGAGGCGAAATGCGTCCCACATTCTTCGCCGTAACCGAGCCAGCCTACCATATTCCTTGTCGAACCAGTGTGGTTTGATTGGTCCGACTTTTTGAAATTTCAACGGCACAAACTGAGAACAAAGCGAAGCCAATCCTTCCTTTATGACTGTCCAACCGTCCTCCACAGATGTAACATGCGGTAAAGACAAATCCATTTGGCTCGCTGCTCGATTTAATCCATCGGAATCAGTTTTCCAGTAGTTGTAAGCTGGTTCCACCGGAGATACACTCGGCAAGTTCAGTTCCATAGTGGCTATCAGCACGGAATGGTCGCTTTTAGCTAGGGGCTCCTGGATTCGTATGTCATGCAACCGCTGTTCGCAATTTGTCACCATCAAATCAAGGCACGATGGGTTCGAACGCGCCGTCAGGCGCGTAGGTTGGTATATGTGTTGCGATGCCCCAGTTTCAAGCAACAAATCAACAAACTTTGATTCGACTTCAGAATACCCGGACATGAGTTGGATTTCAGGCCATTGAATGTGGGGACAATTGAAGTCACCCATGAGGAGAAAACATGGACGACTCATGTTGTTCCGAAGATGCGGTAGCCAATCTAAAGGGCGGTTCAGAGGGCTACGGTAGAATGCACCTACTGTAAGCTTGCCGCGCCTGAGGTTGATGGAGCACCATACCTGTTCACACAGTCCATCTTCACTTCGGTACACGCTTACAAGCCTCCCACGCAGGGAAGACCGTATATAAAGTAAGACACCACCACGAGGATTTGATATTCTATCGCAGCGAAAGCATGAGTAGCCACTGAGATTGACTTCCTCTGCCATTACCTCAGAAGTTAGCCATGTCTCCGCCAGTGATACGACATCTGGTCGCTCAGAGGCAACGAAGCGACACCGCTCATCCCGTTTGTTCATAAGGCTACAGATGTTTGTGAATGCAGCACGGAGGTCCTGAGAGGCACCGCACTACGTGCCTGGAGGTTGATCAACCGACTGATACGGGTTCGTGCACCCTTCTTGATCACTCAAAAATTTAGGATGTGTAGATCAGTTTCGCCTTCTTCTGTACGGCGTTTAAGCTCAAGGACCGCAGTCTTCAAGCGGTTCCTCTCTTCGGGTTCCAAGTCTCGGCGGATGTGAACCCTGGTGACTTCAAGCCTGGAGAGACGAGACAGAATGAGTTGTGGCGTGTTGTGGTCAGAAAAGGTGATTCTTAAAGGTCGACATGATTGGTTAGTATGCTGACCAAGTCGGACTACTTGTTTAATCGTTACGCTGCCTTCACCCACATCCAACAGTTTACCAACGAGCCCCTGAAGGAATTCAACATCGTGATCATAACGTTTCTGAGGGTTTTTATTTTTCGACTCTGGTGCATGGAACACCATGAGATTATAACGCCTCAGGTAGATCGGTGACGAACTTGAGGCAGCAGGAATGGAGGGGCTTGTCGTTTTGGACGGTCGTCTATCGTTAGGGGGAAGCTGAAAGTTGTTGCGTGAACTTTTGCGTTTTTGAATGATCCATTTATCTTCAGTGTTCAGAGGTTCACAGGTATGCGCTGAAAGATTAGGGGGGCTCCGACTCTGAGTCGTCAATCTGTGGGGAACATATAATATATATATATATATATATATATATATATTATATATATATATATTGCAACAGTCTATGAATAGACATTGCACCATCGGAAACCATGGAACTCAAAACAAGGTACAAAAATAGTAAAAGAAAACGCAACACAACACAACAATGTCCACGGTTTCGTCAGAGGGCGAAATACTACCCGGTTGCCCAAGCCGAAGTAGGGTGTTGACTTAGGGGACACCACCCCGAGCCTTTGGCTGAATAGCCTGTCCGCAAGGCAGCGGAGCGAATTCAGGGAATCGCGCCCATTGGGAGCCGGTGACTGATTGATCAGTTCATACGCCTTTCGTTTGTTCCTTTGCCAAACAGGGGCCCAATGCTCCCCGAAATTACAGCATCAGCTTGCTGGAATACAATGCTTCGCCAGGATGACGCAAGGGGCAGTGACTTTATTTAGTGGCCAGTCACGTCCGCCAAGTCACGGTGTTGTTAAACGGACATATGTGGCTTTTTATAGGGAGAACACTCCACTAAAGCATTCTTCATAGTAAAATCAGTTGCACAGGTTGGATGTAGGCGGCTGAGGACTGCGTCAGTGTGCAATGTATAGCTGTGACTTTATTTTGTGGCGAGTCACATCCGCCACGTTGCAGTGTTGTCAAGCGGACATTTGTGGCTATTTTTAGGGAGAACGCTTGCCAGGCGAAAACCCACCACGTCCTGGAACACTGTCGTAGCTTCAGTTGAACTGTAGTGCTAGTCGGCTATGCATCGTATAGACCGATTTTGCACTCTATTATTCGCAGTCGGTTGACAGCCAAAATTCTTCCTTGGTTTGCCAAATGGCTTAGTACTGAACCGGCAATAGTCGTTGAAGCCAGTCAATGATGTAAAAGAGTCGCAGTCGAATGATAATGATGCGGGTGAGTAAACAAATTGTTAATAGAGGCCGGCTTTTTCTATTATATTGTCCGGTTCGCAACCCGTGTCCAGCTATCCATGCTGGACTTGTCATAGGGACGGTGAGTGCAGTTGTTTCTTGTGTCTGAATATGTCCATAACATGAAAAATGCAATTCTCCGCAAAGTGGACTAGTAATTTCTTCAAATGTAAGTGTAATTGTCTCCATGGCCAAGTGAGAACTCAATGAAAGATCATCGGAAAAGCTGCTTATACGCGCGCATTGCTATCCGTGAAATGACATCAGAAAAGCTCCAGATGATTGGAGAATCGGAATGCTTGAGGCATTGAAGGTAATCACGCCAGAATTGTCAGTCATCGGTTGTGGAACAGTGGATCCATGTAACTACATTATTCCAGGTGAGTAAATTGTTCTACTGTGAGTACGAGGCGAGCTAAACCCATTTGTTTAGACCCCGTGGTAATAGCTTCTCCAGAATGGCGGAAAGAGCTCCATTTGGAACGATGTGTGGGTTCTTCATCTCCCGGAAGAAAGATCAAGCATGTAAACCAGCTGGCTATTGAGGGTGGGTCGACCAGTCCCAGTGGATAAACCTTCATGTTTTGGCGGATGTATCTGTGGAAATCTCGGGAGAAAACGGGCAACGGACAAAAGGCAGCCAAACAGAAAGACAGCAATGAAGCAAGAAGCACAAACACAGACTGGCGGCGCGCAACGGTGCCTATGATACATTAAAATTTATGTAATAATGTTTGGTATACATGATTTGCAAGCGCGTTCTTTGTATCACGCCACTGGTGTGCCTCAGACTGCAACTACTAGGTAGAAAGAAGGATCTGCACGCGCAGGGTCAAGAGACGGATACAACAAAGCGTGTTGACAAAGTTAAGCGATTAATATGATTGTTGGAGAGTAACAGGTAAACCGATGATGATGACAGCAGACCGAATGCGAGCGGCATCTTAGGTGAAACTAAGGACAACTAGGTTGAGACGGAATGCGGGAGCAACATAGGTAAAGCAACGTTCCAAGAAGAAAAGGAAATTTAAAAAATCAGTTTTGAGCGGAAGAATGCGGACGGCAGTGCGAAGAGTAACTCATGAGAGCAGTTAAGATACGATAGTCAGGATGAAAAAGGTTTACTACTAAAGTTTATTGAAGCCAAGGACGCTCTCGTGCGAAGTATGAATCGATCAGTTCTGAAAAATCACCGGTGATATCCCGGTAGTCTGAGAGAACTCTGAGAGCCGGAGACCGAACAGACAAGACTTGAATAGTCGACACATTTTTAAGCCTCGTAGTAGTCCCAGAGAATTTCACTGATCTGATGATGACAAAGAAGAACATGGCACTAAGCGTCGGTCGTCTGATTGAAGGTTTGAGGGTACAGGTTACTGCTGGAAGTGCCTATATTACTAAAGGGTAAACAAGTCTAGCGGGCTGTCAATGTAAGCAAGACATAGCTTTGAGTCTACAGAGATTAGATCGGTATATCTTGCTAGTCTGGAAAAGGTCAAAGGAGCATACCGGTCAGATGAGACTAGGTTATTACAGGGCACTGAGAGTTGGCAGTCAGATTAGAGAAGAAATGAAAGTAGAAAATGCCATAAGGAGAGGAGACGGTCCGGATAGAGAGAGGTTTACTTATAAGGTGTGAAGATGTCCACGGTGCTCGAGAGGTAATGGGGACAGAGCGTTCGGTCTTCTCATCAAATGCCGGTAACGTCACGGCAGTCTGAATGAATTCGGAGAGCATGGTACCGCTCAGACGAGACTGGATTAGTCGGCACATTGAGAGTAAGTCAAACAGTTCAGGTGGAAAGATAAATAAAGAGTCAGCGGAAACGGATAGGTTTGGGATGCAAGAGGCTACATGAATATAAGGTATGCAAGTCAGGCAGGCTCGCAATGTGAGAGAAGTTGTGTGTTGGTGATACAGAGCCTAAAATTACCTTTCGCTATTTAGGAAGCAGTCAAATAGGATAATAGGGCAAAGCTCTGAGTGCTCGCTATGCGGATGAAGAAGAAATAAAGACAGGCCGCGATATGGAGAGGACAGTCGAAAGATTACGTTTTCGGATAAGAAATGCGACAGTTAACGGGGCTCTAGAGGTAATGGTGACAGAGCCTTCAGTCTTCCGAGCATAGCAGGCAGCGTCGCAGAAGTAGGAGAGAAGAAGACCGATCTGCCGAGGTTGGACTTGGTCGGCGCATTG
>OX104067.1:10361901-10421253 GCA_944474145.2 Dicrocoelium dendriticum | reverse complement strand
TTTTCGGATTAACCACAGATTGCTCGGCCAGATGCTGCTCATATAATTCTCTCTTCTCGCGCTTTCTCAGAGTACATAAATTTCTAGCCTCTTTGTAATGCGCGTAATCTTGTGCCGTCTGAGAGGACTTGAACCGGCCCCAAAGTTTTCGCCTTCTCATCATGAGCGATTTCATTTCCCGATCTATCCATGGGGGTCCTTTGGAGAAAAATTGTTTTGTGACCCTTGGAACAACCCGATCAATGATAAACATCATCTTCGAGCACAAAAGGTCCCAAGCAGCATCGAGATCCAACTGATGAGGGATGTTCCAGTCCATGAGGCTGGCAGCCAATTTTAAGCGGAGGGGGTCAGCTCGCCAGAAGTTTCGGCGGTGCCCTCCTTGGACATTGATAGCTAACTGTCGTGTCCACAAAAAGGAGACTACACAGTGATCACTTTTGCCAAGAGGCTGAAGCCATCGCAATGAGGCTGGACCTTACCGTGGTGCGATGGTTTGCGTGCCTCAGAGATCCATTGAGCTATGCTGGGTGGTGCTTTTTTTTGCACCTTTAGAGCCACTCATACCAGATTGGTCAATGGTTAGAGGCCAGACAAACTCAGCCTCCTGGTCCTCCAGGTTGGGGGTTGGAATGGGGGTGGCCCCTCATTTCATAAAACGGGCTCTGTAGTCCAGTGCCAAAACCCGCTGCCTTGCGGTAAGGTTTTTGAACCAAAGGCTTTGGTTGAGAACCCTAATCGTTCTCCTGTCTAGGCCTGGGCAACCTGACAGTATTCTGCCCACGCAATACAATGAACCTTTCCTACAACAATTTCTTGATGCTCTGGCCGTCGCAGAGGATAATAAACGGCGCCCTATCTGCTGCATCGAGCAGGGTGGATAGGGGGTTGGATGCTACTGCTCAGGCCTTCCCGTCTTCTTATACCCCTTCTTGCG
Organism: Dicrocoelium dendriticum; assembly: GCA_944474145.2. Lineage (NCBI taxonomy): Eukaryota > Metazoa > Platyhelminthes > Trematoda > Plagiorchiida > Dicrocoeliidae > Dicrocoelium > Dicrocoelium dendriticum. The sequence goes on along the minus strand of OX104067.1, from coordinate 10,420,316 downwards.
CTTCTGCATCCTTATTGTCCCGCTCCAACTTTACTTATATCCCCCCATTTTCAATCCCCCAATTCTTGGCCCTCCCCCAGCTTACTTCAATAGTCGCTTGTCTTCTAATTTCAAATCACACACAATCGCAGGGCCTCGCTCCAATCCAGTCGATAAGTCCATGTTCAACCAAGCAGACAACGTCAGTTCATCCGTTTCCCTTTGGAGTCCTCGTGTCTCGCTAAGATTGGCATGCCTCAACGTGCGCACTTTGCTGCAGATTGGCCAACAGGCAGCACTTGCCCGCACACTAGAGACCCTATCGATCGATATTTGCTGTTTATCAGAAACCCGCCTGCAAGATTCGAGCTCCGTGCTTACCCTGAGATCCCCCACATGCGACACTGGCGGCACATTCTCATTGCGCCTCTCTGGCGATGATGCAGCTTCAAATGCCGGTCAAGCCGGCGTCGGCATTGTTTTGAGTCCCCGGGCTGAAGCTGCCCTGCTTGATTGGATCCCAGTAAACAGTAGGATGTGCGCCGTTAGATTAGCTGGCTCGTTCCGTGCTTCGAAGTCGCGCGGGGACAAACGGTGCCTGTTTGTCATTGCGGCCTACGCCCCTACAAACTGTAGCACTGATTCGGTAAAAGATGATTTCTACCAGCAACTTCACGAGCTCCTTCGTTACAGAAGAAGCACGGATACTGTGGTGCTGGCTGGCGATCTAAACGCCCAAGTCGGAAAATTGTCCTCTGATGAGCTTCATCTGGGCGGCCAACATGGTGTAGGCTCCCGTAATGATAATGGTGAGCGATTGCTCCAGCTGTGTGAAGATGCTCGCCTGTTTCTCGCGAGCACTAATTTTCGACACAGCACCCGCAGAAGTGTGACTTGGCGGCCACCAGCCTCGGGCCAGTCATGGACGCAAATCGATCATATCGCGATCAGTTACCGCTGGAGAGGCTGTGTCCAAAACTGTCGCTCGATTTGGAGCACGAGCGTGGACTCTGACCACGCACTTATATGTGCCGACCTCCTGGTGCGTTTCGGTGGACGTCCGCGACGTCGATGTGAACGGATTGACACCAGCCAGCTGGCGAAGCCAGATGTTCTGAATGTGTACCAAGATGCGCTGACATCTGGGCTGAGTAAGCGCCCACTAAACACCGTTGAAGATCACTGGTCGCACACTCGTCAAGCTGAATACTGAATACTGTATTTTGGAGCAAGTAGAAAATAATTCTGTACAACTCCATCGGGTGATAATCAAAAAACATTTAAAAAAATAAAATAAATAAACACGTCCGGTGTTTATCCTGAGATGGTTCAGCAACTCCTTCTGTAGCACACAAAATGCTTGTTTACACAGTGAGTCACAAGTGGGTGATATCGTTGTCAAGTGGCAACCGTTCTCTGAAACGTATGTTAGCGAAGTGTACATCCAACAAAGATTTGAATTTCTGCACAGATTCGGCCTCGACGACGTGTTCTGGCAGACTGTTCCAGGCGTGCACAACCCTCCGCTCGAAACACAGGGGGTGTGGGATTTTCTTCAGATCAGGTACCACGAGTTTGTACCTGTGCCCACGTGTGGTGCATGGTACTCGCAAGTGGAGTAACGACCTTAGCATGGGGAAATGACCGAGATGTAAAATACGGTAGGTCATGATAAGATCCACTCGAACACGGCGATATGACAAGGTGTAGAGCCCAAGTTTCATGCACCGGTCTTCATACGATAAGCCTCTCAAGCTGGGGATCAACTTGGTGGCGATGTGTTGTACTCGTTCGATCTTTTGCGCTTCGCCGCGAGTGATCGGACAATATGCAGGCGAGCCGTACTCTACCATTGGTCTGACGATGGAAGAGAAGAGGCGAGTGGCGACGTCCTCAGACCAAGTGCAGAAGCTGCGTTTCAGCGCCCAGAGCATGCGCAGTCCGTTTCGATACAGTTTGTTGGTGTTGTCGACGGACTTCAAGTCGCAGCGTGAGAGTACACCTAGGTCTCTCACGGAAGGTGTGGGATGCAGTGGTTGGCCGTCTAGGGTGTACGTTCGTCCGTGAACAGCCTTCCCGAGACTCATGAATAGGGGCTTGACCGGGTTGACCGGTAGGTGGACTTCAGCAGACCATACTGCGAGGCGGTCGAGGTCTTGTTGGAGAATGTCACAGTCATCGAGAGTATTAATTTCTCGCCAAATTTTGAGGTCATCCGCAAACAGTGCACACGGCGACCGTAGAAGCTGGGGCAGCTCGTTGATGTGGATGAGAAACAGAGTGGGTCCCAGTACCGTACCTTGAGGTACACCACTGGTCGAGGGATACCAATCGGTTAGATGGCCGTCCACCTGTACCCTCCACTTTCTTCCAACGAGAAATTCATGCTATTAGCAGGCATGTCTTCATGTGGCAAAACAAATTGCAAAACCGGACATTGGGTCTCTACACAGTCTCTGGAACTTATGGATGCTCGCCGACGTATTCCGGCTGGAAGCGAATACAATGAATCTCGCAAAAATCTCAGGGCGAAACTACGTGCTAGCCTAAAGAAGGACCGCGAAACCTGGTGGTCTCATCGTGCATCTGAGATGGAAACAGCCGCTGCCATTGGTAATCATCGTAAGTTATACCGTCTGATACGGGCAACAGGCAGCAGGAGACCTGGTGTTAGCGAGACCATACGCGACGAGAGTGGGCAGATGATCCACAGCCTGTCAAAACGCTTGGAGCGTTGGGCTGAACACTTTGCTATGCAATTTAACCAACCTGAGTTATCACTTTCTTCGGGCATTGAGCGCCCTTCTCCTTGGGCCGTCTCCTTGGATCCGCCCTCACGCGCAGAAGTCGAACGTGAGATCAGGCTGTTGAAATTGCATAAGACCGCAGGAGCAGATACTATTCCTCCAGCCCTCTTCAAGTTCGGTGGACCTGCTCTAATAGGTGATCTACACGAGTTGCTAGTAAAACTTTGGGAGCAGGAGACAGTTCCGACAGACTGGAACCGCTCCGTCATTGTCCCAATTTTCAAGGGAGGCTCCCGTTTGGTATGTGGCAATCATAGAGGGATCAGTCTGATTTCGATTGCCTCTAAATTGCTTGCCTCTCTCATTCTCCACAGACTGACTGGCACTCGTGAAAGCCAAATTCGTGAAGAGCAAGCCGGATTTCGTCGAGGTCGGGGCTGCATCGACCACATCTTCACATTGCGTCAAGTGTTGGAGCACCGCCATATTTATTGGCGACCCACCGTTGTCGTGTTTCTTGACATAAAAGGTGCCTTCGACTCAGTCGATCGATGTGCCCTTTGGGACTGTCTGTTGAGGAAAGGTGTGCCTGATAAATATGTAAACATTATCAAAGCGCTGTACGCACATAGTTCGGGCAGGGTGAGGGTTTATGGCAAACTCTCGCCACCCTTCAGTATCACCAGCGGTGTGAGACAAGGATGCCCGCTGTCGCCTTTCCTCTTCAACTTCGCTATTGATGAAGTCATGGAAACAGCGTTCGCTGAACACGACCTAGAAGGTGTGGAGCTACTCCCTGGTGAGCGACTTCTTGACTTGGAGTATGCAGACGATATTGCCCTAATCTGTGACGGCTCCCAAACATGCCAAACAGCACTGAACCGATTAGCACTGGCTGTCAGTCGTTTTGGGCTATGCTTTGCTCCATCAAAATGCAAAGTACTTCTCCAAGATTGGCAGGGACCCAATCCTGCGCTAACGCTTGGTGGTGATCTGCTAGAAGTCGTTCAGGAATTCAAGTACCTGGGCAGCTATATTAGCACCCGTGGGATTGAAGATGAGGTTACGAACCGTATAGCAAAAGCTCGAGGTGCTTTTGCCAATCTCCGCCACCTGTGGCGCAGACGCGACATTACTCTCGCCCTCAAGGGCAGAGTTTACAACGCAGCCGTCCGTTCAACTCTCCTATATGGCTGTGAAACCTGGCCCATCAGGTCGACAGACATGAAGAGACTCGTCACGTTCGATCATCGCTGCCTTCGCAGCTTAGCTCATGTCTGGTGGGAACACCGCGTGAGCAATGAGCGTGTTCGACGTCGCGTATTTGGTGCAGGAAGAGCGAGTGAACCGCTCAGCACGATTATATCACGCACCAGGCTCCGATGGCTGGGCCACGTCTTGCGCATGCCAGCACACCGACTCCCACGACGTGCATTGTTTGCGCGTTGTGGGTGCGGTTGGAAGAGGAGGAGGGGAGGCCAAGTGATGACTTGGTCGCGAGAAATGAAAACCCTCACTTCGAAGTTGGCGTCGGTTGGTGCATCCCGACTGCCTGGCTGGGGTCCTAAGGACGGTGAACACGTTTGGCTGGACACACTTGCTGATATGGCTAGGAGCCGGCCCCAATGGCGTTTGTGTTGTGAGTTCCTTTGTCCATCCCCCTCCTGTTTAGCATCCCCCTCCAATCACGATCTCAATCGTTAGGCATAATATGACTTTCTTTTACGGCAGCCAGCTGTTAGCTCTCCGGAACGATGTCCATCCGTTACTGGGGACTCAGCGGGCGTGCCACTGTTTGTTTGATTTTTTTCTTTTCTTGCCTTTTGTATTGCGGCACAATAGCTGAGGTGTTTTCCACCTCCAGCTAACGTGTAATGATGATGATGATGATGAAGAGGCTGAAGAATGGCTAGAGCGGAATCATCTGATGAGCTACGTGTGAGCACAAGGTCAAGGATGTGTGGCACATGGCCTGGAAAAAAACGGGTAGGGGATAAAACGTGTTGCGTTAGGTTGCATTCGAGGACAATTTCTAATAAACGTGTATCAAAAGAATCTGGAGATAAATTACAATGAAGTGCATCCCAGTCTACGGCCGGAGCATTGAAGTCACCCACAATCAAACAATCTTTGCCTCCCCCGTGCATCCTTATAGAGTCTATCAGGTGGGATCCTGACCCCAAGGGGGATCTGTAGATAACGCCCACTATGAGCGGTCGGAACCCATCGTGAACCCTACTCCAAAGGATTTCCGATCCTCCGTCGAGATCACACATGGCTTCCACTGTGTGAACTTTAAGGTCTGACTTCCAGTAAAGTGCAACACCGCCCCCGGATCTCCCTCCTAGACGATCCGCACGGGATAGTTGATACCCTGGAATAAACACCTCCGAGTCCGAAACATCCGAGGATAGCCAAGTCTCCGTAAAAGCCATCAGATCGGGTTCTTGCTCCGAAGTCATGAGCAGTATCTCATCCAATTTGTTTCTCAAACTACGCACGTTCGCCGATATCACACGCAATCCACTCCTGATTCTCAGTGCACCGGGAGAATGAAAATTGGTCTCCACCGAGTCCTCGGGATTCTTTTTACTACTCGAAAATCCACAATGTGAAGGTCGCTTTCACCAGCTGCTCGTCGGATACGTAATTCATCAACGGCCTGCTTCATTTTAACTCGATCTTCTGGGGAGAGGTCTCTCAAAACATAAAACGTTTCTCCTTTCAAACGTGAGGTTCGCTGGAGGATACGGCGGCATTCCTCTTCATCCTGACAGACTACCTTTAGGGGGCGAACTTTCGAGGAGTCATCCTGCTTCCTACCGAGGCGAAAAGCGGAAACGAAGTTTATGCCCTTTTCCCCAGCATCGAACAGTAACGAAACCATCCGCCTCAGAAACGTTTGGTCCTCCAATATCCTTTCAGCTGAGGATTCCTTAATAGACTCAGGGACGTTTACGATGATCAGACATCGTTCCCTCTCGGGAAATCGGCTTTTTTCATTTTGGTGCGGCTTTTCACGGTAAGGCTTTGCCTTGATCATATTCTCCAATTGATTCACTTTATCGATAACATGTTTTAATTGTGACTGAGAAGAGTTTGAATTAGACTTAGATTTTGCAGCCTTCTTCGTCTTCAGATTATTTAGCGGAGTCTCTGGGATCATGGGTACCGGAGTTACGCTGCTACCCGCTACCACTGCATAAGTCCTCTCCTTGCGTTCTTTGAACTGCCGCACAATGGACGATGGTTCTGGGGATGAGGTTGAAAAATCAAGAGTTTGCTTTGGAGGGGACGTGTCGAGGACAGCAACAGATGAAGGCAAAATAGGGAGCAGCGGTTCATCCTTTTTCTTTCGCACAGAATGGAGACATGAAGGACATGGACTAATTGGAGGTAGACCATCCGAAACACGCCTGACACTTAGCCCAGTCCGACAAGAGTCACAAATAAAGGTGACGACTGAGGAAATGGTCCTTTGCAGTGGATCGTACAGATCTGGACTGATGTTACAACATGCAATGTGAAGCCATCCTTCGCAGAAGGAACATTGAACGGCCTTCGAGCGAGAAGTGACAGCCTTACAGCAATCCAAGCATTTTGTGGACATTGTATCTGGTATTCAGTAAATTCAGAGAACCCTCAAGACGGAAACGAAACGCAACGGAGCTGGCTATCCAAGATATCTTGGATCAGAGGAAATTTGACAATAGTCAAATTTCGATGCAAGTGTTTATTCAAACACTGTTTTCCACGTTATTTCAACTAAAAATCTCGATCAGTATGGTACGCCAAAAAGTCAAGTTACCGCGTATCACTCACAGAGACTTCTGGATCAAAAATTTGGAACAGAACATCCAGTCTAGCGGAGCCTGGGATCCTAGTCGGTAATCAATGACAAGTGTCAAATACGGGCAGTATAGGAGTTGGAAGCAACGGAACCTAACGTATATTGTGCAAGCTACAAAAATAGGAAGCGAATCAGCCAGGGGAAGGATCGATTCAGCAAGTTACTCACCTAAACGAATTGTTCAAGTTCAAGTTCAAGCGGGACTGGAACCATAGGATTATCCCGTGAGTGTTCTTTCTTCAGCGGGTCGTTAAACCAGGAGTTGGCGAACTTTGAAATACTGATGGACCTAAAACAAATACCGCATCACACCCTCTCCAACCAATTAATGCCCATGTATCCTGCCCTTGCAGTCCCTGCTGGGTCGGTTACATGAAGTAAGAAAGAGAAAAAAGTAAACGCAGAAGGCAAAAGAGAAAGTGGTAAGAGCTAAGCAAGTGGAATACCAAGATATTTGAGTCATTGAAAAAAAGAACTGAAAAGTGAAGGAGTCGGCTAGGAAAAAGAAAATGTTTGCTGTTGCCACCCAAAAGCATCGAGCTGGCGCGCAAAACCCTTAACCGTAGGTTCCCTAACCACGTGGTCTGGAAGCGAATTCCAGCGATCTATAACTCGGCGCGATAGACGAGTTTCCGTCCTAATCCTATCAGACTGTGGCTTATGCAGTTTCAGCCGGTGACCGCGGAGATTAGGTAACGTAGCGGGACTAAATAGCCCTGACAAGTAAGGGCCAATCTTACCCGTCAAAATACGATAAGTGGGAATCAGGTCCCCTCTTATCCTTGGGTAGTGCAGTGAGTACATCCCCAAACAGTGCAAGCGTTCAGGATACGTCTGTCCCCGTAGACCCTGCACTAACCGAGTGCCCACTCGTAACACCCTCGCCAAGTCCATTTTGTCTCGGTTAAGACATGGCGGACAGGTCTGAATACAATCTTCCAGGTGGGGTCGGCCGAATGCCGAAAATAGCTTCACCAACAAACTGGCCGTTAAGATTCCGAAAGAGCGGCGGATAAACCACATCAGATCAGGTCAAATGGATTATAAGAGCTTTCGCTTAACCAGCGCCCGGTTTATTTTGACTGGAAAAGTAGGATAATCCCTGTGCATGTTCTTTCTATGGCGCGTCGTCGATCCAGGGTATTAATCGTCTTCGATAACTGGAATCCATAAGAGTCAGATCAGCGTGCGCAAATCATACCACGGTCAACCAATTATTACCGACTCGACATGCGTTAACATTCCCCGTAGCACCGGTCACGTGGAATAAGCAACAGGAGGACGAAGTACTAAGAGCGTCAAGCAAAAAAGGTAATCGATTTAATAATATTATAAGACGAATAAGCTAGGGCGTCAAGGGGAATGTTAAGAGTTGCTGGCCAAGTGCATCCAGTAGGTGCTCGAACTCTTCCACTGTTGGTGCCTTTACCATGTTATCGGACAGTGCATTCCAGGAATCCATCACTCGGCGTGATAAGCGTAAGTGCGCACGGACTCCATCCGATCGGGGTTTGTGTAGCATCATCATGTGACCTCGGAGGGCTGGAAGCTGAGCCGGTTGGAAAAGGCTAGGTAAATCTATACTATACTCTACTATGCGATAGGACAAGACTAGGTCGCTTTGTTTGTGACGATAATGTATTGAGAACATTCGCAGCGCAAGTAGGCTTTCTGGGAAAAATGGTTCTGTAGTCTGGGAACCAGTTTGGTTCCAACTCTCAATACTCTCCACTGACATCCCGTCTCTGTCTAAGCGAGGTGGACAGGCCTGGATGCAGTATTCCAGGTGTGGCCTGACAAATGCTGGGAATAACCTAACAAACATAGCGCCCGTGTTGGTCTCGAATGCCCTGCGGTACATCCATAACATTCTGAAAGCCTTGCATGTGGCTTTCCTCCAGTTGTCGCTTGAGTTAAGTTCTGAAGACCACGTGCCCTAGCTCTAGCATTTGGGAAGCATGGTGTAGTTGATTACCACCAAGCAGATAAGGCGTTCAGGGGCTATTTGACCCAATTTGTAAGATGGAAGACTTTGCATAATTTATGGGCAGCTGCCATAGAGCAGTCCAGTCCCAAACGTTATCGAGGTCCGTTGCACGGTCTGGGGTCCATCGAAGTCAGACACTGTGTTCCAAATATTTAGGTCGTCTGCAAACATGAGAGATGCTGCCTCCAGTAGTTCGGGCAACTCATTGACATACACAGAAACTAACAACGGGCCAAGCAACGAACCTTGAGAGATCCCACTGAGGACCGACTGACGGAAAGGCAGACTAGACCCTACAAGAACACACATCACTCTCCCTTCCACAAACGTGGCGATCCATTTTAGTGCAGGCCCTGATACTCCATAGGACCGAAGTTTCAAAGAGAGGTGAGTATGTGATACATTGTCGAACGTCTTGGAGAAGTCAATAAACACCGCATCTACTGCATGACCCCGATCCAAAGCAACAGCCCAACCCCCGCCTGCAATTAGCAAATTAGTCACGCAGGAATGACCATTATGAAAGCCGTGTTAAAGTGGACTGAGCAGACCAAACTCCTGCAGGTGGTTTTCGAACACATCCCTGACCAATTTCTCCAATACCTTGACCAGTAGGCTTGGTGAACGTACCGGTCCATAATTGGCAGGGAGATGCTTGTCGCCTTTCTAAAAATCGGGCAGACGGTGGCATCTGCTCAGTCCTTGGGAAAGGAGCAGCTGCGAAGCGACAAATGAAACAAACCTGTCACTAGGCCACATAGCTCGCTTTCGTGTTAGTGCAACCCTTAGTGTGAATATCATCCATCTCCGCAGATTTATCAGGATTTGACCCCTGAAGAAGATGGAGCACTTGTGTCTCCGATATTGAGAAGTCTGTTAAACAGGAGTCCTGTGGGACTTTCATTGCTAGGACAACATGCGGCAATAGCTCATCCCGAATAAAAGTCCCGGCATACTACGCAAGGAGTAAACGTGCGTTTTCGTGATCATTCTTGGCCGTGGCGCCGTCACTAGCTGACAACATTAATAAATAAATAAATAAATAGGTATATTTCTAGACCTGCTAGAGGCTGCACCCTAAAGGGTTCAGATCAATGCTTACATTTATCCGATGCTCTTGCATGGAAGTTGGCAAAATATATGTTCATCGTTAGCAATTGCAAATGCATTGGCACTGTTTAGTATACAGCTACTGGGTCGCAGGCGCCCACCTTGACATTTTTCTGGTTCCTTCGGGCGATATTGTGCTCCTTGTCTTTTATTGTGAAAACTTCGCGGAGGTGTAGTTTGGCTTTTCTCCTTGGAACAGAATCCAATTTGCCACAAGTTTACTTTAAATTGATCGCACAATAATTGGCCACTCAGTTGCCCCAATTGTTGTTGCGCACATGGAAGAAATGAGTGAAGGGATTATAAGGCATACGAAAAGTTGAAAACAATTCCGATAAATGCAGACATAAATAGAAGCAATTTGTTAAGAGAGAAAATAAATCTGCGTGCTTCAGTAGAAAAATACCAATTAACAAAAAAATATAGCTCTACTTTTATTACGCTGATATTGCTCTCCGGCGCAAAATTTCAACCTGTTATTCTCAGATAAAAGAAAAAGCCTTTCTACAGTCAGAGGATAGTTGAGCCAATGTTACTACACCTTTTGAAGTAGGCGAGGAATCGTTTGGGATTTGCGGAGCCTGAGTTAAATAGCTCCATCTCATAGTTAAGTATAGCAACCGGTTAATGGCTCTCACAAGCATTCCGCACTTCACGATAACGCCGAAAAGTGCATGCTGCGAAAACTGTCCGGTAGATCCGCCAGCACCATGACCGTCTATTCATGAGCTGGTGTGCGACGGAGTCCAACCATGGTGGCTTCGCTTTGGTAATCGTCCTCACGGAAAATGGACGTGGGGTAGGGTTCATTAAAGTGGAAATACTTAACCGTATCCTAGCCGTCTGTATATCATTATACGGCAAGTAGGTGCATCGGAAACTTACTGCCTTTGCTCTAATAGACGGAAAGTCGACGTGTCAAATGTTCGGAGTCCGGACCTTGCGTGAATCGTAGTCTCTAATTTACGCACAATTGAATGGCAAGCACGTATGGCCACTAACTCAAGGTCACTCACAAAGTCAACCGACTTTGCAAACCCTAGTTCCAAGAGAGAAAGAAGGAGCGTGACCCAACATGTACCTGGTGGGTCAATCAACAAATTGGTGTAAGGGTACTTCCAGTGTCAAGTCGACAAGCTCGGCAGCCAACCTCGTCGGCGCTGACTCTATAAGCTAGGTCATGTCAATTTAATTCAGGGACGTTGAAGACCTCCATTATCAAGCATCTGTTCGCAGTCTGAGTGCGGACGACGTCAACGAAAATCCTATGAGCGCTATCAGGGCCCTTATACAGCAGCAAAATTTTAACTAGTTTTGGTTTAATACAGACTTCAACTGCAAGGGCTTTAACAGTTTTATCAGCTGAGTTAACGGCATGTGTTTTTGCTATGTTTACACCACATCTGACATGCAAGGCGACTCCATCTCCGCGGCCCTCAGATGGGCGGTCCGAGCTCAGTATTACTAGCCCGGAAGGTATAATTAACTGTCCATGACGTCAGAAGTCAACCAGGTTTCAGGGAACGCGAGTACATCCGGATGACAGTGGTCTATCAGTGCTCCTGCTTCACACAGCTTGTTTCGCAGGCCACACACCTTACTGAAACTAAATGAAAAAATTTGGTATGGAGAGTCCGGGGTCGCGTGCTATTAGAATGGACGCTAGTACGGCTGAAGTGGACCATAGGCTCACCACCCGAAAACCCACCAAATATAAACTTTTTCGCCAGCTTCACGACGGGCTTTGAGGTTTTGATGGCATTCTTAAGCTTTATCCTACCTGCTGAAGGCAGACCCGGCTGTATACTCATTCCGGAACCCTTAGGTTTAAAGGCGAAGCGCAAAAGAGTTTGGCACTCCTCCGGTGTATCCAAGGCCAAGCGTAATAGGCTGGGTCTACATTTAGTACTATCACCCGATATGTTTCCAAGCATAGGAACTTTCCTATTAGTAACCACAGGAAACCTAGGTGGAATTAGTTTAGAAACGCAAAGTTTGGACCAATGAAGGTCGTCGAACGTGTGAGCTTTCGGAAGAGCCGCAGAGGACTCCGCGATATTCTTACAGCTGACGCTGTTTTCCGTAACTGCACCATTACGACGTGGGCTGTTTACGGCATGCGTCACTGTAGCAGTGGCTAGCGTAGCGCATGAGTTCGTGGCCTCCTTAGTAGGAACGGTAGGTGCGCAGGAGAATGATTCCGGCAATGAGGCTGCAGAGTTTTCTGCCTTCCTTTCCGGGGACGGAGTATCGACAGAGCCCAACGTTACATATTTTATCTTGGGTTTGGTTGCACCGAATGATTGCTTTATCCTGCGTCGCCTTACCTTCGCCAATACACTAGCCTGTACAACTTCCCCGCTCACGACTGAGTTCAATATAACGTGAGGATGTTTACCTTCTTCAAGCGTTGGTGAATCCTACGAAGCCGTAATATATATGCAAAAGTCTGAACGCCCGCGTGTTCTGAGAAGGCCTGCACGTTCAAGGCTTACGACGACTTGATCAACCTTCCCATCTAAAGAAGTAAAAAACGATAGAGGGGTTGCTAGTCTATTCACCAAGGTTTCAAATTCGTGCTTTGGGACTAGACGAGATGAGTTGTGCCTTACACAACCAGCGCAATAAGAAAGTGAATCAACGCTGCTTTGTAGGAGGATATACTGCTGTCTATCAAACCCAACGCAAGCCTCATGGAACCAAGAAATGCATAGGTCACATTGCATGCCACCCGAAGAACCGGTAACTGGTTTTGAGCAATTCGCTTTACCACAAATAGCTGGCGAATCCGTTAATGGGTCTGAAGGTGACTCGAAACCGGATATCTTTACAAGAAAGAAAAGTGAAAAGCTTTGACTGACAACAGGAGCGTGAACTGGGATACGGTGGACTACAATGCAGTTAACGGGAGCAGCAATCACATAGAACCCGGAGTGCTTCGTTTGCACATATTTAGACTAACCATCGTAGTGCAAGCAGTAACGGAGACAACAACATGCTTTTCTATGGAATAATCCCCAAAAGCTTTTCTCCGTTGGGCGTGGACGAGACTGCAGGAACGGGGTTGGTCAGCTTCTAGCGGTCGAATATCAACCCGATTTGTACTCAAGCGATGAGATATCGACAAAGGTGGAGTCCTTTGCGTTGAAGTCTTCAAACAAACGCCAAGCGGTTTTACAATGAGAAAACCACGAACTTTAAGTAAACTACATAAGGTCTTTAAACACCTTTAAGCCCGTTTGAACTAGAAGAAACACAAAGTCAACCTTTTTGATCAGAGTTATTTAACGCTGCTTCCAAAAAAGGCTTCCGAGAAGGACGACTCAAGCAGTGAAACACGACAACCTCGCCGTGACAACTTAAGACACGCAAGAGATTCTGAGTAAGTTCGCACTTCCAAGTCCTTTCGGATCACAAGAATACTGACAGCCAAATTTTCTATGTAGTGTTATTCAACTGCTGTTCTCAAACATAGATTTCACTTAAGAAAATCACGAACGGTGAAGCACGACAAGCACGCGGTGAGCTTGATGAATGTTGTTAGTGTCAACGGATGTGCTGTCAGTAAAACAAGTGGATATTTTGAGGGTTAAAACAACCGTAAAATCCAAAGGTGCAAAACATTGAAGGAGCGTGTTTTCCGGCACACTACAAGGGTATCCACCAGAAGGCTAAGGGATGGAAGCCTTCAATGGAGCTATTAGTGCGGGAAAACGGAAGTTGAGGATGGGTGCGAATAGTTGCATGGGCTTGAGTAAGGGCGTCCAAGATGGGTGGTGTAGCGGCGTTCGCTGGTTCCAGGCTTTTGTTAGTTATTATTTATGATGCTCCTGCGGACCAGAGTGCACCGTCGGTGCGTCGTCGGGGCCGTTTGTTCGAACTGCAAATAGACTGGCTATTCCAGAATAAAGGCCGACGGGACCTTCCCTTTGCTGCAGACCAGATGGTGCGCTTGGAAGGTGTCATTCTCTCCACCACACTCCAGTCCAAGGTCCTCGTCCCACGAAGAAACGCAGACGTCCTAGTCCCACAATAAATCCGGCGTCCTCGTCGACAACGCCTAACTAGGTCATTTGGGATCAACAGAATTTTTGGCTGTCTGTGACTGTAGGCGTCTGCCCCTTCTTTGGGTGATGAAGGGGGCCTTGGGCCGGTTGGCGAGCCAATCGGAAACGGCGCTGAGCCAGTTAAAGGGTCACTCGAGGGTTGTATTAATACTCCCGGCGTTTGGGTTTCCGGAAGGTAGAAGTCAAAGTGGTGGGCAATGGTCGGGGGAAGCGGCTTGATGTCAAAGCGGGTACATGGCATGCATGCTAAAAGCAAATACGCTTTTTATTTTTTCCAAATGTTTTGGGTATTTTTGACGATTTTACACAAAGTTTGTGAACAATATGCACGATTATCACTAAAAAGGAAAATGGTGGTTTAATGGAATTAGCAAACGTCTACAGAATCTGAAAAACGGACCAGACGTTTGACTTGTCTACCGTGTCGGTCAGCTGCCAGGTTTTGAGGCGGAGCGGTTTGAGTGTCAAGTGTTACGGAGTATTTCGCGATATACAACGATTGAGCACTTACCGCTGGTGCGGTTGCCTGTGCGATAGCATCAGTGCACGTGGTTCGTAAAAGAAAGTCACTTTGAGGCGGTCGCTGGACACCGTTGTTCGGTGATCATTCTGGTCTAAACTGAAATGTTTCGGAGTCCGTTGCAGGAATGAAAGGGTCCGTGTAGGGAGTCTGAAGAGAGCGGCGCACTGCGTCGGTGCGGAGAAAGCCGTGAGTGCAGGTAGAGAGTCCACTGTGCATTTGCACATCTCTAGTCCGCTCACGGGGCGCAGTAGTGCGTGGTGAAAGCATGCATTGAGCTGCGGAAGACGGGAAGTTAGGCGGAGGTAAACTAGACGATGCGGGAGTTGAAACGAATCCTCCAGGCAACTATAGCGTTGTGCTGTAAACTAGCTCTGCTGGTGCACATTGCAAGTCAGCTTTGATGCTGCTGCGAATGCAGCAGAATGCAGCGAAACGTTTTCGCTCCATGTAGAGTCGGAGGTGGCACCGAGCGAGGCTTTTAGTTGTCTATGGAAGCGTTCAACTAACCCGTTGGCTGCTGGGTGATACGCTGTGGTATGAATGCGGCGGAAGCCTAAAGGTAGCAGAGCGCATCGAAGCGTGAAGATTCGAAGGGCGTTCCTAGGTCATTTGCAATGGTGGATGGGCATCCGTAGTGCGAGAAGCACGGGTGCAAGAAGGGCCAGACAACAGTCTTGGCTGTGCAGTATGTTACGGTACTGGCTTCTGCTCGTCTGGTAAAGCGGTCGACACATATGAATGTATACGAATCCGCGCGACAGAGGTAATGGATTTACAGGTCTCTGTGTACAAGCGGGTACCGAGAGTCCGGGGCAGGAAATGAACCAAGGAAACTGCGGGTGTGACGATGTATTTTGGAGCGTTGGCATTAAATGCAGCGCCAGCCCAAGTACGCACAGCTTTGTTTAGGCGTGGACAATCGAGAGGTTTGGTGACCAGTTTCAAAGATGCACGGATACCAGGATGTGATAGTGAGTGCAATGCATCATAGACTGTGCGTCTGAAGGAGACGGGCAGGTGGGATCTCGGAGAATCTGTGGAAGTGTCACAGAGAATGGTTCCTTCTGCGGTTTGGAGAGCAACGGGTTGCACATGCAGCGAAGTGGACTGCAGAGTGCGCTGTAGGTCTTTGTGTTGAGCCTGAGCCGATGCCATGGTGGCAAGGTCGACGATAGGCAAAGACTGGAGAGTGAGGCCGACGCGTGAGAGAGCGATGGTGACGGAATGGTTGACACCTGCGACATGACGTATACCAGCAGTGAACTGCGTGAAAAAGTCTAGGTGTCTTGCTTCCTGTGCTGAATATTTGTGCAAGCAGAGTTGAAGACAAAGCAAATGGGCTTGCGGTCAGTGTAGACCGCCAAACCTCGGCCTTCGAGTTTGAGCCAGGCGTGACGAATTGCTATGTATATTACGAGCAGTCCTCTGCCAAACGTGCTGTAGTGAGATTCCGCTGGCTGCAGGCGCTTGGAGAAGAATCCAAGGGGTTGCCAGTGCCCACCAACGTGTTTTTGGAGGACGGCTCCTACCGCGACGTCTGAGGCATCAGTCGTAATAGAAAGGGATGCAGTCGACTCGGAATAAGCGAGGAGGACTATGTTGGAGGTAGCATCCTTGAGCTCGGCGAAGGCTGTCTGTGCCTTCAGGGAAAGCGGACTTACGTTCATTCCCTCTGAGTAGATCGGTCTGAGGCTGCATGAACTGAGCGCAGCGCGGAATGACGCCTTGATAGTAGCTGACCATACCAGAAAATAAACGGAGGTGCTTGAACAAAGTCGGAGCCGGGAAGTTCTTTATTGCCTGAATCTTATCAGCAAGGACTTTGATAACAGACGATGAAACAAGGTGGCCTAGGAATTCGACCGTTGATTTGCCGAGTTCGTACTTAGTCAGGTGGACTGCAACACCGTGTTTGGTCAAGGGCTGGAAGAGAGTTCGAAGACGCTCGAGGTGCCCTTGTTCCCATGAACTGGCTATTAAAATATCATTGAGGTGGGAATAAGCGAAGTCTAGGCCATGATTGAAATTGTGGATTAGGCGTTGGAAAGTTTGTGCTACGTTGCACAGTCCAAATGGTATTCGTGAAAGTTCAAACAAGCAGCAAGAAGTGATAACGGCTGTTTTAGAAATGGCATTTTCTTTTATAAGTCTCTGGTGATAATAGCCAACCAGGTCCAGCTTGCTGAACCTCAGCAATTTTGTGTGGCTTACGGTTAATTCTTGCATGGGCAGTTTGGATTACCTATATGGGACGGTTAGCTGATTGAGCGCGGTACTCGACGCAGGGACGACAGTCAACAGGTTTCATGGCGACCGCCTGCAGGGGCGAGGACCAAGGGCTGTCGAAATGGCGGATTATTCCTAGTTCGAGCATGGGATTAAACTCCGCCTTAGCTACCTTGAGTTTCTCGGGCTATGGTCGGCGTGGACGGCATGAGACGGGTGGGACATTCGTCGTTATGTGGTGCTTGACTTGCGTTGCCACGCGCAAAGCTGCGTTCATTGGCTGGACGAGCTTTGCATACTGCGAAAATAGGTTAGCGTAGCCTGGCGGGGTATAGTGAAATGCATGGACCGGTGTTTATAGATGTGATATCGGCTGTGCTGCCACTTACACTGAGTTTCGTTGCAGTCTCAACTATCATCTGGCGTTTCGCATCGACCAAGAGATCGAAATGCCTGAGAAAGTCAATGCCGACGATGGCATAGCGGACTGCAGAGACGGTGAATACCCAGCTGAACGTGCGCCGAAGAGCTTGGTCCAGAGTACGCGACCGATGACTGTAGGTTGCTATTGGTGTACCAATGGCAGGTTATCGACTAAGAAGCGAGAGGCTCATCTGGCATAGGGGAATGACGATGACTTTCGCCCCGGTATCAGCTAAAAACTGAGTCTCGGATTCATAATCCCTAATGTATATGAGACGATTAAGGGCTTTGTTGTCGTCGTTTGTGGCCATTACAGGCCGGCGGGTGGATCATCTACTATTTATGCAACTACCGCGGGAGGCTGCCGCTCGCCACCGCAAGGATGGCCTGTGTGTTTTCCGGGGGATTTGGATCCACATTTAGCGGGAATCCCTGCCTTCATACTGGATGTGCCTTGGAGCAGTTACAGCTGTCCCAACAAGGCTGAATGCATCCTGTGCCCTAGCTGCAGGTCCCTAAGCGGTTGCTGCTGTCGCACCTTGTCAGCGGACGTGCTTGTCTGAAAGATCGACTGCTTTAAATTCTCATGTTTCCCATCGGAATGGGCAGGCTATGATATCTCGCGCCTGGGAGGATACACTGTGCAAGCCGGGAGATAAGTTGAGGATATTTAGCATTATCCGAAGAATGTTTACAATTGTAAGAAGTGGATTCTAAATTCGCAAAACCTTAACAACGGGACATTCTCCTGACACTAACAACGTACGTAGTTGATTTATCCTCAGGACCATTCATCATGAGAACTGCACGTGTATATGCGGCAAATGAGAAAGCAAAAATATCGCGAGTAATGAAGCAGTCACTGGTACGAGCTCGCCAAAATTAAAATTCAAAATGATGGACAGCGTGTTCTGGACCGGTGTCACCAATTGTTTGTGGGAGCCTGGGATTCTAGTCGGTAATCATTTATACGTAAGCGATGTGTTAAATAAGGGACACTATAGAAGTTGCAGGCGACAGAACCCAACGTATATTGTGCAGGCTAGAAAAATAGGAAGCGAATCGACCTCCGCGAGACAAGGTGCAGCAAGTTAATCACCAAAACGAACTGTCAACGAAAGTGCCGTCAGTAAAGCAAGTGGACTTTTTGAAGATTAAAACAACCGAAAATCCAATGTTGCAAAATACTGAAAGAGCGTGTTTTCTGGTACATTATATTTCTTTTGAGAATATTCCCGGTTGCTTTAGCAAATGTAGAAGCATTGCACCTAGGTATGCGAGCGCCAGCGCCGGTTATTTATTGGTCGTCTTACGAAGATTTCCTTGATCTCGTTGACAGACTACATCTGATAGACGCTGCATAGGGGATAAAAATGTGCATCGGTTCACTGATTCATTGGGTTGTAGAGAGCAGACGGGAAAAGTATTATCAGCATCGTGTATTCCTATACTTAGTGAGTTAGATGCGTTTCGTAGTTTGACGACGTTCCTCGATGGCTGGTCGTGGTTAAAGCAAGAGCAGCAGCAAACCAACGTCTTCTTTAAGTGTTTATTTAAAAGCTACTTGGAACATTTCTGGGAAGGTGCGACAATCATTTCCTTTGAATAAACGGTTCCACTCATTCACCACCCGGATAAACAGGGTGAGGTCTGGGGGAGCATGGGGACTGCAGCAACTGTAGTTTTCTCTTTCTTTATTAATTGTACCTTTCTATACCCTCTCCTCTGTGGCTGCCTCCCAATCCCTTTTCAACGAAGGTGTCAATCCACGCCTTATTTCACCAATTTTTAGCGTGGGCACAGACACAAAGCTATCAGACCCAATGTTCATAAAGCAGCATAAACAACGTCCTTCACATCTCGCATCTACGTTAATATTTTTGATTAATATTCGTTCGCTTCATTCCAAGATCCACATACTACGCTCATTTGTTTCTGTGACCGATCCTGACATACTATTTATAACTAAGTCGTGGTGCCATGACGACATGTCTAACACCCAGATAACCATTTTCGGATATGATATGTTTATGAGAAATCGGCCGTGTCGTTGAGGAGGATGATGCGTACTTTACGTGAAACATTCGCTGGCAGCAACGACTTTCGAGAATGCAGTGCTGAATAATGTGCAAGAGTCACTTTGGCTTACGACGACGATCAGGCACCAGCAACTGCTTGTTGGTTGTAAATACAGCACGCCAACCTGTAGTCAAGAGGATTTAGTAGTTTTGACGTTTGCATTTGTATGTCCCGCAAGCCATCCGTTTAAACACATGTTTATCAGTGGTGATTTCAATCTGCCGTCGATTGCATGGTCTGCGGGAACTGCTCCTCTGAAATTTCATAATCTTATCTATTGTATACATATGAATGTTTGGCAATAACATGTCTCCAAACCTACCAGAGGAAACAGCATCCTTGATCTCATTTTCGCACTGGGCATACCTGCTATTAATGTAACGGTCCTTAATGAATTTCCTGGGAGCGACCATCGGGTGGTCAAATGCTGTGTATGATAACGCATGGCCAATGAACCACACCCATTGCACTATCGTTTATTCAACTCCGTCAACGGAAACACGTTTAAGGATAGGCTGGCTGGCCGAACAACCTCCTCGTGGTGCCAGCTGGGTGGATTGGGTATACCCCTTCCAGCAAATAGTTCGGCGGCAGTGTTCCAGGACGTGGTGGGTTTCCGCCAGGCAAGCGTTCTCCCTATAAAAAGCCACAAATGTCCGCTTAACAACACTGTGCCGAGGCGGTTGTGACTCGCCACCAAATAAAGTCACCCATTGCTTATCCGGACGACCGCTTCAAGTCCACAGCCACCAAGCACCCATTTAACACTGGCCACACGTTCAAGCACGATCAAAAAGACTGGAATACATTTACGATCTCCATAAACACGGCTAAACACGCTCACATACACACTTACATACATTTATATATCAACCTATGCGACAATCTCATTGATCCATTGTACATTGACTGATCACAGTTTGTACTCTTAACATGATCCTATCTGTGCAGACGTGCCTCGCTTAGTCGAGAATAAACATTTTATTTTATTTTATTTATTTTATATGGTTCGTTCGATGAACTGGGATGATTTCTTCCTCTCTTTATGCCTTCAAAAAGCAACAGACGTGTTCCATAATGTCATCGGTCTTTGCATTAATTCATTAGTGCCACTAAAGTGGGCCCGCCTTAGAAAACAAAAACCCGAGCGCAAAGTGTTAGGTATCACGCGCAAGCTTCATAAGATCCGGTGGAAATTCAGATTAACAGCAGACTTTGCGCTAATACTGCAGCAGGCAAAGATCATCGAAGAACTCGGGCATCTAAATGTTCGCAATCTCATATTAGAAGAATACAAAGCTTTGAATGGCCCGAATAAAACAACAGAACTGTCCAAACTGTTTCGTGCCAGTGGTTTGCGTCACAGTAATTTCATCAACTTTATCATTTTGCCGGATGGCACATACCTTGATGCTGCGGGTGAAATTTGTGAGGCTTTCAGCGCCTGTTTCACTGAATCAATGGTTGATGAACCGCTAGCCACACCAGCGCTTGTCACACCACACATTGCTGAAAGTTTGTACACAGTGGAATTCACTATTGCAAAAATCTCCGGTCAAGTCTCCCGCTTGTCTTCCTCGACTTACCCAGGACCTGATGAAATTCCCCCTCGTTTGTTAAAATGCGGTGGGAGCGACTTGCCTCTTCTATTGCTGAACATTTTTACGCTCTCTTTTAACAGTGCAGTACATCCTAATCACTGGAAGACTTCCGTTGTTATCCCGCGGCATAAGAATGGAAACGTTCACGTAATTAAAACTATCGTCCCACCAATCACACACCTGAAATATCTAGAATTATGGAAAGGAGAGCGAAAGATGAATTACTTATTTTCTTGAATAAGAAAAACGTCATCAACAATTCACAACACGGTTTTTTGCAAGGCAGTTCTTGTGCGATATGCCAGACAGACTTCTTAAACCACACAACGGCTTCCATAGACAAAGGCAACAGTGTTATTGTCCAGTTCTTAAATATGCCAAAAGCATTCGACAGAGTGCCGTATCAAAGACTACTCCTCAAACTGAAGGAAATAGGTATTGCAGAACCAATTTTTTCTTGGTTGTCGTCATACCTAGCTGACAGACATCAGGTGATGCGTATTGGTGACCGTGTCTCTAAACCGAAAGCAGTCACCAGTGGAGTAGTTCAGGTAAGTGTACTTGGTCCACTTCTTTATCTCCTCTAAGTCAACGATGTATTTCATAGAATAAGACATGTTGGTACTTTTCTGTTTGCTGATGACATTAAAATCGTCTACGCACAAGAACGTGCAGATACCCGCGCAGCCTTGTGCCACATTCAGGAAGAGCTATCTGCATTTGAATCCTGGTGCAAACTGTGGCAGATGCCCTTTTCCATGGACAAGTGTAATCTTCTGTCGTACAAAGGCGAAGTTCCACCAGGCAGTCTATTGTTACAAGGCACGTTTATATCACAGTGCAAAGTGATTCACGACTTGGGTGTGCGGTATTCCACTACCTTCACCTTTTCGGAACATTTTGACTTCCAAGTTTCGAAATCCATGAAGACTCATGGCTATATCTGTCATAAATTTCAACTCACAGAATGTCGTATCTGGCTTTACAAAACATATGTGTTACCTGGCATAGAATACTGTTCACTACTACAGGCGAATCTGCGGAAATCTGACCAGCATGCTCTTGAGAGGGTACAGCGACGCTTTACAAAGAAGCTGTGCGGATATTCCTCCAAGATAACCTACAGAGACCGCAGTGAAAAACTTGGACCTGAGCCACTTTGGCTACGGATAATGAAGATGAACTTATGTTTCCTGTACATAATATTTCACCATGACATGCACAATTATGCAACCTGTGTCCATATGTCCGTTAACACCAGATCCGAGCTACGAAATAAGGAGACAACGGTCATGATTCCAAAGTTCAATACGCTAATTAGGGAGCGTTTCTTCTTAATACACTGCTCAAAGCTTTGGAACAAACTTCTAAGAGCTATCAGAACTTGTTGCACATTGCGTTTATTTAAGATTTAGATAAAAGATCATTTAACCGTTCAAAATATGATAATAATGTTTCGAACAGCACAGTCCTTAGATAACGCTTTTGAGAACGGAGTTAATAGTGCCTGAAAATGCATGTGGTCAAGTGCACAAAGTGGTTATATTTTGTTGGCCCGCAGCACTTTATTCTCGTTTTTTTCTCGTGTGCGATGGACTTTCATGTGACTGCTAAAAACTTGTCAGACGATAGAACAAGAGGAATGTAACTATTTTGGACTGCTACGCGATACACAAATTTTCATTTTGTGCTCACATTTTTTAAATTTATTATACCATGATATGAAACTCCTGTACCATTATTTGCTCCGTCCCTACAGGGAACGGTTTCTCGCATCGTCGAGCCTTATACAATTTAGTTATTTATTTATTGTACGGTTTGGTTTTACCCGCCTAACAACCGAAAAGCCAGGTTCTGGTTTCGTTTCGCCTTCTGGTTTCGGCCACGCATATTTTGTTGTAGATCGTCGGTCTGCTTGCCTCGTTCAGAGATCATCGGCTCTACCGTGTCTAATTATTCTGCCGACTAAGTTCCGTCTTCTGACCGAATTGTGCGACTAACTGTGGACCTACCGAGGATCGTGATTAACCGAAGGTCAGGTACCACATCCTTACTTTATAGACTGGGAGTTCTTTATCGGAAGCAAGCCTTTTTAGTTTGGCCCTTCTACCACATGGTTGATGACCCCGTTTCCTTTTTCTTGTATCCTCAGCAGGTTTATGCATTTACTATGTCTGACCACACTTCCCGCTTTGCCAATCTAGAAAAGGTTGTTGGTCTCTCCTTGCCTGCCTTCGATTCATTTAATCTTCATGTGGTGTTTTTTTTACAATTGAAAGCCCTTTTTCGCACAAGTCGCATTACTTTGCAGTCATTAATCTTCTCACATGTCATTGCCCAGCCTCCTGCCCACTTCGCAACTGACCTTACAGATTTTCTCTATCGGGTTCCAACAGACAATAAGCTGGAAGCCGCAGTTCTAAAGCGCACCACGGTTTACGACGAAGCTGTGCTGAGGCCTGCGGTGTTAAACTAAGCGATCGAACGCCGTCACGACTCCTCCTGCGCATGCGTACTTTGGTTGGTTCCTCTACATAGGGCGCCAAAATTCTGCGACAGCTCTGGACGAAAAGTCTTTCAACGAACGCCCCCAGTTCTTCTAGCTGTGTTCCCAGATGCTTTGTCTTTGGACAAGCTGGCCGAGGCGGCAGACAAATTTATGAGTACTTTCATAAAAACGCAGCATGTCACTCAGTTGAGCCGATCGCTAACGCCGATCAAAAGACTGACTCGATTGAAGCCATTTCCAAGACCAATCAAAGCGGGAGCTCGTTATCTCGAGCGTTAATCGCTACCGTGGTAGAAGCCCTAGAAGCCGCTCTCGAAGTTCAACTGGTCATTTCTGCTAGTACCATCACCGTTCTGTCGATGATGCAAGGAATTCTCGCCCTGGTTGTAAGCATCCGAAGGCATTCTACAAACCGCAACAAGGAAACATTCAAGACAGCCGGGGTTGGCGACAGCTGCGTCTGGTCACTCTTAGAGTCTCCTACTTAACGTACAGGATTCCACAACCATATTGAACTGCTTGGTTGACACCGGTGCCAAGATCAGCTTTATTCCTCGTGCTGCAGAGTAGGGAACCCACTTTCAACCGGGCTGACATTACAGGCGGTTAACAATACCAAGTTCCATACATACGGCCGGAAAAGGCCAACTTCCCCACTAACAAACACCAAGTTTTTGCTCAGTTACACATGGCCGGGCCGAGTACGATGCTGAACGAAGCTTTTACTGAGAGAAACTGAGATTTCCCTTAGTAAAAGCTTGGTGTTTGCCGCTGACAGACAGGAGGCTTCCAAAGCTTGCTATCCACCGCTGAGAGCTACAGTTTACCAAGATCAGCTGATTGCGTACAGCGTATGCATACAACCAGACACAGACAGTACGCATATAAGAAAGTACACGAAGCGCTGCTTTCGTAGCCTGCTGCCTAACCAATGACTTTACGAGGGGATACGTATGTATTTCATATTTAATACAAGGGCTGTTCTTCGTATTGATGAAGCAATACTTAGGTTTTGCTCAGTAGATACGAAGGATTTTCCTAGTGAATACGAAGGCTGTTCTTCGTACGGACCGAGAACTGCGGAGAATTTTCCTAATCAAGTCAACGTTTTTCGTAAGAACGAGGCAATACGAAGATTTCGCCTAGTCTAAAGGAAGGCGTTCGTTGCTATAAACAAAACAATACGAAGGTTTCGTTTAGTCTACAAGGAGGTTTTCTTTCGTATCCGTGTGGCAATCGGTAGCTTTTTCCTAGTCGACAAGTAGGCTTTTCTCCGTATGCTTGAGGTAATACGAAGGCTTTTCATAGTCAGTACGAAGCTGCTTCTTATTATCCAGCAGTTCACGTAACCAAGCGACTGGAACGGCCGCACGTTTCACTTTGATTTTGCAGTCAACCGCATAGGAAATAGCGAGGCACCAGCAATGTGTCCATTAAACAACGAGTATGCAGTAAATTGTAATCTACGCACGCACTGCCGTACTCTTCTCAACAGGCGCGATTCCGAAGTTAACACTTCACTGCTTCACAAAACTTCTAGCCCAACTAAAGGATAGCAAAGAACGGCTGTAAACTTGAGAAAATAACGTATTAAGCGTCATCAACAAACACTGTACAACTACCGCGTAACTTGGCTGTATTTATAGGTCCCTTACTGACCTTTGACTTCTAGAATTGGAAGTTCAGCTATCAAGGCTAGTGGTTCCTCATGGCCTCTGCCGAAGTGTCATGTGGCTTTCAGTCACGTACAGAAACTAAAACATTCCAGAAGGTTCCAAATGGATTCGATAATTGTTAGTACTCGATTATTCGTTAAACTAATGGAATTTCTAGGCAATTATTGCTTCCGCCAGCACCACCTCCTGAGATATCTACCGAGGCATACGATGAAAGCCTTACGGTATTCGGGACGATGCCCACTGCCTCGCGGCTCATTTCCATGGCAGCAGTGCCCGGGAACTGTGTCCCGATGTCCATGTTCCGGAATTTTTGCTCAACTGTGTTCAGGTATCCACGGCTACTTTTGGCAAGTTGATGCTTTACTCCAATAAGTAGAACAGGAGTTCGGAAGGCCTTGCGCGTTCCGGTTGGCACCATATTGGCCAAAGCTGGCTTGCATGCCTTGCTCAGATCTGTGCGCTCACGATCACGTCATACAGGACATTTCCGCGCTTGCTTTTGACCGTCCCTGGCGTCCATTTCGGGTGGTCTTCCCGATAGTCACGCACTAGCACTTTCTGTCAACGTGTAAACAATCGATTCTTTGCTCCACGCCGCCGGTCAAAATCCTGTTCTATTATTTAATAAAGGATGCCGAGGGTGGTCGGATGGCGTCGAAAGGCATGCGGAGCTTCCGGTTCATCAAAGCCTGTGCGGAAGAAAAGCCGCCCGACAATTGCGGATTCGGTATCCATCGGTAAAGAAAAGGGACCAGGCAACGACCACCTACTTACGTCCCTCCTTTTTTGAGTTGTCGAGAGCACGCTTGAACCTACAGACAAACCTCTCTGCCTGGCCATTTGCCTCTTTATGAAAGGGCGGCGAGCGGACG
The DNA here is from genome assembly GCA_944474145.2 of Dicrocoelium dendriticum. Classification (NCBI taxonomy): domain Eukaryota; kingdom Metazoa; phylum Platyhelminthes; class Trematoda; order Plagiorchiida; family Dicrocoeliidae; genus Dicrocoelium; species Dicrocoelium dendriticum. Next base: position 10,394,664 of record OX104067.1, on the reverse strand, counting down.
TGGCGGAAGGCGCACTGCTTGCAGAACTCCGTAAACGTGGCCGAGGTGATCTGTGTGCCTTTGTCAGTTACGATTGTTTCAGGACAGCCGAATCTGCCAAAGGTCTGGCGCAGTTTTGTTATAGTGGCATCAGTGGTTGTGCTATCCATCAGCAATACTTCAGGCCACTTGTTGCATGAGTCGACTATAATGAGAAATCTGCTGCCGTTGGTCGGTCTTGCAACGTCGACATAGATGTGGCAGCGTGGCTTAGTAGCCAGTAACCATGAATAGAGTTCTGCTTTTGTAGCGCTTTCAAGACACTGGCGCACTTTTGGCAGCGTTTAGCTATTTCTTCTAGCTGGTTGTCTGTGAAGAGCCAGCATACATCACTGCGGGCATGCGCCTGCATCCGGTTGATCCCAGGATGCCCGGCATGGAACTGCCGAATAATGCGCTCCTGAAGTGCCTTAGGGATAACCATTCCGAAAATAGTATGCACCCGTTCACCATAGAGAGCGAGTGGCTCCTCTGGAACCATGGTGCAACTTGACAGATGGACCTAAACATGGCCAACGTGTTTTGTGAAACGATGTAAATTTCATGGGTACTGTGTCTCTAAGCTTTCCGGTTCGTGCAGCTTCTGCGGTAACTGGTAGACCGTGCAGTGCATTACTTACCAGACAGTTGACGCCAGGTTCGATCTCGGCCGAGGCAATGATTGTGTCCTCATGTCCTTGCTGTGGGGCATCAATCAGACATGACAGTGCGTCCGTTTGTCCAATAGAAATTATAAACTGGTAGTGGATCTCGAAATCATAACACATTAAGGTAAGAGCCCAAAGTTGTAGCCGGTTGGATGTGTAGGCTGGGATACCTTCTTCGAACCAAACATAGCCAGCAGGTACTTGTGGTTTGTCAGAAGTTTGAAGTGGTGGCCGGATAGCATTTTGTGGAAATGCTTGACCACGTACACTATGGTTACTGCTTCTTTCTCAGTCTGGCTGCAATTCCTCTCGGTCTTCGTAAGTGTTCTGTCAGCATGGGCGATTGCTTTCCGAGTTCCATCGGTGTACGGGTGTGAACGTACTGCGCAAAGCCCATGGCTTGATGCATCTGTGGCTGGGACAAGCGCTTTAGATGTATAGAAAGGAGTTAACAGCACGTTTAAGGGCAGAAATATCTTGACCTGTTCGAAGGCATGCTGGCATTTTGATGTCCAAGTCCAAGGTTGAGCTTTGGTAGTAGCTTGTTTAACAAGGCATGCAGGCGGTGCATCTCAGGCAAGAATGCGCCTCAATGGCTGCTGAGCCCAAAAAGGGTACGCAATGAATCTGGTTCCGTTGGTGGATGCATTTTCCTAATGGATTCTACGTTTTCTGGATCTGGCCGTTGTCCACCGGTCAAAAGGATAAAACCGAGGTATTTTATGTTCGGCGTGAAAAATGTGCACTTAACCTCACGGGTCCGGAAACCGTGTGACTGTGTACTACTGAGCACTTCATCCAGACGATTAAATAGCTCTGCTGGTGTTCGACCCATCACTATGCTAACATCCAGCTATGTGGAGGCACCAGAAACGCAGGCTAGCATATTATTCATTGACTGTTGGAGGATTGCTGGCGACTGTTTTACACCAAAGGGCAAGCGGTAGTGTTGGGATAGCCCAAGATGTGTGTCGATGGTCAACATCCACTGGAGGATAGGCATCAGATGGATCAAGCTTAGTAAACCCCTTACCACCATTCAGTTTTGCCAAGGTATATTTCGGTACGGATACTGGGTGTTGGTGGTCATCCAGCGCGGCACTAAGGACAGTTGGAAAGCGCAGACGCGTACCTTGCCATTTGCCTTCACTGCGACAATAGGTGCGGCCCGTGATGAGTCGTTGAGGGCTCTGATGAATCCGGATCGTTACAGTTGATCGAGTGCTTGATCAACGTTTGTTACGGCTGCATATGGTACCGGTCTTTTAGACTTGAACACTGGTTTAGCACCTGGTCGCCAGCTCAGGGTTACCTCGAAGTTCGTACAATGGCCCAAGCCATACTGAAAGAGGGTGACCAATTTTCGTTTCAGGGACCGTGTCATGTCTTCCACGGACGTTGATAGTGGGACTGCACGTGCACGGACTCGGTTGCAGATGTGATTCAAGGGAACATCGAGGAGTTGCAACTTTTCAGTCCAGTCGAGACCAAGATGCTTCAAATTCGGCCGGTTTGAAAGGTAGCAAGTTCCCGAATCACCCATACCTTTGAAAGCAAACTTACAAGTGAGTTCGCCCACTAAGTTTAACACATCTCCGGGTGCATTATGTGCAACTTTCTGGGACGCGACCATCTTCGCCTACTTTTTGTGATTCCATGTGCTCCTGGAAATAATCCTGATGTCCGAAGCCGTCTCTATCTGCCGGTTCCTTGGAATCCCATTGATCAACACCCCGCTAAATCGTCGTCTCAGTTTACACACCCTTTGGAATGCGGCAATTATAGACAGAGACGCTGAGCCAGCCTTCCTAGAATTTCCCTTTCGATGACTTTTCACTTCTTCAACCGGACGTGGCTGCAGAATTCCTTCTTATGCCCACGCTTATGGCACTTTTGACAAATATGACCTTTGAACCTACAAAAGCTCGCGAAATGCAATTCGCCGCCTGACGAGCATGCTGTGGGCGCTTTTTCGTAGGCCTTTTGTAGGGTATGTTTTGGTTGGCAGTCCTGGATTTTCTTTGAATTGCACGGTAGCTGGTGGTGCGAGAACATTCCGTTTGACCAGGAAGGGTCGTGTTTTAGAGTCAGCAGCCGGTTGCATTCCCCTAAGATGGTCTACAGTGTCAGACCAGGGGCCTGATCCAGCTTAGCTAAAAGCCACGTCTGGATCGCAGCACAATAGGTGATTGTAAAGCGCTGACGTAAACGAGACACTTAAACGGATCGTCTGTTAAAGAGCTATGTTTGAAACGCTCACACTCATGCTTAATCATGCCTGCAAGAGCCCCCAAGTCGTGCAATTCCTGTTAGACTATTTTCAGGCATTGAGAGCGGATACTAAACAAGGATACTTATTTACCAAAAACTTCCTTCAGCCGCGACATTACCCACTCAAACTCCAGATCCTTCGGCTGTTTGGGCAAAATGTGCTATAGGCACATTTAATGTTCACTTATTCCGAGCTAGTGGAGTAGCAATCGCACCTTCCAGGAGTAGTCTTAGCGAATGAAGACCGTCCGGAACATGTTTTCCAAGCCTTTGAATCATGCTTTGAATGTGCATCCAGAATCTGCGTCATAATTGAAATCAGTGTTTCCATTCTTGAGCAGATCAAGAGAACTTGCCTGCATGTTCCGCGTCGCTGCACCTGTGTATGCAAACGCAAGCATTGTGTCAGCTTTACGATCATATTCTTTTGTGCCTCCATTCAAAATTTCTGTTAAAAATACAGCCTTTTAAATTGTTCGGCAGAAAAAGCCATCAGCTTTCCTATTATCTCCGCCCCCATTTGTTCTATGCATCTCACTAGACGCGATTCCGAAATTGACACTTCACTGCTTCACAAAACTTCCAGCCCGACTAAAGGATAACACAGAACGGTTGCAAACCTGAGAAAATAACGTATTAAGCGTCATCAACAAACACTGTACAACTACCGCGGAACTTGGCTGTATTTATAGGTCCCTTACTGACCTTTGACTTCTAGAATTGGAAGTTCAGCTACCAAGGCTAGTGGTTCCTCATGGCCTCTGCCGAGGTGTCATGTGGTTTTTAGTCACGTGCAGAAACTGGAACATTACGGAACGTCCGCAATCGATTCGATAATCGTTAATAATAGATTAAGCGCTGACATAGTGGATTTTCTAAGCAATTCTTACTTTCTCGTAGACACTTATCAAACGCATAATCCTTGGCTTCATGGGCTTGTTTTCGTCTGAAATGGTAAGCAAATTGCCACCAATCAAATGGCGGGTTTGTGGGTCATTTGATCCTACGCGTAGGAATAAAGGCTTCGTTAGATACAGAATCAGCTTCCACAAAAGGATTTAATGGCGATTATCCAGAGCACTTTGTAGGGTAAGCGGCATAATCTGCTTGTTTAATGTGAACTAGAATTTTACGTCATTCATAAACAATATGGTTGGCACTCCCAGGTAGGTTAGTAATGCATAAACTGAAGAGAAGGGTGCCAAGCATTGAACCTTGTGGGACACCAGTGAGAACGCGGCGTCTAAAAATCATGCCGAAACCCACCGGAACACTCAGCTCACTCCCAATTGAAAATGCTGACATCCATCGTAAGACAAGTCTAGGAATCCAAATGTTTGCAACTTGTGCAAAATACGCGAATGTGGAACGGAGTCAAAGGCAATGGAAAGGTGACTTGCCAACACAACCACTGCCTTCCCTTCATCGACACGCTAGGCTGAGGCCCTGCTCACCTTCCGCCCTTAGGCGATCGCAAATTCTAAGAATCACCAAACCACTAAGGAACAATGTAAGTGCAACGGCAGATGGCACAATATATATTTATATGAACCCAAATATTTACATGTTTGTATGTGGTTCAGCAAGGATCTGGTTGTACAAATCAATAAGCTCTAAAGCCTGATGTAGAGCACGAATACTACACGACATCTGAGATTGTTGGCTACTGAATGCTATGGATATACGTCGGTGGACGTTTCTGCGGGCGACTTACAAAGATTTGCAAACACAATACGGGACCTCCTTGCCCGTGCATCCAAACACGTTAGCCATAAGCTTGTGAAAGGAGTTAAGGTGAATAATGTTTTTAAGTTACCTTAAAGAGCATTGAAAGCATACGTCCTATTGAAGTGTGAAGCATTTTTAGCACCTGGGAAGTTAATCTGAAGCGACACGTCTCTAGTCATCACCGTATCTAGTATGTACCGAACGGCCTTGCGTACGTAGCCGGCGGGTGTAGACTGAATGTACGCAGTCCATATCCTAAAAGGATAATCGTACAAGGTCTGTTACCAGTTCCCGACGCATTTCGGCACCCATTAATTTGCTCTTCCAATCGAGGAACTCAGAAACGGCGGACGCTGGTGTTACTAAATTTGTGGCATGCGTTGGTCTGCTATGCCACACCGCATGGCTCATGGTGTGGCTTTCCTTAAAATGTTTCAGGGACGCCTGTACGCCCATAAGCGCAGCTGATAGGTGTTTGTGTCATGCGCATGACATCACCAAGTAACAAGTACGTGCATTTCATCTTGCGGTCTTGTTCGCGCGTGCATAGTTCAGCTGCATTAGGTGGTGTAATGAATGGAATCAACTCTACTACAGCCTACAATAGCTCAATCACCCTGTTACCTCTGCAATGAAAACTGTCTGTGGAATGGTTTATTTTAGGTAATGGAAGCAAAGGAAACTTACGGCATGAGGCAGGTTAGTTTGAACGCCGACCTGGTTGGAAGCAGCCACGGCGGAAGCTGCAAAGTACATTAATGAGTTCATACCTAATAAGCACTTACGGTGTTCAGTATCTTCCGCGCAAGCTGTCGCCTTGGATGCGGCGGCGATGACTGCGCATACTCCGCCAAGGAGAAGTTCAGCTACTTGCTGCAGCTGGTGGCTGCAGTCGCATGCGTGCGTCGTCTTTCATTCGGCGGGTTTTCATGCACAGCTTCCCGTAGGCGAGCTGGCAGGCGTCTGAAGTGCAGTATGTAATCACTTGTCATGCACGTTACAATATTCGTTTTGGGGGTGCTCATAGGGATGGTGGAGTTTGCGTCCGTGGGCAAGAGTTGCTCCACATAGTATCACTCACCGCGGCGGGCCACGACAAAATCGCCGAGATTAATGAAATGATACCGCATACCTTTACGATGAAGAACAGTTGCAGGAAAGAGTTTTTATTCCGGAATGGAAGATCGTTGCTCCCTCGCAGCTTGGTGGTATTCATAGAAGGTATGCTGGGCAGAGTGGCATGTTGCCCAAAGTCCAGCAGTTATCTGGTGGTAATTTTGTCCACCTGGGGGACGTCGTTTTGTATGTAGTTGGCGACGCAGAAATCCCAAAGCGGCAAATCTACAGAAGCAATGGAATGCTTGCTTACTGCGTGCCTTAAGCCTGTCAATGCACAGCGCAATAAAGTTCTCATTAAACTGCCGTAGTCTCTTTTTAACTGCGGTATAAAAGTACACAAGCCTTCAAGAAGCTTATCAACAGCGTAAGCAGATGTGCTCTTCTGAAGCACCCACGCTGCCAGAAACTCTCGCGCATCGTTAAACAACTCTGGTGACGTAGTTACATCTAAAGCCCTGCTTTTATATTCTGATGGGTAGTACGTCCTTGAATCGACATCCTCGCTCTCAGGTTCCATCCGTTTTTGCGTGAAAGGGAAGCACATCACTTGATGCGATACAGATGCGCGGTCGACAGCAGACGTAAGGTTACGCTGTTGCGTCAAAGAGAGGGCTACGCAGGCAACAAACATGTAATAGGAAACCTCATCGCCTACTAAGACACTCTTGTTAAAGATGTCACTGGTTTCACAGACCAGTATTGCACCACGCGCAACAATTTGATGCAAACAAAGCCGTTAAATCCTTAAAGTGCGTGCCGAAGGCAACGCATAAGAACAGCGACGTCTAATTAACCGGCTACGCATCACCATTGCACCAAACGTAAAGTTAAGACAATTGCTAACGTAGTCGTTGATTAGCACAACGACCTTGATCAGAAAGGCGGAAGTACAGGAATGGTTAGAAACTCTAATATGCGTCTGGTCGTGGGTTCAAGGGCTTCGGTGTCCGGGGTGTAAGTGAGGCATATCAGACCAAGGAGCCGAAGGACAAATGCGATACTTCGTAAGCGACTGGAATACCAGCTTGTAAGTGTCGGAACCGGATGAACGGTGTGCTTGTGTCACATCTAGTGGCTAACTGCGCGGTACTCTCATAGCTGCCCGTAGAGGACCGAGCGCGGGGTGAATAGATGGATGGCGTAAAAACTTCCATGGGAGATGGTGGCTCTACCGATAGTGAGGACGAAATGAGAAGGTAAAGAGAAGGGGAAGCGGCAAGCATTATATAATACACTCGACCAGCACTTACCTGTTACAGTGCCACGCTGACGCACTGCAGCAACAACAGAACGAAGTACGTAACTAACAGACGTTAAATAGGCCGAAACGTTGCTTTGCTGTTTAGAACAGCAACGTGTAGCCTGATGACAATTAGCAAGTGAGTGAAGAATATCAGACAACGAGATAAATGCGTCCACCTAAACGCGCGTAAGCCTATGGGCATAAGGTTTCGGTATAAATAAGTAACTAGTTATTGTCTCGACGAAACGAAACAAGCCAGTACAGGGGTGATCAAATGGTTGACAGAGCAGCAGGAACATTAATAGTGTGGTTACACTGCATCACTGAAATACATGTTGGTAAAATACATGGCTCGAAAATTGCACATAAGTTTGTATAGGAATGATGCAGGGATAACGGGCATCATCGTTAGTGTCAAAGAGCAATGTGGCGCCGAAGCGCCGTAAGCGCACTGCGTTCCTGTTACTGAAATGTTGGGTGGAAGTTAGAATGGTTCCGGAGGTTGATCTCCGTTTTTCCGTAAACGTATGAGACCGATGGTGTGCTGGATAAACACGTCATGCAGGCAAACATCTGATATTTGGATCATTCTCCGTGTGAAGCAGTAAGCAGTGACTTTATTTTGGTGGCGGGTCACATCCGCCAAGTCGCAGTGTCGTCAAACAGACATTTGTGACTTATTAAAGGGGGAACGCTTGCCAGGGGAAAACTCACCACGTCCTGGAACACTGTCGTTGACACCAATGTAAATAACATTGCGGTGCTTGTAAGGCCTTTGCAGGACCGATTTCCTGAACGGTTAAGCACAGTTATGGTACACACGCTTTTCTGTTGAACAATGAACAATGAAGTTATACGTTGGCTCAGAGGAATGCTTAGTCAGAATTCACCAGTAACTGTTGGAAACCGCGGTACCTTTCATAGATAGACCGCGTAAATTGGGGTGCTGCGATATGCAGGTAAGGATGGAACCCAGACCATAAGCAGTATAGTTGTCGTAATAAATAACCCACGGGCCAGGTGGGCGCAGCTGGCAGGTCCACGAGAGATAACCATGGCAGCCACGTGGGACGCTCGCATGGAGAGGAAGTTTCGAGCGGTAGAGGAGCTTGCCGTTGTCTTTGGAATCTAGTACGACCGAGCGCAATAGTATAGACCACAGACAATATACATCCGAAAGGTATAAAATATGCATACCACACTGGCGAGGTGGGTGACGTAGCACTTTGTATAAAGGAACCAATTAGGTGAGGCCTTTGATACCAGGAAGGCATAATCCACTGGCAAGGTAAACGGAGCATAACGCCATGGAATCGCAAGTAAGGTGATCGCTTGCAGGGAGATGGAATTGTTTTTGTAGGTGATGTCTCGAAAGGGTTAATGAGTAGAGCACAACTGGTCAGACACATAGAGGATAAGGATCAAAAGGCTTTCTGGATAAATTGTCCACTGGCGAGGTGGAGGGAGCATAACGCCATGGCTCCGCCGGTTGCTCACTTGAAGGGAGATTAAACTTTGTAAGTGATATTCTGGAGTTAATAATGGTTTGAACCCAAGTGTTCAAACCAATGAAAGGTACGGATCAAAAAGCTTCCATAATAGATAAGCTTCCAGAGGCCTAGAATTGATGGCAGACCACACTGGCGAGGTGGGTAACGTATCCATCAGATACCGACGCCAAGCATATGAAGGATCTGGTACCAGAAATAATCTACTGGCGCGGTGGACGGAACATAAAACCATGATATCGCAAGTAGGTTGAACACTTTCAGAAAGATGAAGCTTCTTTGAGGTGACGTTCCGAAGTTGAAAATGCCTTGAACACAATCGTTCAAACCACTAGATGATGCATATCAAGGGGACAGAATGCCCAAGGTGGTGGCGTGAACTGCCCACATATGTCTATAGGTCATATTTATAGGTACGACGGTTTAGATAAGTTTATTTAGCACTTTTACGCAAGTCTCGCGGGGGACCTGGAAGGAAAGATCAAAGAAAGGAAGGACTTGGAAGATAAAAGGATTTAGGAGAGTTTGAGACCTTGAGCCTTGCCAAACAGTTTAACATGTTTTATATGTGTATCTATAAAATATGGCGACATCTGTTTGTGTGTGCCTTCTAATATTGGGGATGCGAATAGGAACCCAGTGTGCAGAAGCTTAGTGTCAGGATATGTGGAGCAAGTTATCAAAGGAAAGAAGGTGCAGTACACAGTTGTGACAAAATATGCTACCTGACTGAAGCAGTGCGTAATTAGACCAAATGCTGCAACAAGGGATCTTTGGAGATGCCAGCAAGGCAGTAAGCTTACTGTTAAATAATATGGCCCAGCGGCGCCTCAATAGACTAAGTGAGCCGAAGGTGGAGCTCTACAGTACCACAGGTAAGTCGGGTGGACAGAGATAATTGAGAGGGAAGTTTGGGATTTAGTACATAGAAAAATCCGACCTTAGTTACGAGAGTAATGGACATGAGGAGAAAAGCGTCCATTTACATAATCTATGTCGGCAGTTGAGGGGAGATGGAAAAGCGGATCCAGCGGTGTTATGAACCTGTACATGTGAGATAATGTGACAGCCGTTCCACGTAAATAGTGCAATACACAGCGTGAAAGCTACGTCGTTGGAGCGCCGTAGATAGGTGGTGTCTAGGAGGAGAGGAAAGCCAGAGCCAAACAGATAATAGAAGTAGTGAGCATATGCAGCAAATAGAAGCGCGATGAAAGGAGTATACTCAAGGTTGTGGTTCATGGGGTATAATGAGCCTCCAATGTTTACTTTCATTCATTTCAACAAGTTGTAGTACCTGTCACTACAGTAATGTGTTTACATTATTTTACTGTTGTTACTTATAGGTATCTTTATCTAATATTTATCTAATTGTTTGCATCTAACCGGGCGTTGTTATAGATTGTCAGTATAATGTTCTTTCAACGTTAACATTAATTTGTTTCCAACACTATTGTAACTCTTCTCTCTGCAGTAATGTGTTTCCGTTATTTTAAGTTTACCTGTTTTACTTATTTCATTAGTATCTTCATTCCTGCTATATATCCATCACTTAACCTTCATTTAATTCTGAGAGCGCCCACTTCAAAATGTTTCCTTTCAGTCCGTTAGTTATCTGGTTACCACAACGGAACCTGAGAGCAATCCAATGCTCGCTCTGTTCAAGTTCGTTACAAATCGTATACAAACAGAGCGCATTCCTACATCACATGCCAACGGGTTATATAATTTCTTCTTACGATCGCCATAAGCAATTATACGTATGGGTTGATTGTTCAACAAACAATTGTAATAAATCCGGTCCAATCAGATAGGTTGAAAGCATTACGAATACGCACCTTCGTAATGCGCTGTTAGCAGCGGACCAAAACGATGACGAGCCTTCTTTAACCTTCCCTAATGGCGTAGCAAAACGAAAACAAACCATCATAACTCTTCATCTACGACAAACCAAAACGAGGAATAGCCTCCGTTTCGCTCTGCCAACGACGATTTTCAAAGATGTGTGACGGAGATTTATCTTCGACGTGTGCTAGCAGGGTCTCAAGCTTGGTCTCCTTCGAAGTTTTCCTTGTGCGTTTCTCATCGCTGATGTCCAACGCCCTATCCTCGGTGTTGAGTTCCTCACCAAGTTAGGCATAATCGTGGACCTTCGTAACCGTAAATGGCGATAGGTTGTCATACCTGTCCTTTTCGGGTAAAGATATCGATTCGTTCCATCCGTCTTCGCTTAGTATTGATCGCCGACGATGTGGTTCCCTAACTACTGCTGCAGTTTCCTACGCTTTAACAAACGCCTTAAGGGCTTTGCTGAGCCTAAACACAACATTACGCACCACTTCTTAACATCGGGACCCCCAGTAACCCCCGACCTCGACGATCACCTCCAGACAAGCTTGCTACTGTTAAGGCAGAGTTCAAACATGCGTCGTCTCGAGGTCCTTCGTCCTTCCAATAGCCAATGATCGTCCACGCGTCATATGGTCCCCAAAAAGTCCAGCAGCGATTGGGAACCTGATGGAGATTACCGAGAACTAAACAATGCCACCGTCCCCCATGGATATTGGATTCCGCACTTCTATGTGCTTGCTTCCGGTCTAATGGAAGAACGATTTCCTCTAAGATTGATTTGGTGCTTCCGGTTATTCCCGACGATATTCCGTAGACCGCCATAACCACAACATTTGGTCTTTAAATAAATAATTATTCATTCTGCATTATGCGAGGCACGCCCATGGAGGCATGATCACGTAGGTTAACTGTACAGACACTTTATGGCAATTGTGACAGCGACAATAGAACACCGTTCATACGTTCATGATTGGAACCGTACAATGGTGGATAGGTGAAACAATAATTGGGCCGTCGTGAGATCGGGACCTCAGCTAATATTAGCTTAAGGATCCTGAATGATCATATATAAGATAATTTAAGAGCAAGCACGAGGGACGTTTGACGATATACTGAGTTCGTGCGTGCGTAACACAAACATCAACGGTGAGATCGTAGGGTAAATAGGTAATAGCATATGCATGAAATTCTACAAAGAGGAAACGACAATTTATGCAGATGCAGAAGTTCCAGTGTAACGAACGTACCTAAAATGGTGACGCCAGTTGACCTGCCAGTAGGAAGTTATGGGCTGTGAATCTATTCGGTGGCGAGTCACCTACGCTACATTGCAGTGTGGTTAAACGGACATTTGCGGCTTTTCAAAGGGATAAGGTTTGCCTGGCGAACACCCACCACGGTCGGAAACACGTCCGCCGATCCATTGAATGGCAAGCTGTAATTGGCTATGCTTATTATTAAGCCTTTTTTACTCGGTTATTCGCAGTCAAGTTGCCTCCTATTTTCCTTTGGCTGATGCGTTAGGCGTGAGCCTATTTCGTTCCTAGGACCTGTGCTGTCCTGATTGAATAACTCGGCCCGATTGGTAAGCCATGAATTGAATATTATTTTTGTATTTGAGGTTTTGCTCGTCTGTTGGCACCGCGGAAGTCTCTAAGGGATATCCAAAGAAATATGTTAGAGATTTGAAGGTTGAGGTATTGTCCCAAAACGAGATCTGAGGTCCTTCCGGGGTAATTTGTAAAATGGGTTGAAAGTGTAGATATCCACGGCCAAATAAACGGGCAAAGCTGGGTAAAGAGCTTCTGATGAGTGGCAAGAAAAGGAAGGTATCCAGTAGCGCAAAGTGGCCGAGCTCAATTGTTCTGGCCCTACATCGGCAGGGGAATGTGCCTCCCGAAGTCAACAGGGGAACTCCGGGCAAGAAGTATGTAAAAGAGACATTGTTTGGCGAAGTAAACTCAATTGTTCAGGCCTCAAGAAAATTTTATCGTTGCTAGATGACGAATCATTTACCCTGTCGGTAAGCTGTAAAAGCGACGGGTAAGCCTCCACTCGTTCCATCCAATTGTTGTAAGGTCGCAGCCATGGAAGATCCCTTGAGTGCTCGACGCCGTATCTGGGACATTCACGGGAAAGAACGGCAACAAACAGACAGCCATATAGGAAGACGGAAGACATGCATCTGGAACGCAGTCGAGCCATTTCAACCATAGCTGAACTAGTTTAACCTATGTCACGTAATGGTCATTTAAGTGCCTCTTATACACGTGTACCATATGTGAGTAAATACAACGAGTAGTGAGCAGAAGTGGTGCAGTAGAGAATAAAACGCCATTCCAAATTATGAATGAAGATGGAGCAAAGAGATTTTGAGGGGTACTAAAACACATGCGTACTTTGTGGGACAACAGAGGACTACGATATGTGCGGATAATAGAAAATATATCACTCAGATGAGGCAACAGGGATGCGCTGACAATCTCAACTTGGTAGGAATATAAGAAATCTGGGGGACAAACATATGTAAGTCAACGTCAAATGAGGGAGGGCTGCAACAAAAAGCAGAGGAAGGAGAGAAAATGGTAGCTAAAGCTGGTTTCACGGGGAAAAGATGTAAAAGCCAATGACATACTTAAGGTGATGATCCCTGCATGTTAATGAAATGGCAGATGAATAATGCCTAGCAAGGTAACTGAGGTAAGAGCGGCAGAGATTTGCGCGGCAACGGGTAGACAGCATGCAGAGCCAAGTACTAAGGATAAGCGGCATACATTCTTGTGACGGCAGAGCCTAAATCGTTTATGTATGTGATGTTTGAAAGTAAGCAGAAACAGGCGTATGTGCAGACGAGGCTAGGTATGAAGTCCGAGTGAGTGCAGAAAGCAGACCGTTCAAACAGAACCGGCTAAGTCTGCAAGCTGAAGCTACGCATCCAAAATAAGGTGAGAATAAATGTACTACGTATCATCGACAAAGAAGCGGTTTGGGACAAAATTAACTATATGAAGAGACAGTTAGCATACCGAGCGAAGTTCTCCGGCTAAGGAACAGTGTGTGTTACGACAGCAGAGCCTAGATGATTTACGCCTCGTATTTCTGGAAGTGATCAGAAAGAATGAGATTGGTCAAACGAGGCTAACTTAGAGCCAGGCTCGAAGAGTTATCGTTGCAATTGAAAAGGGAATGCAAACAAATATTGCGGAAATGAAAAGAATGTGGTAGGGAAGGAAGAGACCCTATTGAGGAGAAGTTGAAAAGCTTACAAAGTTCTCCAGTTATTTTGGACAGACCTTTGAATCTGCCGATGATTTATCGGTAAGGTCTCGTTAGTCGGAAAGCAGGAAACCACTGAGACGGGAGTGAAATGCCGGCTCATAGAGAAAGCCGCATATCAATCTCGCAATGCTAACAGAAAGCGTCATCAGAATGGACATGTTAAGGAAGAAAGGGAGATAATAATAAGGATGAATAATGACTAGCAATGCACTTGTGGTGAACCTAACAGAGCATTGCGAAGGGGCAGCAAAGACCATGTAGTTCTCAGAAGTACGAAAGAGGTCAGAATGCAGGAGACGGTCCAGTCGAGAACGGATAAGTCAGCAAGACGTGAGTAGGCTACAAATTAAGGCGGAAATAACAGTAATGCGTGTCGTAATAATAGTAGCAGTACATGATGAAAGGGGCGATATAAAAATCCGTTAGCATGCGTAGCGAAGACCTCAGGTTGAGAAGAACGGAAGGTTGGGACCACAAAGCCCAGCTCGTAAGCGTCTCGGTTACGTGGAAGTAGTCCGAAGGCAGCTGGCGTTTCAAACAACGCAAGGTTAGAGCAACGAGACCGGACCTCCGTCGCAACGAGACAGAACCTTAACGTGGTGTGACGGTTTGCGTACGTACCTGTCCCATTAACCCTCACTGGGTGCTGCCTCCCATCAGCTTGCGAGCTACTCCGACCGGCTTGGTCAATGGTGAGAAGTCAGCTAAACTCAGCCTCCTGGTACTCCAGGTTGAGCGTTTGAAATGAGATGGCATCCAGTACTGTTGAAATAAAAACTTGCCACCACCGCGCTGCTTTGCGGACAGGCTTCTGAAACAAAAACTTTGGACGAGGACCCTAATCGTGCTTCTGTCTGGGTCTTGGCGTATAGACGGTAGCCCAGCCTACATAAACCATGATCTTTTCTTCAAACATATACCTCATCCTGCATCGGTCGTCACTCAGATTATCAACGGTCGCTTTAACTGTTGCGTACAGCAAGGCGGATAAGCAAACACTTGCTATTGCTGCCCGCTTCTCTTCGTTCTTTTCCCATGTTCTTCTCTGACTCCCATCCCGACCCACATTACAAACCTTGCCTCTATACTTCCCAGCTTAATTGACAGCAACCGAAGTGCCACTGGACTAAAATCATATGCAGCCGCCATCCCACACAACCATCGGACGCCTATCGACAAACGTCCCCTATAAGCCCACGCTATCCCGGTTTAATGGCGACATTCAGCGTTCACGCTCTGAGAACACAGGTCAACCGACTCCACTGGCAAGCACCTTGAACACACCGGGTATTGATAATGGTTGTGTGTCCAAAACTTAAATCAGTGACCCTAACGAAGTCGGTGAATTGACTGCACCCGGCTTAGCCTCTCGGTATTGGTTACATGCGTCCGGAGACGCCGATGCAGCACTCACGGGTCATGCTGGTGTAGGTATTATTCTAAGCTCCAAGGCTGAGGCATCGTTGGTTGCTTGGATTCCAGTGAACAGCCGTTTATGTGCAGTCTGTTTGACGACATCAGCTTAGATTGCTTCACGAAGTATTAAAAAACTGTATGTTTATAAGCTCCGCTTATGCTCCCACTGACTGCAGTTCAGATGCTGCTGAGAACACGTTTCATCACAAACTCAACGCGCTACCACGGTACTATTATTTCAGACATTATAGTAATTGCAGAGGATATGAACGCACAAGCAGCGGGGCTGAGCTCTCCAGAAGCTCAGATGGGGGTAATTTTAGGCTTAACTCCGAACGGACTACCAACGGCGAGCGTCTGCTGCAACTGTGTGCGGTGCGTCAGCTGTATCTTGGTAGCACTGCTTTTGGACACTGTAGGCGCCGTAGTGCCACTTTGCATCCTCCTGGAGCTGGCCAGCGGTAGACCAGAATTGACCACCTGGCCATAAGTTATAAATGGCGTGGTTCCAACCTAGATTGCGGCTCCTATTGGAATACCCGCGCCGACCCTGATCATGATTTGTTATGCTTTATTTTCTCCATGAATCAAGCGCACCAAGCGTCTGCTCCATTTGGCAAATGAGAAATTGTCTCAGTCCTCGGTCAGGCAATCCTATCAAGACGCACTGCATACTGAACTTCCGCAGTCTTGTCCTAATGACGCTGAGCTTCAGTGGACTAGGGTCTCGGCCGCCATGCACGACGCAGGAGCATTTGCTTGTGGCACGACCCATCGTCACCGCACCAGTCACTGGAGGACAGAGAGGTCGGTAAACATGTTAGAAGATATAAGAAACCTCCCGGCTGGCTCTCAGCACATGGTGACCAGGTGGCTATTAAGCGCGAACTATAGCGGAGCCTACGTGTTGACAAGGAAGCCTAGCGGACCAGTACGGCACAAGAAATGAAGGAGGCGGCGCAACAAGCAAGTACTACAAGCTGTTCAATCTGATCCTCACTACTGGTCCCAGGAAACGAGGCATCAGTGAGAGTATCAGAGACAGCGCAGGTGTGCTGATACACAATAAAGAGCACTGTATGGCTCGTCGGGCGAAACACTTTCAAGGTCAGTCCAGGTGCTTTTCTGCTCCCGGGCCTTTTCTTACTCAGCTGATGCAGGACAAGCCATGGACGGTTAGCGTAGAGTCTACATCGGAGGCCGAAGTCCGGAATGCGGTCACATCTCTCGGTCGTTTTCGTGCCGATGACCCAGATTCCCTTCCATCTGCACTAGTGAAGGATAGAGGTAAGGTCCTCTGCAAAGCACTGACCACCATTTTCGAACGTATCTGGAGTGAAGTGTCCCGGCTAATTGGATCGAATCGATTATAATGGCAATATACAAGAAGGGCAGTCGCACAGATTGTGCTAACCACAGGGGTATTAGCCTAACGCCAGTTGCGACAAACGTACTTGCCTCGATTCTCGTTCGTCGCCTCACTGTGAAACGTGAATCTCAGCTTAGAGAAGTCCGGGCCGGTTTCCGCCCAAGACTTGGCTGTATAGACCATATATTCACTTTTGCGGCAGGTGCGAGAGCAGCACCACGCATACCGCAGACCGACACTAGCTGTGTTCCTCGATTTCAAAAGTGCGTTCGATTCAGTCGATCGATCCATTCTGTTAGAAATACTTGCGCGGAGGTGTTCCCAAGAAATATGTGAACTTCCTTCTTGCTCTATACTCGAACACTACAGGCCGCGTCATGGTCTACGGTATCTTATCGGATAGCTTTCCGACTACAACTGACGTTCGTCAGGGTTGTCCGATTTCCCCATTTTGGTTCAATTTTGTCATAGCTTCAATCATGGAGTGTTCCCTTGCGGAATCATACCGTGTAAGCGTTGAAGTGCTGCTTGGTGAAAGGTTAGTTGACCTAGATTATGCGGACGATATCGGCTTGCTTTTCGACCATATTGCTGTTGCACAACCAACCCGGAATAGCCTGTCCAGAGTGGTCCCATTATTTGGTATGCACTTCGCCCCTTTAAAGCGCCAGGTGTTGTTGTAGGCCAACCGGCCACTTTATTACCCTTGGCTCTTCCTAACGAGGAAGAGTTGGTTGCTTAAGTTATTTATTTTGGCAGCTGCATTAGCGATGGTGGGCGCTTATAAACTGACGTCAGCCGACGCATTGCAAAGGCCAGACCTGCCTATTTGAACCTGCGGACTTGTTGACGACAAAGCAGAGTTACCCTTCGTCTGCATGGTTTTGTAAAAAAGCCACTGTGAGGATCGTTCTGCTCTAGGGTAGTGCAACTTGGCGCCTTTGGTCGGAAGAACTGAGGCGGCTTTAAATCGTTGAACTGCGTTGTACGCGCAGCATTGCTGGTGTCGAATGGCACCAGCGTGTCCGCAACAATGAGGTGCGTAGGTGAGTACTAGGTGGTGATAATCATGCTAGCTCACTAAAACGACGGGTAGCACTATATAATTTGCGTTGGCTCAGGCAGGTGCTACGTATACCTACTCACCGCTTACCTAGGAGGGCTTTGTTCAGTCTACCAGGTGTAGTGTGGCGCAATGCTCGAGGTGGACAGAAGTTGACGTGGCAGCGGGAAATGAAGTCACTGACGACCAAACTGGGTGCCGTTGATCCGCCTTGTCTTCCCGGCTGGAGTCTACGTGACAAGCCTTGTGCTTGGCTGGAGACTTTACAGGACATGGATTGCAACCGACTGTAGTGACGTATCTCCGCCGTCTCCTAATCGGATAGCCTGGTTAATGTGTGGTTGTTGCTTAGATATACGCGAGGTAATGACTGCTTATGAAGCGTGGCAGTAAAAGCCGCATAGAAGCTGTCTCGCCGAAGCCGCCATATCTTTGTACCATAGCCAGCTGTTTGTGACATTATATTGTCTACACAAGGTGTAGACGCCTTGACCACGAACGTTTGCTTAGAACATTAAGGTTTTCAGTAAGTCTCTCTTCTCTCCCACTTATTATTCTTTAATTCATAGGATATTATGGTTAGTTGGCAGCAGAAAATCAGTTCAAACATCTGACGTATTGCGGTGGTTAATTTTGCGCTGATTTGATCTTAAAGCGAAGCCAGAAAATTAGCCCGTCTTACTGAAAAAGAAATGCAAAAACAGTGAGCAAAGTAAAAGGTTCTGTTGAAGAGAAGTGGAAAGGCGAACAATATTCTCGAGGTGATGGGAACCGTCCGTTTGGTAGACGAAGTGCCGCGCAAATATCCCAAATGCTTATCAATCAAGCCCTTAGGGAGAAAGCCTTTGTCGACGCCTACATTGACGAGACTCTTTTGGACAGTTCCAAGCAGCAGGATCATCTATCACAACTTGGATCCATTTTTGTTAGGCTTTGCGTAGTGCGACGTTACGATCAAATTTGATAAATAAATTTGACAAAACGTCTGGTGATATTTTGCGACACCAAATGTTTGCAACAGCTTTAGCATACTCATCGAGAAAACCCTTGCGATTTCAGAGTACCTAGTGCTGCAATCCCTCAAAGTGTTCTGTCATTTTGTCGGCATGATAACTTACTACAGTTGTTTCATACAAGATTGCTCCGGGCTAGTTCAGTCAATGACCGATTTACTTAAAGGCAGGTCACGAAAATTTGTGCTCACTCAAGAAGCTGTTGATGCAATCAACCAAGTCCAGCACGCGTTGTCCACCGCTACCGCGCTTAGTCCGATAAAGTCTGACGTCGGCACCACTCATCCTCAAATCTGATGTATCTCCGGAGGCCCTTTTGGCCGTTATCCAGCAGGTACTCAGCGGCCAATCTGCGCCGATATCCTTTTTCTCTCACAAACTTCCACCAGCAAAGACGCAATATAGCACGTTTGGTTGAGCACTTTTAGCTATCTACCTCGCCATCAAACATTTTTGGCAACCGTTCGAGAGTCACACATTTACCATCCTCACAGACGGTAAAACCCCTGCCTTTGCTTTCATTGGTCAATCCGACCCTTGCTACCCAAGAGAAATTGGACAGCTTGGAATTTATCACGATGTTGTCGACCGATATTTGCCATGTCGATGCGGCCAATACTGACCCACAGATGCCAAGTAAAGTACATAGCATCAGAAAGTTGCACAGCAGACAAGCAACATAAAAGCCAAAGGAGCACAGATGAAAGGAGCTAAAGAGTTGGTGCAACTGAGGTCCAATTCATCAAAAGTTGTAAAGCTAAATATCTAGCCCTATTGCTTCAATGCAATAATAAAACTTACATACGTTAATCGTCAGTACAATAACTATGTTAAGGAAGTTAGGAAGCAATAAATAAATGGTATATACTCGGTAGAAGGAGGCACACAAGAGTAGGCATGACCAAATATACCTACAAGCGTAGCTGCTTTGGAAACGTAAAACGCGTTGTTAAAATAAAGTAAAACCAAAATTTTCGTAGTTTATACACTTGAGAAGTTCGTCAGATAATAGTGGGATCCAGGAATATTATGACGCTGGTTTGCGAAAAGGTCCAGGTTACTACTATGGTGGCAATAGCCAACGTTTGGCCTGATTTCGACATGTCATTATCCATGGTTTCATGAGCACAGGTGCCAAAGCAGGATCTCGGTACAAGCGTTTCTGATTAAGGGTTGCTGTAATGCTTGACATACTATCATCTGGAAAATAGCTATGCAGCAATGCTTAAATAAAAAGAAAGCAAAGCTTTTGCATAGATTCGCCGCTGTTAAACATAGACAGACGGCCAGCACACATCCAAAAAGGCGCTAGATGGAAGTTGCGTCTTATAGGCAATCGTCAGTAGCGCGCACCCGCCAAATCCTGCCAGACGCGGACCCCCGACCTTACTTTTGCCCATGTCTAACTGATGGAGACCTATACAAATACCAAAGGAATCACTCCACTGCTTACAAATTATTAGTAGTCGCCATAGAATCCTACATGCCACCTCGGTTAATGGCGGCTTGCATAGAAAGTCGTTGCGCTGGTTGCCAGCACCGTCCTCTGCATATCAGCAACACGCAAGCGTGTGAAGTTTTAGCCTCGCAATATCGCAGTTAGCCATCAGTAATGGCGGTCTCGCTACAAGTGTTTCCGACTAACAGTTGATGTACTGCTTGACATAATATTATCTGGAACAAAAGTTAATAAGCAATGCTTAAAAGAGAAAGAAGTGTTTTATTCGCGACAGTACGAGACATGCATGCATAGGCATGATCATGGCGATACAACAAGGACTGCTTAATGTAGTAACGACACAAGTATATACGTAGCATATGGATCCATATGTTACGTACGATGAATGTGTTGTGTTGTTCTGTTGCTTGAATTTGTAGATGTGATGTCGTATTTGTGGTTGTTTTTAGTCAGGCGTAGGAAGCAGAGAAATGAAATCTTCCTATTGGATGCCTTACGTCCGTGGATTGGGTTAGATCAGCCGGCTACTTACGAACCAGTGATTTTAGTGAGCGGCGAGCCATATCCGCTACGTCAGAGTGTCGGTAAACGGATATTTGTGGCGTTTTATAGAAAAGGCGTTTGCCACGTGAAGACCCACCATGTTCTGAAACACTGCCGCCGAACTATTTGCTGGAAGTGGGTAAACCAGTACTAATCAGCTGACGCCACGAAGAGGTTCCTCGCCAAGCTAGATGAATGTGTTATTCTTACTAGAGCTGGGCGCTGCACCAGCAATTCTTAAATTTGCTCGCAAGGATACAAGGCACTCTTGTCTTCTGAACTGCACTTCATCATAAGCATCGCTTTCATTGTTTAAACGCTACTCTGTGTTGTCCAGAACATGGTGCTTCATACGCCCGGGAAACAAAGACCACAAGAATGCTCGCGCAATAACGGAGAGCAGACGGAGCATAATTAACTTAGCAGAACAAGACGACGACCGGGCATATGCGACGTCCGTCAGTTAGGTGGAACCAGCAGAACGGAGAGGATATGTTTGGAGAACGTAATAATTAACACAAGACCGCCGATATTGCAAAAACCCGGTTAAACGCCAAGCTCTGTGTGTTGCGCCCACGTTCACGCAAAGTAAGAGCCTTCAAAAGACAACCGGGTCGCTCACAATGCGAGGCGCAGAAGCTTGGTTACGTGGGTGTACTGGGCGGGGAAGACCTAGTCACGAGGCCACCAAAGTGCTTGGAGGTCTCGCGAGCGGAAACCCGAAGTGCTGCTCCGTCGTGGGAAGTAAAGGTAACTAAGTAATCTATTTTGGTGTGGGTATTGATATAGCCTGCGTCGACGCTAATAAAATTTTTCCCTCATTGCCGTGCGCTTTTCGCTAAAATAAGACGGGAGAAGTGGGCCGGCATGAGTTTAGCGGGATAATCGGCTGGCTGGGTGGACAAGGTGGCAAGTAAAAATTTTACTACTTTGCGCGAAGAGAGGAGAAAAGCGATGATGAGATTGGTGGATGTTTTTTGGCGAATGCGTGCATTTTGTCTGGCTTGGTAGGGGCTCCATGTATCAAAGAAGCTGGAAGCATCCCACTTAATTGGAGAGCGTGTTTTTATTAATTAAGCATACAACACACGACAACGACCCGCAGGTCCTGTGCAACAATTAAAAATCCAAATTTCTAGGGTACACGGTGGCAGATCAGATATCTTGAACACTTAAAATCGGATAATGCTAAGACAGCGGTGCCTCTGGCAGCATTCGTCGCCCCTGGAATAATTATTTTCGACGTACAACGTTTGGAAACACATAAGCCAATTTAGCAGCCGCAGAAGGTGACTTCTGTTATTAGGCTGTATTACAAAACCTGGGTTCCCAAACCTGGAAATTTATCAGGTTGGTAAAGAAATTGTTCGAGCGGATATTCGTATGGGTGCGCTCAACATTTATCGCATTTTTATAATAATACTACTAACAATAATAATGACTAAGTTCCCTTACCTATTTGCCAGATAAACTTCAAGGAAAACAAGATAGTAAAATTCGTGTCAATATTCACATACGTCTCAAGTCGCAAGGAAATAACGTTGTGCGCACTCCTTATGAGACATTTTTGTCGTCGGTGAGTACTGTGGTAAAGTTGTTAGTGTTGCAGTCACTTAGGAATGACACGTCGGACAACGTTTGTCAGCTTAGAAAGAATCTGTTTGAACAAAATACTATGAGCTGGAGGTTGCGGAATTTTGTGCTGATAACACGAACACACCTTCCGGTGTCGTCAAGAGAAAAAGAGGAAATAATGTATTTGCGAAATTAAAATCTTATATTAGAGAAACATTTGCGGGAATGAGTTGCGTGGCTCACATTTTCCACAACAAACTGCAAACGCCAGGTGACGGTTGGCTTATCGATGTCGAAAGGTTTTTGGCGAAAATTTCTTAGTACCTTACACTTATACTGTTCGTGTTGAAGAACTAACAGAATTCGGTGACTCTACATTAGCGGAATACCAGCGTGTTTTAGGATACAGGAAAACCAGTTGGCTTTCACTTATGCCAGCACTGGAGATAGTCTAGAAGGTCTTTTGGGCGTTGTACTCCTATTTATGTCTCGAGAGAATTGTCCTGCTTTATTACAATAGTTCTTCAAAATCCTTACCCTGAGCTGTGGCCCATCTGTATAGACAACATCTGTCATTTCCACTTTACTGTACTATTAAGGAACAAAATAATTCAGCACTGAAAGTGTCATCTGTAATGCCCGGATCCCGGCAGCATTGCAAGGACAAGAGCAAAAACAGCTTTGTTTCAAAAGTATTAAAGGTTCGAATTGGCCAATCCGAACAAGCGGGTCCCGTCAGCAAAACCGCTTGATGAATATTACCATAAGTTTTTACGACACTTGCTTCGAGTATCCACAGGAAAGAATAAACCGATATCATGCACTGAGTGGCTTTACTTGGATGGCATTGGGCCAACCAACATGCTAGGAGAAAGTTAAAGCAAGCGTCAGCCTGCTGAGATTTGCACTCCCAGACCTCGAAATCAAGGACAAGGATCAGGTTGCCGAAGGAAAAAGCACGTGTAGGCTTGCATCAGCGGACAAGATTTTTGATTAGAACTGGAACTAAATGTACGCTGATGTACGGTTGGTAGGTGCTTTCCCTTTTCCAAGCGAACTCGGTCCCATATGAATAAGTAGGAAAAGTATTTAAGTCATTTTTCGTATCCCTGGGACTAATGCTCTTACTGGAAGAATTAATTCGCAAGTGCCCCCTGTAGGGCCAATGGAACAATGGTTCCTTACGAGTAAAATAGCTAATGCCTGACAGGTTCCGTAGAAGGGCTATGGGGAAAATACGAAATATAAAATAATTGTTAGCAAAAATGGGTTTACACAGTGAAATCACTGAACGATATACTGTAAACCCAAGGTAAATCCATGCAAAATGACGGCAAATTGAATGTTGTTAAGTATGGTGTCTCGTTCTGGGGTACACATGCAGGAGTTGAAATATTTGAAACGAAATCTAGGCTATGACCGCCAGTGAAAACTCTTACAGACACTTGTGCTTATCCATGCTTATTGGGTCGTGTAGGATGCTGCAACAAACTTACAGCAAGAATAACCCCAGAGTTGCGCTCTGACAGCGTGAGAGCACATATGAAAGATTCCGGAAGGGCGTTTCACGTTCTGCAAACTCGCACAAAATGCAATTCCGACGGCATTCTAAACGACCTTGCTGCCGTTCCAGCTTGTTATATTGGCCTCACACATAGCGCTCAGTGGATGAGCTTTAGCAAATGGCGTCAAATGTGGTTAGGCACACTTACAGTATGGTAAGCCGAAATGTAGTTTCTGCGCAAGCGCTGATATGGCCTGCTAAGGACCCCGAGCATTCGAAGCATTCGTTCATACATCAAATTATACAGACCCTTGACCCTATTGGTTGCTAGGATTTGGGTTATCGCCAAGGCGATGAGGCCACAGCTCAGGCATGGCTGCGAAATCTGTACTGTGTTCCACATGTGGCCGCACGTTTGAGCCGAAACGTTGTGGAAAATTTGAAAGGCTAAATCGTCCGAGTGCATGCTACCTTAAGGCTTACATGTTGGATAACCCCCCATGACGCCGATTTAATCTAATTGGAAACTCCAAGGTCATCCGTGACAAAACTCTCAGCTACTTCTAGCCAGAAGACGTCTGAAGCTCCTGCTTGCCGTTTGTAGAAATGAACCAACATGTGCCGCAGATGCAGCACTCTACATTTGTTCAAATTGAATCGAACTAGGTTCTGGAAAACACAGAGTAGCGTTTACACAATGAAAGCGATGCTTATGATGAAGTGCAGTTCAGAAGACAAGAGTGCCTTGTATCCTTGCGAGCAAATTTAAGAATTGCTGGTGCAGCGCCTAGCTCTAGTAAGAATAACACATTCATCTAGCTTGGCGAGGAACCTCTTCGTGGCGTCAGCTGATTAGTACTGGTTTACCCACTTCCAGCCAATAGTTCGGCGGCAGTGTTTCAGAACATGGTGGGTCTTCACGTGGCAAACGCCTTTTCTATAAAACGCCACAAATATCCGTTTACCGACACTCTGACGTAGCGGATGTGGTTCGCCGCTCACTAAAATCACTGGTTCGTAAGTAGCCGGCTGATCTAACCCAATCCACGGACGTAAGGCATCCAATAGGAAGATTTCATTTCTCTGCTTCCTACGCCTGACTAAAAACAACCACAAATACGACATCACATCTACAAATTCAAGCAACAGAACAACACAACACATTCATCGTACGTAACATATGGATCCATATGCTACGTATATACTTGTGTCGTTACTACATTAAGCAGTCCTTGTTGTATCGCCATGATCATGCCTATGCATGCATGTCTCGTACTGTCGCGAATAAAACACTTCTTTCTCTTTTAAGCATTGCTTATTAACTTTTGTTCCAGATAATATTATGTCAAGCAGTACATCAACTGTTAGTCGGAAACACTTGTAGCGAGACCGCCATTACTGATGGCTAACTGCGATATTGCGAGGCTAAAACTTCACACGCTTGCGTGTTGCTGATATGCAGAGGACGGTGCTGGCAACCAGCGCAACGACTTTCTATGCAAGCCGCCATTAACCGAGGTGGCATGTAGGATTCTATGGCGACTACTAATAATTTGTAAGCAGTGGTGTGATTCATTTGGTATTTGTATAGGTCTCTATCAGTTAGACATGGGCAAAAGTAAGGTCGGGGGTTCGCGTCCGGCAGGATTTGGCGGGTGCGCGCTACTGACGATTGCCTATAAGACGCAACTTCCATCTAGCGCCTTCTTGGATGTGTGGTGTCCGTCTGCCTTTGTTTAACTGCAATGAAGCTATAAAAACCAAATAACTCCAACTACTTCTTACGAATATTCAGCTTTGCCTTGTTAGCCTAAATGCCAACTCGAGTTTTAGTGGCCTGCAAAGAAAGTGGTTTTTCTGCTTGCTTCCTGTCTATTGCACGTTTTAACATGCAAGACATTTAGGATGAGCCGCTCTGCATCACAGATAGATATCAATCATGGCGTTCCGCTGCCGTGACCCATGGCTCAGTGACATATCGCTGACTCGCAAGAGTACGGTCGTGGGTTCGATTCCGGAGGGATTTGGTGGGTGCGCGCCACTGACGGTTGCCTATAAGACGCAACTTCCGTCTAGCGCTTTCCTGGATGTGTGCTGGCCGTCTGTCTATGTTTAACAGCGGCGAATCTATGCAAAAGCTTTGCTTTCTTTTTTATTTAAGCATTGCTGCATAGCTATTTTCCAGATGATAGTATGTCAAGCATTACAGCAACCCTTAATCAGAAACGCCTGTACCGAGATCCTGCTTTGGCGCCTGTGCCCATGAGACCATGGATAATGACTTGTCGAAAGCAGGCCAAACGTTTGGCTGTTGCCACCACAGTAGTAAACTGGACCTTTTCGCAAACCAGCGTCATAATATTCCTGGATCCCACTATTATCTGACGAACTTCTCAAGTGTATAAACTACGAAAATTTTTATTTTACTTTATTTTAACAACGCGTTTTACTTTTCCAAAGCAGCTACGCTTGTAGTTATATTTGGTCATGCCTACTCTTGTGTGCCTCCTTCTACCGAGTATATACCATTTATTTATTGCTTCATAACTTCCTTAACATAGTTATTGTACTGACGATTAACGCATGTAAGTTTTATTATTGCATTGAAGCAATAGGGCTAGATATTTAGCTTTACAACCTTTTGCAAGTTTAGCAAGTGCAGTGACATTCGGCGGTAGGTTAAGTGTTTGGTTTGGCGCGCAAGACATCTAGAAACATCTCGCTTTGTCTCACCAATATTTGGCCACCTTACATATACCGTACCTAACACTGCGTTGCCACTGCTGAATCATACAGTGGAGCAGTATACTTAGACGTTGCCGTGGCATGCGCCTTAGGTGTTCTAGCAGATTTGTGTGCAGTTGGCTTGCAGTAGTTCCTATACACGCATATTCATAATTATTGTGAATGCTTTCGTGAAAACACTTAGTACTCTTGTCCATGAGAATTTTCTTTCGGATACACTACTGTTGAACAGATCCCGAGGGTTATTCATTAGTTAGTGACGTCAGGAATTCAAATGAAGTGTCTTTTATTTATAATATCCTTATCGACTTAATCCATTCCGCCGTATATTTTGAAACTGATTTTGGCATATTGTGAAACCGGTGTTTCACTAATGGTTTTGGGTGTCCACTATTCAACAATTACATTACTGTCTACCTGCAAGCGATGTTCCCAACTTACTCCTCTGTGCACATGGCCTTATCTCTGTGAAACATAGAGATCAGAATCGTACTGCCGTGACCAATCTGTGTTTCGGTGGACGAGCTATCGGTTTGGAAGCTAAGCATGTTTGCAAACAGAGCTGTCAAGAAATGGTGACGCGACACTCCACGGTAACTGATTTCAACTTCTTCTATCTTCTTTTATCTACTTTATGTTCAAAAGGTGCCATGCACTTGATACCAACAACTTTGGCCACTTACTGGAGTTTGTCAGTACTATGTACAAATTAGTGTACATTGACGGCCTAATGATAACCCCAAGTTCTTGAGTGCCTACTTCCGCCTGAAACCCGAGCCAGAACAATATACGTCGCAATGTCTTACGCTCTGTTGTTTCAACCACCTTAATCTTCGGGCACTCCTTAAGTTAGGCGCTTAAGCCAACTGGCGTTTTATAATACCCAGTGCGTCTCATTTCGGCACCTTGGTCAGGGGAATGCTAACGTTAACATAGACCATCGTTTCGTCTTCGTTTCACACGAACGCATGTCGGTTATTTTCAGACGTATTCCTTTACCCTGTCAACAGCTGAAATATACTAACGATTGCATGTAGACCAGTAAATGCAAGCTGTTGCTAACCATGTAACCAACACACAATTAACGCGATACATTCTCGCATAGTTTGGTGCAGTACCTCGTGCGTTGCTGTCAGGTGCTGATGCTAACCTCCTCATTAAGGTCGATCAACTGCAGTTAACCGGGAATTCGGCCACACCCACTGAAAACTAACGCATTGTTCTATGGTAGCGCGTTATGGAGCACCGCGCCCATCAATTATTACCCGTGGCCGCTAGTTTCCACACCCGCGCACGCGTAGACACCGCCAAGTCTGGGTCACACCACGTAAGGTTGACGGACATGTCTGGTAGTATGCATGCAGCTGGTTTCAGTGTAGGCAATCGATCCTGTCTCGTTGTGGAGCGCATGTAACTTCCGGTCGTCTGCGCGCAACGGTGATAATTAGGAATGCGGGTGCAATATCACCGACCTCAGTTCAGTGTTGTGTGTTTTGTTGCTGCACAAGTGAGTGGGTGGGATTTACAGTACCTCTGCGACCATCCATAGATGCCTCGTGCTAGTCCGCACCGCACCTTATCGCGGTTGAGCTCACGTTCACCTCCGAGTGTGCATCACGTAGTTTGTTGGCTGTTCGCAAAGCCTACCCGCTCAACCAACGGATACAAAGGTTCTGAGTACAGTGCACTGAAGTGCAATCAGTCAAGACGATGTGTAAGCGCTTGTGCGTGTGCGCAGCTTTAGATTCAACTTGAGGTGATTGTGGTTCAACAGAATAATCTTAAGTTAAAGCTTGCTTTCCTTATGGATTCTATTTACTTGTAATATGTATAGGATTTGGCTGTTGGTTTTGGGAGCTTCTGGTTCTAGGTTAGGATTGCTGCATGAGTTTTCTTACGAGGACGGTGTTTAGTAGACGCGATTTGAACGACTCGGTTTTGGGATCACTATTTAGTAGGTCCAAGTTGATGTCGAGGCATTTACCTCTCCCTTAAACAGGCAGTACGTGCTGCGCATTATTTCTCAGCAAGTGCAAGCAGTATAAGGCAGATGTTGATGGTGGTCGGTTGACTACTTCGATCGTCAGCGATTGGAAGCCACGGTGAAGTTGACGCAAGTGCACTTATGACGAATCATCGTCGTTGCGTTCCGTTACTTGTTGCACGGTATGGCTCTTGAAAATGTCCTTATTTGTGCTACATTTGACCCTTAAACGTTTCAAAAACATATCTATGCAATGAGTTTGCCACTTACTCACTGATATTTTGACCTCGATGCCATGGAACCGTCACTGCTGTGATAGTGAAAGCCGGAATATAGTCACCCGGTACTTCCTGACCGTCGAAGGCGCCAGGAGCGAGTAATGCTATTTTGATAGTTTAGCTACGGTAACGCAGCCAGGTGGTGATAGACGACGCTATAGCAGACGTACGAGCGGTCTTCCAGCCGAAAAATAAGGGTCGTGTTAAGCACTAGCATAGCGTAGTGGTAGCGTGCGGGGTTTCCAACCTGGCAGCTGGGGTTTTGAATCCTTGATGCGCTGACCTTTGTACTCGCTCCAGTGACACTGCCTAGGCTTTGTAAGATACAGTGAAGCTTACAATGGTTCCTGCGCCAAGGTAAAACACAAAATTTAGGAGGTTTTTAGTGGTGCTGCGCTTGCTTATCTACAGGGAGGCTTATCCGGATTCCAGAAGCATCCTTACACCTTGTACTAGCTCAGGATTGAAACTAAGTTTACATACCTCACAGCCTATACCAAGGTGTACACTGTGAAATACGTTCCCAATACACCTATTACACCGCTTTTACTTCCGACTAAACGTGTTTCCCAGACAATCATTCCATATAGGGCAATTGGACTGTACCAACCCTTATACATTCCGGACAACTAAGTACGTTTGCTCTCACATATTTTATTACACGGACACCTAGGACTTGGCTTTCTATGAACAGTTACACATACAGCCTTATGTTTAACGCCTTGGTAGGCATTATATTTAAGCTTATGTGGGTTACTCCGAATTACGAACTTACATTTTACACTGAATTCTTTGGCTCGCTGGAGTTCCTGTAGGAACAGTATTAACCTTTCAACATTCATCGTTGCCTAGCTAAACATATAGCTAGAGAACGCAGAAGTCAGCTGCGCAGACGGACATTGGCCTGTACTACAATTCTCGCCAGCGGTGCTGTTAATGTTCCTAATAATATAGAGCTCAGAGGTCCAGTGAAACAAATGCACTTCCCAATATGGGCCGCATTTACTGGCGTCAAGTTTGGGGAATAATTATTTATTTAAAGTCAGTAAAGCTTCTTAAGAAAATAAAGTTCAGTTAACGCTAATTAATTGGTTGTACGCAAGGCATATTAGCGGAGTGTTGTTGCTGCGGACCGGCGTGCTGCTGAG
Organism: Dicrocoelium dendriticum; assembly: GCA_944474145.2. Classification (NCBI taxonomy): domain Eukaryota; kingdom Metazoa; phylum Platyhelminthes; class Trematoda; order Plagiorchiida; family Dicrocoeliidae; genus Dicrocoelium; species Dicrocoelium dendriticum. The sequence continues at coordinate 10,364,882 of OX104067.1, read as the reverse complement.
GCCTTTTGTCAGCCGTAGTACCTCCAGTAGGTGAACAGCATACATTCACGTGGTTTTAAACAGCCAGTAAACAAGTGCCAGCCTGATACATGGTTTCCCTGTGTCACGCCATCTCCGCCAACCATGTGCCAGTGTTTAGCCTGTAAGCCTAAGCGCCTAACAATGCATAGCCCCCATACGTGTCTCATTTAGACCGGTGCTACAAAGGATTTACCCCAGTTAACGGTTTTGCTGTGTCATGTGGCTAACAGGTAGCAGGAGCCATTGTGTAATTCATGCTCTCACCGCCGCGGTTACGTACCCTACATTACTGTGGCTTATGCCGCCACGTTGACCTGCTCAGCCCTCATCAGCGGTTTTACGGCGCCAGCTTCTACCTAGTTAGCCGTTGCCTGAGTCGTCCTCTGCACCCTTCATTATTGATTAGCCACCGATGACGAAGCTTTCAGTCCGGCAGCAGAGATACGTCGCCCGGCTACACTTTCTTACTGTCACATCACATATACCACGAAAGTCCTGGCTTGTATCGTTTTGATTACTTTCGGTGAGTGCGTAACTGTACCCTATGCGCCCTGCATACGGGTTGTAGATATGAGTCCACGAGGTCCATGAAAGTGTTGTACCGTGTTCACTCAGAATAAACTGCGCCTATTTAACCCGAAGCAGCCTGCGCAGACACTAAAATTTTCCTCAAGCTGTTTCCAGGCATTACTCTTCGTGGAAGCTTCGGCCACCTTTCAACTTACATTGCATCCACTTCTTTAATGGACATCGTCATTATAATGCTTTAAATAATGTCACAGAAGGCGAACGTTGTGCAAGTTTGATTTCACCTACGTTGAATTCGTCACTTGCTTGTCGCATTATTTCTGCCTGCCTATTGTCATCATGTCTCGTAGAATGGATGACGCATCCGTCTACTGCGCAAACGTTAATAATCAGGGTTAACGATTTGTAGCTTATGAGCCACTTGCAGGCTCACCCTCAAGGTCGGGAATATTGACGAATGGTTTGAACGTCCTTGCCACTTAGTGTACCATGCTCCTGTGTTCTCTTTAACCAATTCCGTCAACTGCTACTTAGTATGTGAACCGCCACGTTGGCTTTTTGATATCCTTGTACTTGCCTTAACTAGCCGAGCAGTATCATCTTGCATACACAAGAACAACAGTCATTCACCACCTGAGGCACACAGGTGAATAGCAGCCATCCGGTGTGGAAGAAATAGATACCGCCATATTTCCAGAACCCCTTCATGCTCAGGTAAGTAAGTTCATCAACCCACAACGTTGGAGAAGGTGGACTTGGTCTCTTTCAGGGTGCACACGTTCATACGCGTTCTTTTCACAGCTTACGAGGAAGCACGGCAACTAGGTGTTCAGGACTTCCTTACCAACCGACCGGATTTCACGACATATGGATAAACGTTACTTGGGCATTTATATTGTGCACAGTAAACCAGACTGCTTGGCGGTGCACTACACCAATACCTCGTGAAGCGGTATGTCAACCTTGTGGAACCTCTATGCATATGGTTTTCATGCGTATGTGACGCACATTGAGATAAACCATTCCTCAGTGCTTGCGCGTCGTGGGTATATAGCGCTTCACGCGGTCAACCTGATTAGGTGAAAATTTAAAATCCGTAAAATGGTCCGCTTTGCATTTTCAACCTTTTGTTTGTATTGCACTTGTTGACGAGTACACACTGGAACGGACGTCAAACATGCCGGGCCGAAGAAACTGAAAACAGGTGCAACCTGCAGTTACTCATCCGTAGCGTCACTAATAGCTATTCCATGCCTCCTAACTGACGCATCATTTAACTAGCTGGCTATACCAGTATCCATAACCATGCATGCTGTGTGACCTATATGTGCTTAATGGGCACCGCTCATGAAGGCATGTGCAACCAGTTGCTATGAAATTGCTAGTAGCAATAATAATGCCATTGCAAAATGAGCTAAATTGGCTAAGTAAATATGGTTCATGGAAGCGTGTAGAGCAAACAGCAGTGGTTTTGTCGGGAGCGATAAGCATGCCACTGCTTTAAGGCTAATGTAGGCACATAACGCAAATCGTACTGGCCCATGGAGCTAACAATTTATAAATAAATAAATAAATACTTTATTCGCGAATACGCGAAGTACTGCCATGGAGGTTCCACTAGCGGCGAGGATGATACATATGCAATCGGATTGAGTTAAAATTACCATGAAGTGTCTTTGAAGGTGTACGGAGCGATTAGTTGAAATTGCGCTACTAATGACACGGAGGTAAAGATCATGGGACCGCTATGGGCTAAGAAGCCAAATTACATGGAGGCGCATGGAGCCGATAACACGGATGTTGCTAAATGCAGCGATAATGCATCCCTCGGTGACGAACAGAGGATTAACAAGCACCAGCCCTTTATTCCAATGAAGCGTAAAATGGTTACCTGTCCGCTGCCGTGGATTCTCCCGCTGTTAGGGAACATAATATGTCTTACTAACCACTGCTCCTGCAGGTACGAGAAGCCTAGGCTTGAGGCCTGTAGACTAGAGACAAGTATCTCACATCTGTAGGACTTCACTTGGTTTATTAAATACCCTACTGGTTGGGATCATAGGCATACATATATATATTCACGCACCTAAAGATAATCGCAATGTTAGCCATATTTATTTATATTCCTTTTTATTCTTCTTTCCCCTAGAGCTACATATGTTCCAGATAGCTAACTGATATGCAGCATATATAGTGTTCATCGGGTAAATAATCTAACATCTGTGATGTATTATTAGTGCGATGCTCCATAGGGTATTTCATGCATTATGAATTGAGGTAAAAATCATAAATGTGGATATATCTTCAATAACGTTTACGTTCAAGTAACTATGGATATATATAGCAATGAGCCACATATAGCTTTGCGTATATGCATCCATGCATTTATACATGTATCTATGTATATGGCGGGGGAGCCTATGTTGCGCCAA
>OX104067.1:10343692-10361401 GCA_944474145.2 Dicrocoelium dendriticum | reverse complement strand
AATGGTTCTCAGTTCACTTCTTCCCAATTTGCCGAATACTGCGCACAGCATGGTATCACGCATCTACGGTCGCCACCGTTTCACCCTCAGTCAAATGGACAAGCAGAGCGCTTCGTCGACACGTTTAAGCGATCGCTACTAAAGATGCGGGGGGAAGGAACCACACAGGAGATACTTGATACCTTTTTGCTCGTGTACAGATCAACTTCAAATCCTTAAGTACCAAACCAGTTGTCGCCGGCAGTAGCACTAATGGGAAGAAAACTCCGTACTGTGAATTCCCTGCTAACTCCGAGGTGTACTAATGAGCAAGAAAGGAACGTTCGGATGGAGCAGTACTACAACGAGCGACACAGAACTCAAGCACGCTGCTTTTACCCCGGACAGCGTGTCTTAGTAAGAGACTATCGCGCGGGAAACCCCGCAATGGGTGGTAGGATCGATACGGAGAAATATTGGACAGGTGCTATGTGAGGTTACTGTGGGTAATTTGATTTGGACCAGGCATTCCATTTAGCTGCGACCAACTAGCATCCCTGCGGGCACTAGCGCTCGGTTACTACCGTTAGATATTCTACTAGAGAGTTTCGACATGCCATCTAATCCCCAAAGCGATTCGGATGCATCCCGCACAGAAGTCTCAGAGGAACTGAAGGTCCAGACCCGGCGCTGTACTGATCGACTACAAAGACCGGCCGTAAGAATGCAGTTGAATTCAAAAATGAAGTCTTATGTCAACTTTTGCGGGGGAAGTTGTTAATGGGACGGAACCAGCCAATGAGAGCGTTTTACGCTGAGGGCTATTGATTTGACCATAAATTGAATGTACCGTTAGTTGGACGTTAAGCAAAGATACTTGCCAGCCGTACGCCGGTCTCCTGCTTTGGGAAGTCTGGCTGATCAAATTGCACGGTAGCAGCAGGTCATCGGTAGGTCAGCCGAAACCATAACAACCCAAGAGAGAGATCTCGGGGTTATCGTGACTTCTAACCTTAGAACGACGCAAGACACGTTGAAGAAAGTGGCCACTGGAGGGAGAATGGTGGGTGCCTTAAGAAGAGCATTCGCTCGAATGACTCCCGAGATTTGTCGACCTTTGTTCACTTGGTACGTCCGTCCAATCTTAGCATATGGTCTACCAGCTAGCCATCCGCTTTCAAAGTTTGAATGCGCTCTGCTGGAAAAGGTTCAGAGACGTGCATCGAAAGCCGTTCTGGGGCTTCGTGATCTCCCGTACCCCCTTCGACTCCAGCAGCTAAATCTGTTATCCCTCGAGCTCCGCCGTCGCCGCGGTGATCTCATCTACACAAACGCATTCTCCAAAGGGGAACTTGGAAGTGAGTTACAACAATTCTTCCGGCCAAACACTGACTGCTCCACCCGAGGTAACACATGGAAACTGCTTAAGCAAAGAAGACACAAAATTCACAAGTACGTCACCCTATCCACTAGAGTGATGATTGACAGGAACAGCCTACCGGAATCAATTGCAGACGTTCCATCCGAGGAAGTTTCAAGCGTCTGCTAAACAAACATTCGCTAAGAATGCTGGAACCTTGCGGCTGTCACTGCAATTACGACGAACCCTCGAAGCTTTTCCTACCGCAACGACACGCATCAAACCCAGTATGATACGGAATCGATGGGGCTGACAAGGGATTTCCCTCCTGCTCTCTACAACTGAATGAACTCAATGAAGTTATGCACTTCATCAATTCCTAGCACAACGATCCACTCAAGATGGAACACTCACGGGATTCAGCTATCGTTCCAGTCCCCATCTGAACAAAACTGAACTGAAGACCGATTTTCCGCGGAGCTAATCGCAGTCGTATTCCACCCAGCCGGCGGGCATTTTCCGCTCTGCCTGTACGGTATAGGTAAATGGGCTCCGAAACAGCATGCCTATCTTTTATACCTTGTAGTGAATGATTTCTACTTCAGGTACCAATATTGCATTACTGTTACGCATATTTTATACAAATATAGCTGCATGCGTTACACACTTCGATGTTCCCCATCGATGCGTAGACGCATAGTAACGCTAGTTGGACATTAGCAATTTTGCAACACAGCGTGCTCGACTGATTGAATGGACACCAGTTCGCATTCATTTTAAAACCGTTTTGCTGCACATCTCCCCTGTGTTCTGTTTTGCGTTTAACAACATCTAGACAGGAAGCCGAGAAGACGCATAAAAGATAATCCACGGACTATTAACGGATGCTTGAGACAACAAGCTTGTCACAAAAGAAAGCTTTTACGGTATAAGTTGCGGAAATCCAATGTTTTTAATGGACTTCCAAGACTGCGAATTAGTTAATTGCAGCATCCATGAAAACAGGCGACCTACTTTTGACTTATAGAATTACAGTGCGCTGACTGGGCAGTATTGGACATAAGGATGTGGAAATTTATTTGTATAATAAATTTGCCAACTTTGCGGCATTTGGTTAAACGTATTGCCAAGCATTCGAATCGGCGGCAAATGGTTGATAGCTTTTTAGCACAATAAAACAGTTTTAAGGTTACACCAGCTTAGAATAACAGAGTCTAGAGGTCAATTGTTTCACACCCGTCCGACCAAACAACAAACGTCACCATCTTTAAAGCACCCTGCTAGGTCTGCGACTACCGTGCAGCGATACCTTTGCCAGGCGAAAACCCACCACGTCCTGCAGCACGGTCGCTAAACATTTACTGGAACAGAGTAGACCCAAACCACGCAGTTGATGTCATGGGGAAGTCATGCCATCTTTGTCGGTGGAGCAGCCTTCGATTGCTGACAAGCCATAAGCGAGTAATTGGAAGCTTGACAGGCGGGACCAAGGGCTGGGTAATTATAAAGTATTTCAGGTTTGTTGTGGTAATCATTCGTTTTGAAGGCTCTTTTATATACAGGTCTTGATTAATCCAATCCTCTGGATAAGGACAACTAAATCAAATTGTCCAGTGCTATTCGCCCATGACGTTAGTGAATGTGTTGGAGATAGGATTTGATTCACTTTTGTCTCTGTAGGTTTATTCAGTCTCAGGCAAACAGGCCAGATGGGATCCTTGGTAAGTTTCTGGTGATAACTTCAGACCACCGGGAAGAGGAGAGAAAAGTAAAGAAAAGGTGAGCAGCCGAGACTGTCAAGGAAACTAGTGAGAACATGCAGTGTGAATGTAAAAGTCCTATATGTTACACCGTGTTAAATGTTATACATGAATAGCAAAGAAAATATTTCGTATATTGTGTTCTTCGACCACCTAAAGTATCCATGCAGGCGGAGGATGCTTACTAAATAGAAGCAGGAATGGGAGGATGAGTGAGGACAAAGAGAAGACGGTGACAAGCGAAAGTAAAAAGGAGGAGCTAAATTGCAAAGCCTGGAAATGGGATGAACGTATAGGTTCTAATTGCCTTGCTGGGAAGGAGCACCAGACAGTAGAAAGAGAAAGGGGAGATGTCATGTAGCTAGAGACAGAGCCGTGCTTAGAGCTCAATGGTTTTTAGCGCAATAACGAGGTACGAACGCAGATAGTACTGTGTTAATCCAAGGCCTGCTTACAATTAGAAAAAAGCAAAAGTTTCCACGAGCATAGTTGCTGTAGACGGGCGTTTTACGCCTCAATGTAAAATAAGCGAGGTAAGGAAACAGCAAAGACAGGTGAGGCAGTGTGAGACGAACGCATGAGGCAGGCAGCAAGCAAGCCATGTGAGGTGAGAGTGGGATAAGCGCATCATAGGCTTAACTGTCTTTAGGGAAAAATTGTGGCGCAACAGCAATCAAAGCAGGAAAAGATAAAATGATCAGTGGAAGGGCCAAACATGAGACAGTATACCTTCTTTACCTAGTAGCTGTCAGAAAACAGGCGAGAAAGCTCAGACAAGACTGGATAATGCTGAAAGAAAAGATTATTCGGCCAAAGGGAGGTATGTTGACGATTACAGAGGCAAGCAGAGTTACAGGTCACAAAATCTGAGTCAAAGTTTTGGAAAGCCTCATACGGTGGTCAAGGACACGAAAGGTGTGATGAATCAGCCGTTACTGAGCTAATCCCAGGCGGCATGCATAGATACATAAGGTCAGGGTAAGACGGGATCAAGAACAGAGTAAGGTGTCAAGGTAGCCTAAACTCACGATGATAAGGCTTGGAAGGGTAGTGTGAAATAAGGGAAAGGTTTCGCTTTGCGGTCCAAATGCGCCGAGCTGACTCTGGTAATTCTTAACCACAGGTTCACTGGCTACCCTTTCTATTAGAGAGTTCCAGGGTTCGATAACTAAGCAATAACCGACTTTCCGCTCTGATCCGATCAGAACGCGGCTTGTGTACCTTCTTCGGATGCTTGCGAAGACAAGGCAACCTAGTTAGGCTAAATTGGCCGCTCAAGTTGCATCTAACCTCTTTTGTCACAATGCGGTAAGTAAGGATTAGGTATTCTCTAAGCCATCGGTATTGCTGTTTATACGTACTCAATCTGGGTAGACGCTCGAGGTACGATTGCACTCGTAATCCCTCGACCAATTTGGTACATACTCGCAAAAGCCTCTCGAGTTCCATTTTGTCATAAACAAGGCAGGGAGGGAAAGGGTGAAAACGGTATTCCAGAATGGGCCGAACGAAAACTGAGTACAGCTTCACAAATAAGTAGGCAGTTAAGAGCTCAAAAGAACAGTGTATTAACCACAACATTGTGTAACCCTAACTTGTGGCTTTCTTCCAATTGTCAGCAGAATGAAAAGACGAGGAATGGACGACGCCCGTGGCTACCTGCTTAGGGACAAGGGGAATTCGATCTCAATGAGCACGTACCTCGAAAGTGGGTAAGTTGATCCTATAAGCACGGCAAAACATTTAGCCTAACTTATAAGCAGTAGCCACAAACTAGGCCAATCCCATGGTCTTCCCAGGGCACGATAAATGGCCTCAGAACACCAGGGACATTTAAAACAATAATAGCCTATGGTCGTCATCAAACCATAAGTAAATATTTATTCGCGACAATGCAGGGCCCACTTTTACTGGCATGATCATGTTAACATAACAGTGTAAGAAATGATGTACAAAATCGACATTTTATATAACAGTTAATAAATGTAAACAGGTGTATATACGTATTTAAATGTAGTGTATGGCGAGAGAGACTATGTTGCGCCGAGGCCGGTGGTGGCTAGATCCTGACAGATGATCTACCCACTGCAGCTACGTTTACGTCATTGGCTCATGCCCTGGAAGCCGCCTCGTGGTGACCACTGGGTATGGGTTGGGTTACGTCCTTCTCCCTGCCAAGATCCAGGACACCAATCCGTATGAGACTGTGAACTGACCATGTGCTAGACCCGTTGCATTTCGGGAGTACATTTATTCGAAGGCCTTAGCTGAGGAACCGAGTCGTTCTCCTGCCAGGTGCGGGCGTCCTGCCAGTATCCTAGTCCATCCTCTTCGGAGGTTAGGAAGTGGTCGATGGTCCACTTCCCGTAAAACCCAGCCATGGAAGACAACAGGTCTACGGGTAATAAGTTCACAGCTCGAGTGGCGTAGAGCATGTGCACAACGCATTTGCTTTGACGGTTGGAAGGCACCACCGGGTGTTCAATGGTTTGCTACCGCCTGCCTCAAGCCAGGCAGCCCCTGAACAAATTGATGCAAACGAACCACAACCCACCTGCGTCTGGTCGTGGTCGCAGATGTATCTTATTACTGTCGCAAATCAAATATAAATCGTTCCAGTACCTCAAAGGCTGCGTGTGACGGTCGTCAAGCCGATCCCAATCTGTCTCCGCAATAGCGTTCGCGAGCTGTATCTGCGCCCCGCTGCCATGTGAGTAAGGCTATTGAGCCAAAGGCTCCGGGCGGAGTCCCTCAAGCAAACCACCCAAGCAAACGATCATCTCGCGTGCGATTGCGCACCAATGCAATCGTATGCTTGCTCGCAAAGCACGCAGCATCGGGTGCTGCAACGTGCGCACGCTACTGGACCGGAAGCTCAGTGAGCCTGCCGAGCAACACATCGTACTGGTCGCGATGAAGCTGACGCACTACCACGGCGAAATTGCGGCGCTGATTAAAACTCTGCTCGCTGAGCAAGGTAAGTTGCATGAAGCAGGTGCTGGCTACGCATTCTACTGGGTGTGCAACGCTGACACAGCACCACGTGATCATCGGTAGGATTTTCGGCATCCGGTCGCCTCCATGGCCAGCTTGTTGATGAACCAACGGGCATCAGCGCGCAAAGGATGACTGCTCGCCTATGACTCGGAAGAGGTAAGTTTGCCACCATTATAAGCACGTATGGTCCGAACATCTATACGCCTGATGACACGCGTGATCAATTCTACACGCACCTAGCCTCCGTGGTACGATCTGTGTCGAGGAGCGGCCGACTATTTCTGCTGAGTGATTTCAACGAGCACTTTGGGCGTGATGCATCAGCTTGGACAGATGTTATCGGTTCGCATAGCATCGGTTAAGTGAATGCAAACGGTGAAAGGCTGCTCTCACCCTGTCCCACTCATGGCCGGAAGATCACGAACACTCGGTTTGCATTCAGTGCGAGTAATATAGCAACTTGGACACCCCCACGAAGTAGTCGTGCTTACCTGCGCGACTGTGTTATCTGAACCAGAGTGATTTGCGTGAAGTCTGCATGACACCTGTATTGCATTGAGCTGAATGTGGCACTGATCACAAAGTGGTGTGCACTAAACGGTACATATATTTTCGTAACTCCATTTATTGCACTCCCGACATGAATCAGCGTAAAGTTAATATCTTCCCACACGGTATTTCGCGAAATGTATTGAGCTAGAGATGGCGATGTTTGCACGAATTTATGACGTCCAGCGCGTGGCCACAGTGGGCGACAAGTGGCGCCATATTCGCCACTAGGAAACAGCTGCTGCCGAGGAGACCATCGGGCGCGCAAACTGTAAGCGGCCTGATTGGTTTGATGACGACAATGCGAGGATTGGCGCATTTGTGTCGGAGAAGAATACAGCGTTTGCTTCACATGCGGCAGACCCAGATACTTGGTGAAGAAACTTCAGTTTCGCAACCTTCGACGATTACCGATCCAAGAGCTCCGTTGCATTAAAAATGCACGGTGAACTGAGAAAGCAAAGCAGATGGAATGCTACGCCGAACGCCGCCAACACAAGGAATTCTTTGACTCCTTGAAGGTGGTGTATGGACCGAGATTGGAGCCGCTGAGTACACTGATCCATGGTAGTTCAGTCGCTACCTGCACCCGGACTGCAGACGTAATGCAGATTTGGCTGAAACACCTTGACTGTCTAATGCACAACCGGTCAAAGATCGACCGGCCTATACTGAACGGCCTCAAGCAGCACGACGTGAAGGCGAATGTGGCGGACAGGCCAACACTGGATGAGACGCAGAGTGCGCTTACTGGGACGCGAAACCGCAAGTGTGCTGGGGCGGACGGGATCCCACCTGAAGTGTTGAAACACAGCGGACCCCGGTTGGTGACTGCGCTGCACCACTTCGTGCAACGAGTATGGATCGAGGAGGAGGTAACTGCTGAGCTGAAGGATGCCCTTGTGCTGCCACTGCACACGGGTAAAGAAAGCAAGCAATGTTGCACGAATTATCGTGGCACCAACTTGTTGAGTTGTGTGGGCATGGTGGTTGCCCGAATCCTGCTCAACCGCCTCATCAGTTAGGTTGTAGAACTTAACGTGGTGGAAGAGCAATGCGGATTCCGTTCGGGTAGCAGCACTATAGATATGGTGTATGCCGCTCATCAGTTGCAAGAGAAGTGCAGAGAACGACGCCAGCCATTGTACTTGCTATTTGTTGATTTCACCGAGACATTTGATACGGTGAACCGCGAGGCATAGTGGCTGGTGTTGGGTAAGTTTGGTTGCCCGCGTAATTTTGTAAGTTTAATTGAATGTCTGCACAGTGGTATGCGAGCGATGGTGTAGGTGAGTGAAGAGACCTCGGATGACTTCGCAGTTGTCTCTGGTGTGAAGCAAGGCACTGTCTTAGCTCCTGCCCAGTTTACTGTACATCTTCATGCAATGTTGTCTTGTGCATTTGGTGCCGCTTGTGATTACGGTGTTTGTGTGGAGCACCGTATTGATGTTGGGTTGCTGGATATTCGCCGTTTCGGTGCGAGGACACTAGCCTGTGAGACAACTATCCGTAGGTTGCTGGTTGCTGACGATTGTGCGTCGTTTGCACACAGCGCGAATGAGCTGCAGCACATGGCTTGTGCTCGGGCTTCAACAGCGGCCAAATTCGGGCTCACCATCAGCACAAGCAAAACTGTCTGTTTCCTTCAGCCGTCACCGGAGATGCAATCTTCAATATCGCCGCGAATCAGCACTGGTGTTTAAGTATTGGAAACCACCTCCCGGTTCTGCTACCTTAGGAGCGTGACATCGACTGACCAGCAGGTTTACAGTGAGCTTCATATCCGCGTGTCGAAGGCAGCAGCGGCGTTCAGGAAGCTTGAGTTCCGCGTGTGGAACGACGATCGGCTTACCATTGGCACGAAGCTGATGGTGTATAAATCCACGGTGCTGTCCGTTGTTCTATACGGCAGCGAAACGTGAACGATGTGCCGTCGGGATGCGCGATATTTCGAGTGGTGCTATCAACAGTGTTTGCTACGGATTTTGCTCATCGATTTGGGTGTGAGGGTTGTGGACATGGTAGTGTTGCGACAAAGTTTTATGTATGCAGTGGACTACATACTTTAACAGAGACACCGGAGGTGGCTCGTAATGTGAGCCTTATGGATTCGATGCGGATATGGAGACAACTCTTATATGGTCAGCTGAGCGTTGGCAAGGGGCATGTGAGGAAACCAAAATTGTGTAACCAACACAGGATCAAAGTGATTCTCACACGTTCTAATCTTGATTGCAGGTCATGGGAATCGAAGGCGGGTGATCGGTGTGCATGGCGCGATCTAATCACGAAGGCATTTGCCGAAATGCGAAAGAAAGATCTCATAAATGCAGAGAAGAAGCGGCAAGCTCCGATGGGTTGTACTCCATCGACTTGAGCGCATGGTGCTGTAGCACGTGCGGTAGCCGGTGCCTTAGTCAGGAAGACCTAGTGAGCCATATACGTGGCCACGCGGGACCACAACCGAAGCGACGACGGGTTCTGTAGAAAACGTAGGCGGAACCGGCGCAGCGTTTGTAGGTTCGCTGCATTCGATATAATGACCGCGTGCTTGCATGCAAAGTCTATTTATTTCAGGTGGTGTGTTATTAATTTTGTCCTAATTCTTTTCTTTCTCACATAAATGTCTACCTGTACTTTCTTATATAAATTTGCACATGTCGCTCAAGCCAATTGTAGTTAAGTTCGTTAACATTTTCGTGTTTGTGACTTTTCAGTAATATATACTTTCTGGCCTCGTGAACTTATCCCAAAATCTTCTGTAATCAACTTATTTCAACTGCTCTTTAATTTAAGATTTGTCACCGTTTCTTTATGCATTACTCGCTTTATTATCTTTGTTATGTTTCTCTCAACTGATTTGCTGTTGCTTGATATCCCCGGTGTGGCTACGCTTCATGTGCATCTTGACGAAGTGCCTACCTGTCTATTTCCCACTACCTCGTCCATACTGGCGCAAGAAGACGTTTGGTCGTTGCTTGAGGGGATGGGGTGCACCGTCCCTTTGTCCGTGTTAGGACTAAAGAGTGGTTCGATGCACTCCGTGGAAAGCGGAATACGGCCCAGCCACCGTTTTGTGTGCCTTTGATTGAACAAATACAGTGTGCTTGCGTTCGACTGCGAGGGAGCGTAGGCCGGCTCCGCTGATGATACGTGGCTCCCATCCACATGCCGCCCGTCTTATTCCTTCGGGGTTACACTGGATTTGGGGTGTGGTTAGAGCTGTGTGTGGTGCAGCGCAAGCCAACCATGCTCCTTTTGTAGGCGCTGGCGTTCTAAGGCTGGCCACAGTGACAAGCAAAGCCGAAACCGGATGCCGCCAACCAAGTGTTAGATATGTAGCCGTGTAGCTTGTGCTTCTGTGTGTTGCTAATTTTGCCTGTTAGGTAACATCAGGAATGTGATAATAAACAAAGGATGGCCTTGGGTTAATTAGCATTATCCGGACATCCACGTGGCTGTGACTTTACTTTGTGGGGAGTCACATCCGCCACGTCAACGTGCTGTTAAACAGACATTCGTGGCGTTCTAAAAGGAAAACACTTGCCAGTCGAAAACCCACCACGTCCTGCAACACTGCCGCGAACTACTTGCCGGGACGGGTTAAAACGAACCGCCCAGCTGGCAACATGCGGAGGTTGTTCGGCTACGGATGTTACCCCAAGCAGAGAAGGGAGAACGTTTAGTAAACAAAAACAGCATCGGTCCAAATGCCGGGTTCTGTAAGTCACTGCTAAGGACCGATTGTCTAAAAATAAGCTGCGACTCATAATTACACATTTCGCTACCCCTGGAAGCGTGCAAATACACAGTAAAGAGCGCGGCCGGGTACGCTTCAGCAGCTCATCCTTTGTGATTCCTCAAGTGAGGTACCTTCGCAAATGCTTTCGTGAAGTCGTCGAAAAGCACCTCTACTACGTAGCCAATGTTCATTGCTTTGGCTCAATAATCACAAGTAACCCATAAATTCGTCAACCACGCGCTCCCTTCCGGACTCCGTGTTGTGCATTACTAGGTAGACTAAAGCCATTTAGGTGACCTTCCAACGAATCTCTCACCATGTATTCAGGCAGTTTGATCACGACGCTTTTCAGACTGCTTGGCCTATAGTTGGCTGACAGACTCCTGTGGCAATTTTGAAAATACGACAGATGACAACCTTTTTCAATGTAGTAGGTAAGCTGTCAAGAGACATCTGAAACCACATTGTTAGCAGTCCAGTTGGTTCCATGGTCAATTCATGCAGAAACATCCGGCAAATGAAATCAGGTTCAGCTGCTTTAGTAGGGTTCAGTTCTTTCAGCAGCCTACGGATTTCCGTTCTACCACAGTAAACTTAGCTAAGTAAGAACCATCTGATGCCCTGCGGACAAATTCAACGCTACTCAAAGCGGCCACACGTACAAAAGCCCCTACATAATGCTCAGCAAGTACACAAGCATTATCTGAGTCCGCATACTTATGCGTTCTAGCTGCCCGCATCAAATTTGGAATTACCGAATTTGAACCACAGCGCCTCTTAACATAAGCGTAGAAATTCTCCGCATTTTCCGTAGTTACAACAGCCAATTACATTTTGCACAACAGCCGAGCTTCCCTCAAGTATTGTTTACATCGTTTTATAGCCTCGCGGTATCTATCGTAAGTGCTAGTTGATGAATCCGCAAGGTAGATGCTCCAGCCCGTAGAACGCTTCTGTAGCAGGTACTTGTCAGTGGTGTCTAGCCCCGTGGGCCGTGGTATTGTTTTCTATTCCTTGGAAGCGGAATGTATGGGGTAGACGCTTCCGTGAGAGAAGTAACGTTATCCTAGGCCGCCTGAACCCTCTCGGTCATCAAAGTTTCGCAAAGCAACCCATAAACCCTGTCACGTATTGACTGATAGTTACCACGTCATATGTTTGGATACGCATCAACGATGCTCTGTTGATGTCTGCTCAGAGCGCACCTGCATGATAAACAGACATGACCACTGGCACTAAAGGAGAGCTGTAAGTGATGTCACTTACGAATAGTTGTGACTTGACAGAACTAGTTTTAAAATAGACGGTAATTGGGAATCTATAAATCCAGTGGGGAGGTCCAATAACTGCTTCAACCGTACTGGTTACGTAAGACCAAGAAAATATGCACCAAAAGCGCCTTTCGTTGAGTTGCAAAAAAGATCTACCCAGTGTCTAACCTAACCATTAATCGGTCATTAAAAAGCAGCGCCATTTACATTTCGTTCAAATGGATCAACAGCAGTGTTCCAGGAGGTGGTGGGTTTTCGCCTGCAAGCATTCAGCCCATAAAGAGCCATAGCTCTCCGCCTAACAACACTGTGGCCTGGCGGATATGGCTAGCTCCCGAATAAAGCCAAAGCCAATTACTTCCCACCGGCAAGCTGACTAGGACCATATACCGTCATGCATGATACGCTCCGGCACTTCCTATCTGCATATTTCGTCACCACCTTTCTTTCTGCGCCTTCACCGTTGTTCTTTAAACCACACTTACGTAAATCCAGCTTAGCTTGTAACCACGGTTGATCCGAAAGTGGAGGTTCTGACGAATAATCTTCTGTCCGCTCTCTAGCATCCAAAGATCTAATGAAGATCCAATGAGCAATTCTTCCCCAGTTCTTTTCCAATTGATCCGCTCTAGTTTTATGATCTATTCGTGGCTGAACTGTCACTACAATTTACGGCGGACCGAACATGCCCATACAAAATCGCACAAACACACGACTATGGGATCCCTTCATTTTTCTTCTGTCCTATTTGCACAGTTTCAACCATGAAATTGTGAGCAACCTCCGATTGTCACCGTTAAAATTACCATGAAAAGTCTGTACTATTACACTTATTTGACTATGCCTTCTTGGGCATGCCTCACCTTGTTGCCAAGAAATATTTCTTTATTTAGGTATTTCTACCACCTACCATCCACAAACGAACGGTAGGTTGATGCGTTTCCCTGAACAACTAAAAGCAGCACTGCTCTTGACCCGCTCCAATTAACAGGCTTTGCTTACCGTTATGTTAGGTATACGCGCTAGCCCGTAAGTCGACTTGCAGGTACCTTTTGCGGAGCTATTTTCTGTCAAACGCAACGTCTTTTTGGAGGCTATTTTTCTACAGCTTCAGGCGTCATCGTCTTTGGCGCTCTTATTGCCAAGCAGCTCGCGGCACATGCTTTGTCTCCCATCTACTCACGCCCATGTGTGAACCGGAAGACCATTGTGCTGCAGGTGCCTCAAACTTATAGGCACCTATTCGTACGAGTTAACGGCGGCAAGCGGTCCATGGCTCCGCCATTTGAAAGACCTTTTATGGTCCTCCAACGGAGCGACAAAATATGTCATTTATTGCTACGGAAGGAGTGAAAGTTGCTTAGATTAAAAACAACAACGCTTCTGTTCCACTGCCAACAACGTATAGTACATGCAGGGAAGCGTCTTCGGCTGAGGTCCCCTAACCTCGCCAAGTGCATAACAAACGACTAGGTCTGGCCAATAGGTAAAATTTTCTCGTCATTTTGTCCTGACAGTAAACACGCTTGCTAAGATACCTTTTGTCATGTTTACTACCAATCAAACATAGAGAAGATTTGGAATCCACCAAAGATGAGTAAAAGTTTAACCACGCCCAAAATACTATCTTAGGTTAGTTTGTTTTACACTTATTATTACTTTGCGCTACTGTCACTACCATGTTCCATTTGCTTTCTAGCTACGTTTGTTAACTCGGTCGCACATTCACGGTGGATCCGGACACTGCAACGTTTGCACTGAAGTGTCCCGCCGAACTGCAACCCCTGCGGACCACACTTGCAAACCCCTTTTTTCACCTCGGCAC
Organism: Dicrocoelium dendriticum; assembly: GCA_944474145.2. Taxonomy (NCBI): domain Eukaryota; kingdom Metazoa; phylum Platyhelminthes; class Trematoda; order Plagiorchiida; family Dicrocoeliidae; genus Dicrocoelium; species Dicrocoelium dendriticum. The sequence goes on along the minus strand of OX104067.1, from coordinate 10,347,918 downwards.
CGTTAGCTACGGCACGATTGGAAGCCCGCTAGTAGCCGATCGCCTGATTCGCTTCTGGCAGCTGCTGCAGTTTGCACCGTCCGAAGACGCAGTAAATTGGCTCATGACGGATAGCCCAATGTAGGTCGAAGGACTGTTTGCACAGTACCTTGTGGTTGAAGGAGGTGCAGCAGCGTGGGATGCCCCAGGCTAGCCTGAGTATGTTGTGCAAAATACTGAAACAAGTTTCCTTCTTATTGTAAATTTAGGGGTTGTTGGTAGAAGTATGAGATGTAATGTGCCTTTGTTTGCCTGACTCAACACGCACCCGATATACAACCGGCGTTAGTGTTGAATTCAACACTCCACTTGACCCGGACCAATTGCTTGCATAATGGCGGTCTCATTTAAATCTGTGTAACACCATGTGGTGCAGCACAGCGTTCATACGAATCCAAAAAAGGATTTTGTAATAAGTATAACCTTACCTGCATTAATGGCTAAAAGGATGCTGTTGATAATAGGTATTTAAAATAATGAACACAGGTATCAACCTTAACAACGTTGGCGCCATATTGGTGTATGTAATCATGCATCCGAAACAAATATTGTGTCATTTTTAAAACAGCAAGCACTGGATAATGCGGATTTGTATATCAGCAAAACGTAGCATCAAATTTTAGCGATTGTATTCGGCTTTTAGCTTAAATTTGTACTACAGGACGTTCGTTTGATAGCAAATTTTCTCGCCTTTGTGCTGATAAACCCTCCTTCCTTGTGTTAACCTTTTATGTTTTATCGTCTTTGCTTGGGGCCCAGGATGTTAAATTTGGCGGAAATAAGTTTCCGGGCCAAGATTACTGGGAACCGCACAGAATAGTCTAGAAATGAAAATGTTACCTAAATGGCTAGTAAGGTTTTATCTAATTACAATTTAACGAGTAATATACCTTCTGGCCTGAATTGTCACGTAACATTAGTTATGAAATGGTTTATTTTAAAGATGGTAACAATTACCCTGAATTATCAAAGCTATTGTTGGGTGCGTGTGTGACGTGTAGTAACGAAGTAAAAATTAAACCTTTTGGTGCCAGAAGACTATGCATGTATAGCTTTACTCAACATACTATTGAAATCATACTGATATTGCATGGTAAATAGATGGCACTCACTTTTGGCGCCTGCTATGTGGGTTGCCTGGTAATGTATCCCTTAGTAACAACCTTGGAATAAAAGGAAAATCTGTAAAAACGAACGTATGTGACGTCAAAATTAGTATTCATGTAAAACGGTAAAGCGCTTTTACAGGTTTGGATCTAATTAGGGAACGATCAGCAATAGTGATATATTAGTGTGTTATTTGAAAGGCTAACCTTAAAAGGAAACAAAGGTTAATGCTTTGCCTGGCACGTATAACTGTCGGAAATCTCCAGTGTATTTGGATTAACTTTACTTCGAATAAAACGACAATGACAGGACCTTAATACTTTTAGAGCTTAAATTTTCTACGGAGCGGGAGGAAAGGACTACCGAATATTAATACTGGATGAAACTGGGACATAACTGATGTGCATAGGTGCGTACCGTACCGCAGTGGGACGTTGTGGGAAATTGTGCCAGAAGTCCAAACTAACGTTGCGAACGATAATGTGAAATGACCACACTTTGTGACCGGATGGACTCCAACGAGATCCAATTCGGTTAATGGTTGTTCACGGGCGCATGAACAAAGTAACTCTGGGAATGTAGTACATGAGGTAACGGCCTTGTCGGCAAGCGTGATCAAACAGAGCCCGCTGTAGAGACTTCTCGACGACCATGAAGGACCAATATTTGCGCCCCCGGCCGTCGTACTTAGAAAATCTGCAGACGGCTTTGGGTCACCCAGAATATTTTTCCAACCAACCCTTTACAGTGAGATTGAATGCACTTTCCTGGTTGGAAATGCCGTCAGCAATAAGTCGAAATCGATTCCCACTTGCAATTACGCCATGGTGCATGACAGAACGGGACAGACTGGGGGGAACCGCAAGCTTTTGCTTAAGCTGCATCCCGTCGCGTGTGCAAGTAAGCGTAAAAGAGCCCAAGCTCTGCGATTTGGGGAGTATACTTATGTACATAATGGTGAAAAACGGAGGCAAGTGCAAGATAACGGACTCACTTTTATTAAGCCATGAAATGCGGGGACTTCAGCAAATGTTAAGTAAATTCTTGGTAAGGCCAGTCAGTATTGTATAGGTTACGAACCAATTGCTCTACTGTTTTGCGTACCAACTGAATATAAGGAAAAGTGTTCCTACTAGGCACCACCCAGGTTGCCAAGCCCCTGTCTTTTAACTTTGGTCTAGAGCTATGATGCTTCATCTTCAGGCAACAGCTTTGCAGTTTGTTGGATCGGTGAGCCTGAACCCACTGAGACCTTCATAATTTTGAACGTCATTATTTAGTCACCTCACAACCTGCGGCTTCTCAGTGAAACTAAAACTTGGAGATATGCCTTCATCGCACATTAACCAATGCCGACCTTCTATCATTCAAGTGATCAGTCTTTACCCCTTCTCAATACAAATAATCGCTTTCTTCAGCTAAGGTGCCCAGGCCTGAACCTTTTAAGCCAAATGTTGTCTGACCACGGCTTTAAACAAGTGGTGTAAGACCTCTAGCTTAGTTCAACACAGAACGCTTCTGCAATTAAACAACTCCCGTCGTGCTTTGCTAGCCGTACGCCAGAACTGTGTTGAGGGCTTAATGTCACTATTCAAAATGACGCCTAAGTCGCAAGCTTCGGTGATATGCTGCTATTTTATGGACCCATTAGGTGTATGCACAGTAAACTCCTCGTCGCGCGGGATTACAAGTGACCAAAATCCGTCCCAAATGAAACGAGTTCTGAGCACTCATGGTGTTACCCTCAGTACACCATTACCATAAACCGTAAGTGCATTTTCTATTCCAAGTACCGTCGAACTTAGGCAGAACTCGAAACCAAATTGTAACTTTATAATACGATGGCCGTTTAGCTGTCTAGCCTAGCAACTTCAACGTGGTGCTAGCTGGGTAGTTTGGGTCAATTCCTTACAATAAAATAGTCCGGCGGCAGCACTCTAAGTCATTGTGGGTTGCCGCCTCTCGAGTATTCTCCTTAAAAAATGGTATAAGCTTCCGTTTAACGACACTGGGACTTGGCGGATTGAAGTGACACTAAATAAATTCACTGCCACTTCCACTTTTATAGGTTTGTTCTTATTTCACGAATGTCTGAAATTTCGGGGTGTTGCTTTAGGTCCTTCTTACCATGGCGAGCACAACAAACAAACTCACGAATTTAGTCTCACTTCACACGTTTATTCACTAGGTCTACTTACACATGCATCCACATATATACCTACACACTAATCTGGTAAGTTACCAAGTAACTTGCTACCTTTTTGCACACTTACCGACCATACCTGTATGTACAAGCATGGCATACCATTTCCGCCGTGCTTCGCAATGCCAGTAATAAAACGTTTATTTATTTAGTTCTCTTTGATTGAGCAAAATTCGAACAACATGCTGTCAATCGAGACGGCAGCATGCACAAAAATCGGACACGCAGGGTGCTCCAATGGTCAACGGAGCCGAGCGCAATAACGATTTTCTTGAAGAGCAACGCCCTGTGGACAAAGAGTGGCGACGCTAAAGATGAACAAACTTATTCAACGGAATCTCTTTACAGATCACAACATTCAAGTTCCTCACCATTTTGTCTCTGTGCTTAAACGAAAACACGCTTGCCCATTCACTTGTGCCAACAACGGGATACGTTGTGAAGTAGGTTATAATCATTAGCACCGTTGGATTTTGTCGAACGCTTTTTACACTTTTATCAAGTAAAAGGTTCAAGCAAGTCACACAGAGTAACCAAATATTATGGAGAAAAGTGCACGTGAGAGTAATGAATTTTCGAATTGTACTGCTACTTGCCAATTAACACAACTAACTTACAACAAGTAATGGCCTTCTACCTACTGCATTTATGTGTGATTAAAGTGATAGATTTGCAACCCAATTAAAATGCGTGCAATGTATAGAAATCAATAGCTAGATATGGATAAGTTAAAGGATAATATATACATGGATGGTTGGCGGCATACTGTTTCGGATTTGCCTGTCACTGTGGCAAGCCACAGGACGCCCGCGCCTACATAGAGACCATGGATGGATTGCGCTGCACCACCCACAGCTCCAACCACACACCCCATATC
>OX104067.1:10316661-10343196 GCA_944474145.2 Dicrocoelium dendriticum | reverse complement strand
CTACATATCGGTCAACAGGCGGCACTTGTCCAAATATTAAAGACCGTCTCCATCAATACATACTGCTTATAGGAGACTATCCTACAAGACTGGAGCTCTGCATTCAACCTGCGATTCCCTTCAGTTGACGCACGCAGTATTTTCTCATTGCGCCTATCCGGTGTGGATGCAGCTTCGAGCACCGTCCAAACTGATGTTGGCTTTGGCTTGTGTCCTCGGGCTGAAGCTGCCCTTGTTGACTGTATTCCAATCACTAGCCGGATGTGTGCGGTCAGCTTGGTTGATTCGTTCAAAGCTTCGAAGTAGCGCGGGACTTATATGTCTCCATTTATCATCGTCGCCTACACGCCCACAAACTGTAGCGATGATTTGATAACAGACGACTTCTAGCAACATTTGAACGAACACCTTCCATAAAGAGGAAGCACGGACAATTTTCCCTGGCTGAGGTTCTGCACGCTCAAGTAGACACATTATCCACTGATGTACTGCAACTGAGCTGTCAAGATTGTGTAGGCTACCGTAAGGAAAACACTGAGCGGTTAATTCATTTGTGTGAAGATGCTCGCTTATTCCTTGCGAGCAATAATTTCCGACACAGCAACCGTTGGAGAGTGACTTGGCGCCCACCAGCCTCGAGCCGGCTATGTAAGCATATCGATCACATTGCGATAAGACACCGCTGGAGAGGCTGCCTCAGAACTGTCGCTCGATTTGAGGACATGTGTAGACACCGACCATGCAAGTATATGTCCTGATCTGCGGATACGTTATGGCGGACACCCAAGAAGACGTTGTGAGCGCATTGACACCAGCCAACTGGCGTAGCCAGCTGTTTTGAGTGCCCATCAATGTACACGGTCTTGCGAGTTGAATAATCGCTCACTGGCATCAATTGAAGATCACCGGTCTCATATTAACCAGCAGGCAAATACTGATTTGATAAGTCTAACCGTCAACATAGACACTGGGTCCCTTCGCCGTCTATGAAACTTATCGATGCTCGCCAGCATATTCCGTCTGGAAGCGAACACAATAAAACTCGCAAACTGCTCCGGGCAAAACAACGTGCCGACCTGAATTGAGACCGCGTATCCTGGTAGTCTCCTCGTGTATCAGAAATGGAAATGGCCTCTGCCTTTGCTAACCTTCATAAGTGAACAAAGTTGTGACGAAAGTGGCAGCCTATCCACAACTAGATAAATGTTTTAAACCGCCTAGGGATGAGCAAGTTGGAAGGCAATTTAATCGGTTGGAGTTGTTAGATTATCTCGTAGGTCAGTGATCACCCCTCTCCCTGGGCTCTCCTTTTGTGACCAACCTATTGCTAAGAAATGGTACGTGAGATCGCACTGTTGAAGTTAAGTAAGGCCGCGGGGTCAGATGTTCCAGCTGAGCCCTCTTCCAATTCCGGGGACCTGCTGTTGTGGATGATAAGGCGTTAATAGTCAAAATGTGGGAGCAGGAAACTGTCCCACCGATGGGTGTCGCTCCGTCTTTGGACCCAAGTTTCATTGGATGCTCACGATCGGAATGCGGCAACCATAAAAAATTCAGTCTGACCTCAGTCGCCTCAAAATAGTATGCTCCTGTCCAACTTCACATACCGACTGGCACACGTGAAAGCCAGATTCTTGAAGGGCAAGCCGGATTTAGTCGTGGCAGCATTGACCACATCTTCAGCTGTGTCAGTTGTTGAGCAACGTCACATATATTGGCGGCCCACCATAGTCATGCACCTCGATATCGAAGATGCATTCGTTTCGGTGGATTGACATGCAGTTTGGCATTGTCTACTTAGGAAAGATGTTCCTGAAGTATAGGCAAATATTATCAGTGCGTGATACGCGCGGAACTCAGGCAGAGTTTGGGCTTACGGCAAGCTATCGTAGCCTTTTTAATACCCCCATCGGGTGTGAGATATGGATGCCAGATTTCACGTTTCCTCTTCAATTTCGCTCTTGCTGAAGGCATGGAAATCGGCGTTCGCAGGACACGACTTGGAACGTGCGGAGCTACTCCAAGGATAACGACTGCTTGACGTTTATTCTGCTGAGGATATTGCCCTAAACTTTGGACTCCACCGGACTTGTCAAACGGCACTGGAGTGCTTAACACTGGCAGTCAGTCGCTTTGATTTATGATTTGCACCATATAATTGCAAAGATTTCCTCCAAGATTGGCCTGGCCCGCATCCTTCGCTGATCCTTGTGGTGATCAGCTAAAAGTCATTCAAATATTCGTCAAGCTGGGAAGTTGTATCAGCTTCCGTGAGATTGAATGTGAACTCACAAACCGTATAGCAAAAGCCTCAAAGCGATTTGCTAACCTTCGGAAACTTATGGCGCCAGCACGGCATCATTCTCGCTATTAAGGTTATAGTGTAAATGCAGCGGTACTTTCGATCTTACTACACGATTGCGAATCCTGTCCCTTTAGTTCAGTGGAATAAAGAGTTTAGTTACGTTCGACTACCGGTGCTTTCGTAATTTAGGTCACGTCTGTTGGGAACCGCGTATGGGCGACCAACGTGTTCAATGCTTTTTTACGGCAAAGGAAAATCAACTGATCTACACGGCACCATTGTTTCACTCCGCAGGCTCCGATGCCTCGGTCCCGTGTTTCGCATGCCTATCCACCGACCACCGCGACGTGCGATTTTGCCCGCCGACGGTCTAGATGGAACAAGAGATGGCCAACCGATGATATAGTTGAGATAATTGCAGACTATCACTTCGGAGCTTGCCACGGTTGGAGCGCCCCGGCTCCCTGTTTAGGGTCCAAAAGACGATGAACGCCTTTCGCTGGATGCACTTGCTGATATGGCTAAAAGGCAACCACAGTGGCGTTCGCGCTCAGCTCAGCTGGCTTGCACCTGTTGCATTTTCTTTTCTTTTTTTCGGTGTTGCGCACTGTAGTCGTGGTGTTTCCCACCTCGATCTAACGTGTGTTGTGTGTGTTGCATATCTCGTGCTTTATCTATAATATGGCTGATCGAGTGTTTTTGTTCTTATTTACGCAGGCTATCGATGTTGGGTTACCCGGCCCTTGACTGCCGTTGTTGTGACAAATTCGTCAGATATTACATCTAGGGATAAGTTGGTAGCACTCATGCCGGACGTTGCTTGCACTCTTAAATGGTTAGTATTTTTAGAGTAGGTGGCGCCAATGCCGTTGAAGGGTTATCAAGGCTGACTTTGCCCTTCGACTTAGGAACAAGCTCAGAATGGATTGTTGTAGAACAGGATCCGTGTTGTTATATGATAATGGCAAAGCCCTTTGGCTCACAATCTGCTGGACTGCTTAGATAGGTTTGCACATTTGCTTGTAAGCAACGTTTTACCATTGAATATTTAGATTGGTCTGCGTGGTGGGCAAAACCAGAGCGCATCATTCAGGTTTATTTGTGCCGTATATTGTAGTGGACATAAACCAGCAGAGCGGGTGTGAAACGGAATGCCGAAATTTGCACAAATAATGTCTCTGTTGACTACGCGTGCACATTTCTGCTCACCACATATGCGGGTTGGTGGAATCAGTGATATAGAGGGCCATTGTTGTAAAGGAGAACTGCCCTTGTTTAGTCACGTGAGCTCGAAATCTAGTGACGCTCAAATTCAACGCCCCAGTCGCTCGCTTGCTGTCGGTCATCGTAAGTGAGTGTGTGATGTCGATGACACACGTAACCGAAGTTTTGCTAGCTTGTCAACCCACCCTGGTTCCTGTATTACAAGGTAGTGCTATGTCTAGCCGCCTGATGTAGTAAGGTTGATATCCAGCTGGCGGTTAGCCATGGCGTTTTGCAGTTTGGTTCCTTTTTGAGGGTATTTAAGGAACATACTTAAATCTCTTACAAGCTTAGGTACAAAGAACAACTCAAATAAATGTACAATATTTGTATATTTTGGTGTCTAAAAATAGTTGGTCTAGTCCAACTCTTAGCTATCTATTGTGCACGTATTTTGCCCACTTAACTTATTTCATGCTGTCAAACAACGACACAGTTAAAAATGCTTAACAGTAAATGAGTCAAAGCTGCGATACTAGAGTCGCTCAGTGAAAAGCATGCTTACTACACTCAGCTCGTGAGTAGCCAAACTTTGGAGCAGGCTGCCAATTGATCCTTTACCTGAGCCAAATGCATATAACGCAGGTACGTCTGCCTATAATGCGGGCTCACGCCAAACAACCTAAATCAAATTAGCCAGTAAGAATATTCAAGCGCTCCTCCATACCGCTCATACCTATGGAGAATCAAGAGTATGACCGACGCCTTATGTTGCCAGGATAAAATGTGATGGGATAAAACTGTTGAAGACAATAGCATACTTTAATGGTTCTAGGAGTATTAAAGCACCATTAAATGTAAGCTAATAAATCTCGGCATTTTTATTACGTGTGACTCAACCAGCCTTGTAGTTATATTTCGGAAACATATTTATGTAGATCAGACGCAATACTTTTCAGTCCACGCAGTGTTAGTAGAATTTAGCACTTCCGAAACAACGGCAGCCTGTGCCGGTTTAACCTACCAAGTCTCGTAAGCAGTAGGCATTTCTCGGACGCCTTACGGGTACCAGAACCATGACATTCGCATTCCAGCAGCCTGTGCCACTAAGCCACGAGTGAAAGCCTTGGACCTGTATTCTTGCCATTTGACTATGATATAGCCAGTCTCATGTTCTACTGTCGTACCATTTACAAACTGTGCAGAGGACAGCAGTTAGCAACACGAGTTAGGACTTTCTGCATGATGACTGCGTACGACAAAGTAATCATGAGCTATCCTGACGGATTTTAGGGAATTCTGGTACGATTGTGGGGCAATTCATCGCCATCCGCAGGCTGCTGCCATCTTGAAGTCATGGGGTCAGAACGCAGCAGGACACTTAGTGGAGAGCTAGTAAGTTCAAGTAGCGCTGTGCAGTGCTTTTGAAGACATACTGACGCCATTTAACTGAAAGTGTACTGTGATGAATTACCTCTGAATACTACCAAAATTCGCACTACTCATTATTGTACATAATTTGCGCTGTTAGGATTTCCCACCTATTAGAAAGATTTACTTGCGCCAAAATAGACATGGTTGGTTTAATAGTTTAGCCGGTACTCACTGAGTGCGACAATATACATACCTTCACAACTGATTTTTACTGGAGAATGTTGGTGCATTTAGTAAGGTTACGTATTGGCATCCAGTCTATAATTGTGCACATTTTGCAACAAACACTTTTGCTAGCTTTCTACAAATGTATATAATTAAGCTGGCTACCATAGAGGTTTCAGCTGGAGCAGCTTTAGCAAGACAGATAAATGCAACATTTAATGAAAAATGTAAACATAACGAAAATAGTGGAGCATTTAGCGGTACCACGCTTTTGCTTACTGGCTCAATTCGATCAAGCACATAAGACAACATATTTCGAGACGGCAAAGCAAAGTTTTACCATGAAAATATCAGCGTTTGTGTTGCTTCTTTTTTGTATTGCGCCTGTTATATTGTGTGGTGGTCTAGATGTGTACGCAAGTAAGAAGCGTGCCAATGGTCAAGGTTTTACCAACATTTGCTGGCAAAACGCAAGGGGAAATGCGCCATAATTAAATTCATGCGCTTAAGGGCACTCCGCACTTTTGCTGGAAAATGGCTATGGCCCTACTTGGGCCTAACGGCAGCAACAAAAATGTGTTCATGAAAAATATCCAAGGCATAGACGTAGCCACTTATGACTAAGGCGCTCTCAGGATATCGTCACTGTCAACCTCGGCCTAACATGCACCCTCAAGTTAAATATTTGGCAATTTCCATCCGGCACCGGAGTTGCTTCTCAATGCTGCCTCTATGGGGACCGCCAAAGGAAGCCAGTGTTTACACTGGTAGCATATTTAGTTTACGCTGCAATTCACAAAGATTCTCCCAGTAACCCAATATCCGATGTAAACTCGAAGCTACATCACCGGTAGGTATGTGAATGGGTGTTACGTTTGATCGACTGAGCTGGCCCATGCGCCTCGAAAATAAGCGGCAGAAGCATTCCTATGTACGTAGTAGGCGAAGCATTCATTTCCAAGCCAAACAATAGGTGGTGACTTAACCTTATTCCGCACCACACTTGTTAAATACCCCTTTCAGATTACGACAGCTAAGCAGATGGCACAAACCGACCGTGCAAAAACAATGCACTTGCTATGGCCACTAATAAATGTGGAGAGTGATAAAATAGTAGGCAACTTGTCAAAGTCCAAATCATTTGTAGCCACTTTTTAACTACCAAGCAACCAACCTAAACCTTACGGCAGAGAAAACGCACGAAATTGTCTTAAAATATGCTGCAGAATAACAAAAGTGACCATTCGTTATTGGGTATGGAGTATCCACTCTATGCCTAGATTACGACATGCAATCTACATTACGACTGCAATTTGCTTTGAAGCAAACCTATTCCATTTCGACAACTGTCTCCACCTGATGAGATGAAATTACATCGAAACGCGTGATGGTTGTGCAGTGTTTTTGGGTGGGCAACACCCAATTTCCATCTGCTTTTGACTACGGTCCCAGTGATCGCCGTGACTAAGGTTCACTTCAATGTGAACCACAGTCCATTACATTGAGATTGCGCGTCACAATCCAATCACACAACGTGAAGTCCAAACTTGACTCTCCAATTAGTCATTAACGTTGTGCCAATCGTTGCCCACAGTGAACCGATAGCCAAAGGGGTAGAGGTTTCGGCTACTATTCCAATGGTCGCGGGATCGAGGCCTGCTGTCTCCACCTGATGGGATGAAATTACATCGAAACGCGTCATGGTTGTGCAGTGTTTTCGGGTGGGCAACACCCAATTTCTATCTGCTTTGAGTACGGTCCGAATGATCGCCGTGACTAAGGTTTACTTCAATGCGAAATACAGTTCATTACTTTGCGATTGCGTGTCGCACTCCAATCACACAACGTGTAGTCCAAACTTGACCCTCCAATTTGAATTTCGGAGCTTCTTCCTCTAACACTACACCCAACTACCGACAGTTTTCTTCCTGATTTGGACTCAATGATTAGAGAAGTTATGCCGACAGCGGAGTTCGACACAGTAGTTGTCCGTTTCCGTATTTGCCATTAGACCAAAGCTTAGCAGGATGTCTTGAAACAAAGGACAGCAACTCATTAGAGAGCTTGGAATACCAATCTTGTTTCGGGATCTCGACACCCTATCTTATCTGTGGTTACAGTTTGCTTTGAATCAAAATTATTTCAGTTACATTACTAAGACTACGTGTTGCAAACCAGACACAGGGTGGGCACTCTAATATCCAATAATAAAATTCTAACCGCTCTATCATTAGCTGCTGCAAAGCTATGGCCTAGTGATCAAGACGAAAGCAGTCAACTCATCTCAAGCTATTTATATTTACGAATCCAAGTCTAAACGAAGTCGGTAGGTCGTGGGTGCATTATTAGGAGAAAGTAGCCGAGAATCCGGAGCAATGCATTTTATATTTACATAAGTGTTCATTATCCCAATAAAAATTATAATATAAGTAGAGGTTTGTTTGCAAACGAATATTTTACGTTTCGTCTCCGGCTTACACTGGGTCCGTTTCTTATAATAATATATCTGAAGTATGCGCTTGTTTGTGATTTCTAGAGGTAATATAATGTTGTGGATAATATTTTTGTGAGATTATTACTAAATTCAAAAATCAAAACTAGTCACTAAAAGGGGACCTGAGCCCACATTAATCGGTTGCTGAATACCGAAAAGACGTATTTGGACCGGGACCAATAATTGTTGACGGATCGGGAAGTCAGTGATTCAGCACATGACATGATCCCTAAAGTAGCCTGATGTTTGGAATATAAAATGCCATGGTCTACTCTCTCGAAAGAATATGAAGACTATAGGTTCGACTATAGCAGCGTTCATTCCAGTTTCCGTTTGCTCAGTGAAACTAATTGGGGCATTCAGTGAGTTCATGTTGTTTGAACGGTGCTAATGGGTGCGATGCAACTTGAGGGCACTGTTGTCACATCATTCTTATCGGGTTAGTAGATACAGTAGTAATAAATTTGGAAAAAATGGTCAGCAATGGAGAGAGAGATAACGATGAAAGGTTTAACTGACGCAACCTATCGGTGTATTAGAAGGTGTACTAAGACAACCCTTATGCATTGCTGCAATAACTGGACCAAAGCTTTTGGCAGTTATTTTAATTAAACATATGATAAAGTAAGAATAATAAAAGGCGCAACTTTATAGGCATTAGTATGGGCAAACTGAATCACTTATCGGTAAATGCACATAAAAGTTAAACGTTTATTGAGAACCATGAATTTATGTTACATTATCATCATACACGTCAGCTAGAAGTAAGGAACACCTGAGTTATTGTGCCGCAATACACAGAAAAATGGAGAAAAAAGAGAATGCAACAGGTGCAAGCCGGCTGAACTACCGCTAACGGATGGGCATCGTTTAGATAAGCTACCAGCCGGCTACTGCGCATCGAAAAAAATTATTACGTAAAATTATAAAAGGCTAAATAATGAGATTGTGGTTGGAGGGGGAGGCTAAGAGGGATGGGGTGGGACAAAGAATCTCACAGCACGAACGCTGCTGAGGTCGGCTTCTAGCCATATCAGCAAGTGTGTCCAACCAAACGTGTTCATCGTCTTTCGGACCCCAACCAGGGATGCGAGATGCTCCAACCGAAGCAGGGTCAGAAGTGAAGGTCTTCATTCCTCTGGACCAAGTCATCGCTTGCCCACTTCCATCCACACCCCCGGCGCGCAAACGACGCACATCGCGGGAGTCGGTTGGCTGGCATGCGTAACACGTGGCCCAGCCATCGGAGCCTGGTGCGTGAAATAACGGTGCTGAGCGGTTTTATTTTCTTTTCCTGTGCCGTAAACAAGGCGTCGAACACGCTTGTTGCTCACGCGGTGTTCCCACCAGATGTGAGCTAAATTACGAAGGCACCGATGGTCGAACGTAACTAGTCTCTTCAGGTCCGCTGCTTTAAGCGGCCAGATTTCACAACCGTACAGTAGGGTCGAACGTACCGCTGCATTGTACACTCTACCCTTCAGGGCAAGATTGATGTCGCGTAGCCGCTATAAGTGGCGAAGGTTAGCAAAAGCGCCCCGAGCTTTCGCTATACGGTTCGTGATCTCATTCTCAATCCCACGGGCGCTGCTATAACTTACCAGGTAGTTGAATTTTTGAACGACTTCTAGCTGATCTCCACCAACGGTCAGCGAAGGAGACGGTCCAGACCAAGCTTGGAGGAATGCTTTGCACTTCAAGGGTGCGAAACAAAGCCCGAATTGACGGACAGCTAGTGCTAATCTGTCCAGTGCCGCTTGACACGTTTGTGAGCTGTCACAGATTAGGGCAATATCATCAGCATACTGTAAGTCAATAAATCGTTCTCTTGGGAGCAGATCCACACCTTCTAAGTCGTGTCCTGTGAACGCGATTTCCATGACTTCGTCAACAGCGAAGTTGAAGAGAAATGGTGACAGCGAGCATCCTTGTCTCACGCCGCTGGAGATAATAAAGGGCGACAACAACTTGCCGTAAACCCTCACTCTGCCCGAGCAACGCGCATATAATGCTCGGATAATATTCACATATTTCTCAGGTACACCTTTCCTGAGTAAACGGTCCCATAGTCCATGTCTATCCACTGAATCGAATGCACCTTTGATATCGAGGAACACGAAAACAGTGGGCTGCCAATATATGTGACGGTGCTCCAACAGTTGACGCAACGTGAAGATGTGGTCAATGCAGCCACGACCTCGACGAAATCCAGTTTGTTCTTCGCGAATCTGGTTTTCACGAGTGCCAGTCAGTCTGTGAAGGATGACAGAGGCGAGCAATTTGGAGGCGATGGATATCAGACTGTTTCCTCTATGGCTGTCTTTTTACGATTCTGAGCCTCCCTTGAAAATTAGGACCATGACGGAGCGACTTCCATTGGTTGGGACAGTTTCCTGCTCCCACAGTTTGATTAGTAACTCGTATAAACCATCCACAAGAGCAGGTCCCCCGAATTTAAAGAGGATTGGAGGAAGATCATCAGGTCCCGCGGCTTTAGTTAAGTTCAATAATTCGATCTCACGTTCGACTTCTGAGCGAGAGGGTGGATCCAAAGGGACAGCCCAGGGAGCGGGGCGATCAGTTGCCGGCGTTATCTAACAATTCCGACCGATTGAATTGCGTTCTAAATTGCTCAGCCCAATGCTCTAAGCGTTTTGATAAGTTGTGGTTACGCTGTCCACTTTCGTCACGGATAATTTCACTGACATCAGGTCATCTGCTGCCCGTTTCCCGTATCAGACGAAATAACTTACGATGGTTCCCCAGCGCAGCGGCCATTTTCATCTCTGATGCATGATGAGACCACCAGGATTCGCGGTCGCTTTTCAGCATAGCACGGAGTTTTGCCCGGAACTCTTTGCGAGTTTTCTTGTGTTTGCTTTCAGCCGGAATATGCCGGCGAGCATCTATAAGTTCCAGAGGCTATGAAGAGACCCAATGTCCATGTTGATGATTAGACAAACCACATGAGGATTTTCCTGCTGCTAGTAAGGTCTGGTGCATAGGAGACCAGTGACCTTCAATTGCATCGAGTAAGCGTTTATCCAACTCACATGACAGCGTACATTGATGGGCACTCAAAACAGCTGGCTACGCCAGTTGGCTGGTGTCAATGCGCTCACAACATCTTCTTGGGTGTCCGCCATAAAGTATCCGCAGATCAGGACATATACTTGCATGGTCGGTGTCTACACATGTCCTCAAATCGAGCGACAGTCCTGAGGCAGCCTCTCCAGCGGTGTATTATCACAATGTGATCGATATGCTTACATAGCCGGCTCGAGGCTGGTGGGCGCCAAGTCACCCTTCGGTGGGTGCTGTGTCGGAAATTATTGCTCGCAAGAAATAAACGAGCATCCTCACACAGATGAAGTAACCGCTCATCGTTATCATCACGGGAGCCTATACCATGTTGCCGCGCAAATGCAGCTCATCTATGGATAATTTTCTAATTTGAACGTTCAGATCCCCAGCCAGCACTACAGTTTCCGAGCTGCTTCTGTGGAGAACGAGCTGGTTCAGTTGACGACAGTAGTCGTCTTTTACCGGGTCATCGCTGCCATTTCTCGGTGCATAGACAGCGATAACGAATAGACATCTGTTAGTCCCACGCGACTTCGAAGTTTTGAACGAGCCAGCCAATCGGACTGTACACAGCCGGCTACTGATTGGAGTCCAATCAACCAGAGTAGCTTCAGCCCGGGGACCCAGGGCAATACCAACACCAGCTTGGCCGGTGCTCGAAGCTGCATCCTCACCGGATGGGCGCAATGAGAAAGTGCTACTAGTGTCACCTGAAGGGGATCGCAGAGTGAGTACAGAGCTCGAGTCTTGCAGGCGGGTCTCCGATAAGCAACAGATATCGATCGAGAGGGTCTCTAACCATCGGGCAAGTGTTGCCTGTTGACCGATATGTAGTAATGTGCGAACATTGAGGCATGCCAATCTGAAGGAGGATCGAGGGCTCCAAATGGAAGCCGAAGAACTGGAGTGGGCCGCTTGCTTGGGCATGGGCCTTTTGACAGGGCTAGGATGACGCTCGGCGTTCGCATGTGAGTTGAAACTAAAAGACAAGCGACTAATGAAGCAAAGGTGGGGGAGGGCTGAGAATTGGGGGTTAAAAACAGAGGGGATAAAGGTGTGGCTGCATTGGGACGATAAGGATGAAAAAGCGCAAGAGGGGGAATAAGAAGACGGGAAGTCTTGAGCAGTAGCATCTAAACCCTATCCACCCTGCTCGATGCAGCAGATAGGGCACCGTTGCTTATCCTCTGCGGTGGCCAGAGCACCCGAAATTTGTTTGAAGTGGGATTCACTGTATTGCGTGTGGCAGGATACTGTCAGGTTTCCCAAGGCTAGACAGGAGAACGATTAGTGTTCTCAACCAAAGCTATGGTTCCAAAACCTGTCCGCAAGGCAGCGGGTTTGGCACTGGGCTACAAGGCCTCCGTTTTAAGAAATAAGGAGCCCCCACATTCCAACCCCCAACCTGGAGGATCAGGAGGCTGAGTTTGTCTGGCCTCTAACCATTGACCAACCACTGACTCTGAAGGTGCAAAAATGCACCATCCAGTATAGCTAAATGGATCAGTGTAGCACACAAACCATCGCACCACGGTAAGGTCCAGCCTCATTGCGATGGATAATTATGTTACCTGGATATAGGTGTGTATGGAACTTAGCGTGCGCATCGCGACGGGTTTCGTATTGCATACTGTTGAATACTGCCTCTTGAATACGGCAGGTTCTAACAATGTAATACCAACTCTCCTAGTCGGATGAATGAACGTAGACTCAGAATTATTTCTCGTACAGCACGGTAACTGACAATCTCGAAGTCTGTGAGTTCTCGGAACTTAGCCGCGGAAGATTAATTCACGCGAGTCGAAGAGTTCCTAGACCGAACGCAAATTTCTACGCACGATTTCCCAACCCAAGACTGAGGCAAGAACAAGACAGGCCTTTGCCACAGGCGCTTTTACTGGCCAAAGCTAAGGCGATTTTAGAGTTGTACAACCTCATTTTTAAATCACGAAACGGTGATGAAGGGGGTTTTCCTTAAAAGGGTTTGCGTAAGCAAATCCTGGAATAAAGAAACATGGTTTCATGTAAATGTGTAAAGTCCGTACACTGAGCAGAAATGCTGGAAGTTTACCGAGAGTTGTCCGGATAAATGAATGTTGCTTGGATACAACAAAGCGTGTTTGGTTGGAACCAAGACTGTTTCTGGGTACAAAGGCTAAACAATGTGCATGTTACACGAGTTGGAAGGCTGATTGAACGTGTGCGTTTTGTCTGCTCTGAGTACATGTGCACTTGAGTGAATCGGGTTTTCAGCCTTCCGTAATTTAAGCCTTTAATAATTATAACTGTGG
Source organism: Dicrocoelium dendriticum (assembly GCA_944474145.2). Lineage (NCBI taxonomy): Eukaryota > Metazoa > Platyhelminthes > Trematoda > Plagiorchiida > Dicrocoeliidae > Dicrocoelium > Dicrocoelium dendriticum. Next base: position 10,330,220 of record OX104067.1, on the reverse strand, counting down.
GTCCGCATAACACATACCTAACCATTTTTCAACGCAATCAGGCTTAATTCATTACACTTGACTAGATTTACCTATTCTAAGTAAAAGTAACTCAACGATTTTATTTTTCTTATTTCGGTTATTATTTTACAAATTGCGTAACAATATCTTGTCTATTTTCTGTAACATGTATGTTGGTTTTTTAATATTTTCAAAGTAGGTGCGACCATTAGGAAGGGTGGCCAAGTGAGAACGTTTCGATTAACCTCCACCCCCATTGTTGCACTAAGACACAGTTAATTTTGGAAAGGTATACGTGACTCATTCTCCTCGTGATCGTGCTTGGTCTTAATATATTCATATTTAGATTGCAAAAATCCACGTGAAAGCCGCCTCACTGTGTTCCTCTGGTAAGCGTGATCTTTGCATGTATTGACAGGAATGTTGTTGGCTGTTGAACTGTTCGCTGAGCTTGGCAATTTTGTTGCAAACGTTTCGTCACCAATCTAAGTGACATCATCAGTACGTAGTTGAGTAGCGTGTTATAGCTTAGAGTAGCGTAGAGAAGCCTCGGTGAGGCTTCTCTCATCATCACTGATGAGGAAGATGATGATGTCACTGGTGATGTCACCTCGATTGGTGATACAACGTCTGCAACAAAATTGCCGAGCTCAGCGAACAGTTCAACAGCCATCTGAACAACCTGAGCTACCAGTCTTCAATTGTTTAGGAATGTTGTTGTTGCTGTGTAAATTAAAGGAGTGGAAGCCTATGTTGAAGATATCTGGCTCTCGTCCACATGCCTACAGTTGTAATGTCTTCGGGTTTACATTGGGTATGGAACAAATAGTAGAAGTTTTGTGTTGCGCAAAGCAAGATAGCTATGTTGCGTGTGTAGGCGCTGGCCTCCTGCGACAATCGTATGGTGGCCGCAAACACAGGTCTAACCAGAAGCGGACGGATTAAACTGGATGTTTATTGCGGCTTTGAGTAGTATTAAATATTCTGCTATTATTGTGATTTTGGTTGGTCGAATAGCCAGTCAGTAAGATCAAAGTATGTGTTGTGGTTAATAAACGAGGTTTCCGGAGTGGGAACTCCAAATTGCATTGGCAGGGATCAGTGAATATATTTGGTAGTGACTCATATCTAATACGTCATATTATTAAAAATATCTACATAGCTATTTTAAAAGAAGCATTTAACCTGCTTCCCTCTACTTCCTAAAATACGCCAGCCAAATCATTATCGTACCATGACTAACACGAGCTACGCAGCCGGTTTTCGACGAGCTAAAATTTGCTTTTAATTACTTTGGTTGTGTATTTAATAGATAGATAATAAAGAAACCTCCATGTACTATATAACTTTTCCTCTGTTTAAGGTGTGTAGTAAATTCTGGGTGGCTGGGTGAATGTTGGACTAAGGCAGGTATTAATGATATAATATTAGGTAGTGCTTTTAGCGTCTTGCGCAAAATTGTTGGTTCTGCAGCTGTAGTTGACGATCGATCAGACATTTAGATGGAAAAATTTGCCAAATAAGATTGGAATGTATCTGTAGGGTTTGTACCCAACAAAATAAGATAAAGATAATTAGCTTTTCTACTATTAAGCCACTTTGTCTTTTAGAAACAATTTAATGCAGTTATTTATGAAGTTGTTGAAACTGCAAGCACATTAGCGAATCTGCCGCCTTTTTATGATGCATTGCTACAAACATTAATTTTCGGTTCCACAAGTTACAAAAGAAAAGCTTTTGAAATCTTCGCAAAGGTTTGCCGGAATAGAATTGAGATCCTGCGTTTAAATGCAAGCAATTTCCTCATCTTCATTATACACATTAGCTAGAGGTGTAAGGCGCCTTAGCTAAAGTGCCGCAATACATCAATGAAAAAGGGAAATAAATACAACTGTTGCATGTTAGCTGAGCAACCAGCAACCTATGTGCTACTACGGGCCAGCTAGGAGACACCAAAATTATTATATGCAAAATGATATTATGTTACGAAATGAGACGCATGGGAGGTTAAAGGGAATGGATAGGGACAATAAGCTCACAGCAGATAGGCCACTGAGGTCGGCTCCTAGCCTGTCAGCAAGTGAATCTAAACAAACGTGTTATCGCCATTTGGACCCTAAACATGGAGACGTGAACCTCTAACCTATGCCAGCTATGAAGTGAGGGCCTTCATCCCTCTCTACCAAGTCATCGCTTGGCTACTCCTCCTCTTCTTTCATCCACACTCCCGATGAGAAAACAACGCACATCGAGGAAGCCAGTGGACGGGCATGCGTAACATGTGGTCGAGACATCGGAGGCTGATGCGTAAAATGACGTTGCTGATCGTTTCAGTTGCTTTTCCTGAGCGGTAAAGAAGGCGTCGAACAAGCTTGTTGCGTATGCGGTTTCCCCACCTGAAGTGAGCCAAACTCCGCAGGCCCTGATGGTCGAACCTAACTAGGCATTTAATGTCCGCTGATCTTGGGGGCCAGGTTTCGCAAACGTGAGTAAGGTCGAATGTACCGCTGCACTGCACACTATACCCTTCAGGACAAGGGTGATGTCGCCATAGGTGGCGGAGACAAGAAAATCATACTGAACTTATGATACACTGCTTATTTTTTCACCTTCAATCCCACAGACGCTGATACAGATTTCCAAGTTGTCAAATATTTGAACGACTTCTAGCTGATCCCTACAAGAGTCAGCGAGAGAGGCAGGCCAGCCCAATCTTGGAGGAATGCTTTGCACTTCGATGGAGCAAAGCAAAGCCCAAAGCGGCAGACAGCCTGCACTAATCTGTCCAGTGCAGCTAGCAGGTCAGAAGAGCTTTCACATATGAGGGTGATGTAGTCTGCATAATCCAATCCAAGCAGTCGTTCTTCTGGGAGTAGCTCCACACATTCTTAATCGTGGCCTACAAATGCAATCTCCATGACTTTGTAAATAGCGAAGTTTAAGAGGATAGGTGACAGCAGGCATACTTGTTTCACACCGCTGAAGATATTGAAGGGCGGCGACAGCTTGTCGTAAGCCCTCACTTTGCCCTGCAACGCACGTATAAGGCTCGGATAATGTTTGCATATTTCTAGGACACACCTTTCCTGAGTAGACATTTCCAAAGTGCGCATCGATCATCCGGATCGAAGGCACCTTTGATTTCAAGGAACACGACTATGGTGGGCCGCTAATATGTGTGACCGTGCTCAAACAAGTGACGCAAGGTGACGTGGTTGATGCCACCACGACCCCGACGATACCTGGCTTGCTCCTCACAACGTTGTTTTCCACGAGCGTCAGTCAGACGGTGAAGGATTACAGAGGCACTTAATTTAATGACGATGAGGATCAGACTGATTCCTCTATGATTGCCGCAGTTCGAATGCAAGCATCTTTGAAAATGAAAACCACAACAGAGCGGCTCAGGTCGGCTGGGACTGTTTCTTGCTCCCACACATTCACTAGTAATTCGCGTAAATCATCAACAAGGGCAGACAGCTGTTGGAAGTTTATCTGGTCCCGCGGCTTTTTATCTTCAACAGTCCGATATCGCTGAGTTCTGAGTGAGAGGGTGGATCCAAAGGGACAGCACACGGAGCATAGCGACCACTGTCCGGTGAGTAATCGAACAATTCCAGCAGACTAAATTGTTTTCAAAATGTTCAGCCCAGGGCTATAAACGTTTTGCCAAATTGTGTAGAGGCTGACCACTTTCGTCACGTGTAGTTTCATCAACATCTGGTCTCCTGCTACCCGTTTCCATTATCAGTCAGAATAACTTTCGATGGTTACCATAGGGCAGCGGACAGTGATGCACAATAAGACCACCAGGATGCGCGGTTTCTCTTTAGGCTAGCACGAAGTTGTGCTAGGGCCTGTTTGTGAGTTTTCTTGTGTTTGCTTCCCGCCGGAATATGCCGGTGAGCATCGATACATACCAGGGACCGCGAAGAGACCCAGTGTGCATGTGGGCTATTAGGCTTACCACATGATGATTCGTTTGCTGCTAGTTAGGTCTGATGAACATGCGACAGGTGACCTTCAGTTATCTTCAGTGAGCAATTACTCAACTCGCAAGACAGCGCAATTTGATAGGCACTCAGAACAGCTGGCTTCGCCAATTGGCTGGCTTTAATGCGCTCACAACGTCTTCTTGGGTGTCCGCCAAAACGCATCCGCAGGTCAGCACATACAAGTGAATGGTAGGTGTCTACACATGTCCTCAAATCGAGCGACAGCTCTGAGGCAGCCTCTCCAGCGGTGACTTATCGCAATGTGATCGATTTGCGTCCAAGGCTGGTATGATGCTGGCGGGCGCCGTTACCATCCGGCGGGTACGGTGTCGGAAACTAGTCTTCGCAAGAAATAAGCGAGCATATTCACAAAAAGAAGTAACCGCTCAGCGTTATCATTACGGTAGCCTATACAGTGCTGACCGCTTAAAAGCAGCCTAGCAGTGGACAGTTTTCCAAGTTGTGCGACCAGATCCTTCACCATCTGCACTGTGTCCATGGATCCTCCGTGGCGAAGGGACTCATTCATGTGGCGATAGAAGTCGTCTTTTACCGAATCATCGCTGCGGTTTGTAGGCGCGTGGGCTGCGATGATGAATGGACACGTGTTAGTCCCGCTCAACTTCAAAGCTTTGAACGAGCCAGCCAATCGGACCGCGTACATCCGGCTACTGATTGGGATCCAATCAACCAGAGCAGCTTCAGCCCGATGACACAGAGCAATTCCAACACCAGCTTGCCGGTGTTCGAAGCTGCATCCTTACCGGATAGACGCATTGAGAAAATACTGCTGATGTCAACTGAAGCGGATTGCAGAGTGAGCACAAAGCTCCAGTCTTGCAGGCGGGTATGCGATAAGCAGCGTATATCGCTGGAGAGGGTCTCTAAACTTCGGGCAAGTGCTGCCTGTTGACCGATATGTAGCAATGTACGTACATTGAGGCATGACAATCTGAAGGAGGATCGAAGGCTCCAAATGGAAGCCGATGAACTGGCGTGAACCGCTTGGTTAGACATGGGCTTGTCGACAGGATAGGAGTGAAGCTTTGCGTTAGCATGTGAGTTGAAACTAAAAGATGCGCGCCCCGCAAAGCATGTCGTGGAATATCCAAGTATCGAGGGGTTGAAAACTTGGGGGATATCCTTGAAGTTGGAACGGAACCAAAAGAGAGAAAAAGCGTAATCGGTTGAAAAATAAGGCGGACATTCCTGAACATTAGCATCCAAACCTCCATCCACCCTTCTCGGTGCAGCATATATGGTACTGTTGATTATCCTTTGCGGTGGCCAGAGCCTCAGCTATTTGTTTGAAGTGCAATTCATTGTAATACGTGGGCAGGATACTGTCAGGTTGCCCAGACTTATACCAGAGAAACATTAGGGTTCTTACTCAGTCTTTGGTTCAATAACCTTACCACAGTGCAGCGGGTTTGGCGTTGGGCTACAATGAGTCTGTGTTAAGGAATATGGTGCCACCCTCATTCCAAACCCCAACCTGGTGGACTAGGTGGCTGAGTTATTCTGGCCTCTAACCATTGACTAATCTCGTATGGGTGGATCTGCGAGTGCCAAAGCACTCCCCCCCATAGCTCAATGGATCACTGATGCACACATGCCGTTGCACTACCGGAAGATCCAGCGTTTGCGGGAAGGTTGCCTCAAAATTAATCCGGTAGATTTTCATTGCGAACTGTGTAGTTTTATAATTTAGCACGTTGCATCTTAATACCCTGTCAAAAGGCATGAACGGCCAATCGTCTTCAGTTGGTGTTCCTGGATCACCTAGGAAATAAGAGACAACGTATTCATGGTTATCCTATTGATATCATAATGAATGCTACAGTTTATGATTCACGATACCGGTCTTAAATCGTAAGTCGATTCCTTTAAATAAAACGGTTTACTCACTAACCGGGACTGACCGATCCACTACATTTAAATGACCGGAAAACTTGCTCATATACCTCATAACAAGACCCATCTTTTACACACTTCTCCAAATTGCGCCAGTTTTAAGATCTCCGGTAAAGCATTCTAAATTTTTTGTTACAACAAATCAGTTGAGGAAGTAAGATATTTGGTAGCAGATATTAAGTGTTGGTTGCCCGAAAATACTTTTCTCCATGACACCTTTTACCATTATTGGATGTTATCCGATTGGCACATGGCATCGAAACTGAAACCATTGAGATGTTGGTGGTGGTATAACCCTTAAGTCACTTAGTCATAAATAACACCGTTTGGCACCGCAACTGAATTTATAGTCAATTTAAATAAATGATTTGGAGATGGATTGCATCGCGCAAACTCAACGTAGACAAAAATTCTCACTGCATGGACATTTGGCAACTACGTTACTGGGACTATAACTGTTGAAGCAATAGCTATTGTTTGTTGACCGTCCGAAAACACTGCATTTATGAAGGTTTCTGATCAAGTTTGATGTCATCAGGTAAAATGTATTAGACATCTAACTGAGGCTAGATGCATGATACTTTTGGCTGCTACCCATAAATTACCAGATCACGACCGGTTTGTCTTAAAAAACCCTCTCATCAGCATAAATCTCAAAACTTCTTTTTAAAAAATGTTGCGCATTTATTTGTAACAACGTACGTAACAGAAATAAGTTGTAAGTAGAAAGTTATAACTTTGAGAATTAGCAAAAAAGGTGTCTGCATTGCTAATTTGGTTCATGCGCGTTGAAGTAATGTTATTTACATTGTTTGACACGTGGGTGTAAGGAATACATTAACAAAAGGCATAAAAGCCTACGGAGTGCAGTCTGAATAAGTACTCACTTAAAGCAACATAAAAATATAGATCCAGCGGATAATTAACTCTATTTTGACAGAGTAAGCACTGAAATAACTGAAAATTGCCACATTGTGTATAATGGTTAATCACACAGTGCCTACCTCTTGATCCCAACGGTTGTGTGGTGCTTCGGGCGCCATCTTGGTGCCATTTAGAAGATTTTGGCAAACCAGCATGTGTTTAGGTAATCTACACAAAATGATTAGTAGAGGTACAAGTATATTCTGTTCTCTTAAGGCTCTATGTTTATATTTTATGTTTTCGAAATTTTAAACACTACGTCATTTGTGGTTATGTTACATAACTTGGTATATGTATTACCTTTATCAGATAGTTATATCTCCGGACCGCCTGATGTAGACATCTGTCACAAGGTAAGAATTATTCTAATAGTATTTGCAATTTCATCTATAAAAAGTACTCATAAGTATAGTTAGTTAGTTTGTAGAGGGCTAATTTTAGGCTAATCTGCGACCCTGAAATCAACCACAGTATAGTGTTTCTAACGGATCAACAATTAAAACTCAAACCTTATTCTGACGAAAAATATTTCAGTGGGCCTAACAGCTAGATGGAACATAAACAATTATAAGCAAACTATAACCCACATAAACAAGTTCAGAGCAACGTAAAGGTAACTCACGGAAAATATGCAGAGTTAAACACAATTTGGCCCTTTGATTTCTGTTCAATTAACTTAAAGAAACAGGCTATACAATCGTAAGTTATCCTTTTGATCATTCACCTACAATTACAATATATATGCCAGGCGGGTGTCACTCATAGCAAGAGTGAGTAAAACGTGACCGCGGTCGTAATCTTTTGGGCTTTACAAAAAATAATTTTTGGGTCACTGGCTCCCTCACTTAGATATAAGAATAAAACAGTCCTTCAGAAAGATTATTATGACACACTTATTGTATGCTACAAATGCATTTTTCTGGTTTAAAGGATTATCAGCACAATGCAGAAATTAATCACTAATTTTATTATGCAAAACTTTATTCGTTAGTCTAAATCAAAGCTGCTTTTACTGGACAAAAATCTGTTCCAAAATGTTTAATTAGGAAGAATGGTGGCAAATAAGCGGTCACTCGCGGAGCTCGTAAGGTCAATTTCGCTGATTGGAATTAGGATATTACTGAAATGGAAAGCCTTTTTGGTGAATAACATTGATGCTAAGTATGTATATCATTATCTAGTAAAATATCTGCATATAGCAATTTATCAACTCCAAATGCGACAGCTTGCTGTCCATCTTTGTTAAAAGTCGTTCTTAAGAAATAATGCGAATACTGCGTTGTAATAAGTATGTAACAACAAGTCTGTAAAACGCTATCAGCTAATTTGCAGAAACGATAAAAATTACTAATGTGGTTCTTGAACTTCTCATCGTTATTCAAGTAAATATGTCACAATTTAAATCATCTGGCTTAGCGGGCATTACAGGGCGTCATTGATAGTTGGAGAAAGCCTTGCAATTGCATGTAATGTAAACTGAAATATAATGCATCTGTAACGTAGTTGAAATTTATTGCAACATGATGTTATTTAATTATAACGTCATTGTAATGAATATTGAATTGCAAGGCAAATTGAATCTACAGAAAATTCAACAATGTCGTGTGCTCTATTACTGACTTTGACTCCACTACTCTTCCTGGCAGACTGTTATAAACAGTTATCTCTTTAGATTAAAAACCCAGTAGTAAGCAAATTGCTTTGCATGCGACAGTACAAGCTTTAGCCAGTTTCCGCGTGTGCCGTATGGCGTTTGCAAGTAAAGCAGCAATCTTAATCTGAATAAGTCGCCGATTATAAATAGGCGGTTGGTCTATAGGGTAAAGCGCAGATTCATAGGATATCACAACGATATTTTTAAGGCAATAATCATAAATTATTAATGCACCTGGTAGCGAAGATTTGGTCCCCTTGGATGTTAGTTGTCTAGCCCGATAATTAAGCAGTGTTGGTCTTATATCAATGAAGAAAACGCGAGCTGTGACTTCCGAAGGCCAACTGTTTCCGCTCCGTTTGAGCTTTTAATGTATGAGCAGTCCGGTGCAACACAGCCCGTTGTAGGTTTCTACGGTCTTCAAATTATAGCGCAATAATAATTTAGGTTCCTTTAAGATGGCTTTGGATGGAGCTGTTGGTCGTCAACGTTTTAGTTTAGCCCTCAGCAACTTTCTTCAGACTTATCAGCGGTGCGTTGCTTGATTCGACTGCAAAGCGGCATTTGTGGACTATATATAGAGGCATTTGAAGTATCGCTGAATTAGAATGCAGTCATCGGGCATAAGAATCAAACACGAAGGCAACAAATTGATTACAATCAAGGTACGCGGTAATGGAAAAAGTATAAGCACGTCGTTGATATACAAAACTAATGGAGTGAGCTCATCCATCTTAATTTAGAGGATGCTACTGCGCAGGGAATAACAATCCGTCAAAAGATGTCGACCTACATTTGCCAATTACTACGTCCTGAATCATCTGTTGCAGTAACTTATTAACCGCTTCAAATCTGTAAAGGAGGGTCTGATATGTCGTCCAGCAATTTACTGAAATCACTGTAGATTAAATCTGCTGATATCCGCTGCGATTACACCTGGTTCTTGACGTTTTAATAACTATTTTTAAAAGTAAGCAGCTAACTCCTCCTCTGGTGAGATTAAGAAGCATATATTTTAGTTGTTGATGCCATCTTATTGATCTAAAGCGAATATACGCAAAGGTTTCTAGTCCAACATAATTTAAGATTTAATAAACTCGACAACGCTGAGTGGCAAATTGCACCATAATTATAGATTTCATTTAGCAATGCTGATCCTCCGCCCATGTCTTTCTTATTGTATGCAAAATGGAAATCAGTTTTTACGGCCAGAATGTGATTTTGACTTTTTGTCAAATTTAAACCACGAACATACGTAGAGATTACTGCTAAGCTGAAGCAACAAGTAGAGTAAACGACAAATTAGGATAGCCACTCTAAGGACGCCTTATAATCAAACGCCTAACAGATACATAAATATTTGTTTGCGATTACGTCAATGGTAAGTAAACAGTTGTAGAAGCGGGAGGAATTACTGTGATATCTTTCAGAGAACAAAAAAGTAACTATTTAGTTTTGCTTGGTTAATTCAAAATAGTTCACGTTATTTTGCTTAGACACTTTGTTTTGTTTCAAAGCAACTTCGTACATAGCTTAGTTGGTTGACACAGTTAAGTCACATTAAAGGGTTGAAGACTGTCAATAGGCTTACTATGCAGCTGCTATGGTACTGTAATGATACTTCAGAACTACTAGCTAGCACTTTAAATTTTGCTAGTGCACGAATAATTCTAAAAGCTGATCGGGGTATTGGGTACTTCATTAATTAGGCTTTTAAAATAGATCCTCTCTAAGACGAAATTTGAGGTCTATGAAAATCAAAGCTCCTTTCCCTTTCCGCAGTCAAAATTGCTATTGTTTTTTTGCATACGCTTCGTCAAAATATTTAGAATGGATCATGATGCATAATTTAGTTAAAACAACCATATGTAACGTTCCCAACTTTACTTGAGAAGCAACAATGAACGCATGATTAGTTCGACATAGCAAATTTTTAGAAATCCAACATATTTACGGCTATGTACATTATGAATGGAACATAAGAAACAATGAGCACGATAGCAAAATTAAAGTTAACACTAGAACTAGTGCTAATGAGGGACCGTGCATTGCTCTTGGCGGTCAAGGAAAATCGTCAATGAAATTAAGTTATCCGACTTTTTATGCTATTTGTAGTACGCTCCCATTATCTCGTTTAGTGTTGAGTAGCCGTAAAATTTGTAAAATTATATAGGTTATTATGATACGATATGATGTAAATCCTGTGGTTAATGTTTTGACTTACCTTCCAATGTTTAGAGATTTAGAAAATAATCATTATTTCCGTAGAATTTAAACAATGCAATTATAAGCAATAAGAAGCAGTGCTTTGACTTGGATATCGAATAGCCCCATTGTAGAGCAGAGTGAATTTCTCTTTATTAGGTACTTGATTATTATAACCATAACTACGGGAAAATGTTTTCTGCATGCAAGCAAATATACGGTTGGAAAGAATCGGTTCAACGCAATCATTCCTTTTATCTATTGGCATCTACCATACCGATATATATGGTGGATTTTAAGTGGTATGCTGACTCACACAGCAAAATGATTTACGAGTTTAATAAAGAACAAAATGGATGTATTTATAACGGATTTCTGCTTTAAAAACTGGTAAGATATTCTAGGTTAGGGTTGTACTTTCTGTGGCTAGCATGAATGGTACTTTCTTGACACCATGTACCAAAATAACCCATCTGTATTGATATATTTCAAACAAGTTTAATATAATGCTACCAGTTTTTAAATTGACAAATAGTTATTTTGTGACATGATTTAACTCTAATAATTTATATGAACTTTAGCAGTCAAATACATATGTAATATAAAAATAGTTACTTTTAGCCAAATTCTTGTAATTTATTTAACAAAGCAATATGTGCAATTAAACGGGTTTATTTTCAGTCGGCTGTTCGGTAAGCCCTGCCAGAACATGCTCATATAGCACCCTTGGGTGACAGCTGCAGTATTAGTTGAGCAGGACAGCTTATAGTCTGGCCACTGATGACCAGCATACTCCAGATCGAATATCAAACTAGTTATCCGGTCCGTCCTAACGGCTAGATAAACAAAACAAAGATTGATGTCCCGTAAGATTCAACACCGAGCATGGCGGAAAATAACAGCAAATAATTTGTTCTGTGACAAAGAAAATAACTAATAACCACTGTGGACTTATCCACTGACTAGATTGGGATCGATTTAATTAGCACGTTTATCAAGGTGGCGAAACAACCATATGTAAATTTCAAAAAAGAAGATGCTCGTTGTCGTCTAAGCAATTAAGCGAGTAAATGATTACCAATTGGAAGGAAGTCCACCGTATATACTGATCACAAGCCACTTGTATTTACAGTTAATATACTGTTGAGCAATGTCCCTTGACGTCTTCAACATATGCTTAAATGGCTCTAAAAATAAGACACAGACTTTTCGTACACCCACAAAAACGCAAATGTTTATCGCGGACGTTCTGTCGAGAGCGCATTTTTGTATAGTCGAAAACTAAACAGAAAGAATCCAGGCAGTCTATATTTTGAATCTCTAGCAGTAACGACAGATCACCTATTAATAATAATGCGTCATACAAATGCAGACTCCACGTCCTTGGGGTTGCGTGACGTGATTTGGCGGGGATGGCTAAATACAAATGAGAAACGTCCGAAGGAATTTAAGCTGAGATTCAAATTTCGTAATGGATTCAGGACGTATGATGGTTTACTGCTCAAGGATAATAGCATTTTGATACCACCGCTAAAAACTTGTGGCAGAAAGTTGACTCTCAGAGATAAAATTTTATTCGGGTAAGCAAGCTTAGCAAGATTAATAGCGTGACAAGTATATAGAAGCCTTTGTAAGAGTAGCTAAGTCACTTCCATCATTGACGACGTGGCAGCACTCATGAGATCCTTTTTTAGTCAAATAAATAAAACAGCTAAAGCTAACCCATCAGTAAGTATAAGAAATGTGCGTAGCTTTCTAATTAACTGCTCTGTCGCTTGCGGTAGGCCAGCCCCTCGCTTTGTTAGCATAATCCTAAAACTGGTTGGTCTTCGCTTATATAAAAGTAGATATTAACATTTTTAAAGATTGTCTATTTTCGTTTTTAACATTTATATGAATGGTTTGTAAGATTTCATTATAATATAGATTTTACAACATACGTTGACAATAAAACCTATTCAAAGCATCGGTTAACGTAGGTTCGTTACCAGCTGAGCTAAATATACGGTCTCACAAACATTGCTAAGCATATGATTAGCATAATGGCTACCAAGCCATTCTAATATTTCCGTCATATTTAATATGTTTGATATTCCTATGTATTTACTTAAGCCTAAACTTTTCTAAAATAGGTACATTTATATTAATTTTTTCCACGTTAAACATTAAGCCAAATGCAACTTTGCTTGCAGAAATTTCTACCAACTGGTCAAACGACTTCAAAAAGCCTGGTTTATGAACTGATATACGGTATGCAAGCCCAGCTCATTTCGTATACACATCTAATGTGTTGCATTTTTATTTCTTTCTCACAGATCTCGTCAAAATTTGCAAATATTTTTATTGTGTCTCTTCTATAGCCACATATATACATCACCATCATAAACGTTCACAAAAATGTGAAACGTCTGTATTCCAACCTATCATTCTCATGTTTATTAATGTTTTCTTAGCAGGCTTATTGGTAGTCTGTGTTACATTGAATCCAAGCTTTGCAGTAAAATCGCCGCAGCTAGGACAATGCGAGTATACTAAAAGATTAGCGGTAAAGCTGAGGCCACATATATGCATCCTGTTATACTTCTGGTCAACGGTTGTTGTGCTCTGAGTAACTTGCCTTGCTACTTTTCTCTTACTCATTATGCTGTGCTTAATTAACTGACTGGAAATGTGCGCGTTTGATTTTAAATGTATTACCGTGTATACAAAAGCTTCTTACCGCTATGGCGCATTTGCATTGTACAATTTGTGGACAAGATCAAGTCAACCCTGCAATATTTCCGCTATTCTATTAGTGGTTAAATATCCGCACTTAATATGGCAAGATCGAAGAAATAATAAAGCTGGACAAGGTAATTAACTTCCTG
>OX104067.1:10260102-10316500 GCA_944474145.2 Dicrocoelium dendriticum | reverse complement strand
AACAATTCACTGCTCCACAAAACTTTTAGTCCAACCGAAGGAAAAATGCAGAACGCCAATGACCCTGACAAATAACGTATTAATCGCAGCCAACAAACACTGTACAACGACTGAGGACCCTGGCTGTATTTATAGGTCTCTGCTGACCTTCGACTTCTAGAATTGGAAGGTCAGCTGCCAAGGTTAGTGGTTCCCCATATCTTTTCCCGAGAGGTCAGGTGGATTTTGATCACTTGTAGAAGCAGAACATTCAGGAAAGTTCGAAATTGATGCGATACTCGTTAATAATCGATTAATCGCTAAAATAGTGAATTTCCAAGGCAATTCTTACTTTCTCCCGGACAATCTCGCTCGGTTTACGACCGATATACGGCATGTCTCAGGTGTGCACAACGCTGTCGCCGATGCACTTTCCCGCATCCAGGCTATCTCCGCTGACGCCGGCACTGCTATCGACTTGGCAGTCGATATTACTTGGGATTCCGGTAGAGGTCTGCTATCTTGACTTTAGCAAGGCTTTCGACTCAGTAAATCACCGTTTCCTACTTGAAAAATTAGCATGGTTCGGAATACATCCTAGACTTCTGTCTTGGGTGTCAGCATTCTTATGTGGGAGAACGTTTCGAGTTAGAATCGGTGATGTGAGTTCTAGTGTGGGCGTGGCCTACAGTGGAGTACCCCAAGGATCGGTGCTAGTTCCACTTTTGTTTCTTATGTTTATAAACGACTTGGCTCCTCTTATTGAAGACCCCTGTTACATCTTTGCGGATGACTTGAAGCTAGTCAGCAGGGGCAACCGTGCAACACTGGCCAAGGATATCATCAGTGTGGCAAACTGGTCGAAGCAATGGGACTTGCCCTTGAATGCAAGCAAGTCCCAAATTCTGACCACTAGTAGAAACGTACTTGCAGTTCAGACTTCCTTTGGGCCCTTCCCCTCACAATACACTACCCAGGCACGCGATTTAGGAGTCATCATGACGAGCAGCTTCAAGCCTTCGATGCAATGTCGATACGCCGCCAACAAAGCGCGACGAGAATTGTTTCGCCTCAGGAGGGCTCTGTGTAATACCAAGCCAGAAGTGTTCCTGCCACTATACAAAGCAGTGGTTTGGTCACACTTAGAGTATTGTGTTCAAGCTTGGTCGCCCTATCTCCGTGATGATGTTCTTTGCCTGGAGAAGATTCAAAGACTAGCAACCAGGATGGTTGAAGGTCAACGGGAGAAGCCGTATGAAGATCGCCTAAAGAGCATGGGGTTGTTTTCCCTTGAACGGCGTAGACTGAGAGGCGATCTGATAGAAACATTTAAGATCATGAAGGGCTTCAGTGCCATCGTGCCCTCTGATTTATTTGAGCTGGCTGATTCTGAACGCTTGCGTGGACATCGCTTGAAGCTCAAACAACAGAGAGCTAGACTGAACGTCAGGGCTAAGTTCTTCTCAAATCGTGTAGTGCGCAACTGGAATAAGTTGCCTTCGGAACTAATGGATTGTGAGACTGTGGTTGCCTTCAAAGCAGGCCTAGACAGGTGCTGGCCGCGTATTTTTCCGGAATTAATATAATCCTATCCTATTTATTCGCATTGTTATCCGATGTTGATCCTTGTAAAAGCAAAGCTTGCTCGCGCTTTTGCTTCATTTCTTTTTGCAGAGGAAAGGAGTGGCGATCAAAAGTCGAAGTGCCGGGGGCTCTGGTTCGCTTACCGGTACAAGAAGCTGGACGCTCGAGGACCCTGGCTGTATCTATAGGTCTCTGCTGACCTTCGACTTCTAGAATTGGAAGGTCAGCTGCCAAGGTTAGTGGTTCCCCATATCTTTTCCCGAGAGGTCGGGTGGATTTTGATCACTTGTAGAAGCAGAACATTCAGGAACGTTCGCAATCGATGCGATAATCGTTAATAATCGATTAATCGCTAAAATAGGGAATTTCCAAGGCAATTCTTACTTTCTCCCGGACAATCTCGCTCAGTTTACGACCGATATACGGCATGTCTCAGGTGTGCACAACGCTGTCGCCGATGCACTTTCCCGCATCCAAGCTATCTCCGCTGACGCCGGCACTGCTATCGACTTGGCAGCAATCACCACAGCGCAACTCAACGACACTGTGGTTGATCTACTACGCAGGTCTTCCTCATTGGACATATGACCCGTTCCGCTGACATGATCAGACGGTACTATGCGCTTTGTCTCGGCACGCCGCGTCCAGTCGTCCCACGCTAGTTTCGGCAGACCGTGTTCGACACGTTGCACGGCTTGTCTCATCCAGGCGTTCGTGCATCGATTAAACTCGTAACCGCACGATTCGTTTGGCGCAATGTTAGTCGGGACGTCCGTACTTGGGAAGCTACTTGCCTTCCGTGTCAACGCGCGAAGGTGCACAAGCACATTAGGCACCATTCCGACGCTAGACGCACGTTTTCATCACGTGCACGTGGACTTCGTGGGTCCTCCGCCGCCTTCCAAAGGCTCTGTATATCTACTGACCTGTATCGATTGATTTACTAGATAGCCTGAGGCCGTTCCTATCCCAAATCGCTCCTCGGAAATAGTAGCGAAAGCTTTTCCGGAGCGCTGGGTAGCTCAATACGGTTGTCCCGCCATCGTGACCACCGACCGAGGGTCACATTTCTCGTCAACCTTTGCTTAAGGATTTAGGCTGTCGCCACGTTCAGACGACGGCGTATCATCCGGCCGCTAACGGCATGGTGGAGCGTTTTCACCGCCAGTTGAAGGCAGCGCTACGTGCGCACGCAGATCCTTCATTGTCTGAAACACTTCCCCTCGTTCTCCTAGGATTAAGAAACACTTAAAACCGATTTCGACGCAACACCAGCGCAGCTAGTCTACGGTTGCACGCTGCGGTTGCCCGGACAGCTTGTAGCACCAGCCCACTCTACTTCCTCTTTTGACTACGGAAGTTACACTGATCGATTGGCTCACCAGATGCGTGAGCTGCGTCCACGCGCTCCTCGACCGCAGAAGACACCGGTGTACGTGCCTGAGAAGCTGTCTACGTGTTCACACGTCCTTCTTCGCGCAGACGGTGTTCGACAGCCTCTTTATTCGCCGTACATAGGACCTTTTAAAGTGCTGCATCGTGCGAGTAGGACATACACAATTGACCGCCGTGGTCGACGCGAGATCGTCACCATTGACCGCTCTTATGAAAGAAACCACCTCGCCTACTTCGTCTATTAGTGTTTCGTGCGACGTCACAACTCACCGCACCAGCTTACCGAATCCTAGTGCAGTTCATCCAGACCACGATCTCGGTCTACAAGCTTCAGTCTTCCCGAGATTTCCCGAATCTAACCCGCCACCTCCCACGACCGATGGTCCTGGTCGGGAAGTGCGTAAGCCGGTTCCTATCTCCGACTATGTACAGTGTGAATACATTTAGCTTTGTAGACATTATATATCTTTGCCCCGTTTTTGGTCGAATAACGTTTTGAAAACAAACAAAAATATCAAAAACCTCCGAAAAGCCAAAAAAATATTCAAAAACCAAAAAAAGTTTAAACACGCAGTTCATTCGTCCGTTCTTTTTTGCGTTTTCTGCGCATGTTTTTCTATTTTCTCGTCTCTACATGCCCCAACTCAGCGGGCGTGCCACTGTTTGTTTTCCTTTTCTTGCCTTTTGTATTGCGGCACAATAGCTGAGGTGTTTTCCACCTCCAGCTAACGTGTAATGATGATGATGATGATACGGTTCATGATCTCGTCTTCGATCTCAAGGGCGCTGATACAACTTCTCAGGTAGTTGAATTTCCGAACGACTTCTAGCAGATCCACACCAAGGGTCAGCGCAGGAGGCGATCCCTGCCAATCTTGCAGGAACGCTTTGCATTTCGATGGTTCAAAGCAATGCCCGAAGTGGCTGACAGCCAGTGCTAATCTGTCAAGCGCGACTTGGCACGTCTGGGAGCTGTCACAGATGAGGGCAATGTCGTCTGCATATTCCAAGTCGAGAAGTCGTTCTCCTGGGAGTAGCTCCACACCTTCCAAGTCATGTCCTGTAAATGCAATCCCCTTGACTTCATCAATAACGAAGTTGAAGAAGAAAGGCGACAGCGGGCATCCTTGTCTCACACCGCTGGAGATATTGAAGGGGGGCGACAGCTTGCCGCAAGCCCTCACTCTGCCAGTGCTACGCGCGTATAATGCCCGAATAATATTTACATATTTCTCGGGCACACCTTTCCTGAGTAAACAATTCCAAAGGGCACATCGATCAACCGAATCGAAGGCATCTTTGATGTCGAGGAACACGACTACGGTGGGCCGCCAATATGTGTGACGGTGCTCCAACAACTGACGCAAGGTGAAGATGTGGTCGATGCAACCACGACCCCGACGAAACCCGGCTTGCTCCTCACGAATCTGGCTTTCACTAGCGCCAGTCAGTCTGTGAAGAATTATGGAGGCGAGTAATTTGGAGGCAATGGAGATCAAACTGATTCCTCTATGGTTGCCGCATTTCGAACGCGAGCCTCCTTTGAAGATGGGAACAATAACGGAGCAGTTCCAGTCGGTTGGGACAGTCTCCTGCTACCACAGTTTCACTAGTAATTCATGTAAAGCATCAACAAGAGCAGAGCCTCCGAATTTGAAGAGGGCTGGAGGAAGATCATCTGGTCCCGCGGCTTTGTTCAACTTCAGCAGTCCGATCTCACGTTTGACTTCTGAGCGAGAGGGTGGATCCAAAGGGACAGCCCACGGAGCAGGGCGATCAGTGGCCGGCGAATCGAACAATTCTAGCTGATTATATTGCTTTTCAAAATGCTCAGCCCAACGCTCCAAGCGTTTTGGCAAATTATGGATAGTCTGTCCACTCTCGTCACGTATAGTTTCAGTAACACCATGTCTCCTGTTGCCCGTTTCCCGTATCAGACGGAATAACTTATGATGGTTGCCAAGGGCAGCGGCCACTTTCATCTCTGACGCACGGTGAGACCACCAAGATTCGCGGTCTCTCTTCAGGCTAGCACGAAATCTTGCCCGGAGCTCTTTGCGAGTTTCATTGTGTTCGCTTCCAGCCGGGATATGCTGGCGAGCATCAATAGGTTCTAGAGACTGTGAAGAGACCCAATAACCATGTTGGCTACTTGATATACCACATGAGGAGTTGCCTGCTGCTAGTAAGGTCTGATGAACATATGTCCATTGATTAACAATTGTCACCAGTGAGCGCTTACTCAACTCGTATGTCAGCGTACTTCGATATGCAATCAGAACAGCTGGCTTTGTCAGTTGGCTGGTGTCAATGCGCTCACAACGTCGTCGTGGACGTCCGCCAAAACGCATCCGCGTGTCAGCACACACAAGTGCATGATCGGTGTCCACACATGTGCTCCAAATCGAGCGACAGTTCTGGACACAGCCTCTCCATCGGTAACTTATCGCAATGTGATCGATCTGCGTTCAAGGCTGGTTTGAGGCTGGTGGGCGCCAAGTCACCTTCCGGTAGGTGCTGTGTCGGAAGTTAGCGCTCGCAAGAAATAAGCGAGCATCTTCACACAAATAAAGTGACCGCTCACCGTTCTCATTACGGGAGCCTACACCTTGCTGACCGCTCAAATGCATTTCATCAGTGGATGACTTTCCAACTTGCGCGTTCAGATCCCCATGTCCGAGCTTCTTCTGTGGCGAAAGAGCTGGGTCAGTTGGTGGTAAAAGTCGTTCTTTACCGATTCATCGCTACAGTTTGTGGGTGCGTAGGCAACGATGATGAATAGACACCTATTACTCCCGCGCGACTTCGAAGCTTTAAACGAGCCAGCCAATCGGACCGCACACATCCGGCTACTGATTGGAATCCAATCAACCAGAGCAGCTTCAGCCCGAGGACTCAGGGCAATGCCAACGCCAGCTTGCCCGGTGCTCGAAGCTGCATCGTCACAGGATAAGCACAATGAGAAAACACAGCTTGCGCCACCTGCAAGGGATCGCAGCGTGAGCACAGGGCTCGAGTCCTGCAGGCGGGCCTCCGATAAGCAGCAGATGTCTCCAATGTTCGGGCAAGTGATGTCTGTTGACCGATCTGTAGTAATGTGCGTACATTGAGGCATGCCAATCTGAAGGAGGCTCGAGGGCTCCAAATGCAACCGGTGCACTGGAATGGACCGCTTCATTTGACATGGGCTTGTCGCATTCACATGTGAGTTGAAATTAGAAGATAAATGCCTAGCAAAGCATGTTGGGGGAGGGCCAAGAATCTGGGGTTGAAAACTGAGGGGGGGGATAAAAGTGAAGTGGGAACGGGACGGTAAGAGTGAAAAAGCGTAAGAGGGGGAATAAGAAGACGGGAAGGCTTGAGCAGTAGCATCCAAACCCCTATCCATCCTGATCGATGCAGCAGATAGGGCACCGTTGATTATCCTCTGCGGTGGTCAGAGCATCAAGAAATTGTTTGAGGAAAGATTCTTTCTATTGCATGGGCAGGATACTGTCAGGTTGTCTAGGCCTAGACAGGAGACCGATTAGGGTTCTCAACCAAAGCATTTGGTTCAATTACTGGCCGCAATGCAGCGGGTTTGGCGTTGGGCTACAAGGAGTCCGTTTTAAAGTATAAGGGTCACCCTCATTCCAACCCCCAACCTGGAGGTCCAGGAGGCTGACTTTGTCTGGCCTGTAACCATTGACCAATCTGGTATGAGTGCCTCTGAAGGTGCAAAAGCAGCGCCCAGCATAACTCAATGGATCGCTGAGGCACACAAACCATCGCACCATGGTAAGGTCCAGCCTCATTGCGATGGACACCCAGGGAGTGATTGGAAAATAAGCCGCGTTGGTCAGCCAATGACGTAGAGAAGGAGCGTGAATAATAATGATAAATAATAGTAATAATAATGTGTCAGCTGCACGCTGTAACGGCGCTTTGCTGCCGTACGACCACCACCAGTCGCATGCGGACTGAGTATACCGCGAGGACGCCCACCCCTACGCGGTTTCGAAATTTTTGAGCGTGCTGTCTTTTTGAGGTTTTACTTTCAAAGGACAGTTCCGGAACAGTGTTTACAAGTGTCGTGCAAAAAATTTGACTTTTGTCAAATTTCGCTTGATCCAAAGAATTTTGGATCATCGTTTTCCCCGGATTACGTCGTACCCGTTTTCGGGTACATACCAACGTCGTCCATCTTTTTCGGGTTCAGCCTCTGGCTATTTTTCCGGTATTTTTGTGTTTTGTAATCCGTTTTGCACCTTGTTTAACCCATAACTGTTTCTGTTGACTGCCCTGCAGGTAACAGCTTGTCGGTTTTACGTTTTGATACTTGTTTCACACTCTTTGAAAGCGTCATGTCGGATTCACTGAATACCAACGCTAATGTATCTTCGGCTGCATTGATCAGCGAATCTAATGCTGTATGTGGCAGCGGGAGCTGCTCAAAGCCCGTGACGGACGAGTCTGGTGGCATGCAGTGCTATGTATGCAACTGCTGGTACCATGAGACCTGCACCGATTTGAGCCCTGATCAGTACGCAATGCTTTCGACTAGCGATAGCATGCTGTTCAATTGTCTTCTATGCCGTCGCCGTCGATCTACGCCTCTTGAGGTCACTGAGGAGACATCGAGCAACATCGGGCTGGGTAACCAGCAGTTGTGGTCTTTCCTCATATCTCTTGATCGGAAAGTGGAGTTACTGATGAGAAATATGGGAGTCTCTATTGATGTCGGCTCATTGAAGGAAGACACGCAACTAACCTCAATTGCTGTCGATGGAAATCCGACTGAGGTGATGTCTACCGTGTCGTGTGTTCCAGCGGTCCAGAATGCCTCAAAAGGGGCCTCTGATGTCGTACTGGAAGCCGTCCAAAGCGTGACCGAACTTATTGCCCCTGGGCCCAATAAAAGCAGGAGGAAGAGGGCTAAGAAAGTCCCTAAGGCTGTTTCAAAGCCTGAAGGTATTGAAAGCATTAAGGTATTGGAGGTGGAACACAAAACTCCAACTCCAATCACCCCAGTTCCATTGGCGAAGCAACGCGCGGTGTCGACTTCGGCCACACCCGCAAAGTCTGAAAAGACTAGACCGGTGAGGGAGTTGGAGGCAGAGGATAAAACCTCAACCTCAATTACTCCAGCTCACTTGGCGAAGAAACGCGCCGTGTCATCTGCCAAACCGGTCGAAACTGAGGTCGCGTCGAAGACGCGTGGAGTGAATACGCCTCGTCGAGGTGATTCTTTTACTGATAGTAGCGTTATCTTTCGTAACGTTGCTGAATCCGCGGCAGCTCTTCCAAAGGAGCGCATGCTGGATGACCTCCAGTGGTTCAAGCTCTGCGTCAACAAGATGCTTCCACCTGGTTTCCCAGGTGTCACTATCAGGAAATTAACCAGATTGGGGAACGTCCCTGTTGACACGCCAAATCCGCGACCCCGACTACTTCGTGTAGTCCTCTCAACCCCGGAGGAACGCAAAGCGTTAATGCGCTTTGCATTCAAACTCAAGGGTAGTAATGTCAGCGTTCAGCCGGACCTCCCACTGGCAGATCGACTGAAGTTAAAGGAAGCCATCAAAAGCCTCAAAAGCAGGCGGGCGGCTGGTGAGCAAGGCCTTCGTCTTGTGGGTTTTCAGGTGGTCAGCCGGAAGTCAAATTCTGCCCTACCAGAACCTCTTCTGGTAGCGTACGACCCAGGGCTGGTCGTGCCGAGTTCCTTCGGGTAGTGCTTAGTAATGTGCGTAGCCTAAGGAACAAGGTACACGAGGTGGGTCTACTTGTAGACAAATCTCGTCCCGACATACTTGCTATCACCGAAACGTGGCTGTCCCCGGATATCACAGACGGTGAAGTATGTTTGCCTGGCTACGCACTGCTTAGATGCGATCGCTCCGTTGGCCGCCAAGGTGGGGGCGTCGCTCTTTATGTGAGTTGTAAACTCGATGTGTTGAGGACTTGTGTGTTCCAGTCGCCGGATCAAACTGTTGAAGCCCTCTCGGCTATTGTGTGCACTTCCTCTGCTCAGTTTACAGTTGTAGTGGTATATCGAAGTCCTGGTAGTATCTCCGGGGAGGTTATTGAATTTATTCGTACTCAGGCTGCCAATAGGTGTCTAATACTGGGTGACTTCAACCTCCCTGAAGTCTGCTGGGCTGATCTATCTTGCAGTTCGGCGGTGGGCACTTTCGGTTCGGATCTCCTTGAGCTAACATTGCAACTGCCTTTGCATCAGTTCGTGGACCTCCCGACTAGATATATGCGCAACCAAATTCCGTCTACCTTGGATCTCATTTTTGCGAAGTCACACGATTTCGTAAGTGATATTACCTACGACTGTCCTCTAGGAGCCAGTGACCATGTCTGCATATCCTTTCGATGTGCTCTAACTAAGTGTCATCAAGCTACCGCTGAGGCATGTCCAAATATTTGGCGGGCAGACTTTAACGCAATACGAGCCAAAGCTTCAGTTTTGCGTTGTGCGATCACCGTGGCTGACACCGTTGAGACAGCCTGGGAGAAATTTAAAGCGTACCTCACTGAGATCTCTGCTCCCCACATCCCATTCACTAAGAGAAGGGTGACACGGGCGCAGCCTCCATGGATAGATCATACAGGTAAATACCTGCTCAGGAAGCGCTCTAAGTGCTGGCGAACTTACCAAGCGGCTTCATCAACCAGCACCTACGAAAGCTATCGAGCGGTTAGAAATAAATGTAAGCATCATCTTAGAACTCTTCGTCTTCAGTACGAGGAGGATTTGGCTAACGCAGCCGTAAAAAACCCAAAGAAGTTCTTTGCTTACGTAAAGAGACGTAGCGGTACAAACTCGTCTATACCGGCTTTACTACGAGCGGACGGGACCCATGGGCATACCGACTATGATAATGCCTGTATACTTAGCGAACAGTATACTGGTGTCTTTTCTCATGAGGCCTCTCTACCTCAAGTTGAGCTGGTCACTAAAGTTCCGGAGGATTCTTGCCTAACTGAAATAAGCATAACGGAGACACAAGTCTTCAGGCTATTGCAAGGGCTAAATCCTTCCAAAGCTTCTGGCCCTGATTCAATTCATCCGAAGCTGATGCATGAATTGGCCGCTGAGCTAAGTGGCCCTCTGACATGCATGTTTACAATATCACTCGACAGCTGTGCCTTACCTTCTGAATGGAAGAAGGCAATCATCTGTCCGATTTTTAAGGGCGGGGACAGAGTTCTGCCCGCGAACTACCGGCCTGTCAGCTTAACAAGCGTAGTAGTTAAGTTGTTTGAAAAATTGGTCAGGGATTCGGTGGAGAATCACCTGATTAAGTTTAACCTTCTCAGTGCGGCCCAGCACGGATTCCGTAAGGGATTTTCATGTCTGACAAATTTGCTTGTAGCTCGTGAAAGCTGGGCTGAGGCAGTAGACAACGGTCACGCCATCGACGTGCTTTTCGTTGACTTCTCGAAAGCCTTTGATACTGTCCCACATCAGCGACTCTCATTGAAGTTGAGATCGTATGGGATATCTGGAGCCGCCCTTAAATGGGTTTCTGCTTTCCTAGAGGGCAGAGAACAGTGTGTACGCGTGGGGCGTAGCCTTTCGCTTAGACAAGCTGTTCTTAGTGGCGTTCCGCAGGGCTCGGTTCTAGGGCCGTTGCTTTTCGCAATTTATGTCAATGACCTACCCCAGGAGCTTGGAGTACCGTCGCTATTGTTTGCTGATGACCTCAAGCTCTGGAATATTGTGGATATCCCTGGTGGCTCTGAGGCACTTCAGAGTGCTTTGGATAGGCTCTGGGATTGGTCAACCTTATGGTTGATGCCCATAAATCAGGCGAAATGTTCTGTCCTCCGCATTGGAGGTGCTAGTCCCCCCACGCGCTATGTAGTTGGTGGAAGTGAACTCCCTGTTGTCATTCAGCAGGTTGATCTAGGTATCACCCATACCTCATTGCTTCACTCTGGGGAAAATTGGAGGAAGGCTGCTTGTAGAGGGTTCCGTATGATGTGGTTTATTCGCCGCTCCTTCGGTGTCCTAACGGCCAATATCTTTGTGAAGCTGTTCTCAGCTTTCGTGCGACCTCACTTAGAGTACTGTATCCAGGCTTGTCCACCTTGTCTTGTAAGGGACAAAATGGAACTGGAGAGGGTTTTGCGAGTGGGTACAAGGTTAGTGCAAGGATTACGGGGGCAAACGTATCCCGAACGTTTGCTTAGCTTGGGTATGTACTCAATGCACTACCGCAGAATTAGAGGAGACTTGATTCTCACTTACCGTATCTTAACGGGTAAGATCGGTCCAGATTTGTCCTGGCTATTTAGTCCCGCCAAGCTGCCTAGTCTCCGAGGTCACCCGTTGAAGCTGCACAAACAGCGTTCTGACCGGGTAAGGACGGAAACTCGCTTGTCGCGTCGAGTTATTGAACGTTGGAACTCGCTTCCGGCGCACGTGGTTAGGGAGTCTACGGTAGAGGGTTTCGAGCGTCAGTTAGATGCTCTAGGGTGGCAGTACCAAACCTTCCCCTTCTCCTAACCGACTTGTATCTTCAACTTTCCCTTCGTTCTTTTTAATTTTCTTCTCACCTTGGTATTATCATTATTTAGCTGACATTCCTCCTCTTCTTTTCTTAGCTTACCCTTCACTCTTTTACTTCACATAAACCGGCCCGGCAGGGACTGCTGGGCAGGAAAATGTGGGCAGTAATTGGTTGGACAGGGTGTGATGCGGTCTTTGTTTTAGGCTTTTCAACATCTCAAGCAGACCTGTCAATTCCCGATCCAACGATACGCAAAAGAAGGAACATTCACGGGATTATCCTATCGTTCCGGTCCCAACTGAACTTGAACTTGAACCCGCGCCGCAAGAGTACGTGCCAATTTCGTTAGGTGTAAGCAACACGTAAGGGATGCTCGGCTCATTTTCGAGAAATGATTAGCGGACGAAGCTTCAGAGAATCCAGAAAGATTTTTCGCTTAAGTCAAAAGGCGCTGCGGTTCGAACATGTCAATTCCAGTATTGATGCGTGATGACGGTCCTCATGCGCATACGGACTATGACAAGGCCTGCGTACTTAGTGGGTAATATGCGGCAGCGTTTGTAAGGGAAACCTCTGACACGTGTTGACCTGGTTTGCAGGATCCCAGAGGGTTCAGGACTATCTGAATTTATTGTAGCGGAGACGGAAGTTCGTAGGCTGTTACAAGGGCTGAACCCTTTTAAGGCCTCTGGGCCTGATTTAATTCACCCGAAACTGTTGCACGAGTTGGCTGCGGAACTAAGTGGACCGCTCGCTATGGTGTTTCAAAAATCGCTTGACAGCTGTGCATTGCCTTCCGTATGGAAGGAAGCTGTCATCTGTCCCATCTTCAAAAATGGGGACAGGAATCTGCCTGCAAATTACAGACCAGTTAGTCTGGCAAGTGTAGTAGTCAAACTCCTCGAGAAACTGGTGAGAGATACATTGGAGAGTCATCTGAGTAGATTTAATCTACTTCGCAATGTACAACACGGATTCCAGAAGGGATTTTCGTGTCTGACGAATTTATTGGTGGCTCGCGAAAGTTAGGCGGATGCACTGGATAACGGCCACGTACTGGACGTACTTTTCGTCGACTTTTCGAAGGTATTTGACAAGGTACCCCATTTGAGGCTCGCGCAAAAGCTGACCTCCTACGGGGTATCTGGGCGATCCCTTCATTGGGTGACTGCCTTTTTGGAGGGTAGAGAACAGTGTGTACGGGTAGGCCGGGGCCTATCGTTTAGGCAGTCTGTCCTCAGTGGCGTCTCGCAGGGCTCGGTCCTTAGACAGCTGATGTTCTCTATCTATGTGAATGACCTACCCGCAGAACTTGCGGTACCATCGCTGCTATTTGCTGATGACCTGAAGCTGTGGAACATTGTCGATGTTGCTGGGGGTTCCGAAGCTATTCAGCGAACATTGGATAAGCTTTGGGACTGGTCTACTTTATGGTTACTTTCCATAAATCAGGCAAAGTGCTCCGTTCTTCGAATTGGAGGAGGTTGTCCTCCTACGAAGTACTTAGTCGGTGGGGTCGAACTCCCCCTTGTATCTAGCCAGGTTGACCTAGGCGTCATACACTCTTCGGCTTTACATTCCGGTGACAACTGGAAGAAGGCCGTAAGCAGAGTTTTCCACATGTTGTGGTTAATACGACGTTCTTTCGGAGTCTTGACGGGCGGCGTCTTTGCGAGACTGTTCTCGGCTTTCGTTCGGTCTCATTTGGAATACTGCCTCCAGGCTTGTCCGCCCTGCCTCGTCCGGGACAAAATGGAGCTAGAGAGGGTTTTACGAGTGGGTACTAGGTTAGTCGAGGGATTACGGAGACGGACGTACCCCGAGCGTCTACTTAGTTTGGGAATGCATTCAATGCACTACCGAAGGCTTAGAGGAGACCTAATCCTAATCTACCGTATCTTAACTGGGAAGGTTGGTCCAGATTTATCTTGGCTATTCAGTCCCGCTAGATTGTCTGTTCTACGCGGTCATTCCTTGAAGCTGGACAAACCGCGGTCCGATCGGATTAGGGCGGAAATCTGGCTGTGACGCAGTCATCGAGCGCTGGAACATGCTTCTGGAAAGTGTTATCATGGAATCTACGGTTAAGGGGTTTGAGTGGCAACTTGACGCTCTTGGGTGGCAACACGAAACCTTTCCATTTTCCTGAGTAACTCGCATCTTCGTACTTCGATTTTCTTTCCTCTACTTTTCTTCACGCATTGGTATTATTTTCTTATTTCAAGTGCACTTCCTTATTTTGTACCTTCGATTTCTCTTCTTATCCTTTGCTTACTTCACGTGACTGCCACAGCAGGGACTACTAGGGCAGGAAACGTGGGCATTAACTGGTTGGCCAGGGTGCGATACGGGGGTTCCGTTTTAGATCCATCAATAACTGAGCACTTCATCAATTCCTGGCTCAACGATCCACTCAAGATGGAACATTCACGGGATTCTCCTATCGTTCCAGTCCCATCTGAACTTGAACTTGAACTCTGGGCTACGGGCCGACAAACGTGCTCTGGAGTCCTTAACCGGACGCATGCAACAGCGCGGCATATAACGTGCGCACGGTCGATGACTCCGGAGGGCTTTCGCTTCCAGTGCTTTAGCAAATCATAAGAGACTTAGGGGCTGCAATGCAATACGAATACCTCTTTGGCGGTTGAATAGTCTCACCACAACCACCACCTAGACAGAAGCCAAGTTGGAGGTACCCGATTAACATCTTTTAAGGTGCTGGATGGCGTTACCTCACATTTGATTTTTTTCTTTTTACAACAATATAACTGGATTATACTGCGTCAAGGTCGCTAAGGGTTTTCATACGTTTAACTAACTTGTCGGTGATGGTTCTAGGCGCTTCGTTTCACCGTTTTTTCTGTATTTGGTCTGCAGGACAATCCTGCGCGTTGACTGAAGGCCATGTAATGGGGTGCTGATGTAGCAACCTCGATTCGTTTACATTTCCCTGCTTGTTCCTCGCCTAAATTCCGTCCGGTTGACATCTCATTTGCGATGTTGATTGTCATGTTCACAGTACTACCAGCTCAAGCGTATGCAGGCTTTGCATCACAGTTACGCAACTAAGGTGAATTGTACCACGGATAACCAAACTGCTCTGACTTGTTAGAACGAGTGCGATTATTTTCGGTGGTTCAGTATCATTATCTCCCGGACTACCGTAATGTTAGTTTTTATCTCTCCTCGTACATTCCAGGTGGTGTTTGTCGCTTAAACCATTTTTATATCCTTTATCTTTTCCAGTATGGTCACTGAGCCTTAAAGGCGTTCTCTCGAAAATGGCCATGCAGAACTTTGCAATTCACGGTCGCTTATGCTCCTATTTTTTCGATGATCGACCAAACACAAATGGATTAATCGGTCTTCTCCCAAGGAGACGGCCACATATACCTTCGTGTTCTGTTGTCTAGAAGCTGTGATCTCGACGCTCATTCGTCTGTTTCATGTAACCATTGAGCGGCACGAATCATCGGATTCTACGGCATGTGGGGGACATCTTCAATTTATCTTGAGGATGGAGTCATTCACCGTCAATTATGGTTGATCATAACTGTGTATGAGTGGAAAACATCTCCGCACTGTTTTGCTTATGTGGAAGGAAAACCGCTCTTCTAGTTCACATCAATCAGATCGGAATATTTGTGCTGCAGACACCCGAACGCATCACCACATCTTGGGAGCCTTTCACCCGCAAATATTCGTGGAAACGTGCGACTTTCGATTCTGTGGTTGCAAATAGGTGGGAATGCTGTTTTTATGTGATCGATTGACAACCTGGATGCTTCTCTTGCCATTTCCTCCGAAGGTGAGCTGGTCGTGATTCGTTAAACCTCTTCTCAATCCTGCTTGAAATATCGATCATCTCAGTGTAACTCCAGTGCCTTAATGTGGGGTGCATGAGTGATGTAGTAACGTGTGTGAATGCAACTGCCTTGATTTAAATGGCTACTCAGACGAAGGTGTGTTTACATACTTATTGAATCACCATTAAGTCTACAGTTACTTGGATCGAACTATGAACTATTTCTATTTCATCTACATGTATCTTGCAATTTCCACTAGTGTGGCCACTGCGATTCCAGGGGACGTAGAATCCCTGCCGGCACGACCCGCGATAAGCCCCCGAAATTAGTCCCACTGACACTCATTTCAGGCGCTCAGCAGCATTCAACCATTCTCGGATTTCAATTTTCTATGCATTTATGGACACCTCTCAGCACGATCGCCCAATAGGCGCCCGAAATTAGTCCTAGTAACACCATTTTCGGGCACTCAGCGAAACATTCAGCGGCACTTCACCGTTCATTCTAGCGGATGTTCACCCTTTCTACCTGACAGTACCCGTCGTTATCAACCACGACGCACACTAATTCGCCACCTCTATCCCCAAATGTCAACAAATATAAGTGACTTGTGCATATAAAATAAATCAATAATAAAAATTAATGGTTCCAACGTTCGTGTACTGGGCTCAATGTTTAGTTGGGAGCTCGGGTCGTATGTATCACCTATTTTTATTTGCGATCACATTTTCCGTGCACCCAACAAAACATTTCCGCATAACTACATCTGTCACATATGTTGTTTCATCCAGTTGTATGGTTTACTGATAATGACACTGGTCAACCGTACTTCGGAAATACACTGTTTTCCGTGTCATCACATCGTCAACGCATTCGTCAGTAATGCAAGAGATGTGTGTTGCATCGGGTGACGATTTACCACCAAGCTATCAAACGCACGCAATCCTAGGTATGTGATATACAAATGTGTGCCTTGTCAATTTCACCACGCCCTCACGGTTTTCAAGCCGTGTTCAGCGCGGTGAGCTACGCGATGTAGTTCCTCGGTAGAGGTACAGGGCTGACAAATGCAATCCTATCATTGACCATCCAGCAGTCCATGGAGTCGATTTTCAACTCCTGACCATAGACGTGCTCGCGTATTCCATTCATCTCATGCTTGTGATGGTCTAACCTGATTATTGCGGCCCCTTTAGGGTTATTTATCACAACACCAGAAGCACCTTTTATGGTGTCATCAGCTTTCTCGGTGGGGGGAGAGCAGAGATTTACAAACAGGACTAAACTGGTTTTAGGATAAAATGCAAGAACGCGGAAAGCCACAGTAAGTATGCAGCTGCCTAACGCATTTCAATCAGTGGACTCCTGCGGCGAGACAAACAGTGCAACG
Source organism: Dicrocoelium dendriticum (assembly GCA_944474145.2). Classification (NCBI taxonomy): domain Eukaryota; kingdom Metazoa; phylum Platyhelminthes; class Trematoda; order Plagiorchiida; family Dicrocoeliidae; genus Dicrocoelium; species Dicrocoelium dendriticum. Next base: position 10,299,839 of record OX104067.1, on the reverse strand, counting down.
ACTTTGGGTGATCAGAAAATGTAAATGTAAATGTTGCAAATCGGCTTCAGGACAATAGTCGATTGTCCTATCAGGATGTCTTTATCGGGATTGTTAGGCTGCCTGAAAATGCGAGCAAGACACCCTCAGCAATGTGTTTGTTGCTTGCTTCCGTATAATTGTACCGAAATCAGTATCCATTGGGAAATATCTTCTGCGTTTAATTCAGTTCATTTTGCCAAACCATAGAGCAGGACCGCTCTTACCGTGACATTGTAGATTTGGCCTCACAATCATGGACTCAGGTCACGTCGATGCCAGAGATGGCGGAGATTAGCAAACGCATCGCAGGCCTTTGAGGCACGCAAAGATACCTCATCCGTTAAACCGTTAGAGCTGAGGCAGCTTCTGAAGTAAACGTGCTTGTATGCCACTTTTAAAGAGAGACCTGAATGTGTAAGTGTGGGAGGAGCTCCTAGCCAGTCCTGTACTACGACCCCGTAGTTCGAAGAGGCGAAGTGCAGACAGACATCTTTAACCTGCACAACACCTTTTGTATGACTTATGATAAATCGCAAATTACGACGACATCTGCGTACTCCAAATCCCGAACTCGGTCCCCCGGAAGCAGCTCAACGCCGCTGGGTCCGCAATTCTCCATAGCGCTCCTCCGGGTGTCATGTATAGCGAGTGCACTGGAAGGGTAATGGGGAACTTCATCTCACACCACTGGTGATACTAAAGGTGGGCGAAAATCCGCCATACACCCGCACTCGGCCCGTGGTTTGAGAGGAGATGGCTCCACGAATGCTGCCGTACTTCTTAGGCACTTCCATTCTCACAAGACAGCTCCAGAGATCAACTCGTATGTGTAAGAAGACAACGGTCGTTTGACGACGCTTGCGTATTTGGCGGGGAGTAAAGCTGTGATCGATACAACTGCGGCCAGAGCGGAATCCAACTTGCTGTTCGCGTAACAGACTACGCTTCCTTAAAACCAGCACTGCAAGAACTTTAGATATAATGCAAATGCAACTAATCCCTCTGTGGTTAGCGCGGTCTGTCTGGTCACCCTTTTGAGGACCGGTTGCATCCACCAGGCTTCGCGATCATTGCGGAGCTGTTTGAGTTCCGAGTTACTGGTCCTGCGTAGTGAACGATACTCAACGCCAGCTGGATTTGCCCGACGAGCTTCGAGGTGTTGGAGAAATCGTGCAGCGATCCAGTGGTTAACAAGACTACTGATGTAATCACAGACTAAGGTCGCAGAGTTGTACATGGCGCTGCGGATGTGTGGCCAGTGCGTTTTAATGTCAGAGCGTGAAGTACTCTTGAGATTTGAGACCAACGCTTCCTGAAATGAGCTGAGAGCACTTGGCACAGAAAGCTTAGCCACATCAAGCCGTTCCCGGCAACATCATTAGGAGCCACCAAAGCCTAAAGCGACCATGGCACACACGAGCGCGTGATCCGAAGTGAGGCAAGTACTCCAGATTCGTTTGCAATCCTGTATGCAGCCCCGCCAGCGGTAACTACTGACGCTGTGATCAATCAGCGTCCATTGCTTTCCAGGATGCGGAGGCCTCCAGATCGCGCGTTAGCGCCAGGGTCGCCGAAAGCTAGTACTCAACAGGAAGAGACCGTGATCGGCACGCAGGGCTGAAGTAGGCGATCACCGTTGTCTGTTTTGCAAGTGCCATGGCCATGTTGGCCACCGAGTTCGTCAGCCTCATGTCTACTGAATTGCGCGTTTAGATCCCCTGCGAGCACCACGATGTCTGTACGGCTCCATTTTTCGCGATGGTCGAACGGTTAGCAGTAAAATTCGTCTTTAACTTACTCGGGACTGCTGTTTGTGGGAGCGTCCGCTGCTACAACGAACATACAACGTTTGGCAGTTCTGCAACTGGAATGTCTCATTGAGGTTTCAAGTCAGACCGCGCATAGTCGACTGTTGACAGGAATCCAGTCTAGTAGCGCGGTCTCAGCATGTGTGCTTAACACAATCCCCACGCCGGCAAGTCCGGCGGCCTTGGCGGTTGCGTCTCTATGTTAGCGCAGTGTGAAAATGTCAGCGTAACTCGCAGACATTGAAACCAATCATAGTGTTGTGCCAGGGTCCTGTAATCGGGTTTCAGTGAGGCGGCAGATATCGGTGGCAATAGTCTCAAGGGTGCGAGAAAAAGCTGCTTGTGATCCGATCAGCATCAGCGTCCGGACGTTAAAGTTTGCCAGCTTGAATTGGGAACGGGACGCTAGAACAAGGTTGTCAGTACTACTTGTCTGCGCACCTGCGGATCTAACTTCCTGATGCGTGTGGCCGGTGGCCGAGTGGTCTGCACGCCTGGCTTGCAATCATAAGGTCACTGGTTCGAAGCCGCGTAGCGGTGGTCGTCCTCGCAGTATACAACCTGCGCGCGACTAATGATGGTTGCGCGGCAGCGGAGCGCCGTTACGGCGTACAGCTCACACCTTATTTATTATTATATCCGTATGGCGAGGACACTCGTCGAAGGCGGCACGATGTAATGGACTCAGAAACGGAAGGGATTGCCAAGGATGGATGAGTCGAAAAAACGTGGAATAAAGTAGCCGAACTGTGGTGCGATATAGCGTGTTCGTCCACCAGCCCATTAGTTGCGGGTAGTATTGGCGAAGAGCAGAGAGAGAGTGAGCAGAAATTCGTTGTAGCATTGATCCATGAGTTGTTTGTACATCTAGCTTCCTAGTTGCTCATGCCGAGGAAGAGGGTTGACTTAGTGGATTCCACTCGTAGCCTTTGGTCTTAAGGACCTGAGCCTCAAGGCAGCGGGGCGATTGCCGTATGTCGCAAACCGTTGGGGGCCGACTACCTCGATAAGGATAACACGGCTTCCGACTAGGAACAAACTACTCAGGACGCTCAAGAATCCCGAGTGAAGCAACGCGGTGGCCAAGCGAAATTTCCTGGACCACCGAAGTTGCGGAAGAGCACGAAGACCGTTGACGGATGCGGTGGCTATGGAGGTTATTCATCCGCTGTCCGTTGAGTACTCACTTCTGGTCTCAGAAGAGACTGGCCAATGATCCTATAACCGATCACATTGTTTTTGACACTGCGCATTATGAGCTCTTGTGGTATTTAATGTGAAACCAAGTGACCAGCCCAGAACCCACCAAGCTATAGGACGCTGCCGCTGTTTGTCCGCGAGATGAATAAATCTCGCCTGCGAGCGGCCGAGACAGTTACTTTTGTAAGATACATCATCAATCGTATCGTTTTCACCAAGGAGAACAAATAAATCCACGTAATTAGTGAAGTTAATAAATAAATAAGTAAATCGCCAGCCGTACGCCGTAGGGGCGCTTCGCTGCCACGCGACCACCACCAGTCGCGCGTGGGCTGAGTATACCGCGAGGACGCCCACCCCTACGCGGATTCGAACCGGTGACCTTATGGTTGCAAGCCAGACGCGCATACCACTCGGCCACCGGCCGACATTAGTGAAGGTAGTTTTCCACTACAGCCATTGTTGTGTAGTAGGCCTTTCCTTGAAAGAATTCCAAAGCGGCTGAGGTGTAATGGAATTCGCCATTAGTGATCACAACAACCTCCGGCGCCAGTTTGTTACTCCAAGACGAAATCAACAAACGGAGCTGTGTAGTAACACGGTTATTCACATAAACGGCAATTACCATCGTACACAAAAAGGAAGCGGAAGACATTAGAAGTCACATGGACACATAATCACGTTACCAATCAATGGTTACGGCAGACGGCCAACAGCCGTAGTACACACATACGAACGCACGCACGCGATGAGCGTCTGGCACAGAGTATCAGTTAACAGGCAGTCGGGACGGGTACGGTGGGACGGAATTGCGACACGAGAATATAGGACTTTAAATTCGGAACGGGTAAAGAAAATGTATAATGTTTTTGATCTGTCACAATGTATGAAGAGGAAGTACCATCTAGATGCTTACTAACAATGACATCCACAAGGGACTTTCTCGACGATCCACTGCATCTGGAAATTTAGGTTTATAAACCGTACAATTGTTGTCTATTATGTGTAACCCAGGGAAGAGTAGAGCCAATGTCACAAAATGCATGCAGAATCAAATCACGGGGTACTGAAAGTCGAAAGGCGTAAGATGACAGTCTAACCTTAAAATAAGTTCCGGCAATCTGAATAGACCAAGATCAATTTTTGGATGAAACGCCCCTCCGAGATATGTAACACTTGACCATTTTGATATGAACTACTCACTCACTGTCAATGGAGAGGTGGTGTCCTAAACATCCCGCAACTTGGCGGTTGAACTGTTTTCGCTGAGCTTGGCAATTTTGTTGCAAGCGTTCCGTCACCAATCGAGGTGACATCATCAGTGCGTAGTTGAGTGGCATACAATAGCGAAGAGTAGCGTAGCGGAGCCTCGGTGAGAGTACACTCTTCGCTATTGCATGCCACTCAACTACGCACTGATGATGTCACCTCGATTGGTGACGAAACGTTTGCAACAAAATTGCCAAGCTCAGCGAACAGTTCAACCGCCATCTGAACAACCTGAGCTACCCGTCTTCAATGCTATAGCCACCCCGCAACTTCTTGCAAAATACTTGGTACCGGTCGAATAGTCATGAGTTCAGAGACGTTTGGTAACAATCGTAGGCATAGTCGTTTGGTTACGTTTCGCTCTTGACACAAGAGCTTCATCAGACCAGGTGAATCTGTGTGCAGTTGGAGTTGTTTTTCATAGCGAACAGGGACGATAACCGTGTTACCCTAGACTTGAGCCGAGGTGTCATTCTAGTCACAGGTCGTGATGTCACCTCAGGTGGTTCAATCACAGTGGGAATAATCCAGGTGTTCGTTTGTGCGTCATGGCATTGACAAATAAGCCCAAGATGGTGACAATGGGAGTAGAGTTGCACTTTTCATCCTAACCCACGCACCGACGCTCGTCAGGCTGGCCGGCCGGCCGGCCGGCCGATTGGCTTAAGATCGCTTGTCACGCAGTAGAGAGTTTTACTCCCTCCATTCCATTCACACAGCTGTCCGATTTGGTAATTTCCAAAGCCTCGGCAATCATCCGCTAGGGCGTTGATCGTATACCCCTCCCAATGACCTCCACGTTATCTAAGTCGACCTGCTGTCCCATATGTGATGCATGTACAGCCACGGTAGAGTCTCCTAACATTGCCTGGTATTCAAACGCATTTGTCAGTGGTCTTGCAATGCGCCTCCTGTGCTCTGAAATTTGTGTGCGTAACTTTCGCTGTTTGACCCATGTACATATATGTACAGTCCTTACATTTAATTTTATAAACACAGTTAGTCGTCTTATTCTTGGGAAGGGGGTCCTTCAGGTGCACCAGCGCTAAATGTAACGTTTGACCTCGCTGGAAGATCACCCTTATATTTTCTTTGTGTAGTACCCTCCGAATTGCCTTCCTTGTATGGAATTCTTACCGTCCGTATCCACTCTGTTGTGGGTCTTGACTCTCGGTTTAGCACTTTATCTACCTGGCGTTTGACTAGCGGTCGTGGGTAAGTACTTTCTAATAGTTTGCCCATTGCCACTTCCCGCGCTGCCTTTTGGTCTTCCTGCATCCTGCACAGGGTTTGTGTCTTGTAGAACAGCGCTGAGGCTATCCTAGCGTAAACCTGTTTCGGATGACCCGAAGTGTAATGGAGTACGCTGTCCGTATCTATTTGCGTGCGATATATAGTCTTCTTTAAATTGGCTCCATCCCTGTGAATCAGGCAGTCAAAAAGTCGTATTGTACCGCTGCCAAATTCCAGCACAATAGTAAACTGTATCCTCTCATCAATGAAGTTTAAGGGATCATGCACCCCGTCCTTCTTACCCCGTATAACTCGTACAAAGATGTCGTCTACATAACGCCACCACGGACGCCGCGGATTTTGAATCACCGTGTGCTGGATACTACTTTTGCTCCGGATTACTATCTTATAAGTGTTTTTCTATGTGAATTGTGCACCAATATTCATCTTTTGGCATAATTTCCAAGCGGGGCAAATTTGGTGGCTATTCTTTGGCCCTACTGCCATCTGTACCCGTCATCTTGGACTCACCTACCTTGTGATGCCGTTTCAAGCTACTTGTGGTTCATCTTCGAAGCTTGTTGGGCATAAGGCTCATGCACTTCGGTGCTTCGGCTGCGATCTTTTGTTCCATGTTTCGTGCATTGGTTTATCCTTTGAGGTGTTTCGATAATCTCTCGACATCCGACATCGCTTTTTCCAAGTTATATGTGATAAATGTTGTAGTGCATGACATCCGAATACACAGCGACCGCCAACAAGTACGGGAAAGCCTTTCTTCCAGGCAGAAACAAACCGTTCACTACGTGCGGTCAAACGCCCACGTGAGAGTACCTCTGTCATTCGGCGATCTGCACCACCACCGGCGTCTTCGACCCCGACCGAGCCTCAGGTTCAATGTCCCCACTGATGAAAGACTCAGACTCGGGACATACGAAATGCCGCTTCACTGATCGGTCGTGAACTTCTTAGAGCCTCTCTGTGAACTTCTGAACACCGAGGATCCATAGACTACTCAAAAGCGCAAGGGGCCACGTAATCGAGCTCAGGCATCCCCTGTTGAAAAACAACAGCCTAAACTGATAAGCGCCTCTAGTCCTGTTTCCACAGCTTCATCACCGATTTCGCTGAGACATCATAATCTCATGATCTTTCACGTACCAAAGTCAAAAGATGAAAACCCCCAGATTCGTTATGATCACGATGTTGTGTTCCTCCAGGGACTCATCGATAGACTCTTGGATGTGGGTGAAGACAGTGTGACGATTAAACAAGTCATCCGACTTGGCCAGAATACTAAGCAATCATGTCGACCTCTGAGAGTCACCTTGGCAAATTACAATATACCGCAGCTCATACTGTCTCGTCTCTCAGAGCTGAAACGCATAAAGGTTTACATCCGTCAAGAGTTGGAACGCGAAGACAAGGATCGTTTGAAGACTGCGGTCATTGAGATCAAACGGCATACAGTAGAAGGCGAGACTGACTTACAAATTGTAAATTTTCGGGTGATCAAGGAGGGTGTAGGAAACCGTATCAACCGGTAACTCAACCGGTCACGTCCCGCAGTACCTCCCAGGACCTCCGTGTGACATTCGCCAACGTGTGCAGCCTAATGATCAAACGTGACGAACGGTGCCGCTTTGCTGTCTCAGAGCTGCCGGACGTTTTAGGACTTTCAGAGACTTGGTTCAACTCCGACGTTTTACCCTAAGAAGTCGCGTTGTTAGAATACTCTTGTTTCAGATGCGACCGAAAATCAACGACACGGTGGTCTGTTGTACATAAAATCGTCATTGTCTGGCAAACTTACCAGCACCTATCGAAACGAGGATAACTTATGCTAGCAATTGTGACGCACACTTCGCCTCAGACGCTCCGAACTAATAGTCGGTGTTATCTACCGTAGCCCATTAAACTGTTGTTGCGATTGGCTACCACATATACAGAAGCGCATGAGTCGCCCACAATTTTTACTGATGGGGATCTAAATAAAGGTATTCTGACCAGACGTTCGGCTTCTTCCCGGTCATGGTGAGGTTGAGGCTCAATTTACTAAAATAACTCTTGAAATCGGGCAACACAACGTGTCATTTACCCAACGCGTGTAACTCCGCACTCGGCATCTTGTGTGGACCTAATGTTTACGAGCTGCGAACAGAAGTTGAACGAGATCAGAGTCCTCGAACCTCTAGTGAACCGTGACCACTGCTCCATTGTGGCAAGCATAGAACTGCCGTTACCGTATTACAACCAACGGAAGCCGACATTCAACTAATAATAATAATAATGTATATTCTCGGTTTTACGGGACATGGTCTGTTCGGCATGATCATATTGTTACAATTGTTTCGTGTAGTTTAACAGCATATTCCATGTCAGACATAAATAAAAAAACATTCTTTTTTATTCACCAGGGTTTTGCAGTTCAAAGCCTTGTTTGGGCACAAAATATATCATGGCGTCCTGACGGAGATCTCCTTGTACGGACGGAACCGAGTTTTCATTTCCTTGGGCAAAGGATGAGAAGCAACTTTGATGATAGGAAAAGATTGAAGCTGAAATCATACCATTTGAACGAAACATCTGGTGTAGGTAAATCATTTACTTTACATAGTGGCTTTCTACAAAAATTGCTGAAGGACTTGTGTTTTTTTCTTACCTTTCAATATCCGCGTGCTAGGGCCTTCATTCGGGCAACACCTGTGTGTCCATTCTGAAGTTCATTTAGAATGAAGGAGCGCTCTTGCGACTTTGCAATCAAACATGAGCCCCAACATAAGCAACCATCGTGTATATTCAACTCATTTTTCCGAAGCCCCATAGATTTCAACTTAGCCGGAATTCTACTGGGCCAGGCCATGTTCTTGAAACGTTTCACTTAGGCTAGTTTGGGATCCCGATCTGTGCATCGACGTATGACGTCATTTATCAAAGAGGTAGTGTCGAGGTACTGCATCAAATGAACTAACCACCGATTCATCTATTGGCCCTGCAGAGGTTGCGTACGGTAACCGACTCAGATCATCCGCCGTACACTTGTTAGAGCCTGGGATGTAAGAGATTTTGTATTCTTGCGCACTAAGGATTAGGGCCCATCGTTGCATTCTAGGTGAAAACATTTGATAGATCCCCTTGGATTCACCCAATAAGGATAGCAGTGGTTTGTGATCAGTTTGGAACTCAAAATGACTGCCCCAAATATACTGGTGAAATTTCTTGACAACAAAAGTAACTAATAGAACTTCTCAATCAAGTTGTGAGTACTTTTTTCTGCGGTTGTAAGGCACGCGAAGCGAAAGCAATCGGATGAATTGCACCATTCGACATTTTATGACGCAAGAGCGCTCCAACTCCGTATGGAGAAGCATCACACTGAGTGATCAGAGGCTTTTTCTTTCGTAGTTAACTAAAACTGGCCCTGATGCTAAACCGTTTTTAGCACGAATGAAAGCGGACTGATGCTCATCGTTCCACACCCACGGAGTGTTTTTATGTGATAGTGCGTTCAAAGGAGCTAAAATAGTTGATGTCCCCTTTAAAAAAACGAGGATAGTGTGATAACATTCCAAAGAATGATCGGAGTTCCCCAGCATTCTTAGGCTGCGGTGCCTGTATACTTGGGAATACCTTATCCTGCAAAACATGCAGACCTCTCTTATCAAGTTTGTAGTCAAGATAACAAACAGATTCAGACAAAAGTTTACATTTAGATTTCAGTCTGTTCGGTTCCAAGCGTTCCATCACCGTCCGAAGTGTCTCTAAATGTTTAGCATCGCTTTGACTAGAAATCAGGATATCATTCAAATAAGCACAAGTTAAGGGTATATCCTTCACGATGTCATCCACCATCCGCTGGAAGATGCTTGGGACGGAGCTTATTCCTAAAGGAAGACGGTTATACTGAAATAGTTCAATATGTGTACTTATGGTGGTTAATTCACATGAGTGCTCATCAAGTTCAACTTTAGAATATGCGTGACTAAGACCAAGTTTAGAAAATTTTTGACCACCGGATAATGTAGCGTACTAATCTTTGATACGTGGCAAACGATACCTTTCCACCTTGGTAGCTTAATTGACAGTTAACTTAGTTTTCACAGATACGAACTGTACCGTCAGGTTTGAGTACAGGAACAATTAGGGTACCCCAATCCGAGTGTTGTACGGGCATGATAACACCTTCGGATTGTAGCCGTTGTAGTTCTACTTCAACTTTTGGGCGCATAGCATACGGTGATCTTCGTGCTTTGTAGAACTTGGCATTTGTGTTCTCCCCTAGATTGATCGAAGCTTTGAAATGTTTCAGCTCTCCCAACTTATTTTCGAATAAAGAAGAAAATTGGTACAACAGATCGTTTAGATTGCTGTCATTAATCATGACCTCATTAATCTGCATTGTTTCTGCGAAGTATCGGATCCAGTTTCTGCCCAAGAGATTTGGTCTTTTTCCAGGTACCACGATCAAATGTAGAGTTAATTCCCGCTCGTCCTGCTTGACTTAAACCATGCACTTTCCCCAGACCCTAATCGGATCTTCCGTGTAGGTTTGCAATTTGGCGTCACATGGTTGTAAGGGCAGCAGACTCTTACTTGAATCACTGTTTATAATGGTAACTGCAACCCTGTATCCAGTTCAGTTCCAGATCGATCGGTTCATTCTCGATCATCAAATGAACCGTATATGGAGGGCATTTCTTGAGTCACACGGTATACAAATAAACGGAATTTTGATTATTGTCTGGCTCTTCCAAGGTATTTTTATCCGCTTCGATTGAGTGAGATCAGTTTGTGGGGCGAGTTCTGATCTGCACACGCGGGCTAGGTGACCTATTTTATCACATTTTCGGCAGATGCCTTCTTTGTGGCGACACTCAGAAACGCGAGCATGTTGCATCCCACAACGATAGCACACGAACTGTCTTCGAGGTTCACTTGGTGTTCCTGGCTTATCAACTGCGTGAACAACATCGACGACTGGATGGGCAGTGAATTCACGTAGCTGGTGCGAGATATTCTCACTTTGGCGAACGATTAGCAAAGCATTCTCCCACGTGGTATCTGACTCGTTCAAACTTAACAGTTTTTCCCGTGCACATTCGTCCGGAATCCCCGCAATTAAGCACTGTATTTTTATTTCTTCTTCATATATGTCGGGCGGAATTTCATTGTATTGTGCACTTCATGCTAGGCCAAGCTGGACAACTCTGCTTTCGCTTTGAATCCTTTCGACCACAAAATTGATATCTGGACTCCTACTGTACGGTTGTGAAACCTGGCCGCTTAAAGCAGCGGACCTGAAGAGGCTAGTTACGTTCGACCACCGGTGCCTTCGTAATTTAGCTCACATCCGGTGGGAACACCGCGTGAGCAACGAGCATGTTCGACGCCTTGTTTACGACACAGAAAGGCGAACTGAACCGCTCAGCACCGCCATTTCACGCACCAGGCTCTGATGGTTCGGCCACATGTTACGCATGCCAGCCCACCGACTCCCGCGACGTGCGTTGTTTGCGCGCCGGCGGTGTGGATGGAAGAAGAGAAGGGGTGGCCAAGCGATGACTTGGTCGAGAGGAATAAAGGCCCTCACTACGGAACTGGCCTTTATTTGTGCGTCAAGGCTTCCTGGTTGGGGTCCGAAAGATGATGAACACGTTTAGTTGGACATACTTGCTGATATGGCTAGGAGGCGACCTCAGTGGCTTTCCTGCTGTGAGTTTCTTTGTCCCACCCCATCTATCTTAGCCTCCCCCTCCAACCACGATCTCATTATTTATACTTATTTGATTTTACATAGTTATTTTTTTGATGCACAGTAGCCGGCAGTAGCCGGAACAATGCTTATCCGTTACTGGTAGCTCATCCGGTTTGCACCAGTTGCATTCTTTTTTTCTCCTTTTTGTGTACTGCGGCACAGTAGCTGGGGTGTTTCCCACCTCTAGCTAACGTGTATAATAATGATGATGATGACCCCTCGGATGACTGGGATGAGATTTCCTTGGTCTTCCACACTGCTCAAAGTTCTGCTGTCTTGATCGCTCACAACTTGTGCAGCTGTTGAGATCTTCTTCTTCCGTTAAGGCAGATGTCCATACACTGATTCCGAGATAGGTTTCTCTGCCTCAGAAGGCGTCTAGCGAGGTTGCCATTTCTTATGCCGATCGCGATGCGGTCGCGTACAAGAGGGTCTGACGTACAATCACAGAAGTTGCATATTCCTACCAGAACCTTAAATTTCATAATGTAAGTCCCGACATACTCACTGGGTAAGTGATTGCGCCCAAAATCATATCTCTGGTACGCTTCGTTCGTTCGGCTTTCGCAGTAGTTACCAACTCTCTTGATTGTCTCCGAGATATCCGGTTTCTGCTCATCCCAATCACTGAGATTCAAACTCAATCGGTAGTCTGAGTTCGTTGCTGACAGCGTGTCTGAACATAACCAGCTGGTACAGCATCCGCTGGGTATCCAATCGTGTCACTGTAGGCACGATTTGCTTACCCAAGCATGTTTGAGAGATAAGCGCTAATGGTTCGGCTAACTCCTATGCTGCTGAATTCAGCGCCCTCGGATACACGTCATCGATTCCGAGAGGACTGTAGGTGCGCAGTGATAACAGTTCGCCCAACACATTTGTGGTGGTGGACGTGTTTTCAAGTTAGTATAAGCTTTATGGATCCCAATCGGTGCATTTTCAACATTTTACATTATCAACAGTAAATATATCAGTGGGTTACGAACCAAAATGTTAAGTTTTTAAATGAGTAGAAAATTGAGAAGAGTGCAGTCTCATAACTCGAGTTATGATCGATTGATCAAGCAGCGATTCCATAATGCCGTGGTGGAACGTTTCACTATCGGGCGCGTCTCCAGATTGCGGATCGGGAAATGCTCTCCTTGTGGAGGTAGCTGCGAGTAAGTTTCATTATCCTTGCAGACGAGATGAATAAGCAGTCGCGGACACTCAGCGGTAGCGTCTCAGAGCGTGGGGAGTTCTGGGCTGGTCACCTGGTTCTCCATTAAATACCACAAGAGCACGTACGGCGCTGTGTCAAAGCCAATGTGACCGGCTATAGGGTCACTGACCACTCACTTCTGTAACCAGAAGTGAGTACCTAACGGAGGGCGGATGAACAACCTCGTTGGCCACCGGCTTCTCTGTGGACTGCTACTGAACAAAAAGAAGGCGAATGAGCTACCCGGATGTCAGCGGTCTCCGTTAATCGTCCCGCTGTTTTGCGGGTCAGGTCTTTATGACCAAGGTGGGGTTCCGTTAAGTCAACTCTCTTCCTCGGCCTGGGCAACCGGGAAGATATCTGCCCGCACAATACATTAATCTTGTAGACTTTCCACACCCTTCCACTGTCTACTTGTTTTCATCTTTTTGTGGTTGTTGTTAGCTGTGTTGTGGCACTGCAACTTGTATATTGGTCAGGTCTTGAATAATCATAATAGTGATGATAATAATGATAATAATAAATCAATGCTGCACTAAGTACTGAATACTGTATTTCGGAGCAAGTAGAAAATAATTCTGTACAACTCCATCGGGTGATAATCAAAACATTAAAAAATAAATAAACACGTCCGGTGGTTACCCTGAAATGGTTCAGCAACTCCTTCTGTAGCACACAAAATGCTTGTTCACACGGTGAGTCACAAGTGGGTGATATCGTTGTCAAGTGGCAACCGTTCTCTGAAACGTATGTTAGCGAAGTGTAAATCCAACAAAGATTTGAATTTCTGCACAGATTCGGCCTCGACGACGTGTTCTGGCAGACTGTTCCAGGCGTGCACAACCCTCCGCTCGAAACACAGGGGGTGTGGGATTTTCTTCACTTCAGGTACCACGAGTTTGTACCTGTGCCCACGTGTGGCGCATGGTACTCGCAAGTGGAGTAACGGCCTCAGCATGGGGAAATGACCGAGATGTAAAATACGGAAGGTCATAATAAGATCCACTCGAACACGGCGATATGACAAGGTGTAGAGCCCAAGTTTCATGCACCGGTTTTCATACGATAAGCCTCTCAAGCTGGGGATCAACTTGGTGGCGACGTGTTGTACTCGTTCGATCTTTTGCGCTTCGCCGCGAGTGGTCGGACAGTATGCAGGCGAGCCGTACTCTAGCATTGGTCTGACGATGGAAGAGAAGAGTCGAGTGGCGACGTCCTCAGACCAAGTGCAGAAGCTGCTCTTTAGCGCCCAGAGCATGCGCAGTCCGTTTCGATACAGTTTGTTGGTGTTGTCGACGGACTTCAAGTCGCAGAGTGAGAGTACACTTAGGTATTTCACAGAACGTGTGGGGTGCAGTGGTTGGCCGTCTAGGGTGTACGTTCGGTCGTGAACAGCCTTCCCGAGATTCATGAATAGGGACTTTGCCGGGTTGACCGGTAGGTGGACTTCAGCAAATCATACTGCGAGGCGGTCGAGGTCTTGTTGGAGAGTGTCACAATCATCGAGAGTATTAATTTCTCGCCAGATTTTGAGGTCATCCGCAAACAGTGCACACGGTGACCGTAGAAGCTGGGGCAGCTCGTTGATTTGGATGAGAAACAGAGTGGGTCCCAGTACCGTACCTTGAGGTACACCACTGGTCGAGGGATACCAATCGGTTAGATGGCCGTCCACCTGTACCCTCCACTTTCTTCCATCGAGAAATTCTTGGATCCATCGATGTAACTATCCTCCAACACCACACGACCTTAATCTGTCTAGAAGCACTTCATGATTAACTTTGTCGAATGCTTTGCTGAAGTCGATGTAGATTACGTCGACGGACTTTCCCCGGTTCAGTGCTTGCAACCATTCCTGTCTCGTCACAAGTAAGTTGGTAACACAAGAATATCCCATCCTGAATCCGTGTTGTGTCGGTGTCAGAAATTCTTTCGATTGCAACAGATGTATTAAACGCTTTTTTACTATCTTCTTGATCACTTTGGCCAAAACGGGTGTAAGGCAACTTAGCCTGTAGTTATCCACCTTACTGGGGTCGCCACCTTTCGGGATCGGCCTCACCACCGAGCGCTTCCAGTCGTTTGGCAATGAGCCCTCAGACAATGATTTGTTGAATAGATCCGTAACAGCAGGCGAGATAATAGCAGCTAGTGATTTGATAATTAGCGGATGAAGCCCGTCAGGCCCTGCAGGCTTGGTACTGTCAAGGTTCGCAAGTAGCAGGTGCACCTCGTCGACATCACAAACCAAACTGTTGAGTCCTACAGTAATGTTACTCGCTGAGATGGGTATGGACGCCGCGTCGTTTGCAAACACGGAAGCGAAGTGAGCGGCCAGTGCGGACGCGCGATCAGAACTGGAAGTTAGCAGGTGTCCGTCCGCGTCTTCCAAACATGACACGTCACTTTTTGGCTTCAAACGGCGTTTCACGTAAGCAAAGATCATCTTTGGGGCCATCCTGGCGTCAGTTGCAAGCTTTTCTTCGCACTTCTGGCGCCTTATCAATTTCACTTTGTTGCAAACATTTCGCTGTCTTTTATACGCTTCGTAATCAGTGGCGGAGCCAGAGAGGCGAAATGCGTCCCACATTTCTCGCCGCAATCGATCCAGCCTACCATATTCCTTGTCGAACCAGTGTGGTTTGATTGGTCCGACTTTCTGAAATTTCAACGGCACAAACTGAGGACAAAGCGAAGCCAATCCTTCCTTTATTACTGTCCAACCGTCCTCCACAGATGTAACATGCGGTAGAGACCAATCCATTTGGCTCGCTGCTCAATTTAATCCATTGAAATCAGTTTTCCAGTAGTTGTAAGCTGGTTCCACCGGAGATACGCTCGGCAAGTTCAGTTTCATAGTGCTATCAGCACGGTATGGTCGCTTTTAGCTAGGGGCTCCTGGATTTGTATGTCATGCAACCGCTGTTCGCAATTCGTCACCATCATGCGCGTAGGTTGGCATATGTGTTGCGATGCCTCAGTTTCAAGCAACAAATCAACAAACTTTGATTCGACTTCAGAATACCCGGGCATGAGTTGGATTTCAGGCCATTGAATGTGGTGACAATTGAAGTCACCCATGAGTAGCAAATATGGACGACTCATGTTGTTCCGAAGATGCGGTAGCCAACCTAACGAGCGGTTCAGAGCGCTACGGTAGAATGCACCTACTGTCAGCTTGCCGCGCCTGAGGTTGATCGAGCACTATACCTGTTCACACAGTCCATCTCCACTTCGGTACATGCTTACAAGCCTCCCACGCAGGGAAGACCGTATATAAAGTAAGACACCACCACGAGTATTTGCCATTCCATCGCAGCGAAAGCATGAGTAGCCACTGAGATGGACTTCCTCTGCCATAACCTCAGAAGTTAGCCATGTCTCCGCCAGTCCTACGATGTCTGGTCGCTCAGAGGCAAAGAAGCGACACAATTCATCCCGTTTGTTCATAAGGCTACAGATGTTTGTGAATGCAGCACGGAGGTCCTGAGAGGCACCGCGGGACGTGCCTGAAGGTTGATCAACCGACTGATCCGGATTCGTGCACCCTTCTTGATCACTCGAAAATTTACGATGTGTAGATCAGTTTCGCCTTCTTCTGTACGGCATTTAAGCTCAAGGACCGCAGTCTTCAAGCGGTTCCTCTCTTCGGGTTCCAACTCTCGGCGGATGTGAAACCTGGTGCCTTTAAGCCTGGAGAGACGAGACAGAATGAGTTGTGGCGTGTTGTGATCAGAAAAGGTGATTCTTAAAGATCGACATGATTGGTTGGTATGCTGACCAAGTCGGACTACTTGTTTAATCGTTACGCTGCCTTCACCCACATTCAACAGTTTATCAACGAGCCCCTGAAGGAACTCAACATCGTGATCATAACGTTTCTGAGGGTTTTCATCTTTCGACTCTGGTGCATGGAACACCATGAGATTATAACGCCTCAGTGAGATCAGTGACGAACTTGAGGCAGCAGGAATGGATGGGCTTGTCGTTTTGGACGGTCGTCTATCGGTAGGGGGAGGCTGAAAGTTGTTGCGTGAACTTTTGCGTTTTTGAATGATCTATTTATCTTCAGTGTTCAGACGTTCACAGGTATGCGCTGAAAGATTAGGGGGCTCCGACTCTGAGTCATCATTCTGTGGGGAACATTGGTTGTGAGAAATGGTAGGGGTAGAAAACGCTGGCGGTGGTGCGTATCGTGGAGTTGCAGGGGAAGGGGAGTTCACAGAGACGTGTTTGACCCCACGAGCTGGATGAGGTGGTTTCGTCTGGAAGATAGCTTTTCCCGTAGCCGGTGGTGGTCTCCGTGCATTTTGTTGTAGTAAACCGCGGCATTTATCACACACAACTTGGAAAAATCTATGTCGAATGTCAACAGATTTTCGGAAAACTTCCACTGGTAGGCCGATACACGAAATATGAAACAAAACATCGCAGCCGAAACAACGAAGTGCATGAGCCTTTGGTCCGACAACTTTCGAACACGAGCCACAAGTAGATTGGCACGGCATCACACGTTGGAGCAAATCCAAGATGGCGGACACAGACGGTAATTTGATTTATCAATGAGTTCTCCGAAATAAGTGAGAGAATGCTCACCAAATTTCCACAACTTGAATACTACACCAAAAAGAAGCTTTTTGGTACACAATTCACACAGATGAAACACAAATAACACAGTAATCCAGAAGCGGAAGTAGAATTCGGGGTTTGCATCCAATCAAAAATGGAGAAGGTTTTGTTGAAATTTTTCTTCCTAATTCGTTTCTGTTGAGGTGAAATTTTGTGTCCACAGACCGAGATCGTGCGCTAAATCTCGGCGTTTATATTCAAAAGATGGATAAAGTAGATTGGTCACAGTGATCTTGAAGGTTGCTTGCACAGAATTTCCGTCAGCTTATTCTTGCAAAACTAATATATCTACTGTTGATTATGTAACATATGATGTTCGACGAAAATAGGCAACGGCCGATTTAAATGCCCTGCCGTTGCGGGTAATTGCTTGACTTTGGGCCATGAATGTTGGTAACACTTGCGGACTTCTCGGGGTGTACTACATCCGTAGAGCATTCTGCTTCTTCAGCACTCTATGCGACTCCGACTGTCTTATTAAGTGGCTTGGGGTGCCGTGCTTCATCTTGAGAACAACTTTAACAGGATTATGCAGTTGCTTTTGTTTTTGGCAAATTTACATCCCAGGGCATTGTTGGTGATCCACTTTGTTCTCATTGACGAACGCATTACAGTGGTTGCGCTTCGCGACTAAATCGCTCCATGCTTCGGGACCAGGACGGATTCCTTAATCGCGCTAAGCGTAACATCAGTATAGGTACAGAAATGTCACAAGTTAGTCAGT
Organism: Dicrocoelium dendriticum; assembly: GCA_944474145.2. Taxonomy (NCBI): domain Eukaryota; kingdom Metazoa; phylum Platyhelminthes; class Trematoda; order Plagiorchiida; family Dicrocoeliidae; genus Dicrocoelium; species Dicrocoelium dendriticum. The sequence goes on along the minus strand of OX104067.1, from coordinate 10,281,999 downwards.
ACACACTGGATATATATGTATGTGTAATATGTATGTGTGTGAGGCTGATGTTGCATTCTTGATGCTTCTTCACCGCAGTTGGGCTAAAGCACCTTACACTTAAACTAGGTCTTTTTAAGCTGGCTAAATTTCATTCAACTTTATTTGGTTTGTTCTGCCTACCTGACTAATCTTCTATTAACTGACCACGTTGCTTACACTAATTGCGCTTATCTTCGGTAACTTTGTTGCATTTGTAGCATTTTTAAGTAACTTGTAGACATCTTTTTCCTTATCGCGGATTCGTTGCTAACCAACTTACTTCATATGGTACTTTAGCGAAGAGTTATGCCGCCGTATCTGTATGCATTATTGGATTTATTTTATTTTAGCTTGTCGTTTCAAGTGAATGGTTGTTGGTTGATATCCCCGGTGTGGCTGCGCTTGATGTGCATGTCTATTACCCAATAGGGCGAAACGGCCGTCTGGTGCTTTTCCGGACAGCTGGTCGACATATCTGAATTGTCGGCTGATTGCAACGAACAAAATACTCACCAAAATCCTTCCATTCATAAGTAATACCAATTCGCCCGTACGGATTCCACAAAATGCTATGTCGATTCATAGCTGCCGTAACCGGGAAGTCCTGACGCCGGAAGGCCGACCGCTGTCATCTGCATGGCAGGTGCCTGCATGGCAGTGGAGGATGCGTCGGGCTATATCGCATTTAGCTAACAATTCACGCTAGTTAGATACCGTCCTCCATGGCGCAGTTGCAAAAGCTGCGGGCTAGTTGGCAAGAGCCACTAGCAGTCATGGGTTCGATCCTCCGCAGAGGACCGAAGGATGCGCACCACTGATGAGCCCCAATAGGGCGAAACGGCCATCTGGTGCTTTTCCGGACAGCTGCTCGACATATCTGAATTGTCGGCTGATTGCGACGAACAGAATACTCACCAAAATCCTTCCATTCATAAGTAATACCCACTACCTCGTTCATACTGGCTCCAGGAGACAGTTGGTCGTTGCTGGAGGGGACGCGGTGCCCGTTCCTTGTGGCCGTGCTGGGCTCGAAGAGTGGTTCCATGCACTCAATGTGGAACGTACCACGGTCCAGCCACCGCCTTACGTGCGCTTGATTCCCCAAATACAGCGTGCTTGTGTTTGTCTGTGAAGGAGTGTGGGCCGGCTCCGTTGATGAAACGTGGCTCCTATCCACATGTCTCCCGGTCTTATTCCTTCGAGTTTACACTGGATATGTGTTGTGTGGTTGGAGCTGTGCGTGGTGCAGCGCAAGCCATCCATGGTCCCTCTGTAGCCGCAGGCGTCCTGTGGCTTGCCACAGTGACAGGCAAATCCGAAACCGGATGCCGCCAACCATGTATGTTTAAGTCATCGTGTTGTGCGAATTGGTTAGTATTACTGTGCATTTGTGACTTTGTTCGGTGTATTCGCCAGTATAAGAAGGGATCAGGTGAAATCTTAGAAGTTTTTGACCTTGGCGAAATGGATAGGATATTCCGATAAGGCAATGACTTTATTTAGTGGCGAGTCGTATCCGCCACGCCACAGTGTTGTTAAGCAGACATTTGTGGCTTTTTATAGGGATATTGCTTACCAGGCGGTAACCCACCACGTTCTGGAACACTGCCGCCGAACTATTTACTGGAGCGGGAAAAACCCGAACCGCCCAGCTGGCATCACGTAGAGGTTGTTAAGCTAGCCAGCACGAACTAAAAAGGTACATTAAAACAGGTACAAGAACAATCACCATACCACCTTTTTGACGGTTTGGAGTATTTCCGGCATGAATTTCGACTAGTTCCTCCCAAGCAGGTTTGTGCCGTCGGTGTGAACCGCAAGTGCTTCTCCGGTATACGAACCTAACGTAGACTGAGTCGGTGTCAGAACCAGATCAGACAATGTTCGCTTGTTGATCAAAGTGACTGGTGCCTTGGTGTCGATTTTCAAGCACACTGTCTGACCTTCTATGTCCAACACCACTGTATATGTAGCTATTCCCATAACATGAGATGTGATAGTGTGTGATATTAAACACGAGTTGGACTCGCCAGTTTTCCAGTGACTGAGCAACATTTTATACATGTTAGAGTATCGATCGTTGATGAACCGTCGAACGGTATACACGTGCAAGATGCCCAATTTTGCCGCCTTTGTGACAGGTAGGTTGCTTGTGTTTACAGTCCGCAGCGTTTTCATGTCTTACACCGCATCGGTATCAGGTAACAGAATGTTTGCCGTTTAGTTGAGGACGCGATTTGACCGCGTGAACTGCGTTGGGAAGCGAATTGTTCCAATAGCGAACCAACTGTTTCACCATGTTTTCCCGTTGTCTGACTAGGGCAGATGATGTCCCCCAATTAAGTGTTCTCGTCTCCCGAAAGCCAGCGTCCCCTGACTTTATCGTCCCAGACACCAACCAACAGATGCTGGATGGCCAGTGTCTGACCAAACTTCGTGGGTGGAATTTCATTATAAGGGCTTTCTGGAAGGGACTGTTGTATACGGCTACTGAATTCATTAACACCTTCTTGTCGTAACTGGGAAATCTTAGGTGTGCCGTAGAGACATGTTGCCGCGGCCCCCCCAAGGCAATCGAGTGCGTTAAGGCTGTCTCACAAAAATGTGTTTTTACTACGAATGCAGTACATCAAAATGCCTTTGACATTCTACGCTAATGTTGTCTCAGGAGTTTGCCAGATTTGGTTTTGGTAAGATTGTTACTGCGAATAGTTCAAAGTAATCGCAGAAGGTTCTCTTCTAACGAGTCCAAAGCGCTAAAGTCGGCTTGCAAGATGCATCCTTCCAAGACGATTCGGGTGGAGTAAGCTGGCTCATAGCAAACGAATCCAAATTTGATCTCCGTCATTAATGTTACAACTCTGCCCGTGTGGAACTACATCTCTTAGTACAATGAACAATGGTTTATGCCGGGTAAAAAGCAGTTGCTTGACAAGCCCCGTAGGATGATAGGGGTAAAACTACAATCCCAAAAAATACGTGAGTTGTCTGCTTGAGCGTTTATCTAGTAGATACACGTAGTCATGTCTATGGTGCAATTGGACAGCGTGACATTTTTCCACATCGATCGGTAGTGTATTCAAAACTGGCCAGTTTGAGATCACGCTGTGTAGCTTTTCGTGGTCGTTCTGTACTCTAATCGCTCGCCGTAACTTGATATCATCCGCGAAGAATAAGAAATCGGAAGTACTTTCCCTCACCAGATCGTTTATGAGAAGCAAAAGTAGCCGGGGCCCGTGCACCGAACCTTGTAGTACGCCACACTCCACCGCAATTGCGTCGGACAGCGATTCTCGTACTGCCACATCCAACTGACGTTCGTGCAGTAGATTGCCTATCCCATGTAGCAGTGGTTCACCAACGCCATTCAGATGAAGTTTATGTAGGAGAATTCCGTGGTCTAAGCGATCAAACGCTTTTGAGAAGTCCAGGTAAATGACATCGATTCCTGCTCTACCATCAACTGCTTCAGTCCAGCTATTGCGTGCAATTAGCAGGTTCGTAGTGCGTGAGCGCTTTTATCGGAAGCCATGTTGCTCCTTTGCTGTCATCTTGTGATTTTCCAGATACAGCTTGAGTGCATCAGGGATGATAGACGCAGTATTCTCCCCGTATCGCATAGCAGCGGAGCACGTCAGTTTCGGCAGTACACAACGCTTCTTATAAGTTAGAACAGTTCAATCAAAAGTTAACTTGGCGGTAAGATGACATGCACTGGCACTGATGGGTCCAGCCAATAGTATGCAAGTGAACACAGTATACACAGTTAGTTTCCTTTAGTAACTTGAAAAGCACAATTAGAAGACGAAGTTCCGCAGATGCATGCATTTCGTATCGTCTCATTGGTGCCGATAACGTCAACTGGTAGTATAACCGTTTGTGGGTACAGACGTGCATGCGAACAAACGCGAGAAGACGGGGGTGTCTTTCTTCTACAACCAGGGTAGCCTGAGGCTGACCGGTAATTGTTTTTGAGCACAAAGCACTGGCTTAATCCGATTAATGGCAATAGCCTCGGCAACCCGGGGGAGCTGGGAATTATTATGGCGAAGCAGGATTCTAAACGCCTCGTTGAGCTCACAATTCGGTGACCTGATGTCAATAAGTACCTGCCGATCGAAGATGCTGGCGACTTGATTTGGGCTTGATTTTCGTGAAGCGAATCCATCGCTTTTTATTACCCTCGAAAATGCATCCGGAAGCACAGCGAAATCCGTGAAATGAAAGTTGCTATACCTACTGTGCCTAAAAAAAGGTATTCTTAGACCTGCCCTTTAAGGGTGACATTACATCGTTGCGGACCAGAAGACGTCTGATTTCCGCCACACAGCACTTTCTGTGCTGCCGATGTTGTAAGCATCGACCGAACTCATAAGCTACCGTAACCTCCACTAACGAAACTCAGCCTATTGGCGCCAACTCCCACTACGTACATCAATTCGTATGTAACCGCAGGCAAAACCAGTAGAACACTGAGTTCCCGAATAAAGGAGCATGTACAAAAATGGGTTCAATGCGGGCTTATTCAACAAGTAAGCCCAAATCAGACTACATGTGTACACAAGTCGCCATTCATCTTCGATCGGCAGGCACTTATTGATAGGTCACCGAATTGTGAGGTCAAGAAGACGTTTAGAATTCTGCTTCACCATAATAATTCCCGGCTCCCCCGGGTTGCCGAGGCTGTTGCCATTAATCGGATTAAGCCAGTGCTTTGTGTTCAAAAACAATTACCGGTCAGCCTCAGGTTGCCCTGGTTGTAGAAGAAAGACCCTTTTTTCTCGCGTTTGTTGGTATGTATGTCTGAACACAGTTTAATCGATGACTAGCTTGGTGTCAGGCTGACACTCATTGACTATGACAAGATCGACCAGATAAGTGAACTCAGCTCACGCGGATGTCACACAGCAGAAACTACAGCTGCTGATTTTGAAGTGCTCTTGGATGTAACTGCAGCGCAGTTGCCATTGATATTAGTTTGATTCCCGAGTTACGGCGAATCCTGGTGGAAGAAATATCTTTAGGGTAAACTGTTGCAAGTGGGTTCCATTTGAAGAGTTTGGCAACGGTTGGACGATTTGGAATAGTGTGGGGGTGGTCACCTATCGTGTTCGTATATGTCTCTTTGTTAGTGGAACGCCAGCGTTGTGGATTTGGTTTACAGTTGAATCCAGGCGGATCCCTGCTCATACATTCTGTTATGTTCGTTCCTTCTTAAACGAGTTTGGTTTTCAATATTTGCTAAACCATTTCTGCCAACCTTTCATACTTCTGCGACAATAAAACCACAGTCTTAACTGTTGATATGGTATCACACTTTACACAGAACCATAAATACTCTGGCTTGCTGTTGTACAGCCTCACCGCGCTTTGTTTCTGTCTCTGTATTTGTGATGGAAATGCATAAAGCAATTAGGACGTTCCACAGGTGCCTTTAGACACAACTGATCGGTTACTCGCACCCATGTGGTCGCGTGAACTTGATGTTAGTGATAACTTCACTCCGAAATCTTAGTTGTCACACCCTTTGTTTGTTGCCAAGGTCAGTTGCCTATCTCACTCATTCTCTCTCGGCCGCGCGCAGATTATTGTATTCAGCTATCATTTGTCTCGAGTACGTACGTTAAGCGACGGAACCAACATAGCGCCTACAAACTGGCTTCACAACGAAGTCCAGTGAAACACAGACGCAATCTGTCTCGTAACCTTTTATGCTGCAGTCAGTAGAATTGGTTCCAGGATTGTCTGAGAGCCCTCAGCTTCCTCCTCCGAATGGGCCAAACATTATTCCCGAACAGCTCAGGTTTTTCGGCAAAGAATGTGAAGTGGGGCAACATTATGCTACACGTTAGTTAGATCTAAGAGGTTAAACTGTGTAGCGCTCTTCGAACTGCATCGAATGAGCGTAAGCACAAGAATGTGTGACGAGGAAGCCAGGAAGGCATCAGCAGTACGCCGGTACTGCGTACCGACGCTTCGATGCCTCGCAGCCACCACCAGTCGCCCGTGGGCTAAGGATACTGAGAGCGTCGCTCCGTCACTACGCAGGCTCGAATCCGCGCCCTCGGAATGGGAAGCTTAAGTCCAGATGAAGTAAGAGCGCATATAGAGTGTAGCCGTACGGCAAAGGACTCAATGTGTAGTTTCAACTGCTACTTTCAGAGTGTGCAGTCGACAGGACAGTCTGCAAGTTAGCACACAGGGTACCGATTTTTCAGATGTTGGGAACGCTCAATCCTTGTACGAAAAGCGCGGCGGCACATTTGACACCTGCAGTGGTGGCTGAGTTAAGAAGGCCAAAGGGGTTCCACGATGTGCTTCAATATGCCGTTGAATTCCGTTCTGAATATGAAAAATCCTGGGACAAAGTGTATAAATGAAGAAAATGTGATTCTGTCGCACATTTTAAAATTTTGTGTTACTAATGAACAATATTCTAAAGTTGGGCAATAATATGATTTATACATCTCTAGTCATGAGTCCTTCAAGCATAACCCATTGAACATACGTGCTATGGTAAATCTTGCTTTACCAGTGACATAGTGTACCTTCTCAGAGAAATTTCAAGAATTTGAGTAGCGAACTTCGAGGCCACGAATCGTTGTGTAGCAGGTAACTGGTCTGTCATCTAACGTCAGTATGTCACTAATAATGTTGCATGGGAAGAATAGCAATTTAGATTTGCCGACAGAGAATGTCCTTTTCCACTCTGTGCACCACCACTGCAGGGCGTAGAGCTCCATCTGTATTGTTTGTGCGCATCCCAAGTGGCCTTAGGGAGGTATGTGTTCTTGAAAAAAGGTGTTCACAGTGGGAGCGCAGTTACACGAATAACAGCACGATCCTGTTACACTAAGCAGGTGGAAATTCAAAAGTCTTTCGAAACATTCCTCAGTGGGCGCACTGACCGCAGTTTCTAGTAAATTGTTCCAGTCGTTCACTACCCGGGTAGATAAGGTGACCTCTAGGCGAACTCGATGCCTCTTCGGTATGATGAGTTTCCAACTATGTCCACGAGTTGAGCTACTTTTGTTGATCTGGAAGTACTGTTGAAGTTCGTTACCCAGCTCACCTCACAGAATGCGTCTTGCATAGATTAAGTCCCTACAACGGCGACGGTAGTTTATGCAAAACATTCATACGTAAGAGGCGATCTTAGTAGAACAAATTCCTGTGAGCTGGGACCGATTTGGAACCTCGCCTCTGAACTTTCTCCAGCAGGTTGCAATCGAACTTGGTGAGTGGGTAACTCGCTGGTAAGCCGTACTTAAAGATGGAACGCACATGTGAAACGAACAAGAGTTTGAATATCTCGAGTCATCCGAGTGCATGATCATTTTATAGCCCAAAACATCCTGTTAGCTGTAGCGACTTTGACGTATCCTGGGCTGTTCGTAGATCGGAGAATACAACGACGCCGAGATCCTTTGCTCGATTGGTGGTCGCTAGGATGCGATAGTTACCAAGTGAATCGAGAGAGCCAATCGAGAAGACAAAGCACTTATCGCGGTTTACAGGTAACCCTCAGACGATGGACCAGTCGTGAAACATGTCAAGTGATAACTGCAATCTTTCAGCACCATCAAGACTGTCGACCTCTATCCAAAGTTTCAAATCATTGGCATAGATTAGACAATCGGCTTGAAGCACGGTCGGAAGATTATTGATGAAGATCTTGAATAATTCCGGGCCGAGGACTTAACCTTGAGGCACCCCACTGATCATCGAAACAGGTGCATAGAGGGCTTCTTTCACCTTCACTCACATTGAACGTCTTTTGAGGAAATCAGCGATCCAACAAATTATATTCTCCGAGACACCAATTCTCGAAAGCTTGAAGTGGATACATTCATGAGGGACTTTATCAAACGCTTTGCTGAAGTAGATGAAAACGACATCCAGACCTCTGCCAGCATTCTACGATTTCGTCCCTTTCTCCTGAGGAATAAGTAAGTTAGATATGCACGAGTTTGCTTTTCTGAACCCATGTTGTGCGAGCGAGATTACGTTAAGAACTTCCATGTGACGTTGAAGAAAGTGTTGCAGGATCCTCTCTATGACCTTACAGATGACTGGGGTGAGGCAAATCGGTCTGTAATTAACAGTCTTGCCGATCCCCACCTTTGTATGCAGGTTTCACGATACCTACTTTCCAACCAGGGGGCAGTCAGCCAGCTGCAAGAGCAAGTCGAAACACTTCACATACATAGAGTAGCGACGATGTACTCGGGCACAGTTTCGAGAAAAAGAGGATGTACATCATCGGGACCTGGAGAACAGTTAACATGTGTGCTGTATCAAGAAAGCCGCAGAACAGGTAAAAATGTATCTCGTAAAATAACCAAGTACCACTGAATCTCAATCCCTCGTTAAACGGAGAGTCAAACGACATTCACACGACCAATGCTAAAGTATGAATGAGTCAGCAAGCCAACCAATGAGATCGAGCCAGTCGATCTTGTTCACATGGTTACCACATTATCGTTCCCCCCTCCGAAACGCCGCCTCAACCTGGTTCGTAGCGTTCAATAGGTTTCACCGTTCATGCGGACCGACGCAGCTGACGTCGTGGTAATGGTAACTCAGCCGGGTCTTCACGCGCAGATCGGTCGGGCTGATTAGCTGGTCCGTGAGCGGTGTGGAATTGACGCGCGCTGACAATTAGGCCGTTCTCCAATCGATAGGTCCCGGGCCAAGCGTACGGTCGATGCGCACTGGAGCGGAAAGCGAAGGTGTGCCTTTCTTTGTCACCCTGCTTTTGACGCGAACGTATGTGCCGGGCTGCATTGGTATCGATGCTTTAGCGTAGGAATTTTGGTAAGATGCTATGCGATTTGAAACTTCGGCATTGATACAGACGTTGAGTGCGTCAAGGTCATGCTACACTACCTAGCCCGTGGAGCTGCATTGTGCGCGCTAGTGCGTGAGTGTCCATCTCCCGACTAACCAGCGATGCTTATTGATTGGTTCAAAAGCGAGTGCTTAGCTAAAACATGTGAACTGCGTAAAACTAAACAGTTGATCTTGCACCCAGTGTGGACTGCCGATGTACTATTGCCATTGCTTCTACTAAACTTTCAGTTGCAATACTGTTGTTCTGTTTTCGGTTTAGTGTAACAATTTGGCGATGGAGATGGGTTAAGGCGTCTGGTCGGACCAAAGTGACTGCGGAACCGGTATCAATTTCAAACTCTACCGGTTGTTCGTTTACTTGGACAGATACGACAAACGGTTTTTCTGCTGTAATGGTGCGATTAAAAACGGTTTTGGTGTTAATCCAATTCTGGTGCAATTCATCGTTAATGCAGTTTGTAGCCTTAGATTGTTCCTGAACAAGTGATTTCCGCTTGAAGAGACGCACTTTCTGAATATGACCCATTTTTCCACAAAATCTGCATGAATGAATGAATGTGCGGACAGTCAGTCGGGGACAAGTGATTCTCCCCGCAGCGGTAACAACGGAATTCTTTGCGCTGTACTGGGCGAGGTAAGGCATGTCCACGGTTAGTCTGGTAGACCTTGTTTACGTCATGTGAGATTGATTGATTTGAAGAGGGAAATGTGGCTAGTTCCTGGACGAGGTTGGCACGCTGTCGGACTATATCACATGCTTTCTCCCACGTCAGTAGCGTTTCATCTTCGGAGAGCAGACGTTCTCGTGCCTTCCCATCGAAAACACCCACGATTAATGCCTGTAACAGCATCGCTTCTTCGAACTGGGCTGGAAGGATCTGATCATAGGCGCAGTCTGGGAGAGCAGTAAGGAGACGAGAGATAAACTCCTTTACAATCTCATTTGGCTGTTGTCGCATGGTGCTGAATTGATACCGAGCAGTAAACACATGGGGCTTTTCCCCCCATATTCGGTCCAGGGAATAGAACGCAGTTTTTAGGTCTCGCTTCGTATGTAATTGTAAACTGTCGATGCCGAGATGGTAGCGTAGTAATCTAATTTTCGCTGCATCATCAATCGTGCAATTTCCGCCAAGGAGCAAAAGCAAATCAACGTAGTTAGTAAATGTAATTTTCCACTGTAACCATTGTTGCGCAGTAGGCTTCTCAGTAGAAGAATTCCAAAAGGGATGGGGTGCCGTCATTGAATTTGCCATGAGCAATCAGAATAACCTTCGTCGCCAAATTGTTACACTAAACCGAAAACAGAACAACAGTATTGCAACTGAAAGTTTAGTAGAAGCAATGGCAATAGTACATCGGCAGTCCACACTGGGTGCAAGATCAACTGTTTAGTTTTACGCAGTTCACATGTTTTAGCTAAGCACTCGCTTTTGAACCAATCAATAAGCATCGCTGGTTAGTCGGGAGATGGACACTCACGCACTAGCGCGCACAATGCAGCTCCACAGGCTAGGTAGTGTAGCATGACCTTGACGCGCTCAACGTCTTTATCACTTCTCCCACCTTTAGTTGGAGCTATCCAGCTTGGAAACGATCGACCGTTCGGCGTCGGCTCTCAGAGCGCCGCAATTGTGACTCAACTACCGGTTCGGCGTCACGCACGTGCATGTCGTTCGATGCTTGAGCTGGCTGCTCTGTCTCGGAAACTGTTTCTGTGTCGGACAATCTCGGTCGCACATGATCTAAATGGCGTCGAGCGATCTCTCTCGCATCTCTCGCTGATAAAAGGTTATGTGCAGCATTTAACTTTGTGCCTAAGGGCCTTCCTAGCATCTGCTCCGCTGGCGTTCTTCCGGTGGCTTTGTGGTCACATGTTCTGTAGTAAAATACCGCGATTAAAACTGCATCCTCCCACTCCGAACTTCCTATGGGTATGGCTTGTATAGCTTCTTCTAGAGACCGGTTTAAGCGCTCGACCATGCCGTTGGCTGCATGGTTGTAGGGCGCAGTTCTGGAGTGCTTAATGTTATGGCAATGTAGAAAATCTGCGAATTCGCAGCTACAAAATTGTGGCCCGTTATCCGTTACTATTTCATGCAGTAAACCGAAACGACTGAACAAGTGTTTGAACCAACGTAACACAACCGAAGTAGTAACTTGGTCGCACATGTGTACTTCAGGCCATCTACTGTAAAAACATGTAGCAACAAGTAGATTTCGCTTATTCGTAGGAGCAGTAGCGAAAGAGCCCATAATATCAATGGCGATTTTGGTCCATGGTTTCATCGGGTAAGCAATTGGCTGTGTCGGGACAAAGAACTTTTGTCCGCTAATCGCCAAGCATTGCAATTGACCACAAATGTCTCAATGCTAGATGCCATTCGTGGCCACCAGAAATAGAGTCTCACTCGATTTTTGGTCCCAACTATACCTGGATGTCCCTCATGTGCGCAAGCTATCAACTGGGGCGGAGCTACAAACACCGAACCGCGCATCAGGCAACCATCTACCACTGATAGTTCATGTCGGATTGCATAATACGGAATGAACTCACCGGGGATTTTGTTATTCTCGGACCAGCCCTGCTGCACATATTCAATGATCTCATGCAGTAAAGGATCGTTAGCATTTTCCCTTCGTAGTTCCTCGATCGTCAAGGCAGACAGGTTAGCTCCGAGACTGGAAACTAGTACCGCCTCTCTGAGTCTCTCTTTTTCATCTTCCAACCCCACGGGTAAGCGAGATAGGCCGTCAGCAATCTGATTTTGCAAACCTGGCCGGTACACAATTTCAAAATCGTAGTTAAGGAGCCTGGCATACCAGCGATCGATTCGCATTGGGCGAGATCCTTTAGATCGATTGCTGAGAAGGGCTGTTAGGGCGGAATGATCAGTGCGCAGAATAAAACGACGACCGAACAGAAATAAATGCCACTTTTCACAGGCCCACACACATGCAAGGGCTTCTTTTTCCCCAACTGAATAATGACGTTTGGAATCTGATAGCTTTCGTGATACGTAGGCAATAACTTTCTCTCCGTTTTGTATTTGTAAGAGGACAGCTCCGAGACCGACATCAGACGCATCAGTGGACACAAAGGTGCGGCAAGATTCGTCAAAAATGGCAACTAAGGGAGCAGACGCAACTCTCCTTTTCAGTTCATCAAAGGCATTTTGCTGATTGCTGCCCCAACCGAACGACGGTCCTTTCTTTGTTAGCTGTCGTAATGGATCTGCCACAGTCGCAAAATCCGGCAGATAGCGCAAGTTATAAGAGCACATTCCTATAAAGGACTTTAGTTCTGTCAAGTCTTTGGGTGTTGGCGCTTCAGAGATGGCCCTGATGTTTTCATCACTTGGTTGAATGCCACTGCGTGAAATGACGTGTCCCAAAAACTGAATTTCTGGTGCAATGAAGAGACATTTTTCTGCGTTCAGACGCAAATTGAGATCACTGAGGCACTGGAGGACTTTGTGTAGCCTTTCATCATGCTCTTCATGTGAGCGGCCGAAAACACAAATATCATCCATGTAGGCAACCTGCTCATCGATACCTGCCAGGGCGTGAGTCATGAACTTTTGCCAGGCGGTGGGCGCGGAACTCAACCCCATGGGTAAGACTTTGCACTAAAATAAGCCATCGGGAGCAAGGAAGGCAGTTAGATGTTTGCAATCATCGGCCAATGGCATATGGAAAAATGCACTTTTTAAATCTAGCTTCGAAAAACGGTTGCACCAGCTAAACGTACAGTGAGTTCATCATTAGATGGCAAAACAACGCGCTCTACGACGATCTGTTTGTTCAGGGCCTGTACATCGTTGCATATCCGGACAGTACCGTCTTTTTTCATGACACTAACCATTGGATGCACCCACTCAGAGCAGTCGATGGGTTCAATCAAATCATTTGCTAGCATCGCTTGCAGAGCTGCTGAGACCGCTTCACGTTTCGCTAGCGGAATGGGTCGAGGTTGACCAATGGCGACCGGTTTCGCATTCGGTTTCAGCTGAATTCGACGCACACCACATGGAATACGGCCGATGGACTTCTGGAAGAGCTTCGGATAATGTTCCTGCCAGTGTGCTACGTTGACGGAAGAGACAAGCATGCGGTCGAATGATGGTACAATGTGAAAAGCCACCATAGCATTCCTCCCAGGCAAGCGTCGTCTGTTGTCCGAAGAAATATACACTGCGACATCGGAAATCACAGAATGCAACTGCAAAGGCACGATAATAAATCTCAACATGGTTAGTATGTTCCCACTATAACTCAAAAATGAATGTGAGGTGGGATGTAAAGTATGCTGTGATAGGTAACGTTCATAACGTTCATAAAAACTGGAGAGGCAGAATCAAGTTCCACTTCAATTGGAACAGCATCTTTAACAATAAGTAACAATACAGTACGAAAGTCAGCAGCGGGAAACTTCGGTTCAACAACGGATATCGTTACACAACATGAAGGTATGGAGTCAGCGGTGATTGAATAGGTATTGTCTTGAGTTGGATCGGTAAGATGGCATTCCGGTGTATCATCCTGTTTAATGAGCGCGACAGCCTGTGTTCGACAACAGCTGGCATAGTGTCCAATTTTACCACCGTTTTTACATTTGAGGCTGCGTGCGGGACAACCGGCAAAATTAGCTTTGTGAGACGTGCTTCCACAGCGATAGCAAGAAAGTTTGTTTGTCGGACATCGCCGGAAGGATTGTACTCTCGCCACTTCAGCTAAACTGGTGAAACAAAACTGCTTCGATTGCGACGAAATTTCCATCTTTACTCGGGCTTATTCGCATGCTCGATCCCACGTTAGTGTGCAAGCGTCTTCCTGCAATAGCACCTCACGTATGCGATTGTCAGCGATTCCAATGATCAGTTGCTGAGTGAGCATACAGCCTTCAATCTTTTTCTGTGGAATAGACGAGTAGGCACACGGTCGTACTGCACGACTCAGCCGAGCAATGAAATCATTCAAGGGTTCGCCTGCTTCTTGGTGTATTCGGGAGAAAATATATCGCGCGGTAAACACGTTCATTTGGTAACTCCATGCACGATCGGGAGCATTGAAGGCGTCTATAACCGATTTGCATCCCTGGAGACTCAACTCATCGAATTGCCGCTGTCCCTCATCTCCGAGTAAATGTCGAAGCAGCTTCAATCTTTTATCCTCACTAAGAGCAGTAGGGAGATCGCTGATTAAATCCAAGTAGTTTAGGAGGGATGTTTTCCAACGGAACCAGGCATCCGATGTCGGTCTGCTGCCGCAATCAGTCCAAAAAGGAGATGGGGGTTGGATGGAAAGGTTCATTTTTGCCTCCGTGACGCCACAATTGCTGTATCAAGAAAGCCGCAGAACAGGCAAAATGTCCCTCGTAAAATAATCAAGTACAACTGAATCTCAATTCCTTGTTAAACGGAGAGTCAAACGACAGACACACGACCAATGGTAAGGTAGGAATGAGTCAGCAAGCCAATCATTGAGATTGAGCCAATCGATCTTGTTCACATGATTACCACAATGTGTAATTCGGGAAAGAGTTTCAAGACCATTGAGGAATTCATTTCGACGAACAAAGGTGAGAGGGGGTTGAGTCACAAATTCACAAGGAAATGGTGATTCTGAAGAGTAAACTGTAGACCAATGGGAGGCAAGCAGTTTGGCTTTAGCCTCATCGTTGTGCAATACAATCTTATCCAGAGAGCAGAACGGGGCAGGAACACCAGTACTAACTTCAGTTTTGCGTCTTACATACGAAAACAGCTTTCTGAGGCGGTTACGGATTGTCTAGCCAGGGACAGTTCGCGAAGTTGTCACTTTTCCTTTTTTATTAGTGCTCAAGTCCCTAACTACTTTGTACTCCGAATAAGCAGTGACTCTCTGGTTAACCTCGAATCTGTCTCACAGTTTCATTCAACAGGAGCTTCAGTTCAGAAACAATACAGGTGGACCTTTTTAAAAGCATCTTCTGGAAATAGGAACAGTATGATCAATGAGAGATGTCATTTTAGTGCACAAGTTCTCCCATGCATTCTCGAGTTCTAGATGTTGGGGAATGCTCCAGTCAAGCGCGCTCGCTGCCGATCTTGAAAGTGAAAGATCGGTGCACCAGAAGTTCCGATAATACACTGTCTTGTTGTTAACTGCGAGACGGTTAGCCCACAAAAAGCATACGATACAATGGTCGCTTTTACCAAATGGTTGGAAAACAGTTAGGCTAGCGACATTTACGGTGCTGGCGTAAACACCAAATCTAGGATGTGCGGTGGCTGGCCCGCTAAGATTCGAGTAGGCATCTGTACGTGCTGAAACAAATTTGTCTATAGGACGGATTCGAGTGCAACTGCGTCGAAGGAGTCGGGAGAGTGGTCACCGTATGCAAGATCCCAGTCAACCCTTGGGGCATTAAAATCACACGACATCAAACAATCCCCACCTCCTCCATATTTTTTAACGAATTCTGTTAGCTCTTAACCTTTTCTCGCTATTCCGAATTAAACACCCAAAAATTTCTCCGCAAAAATTCTAACCCAGCCGAGGAAAAATCAAAAGTTCAACGACCTTGAACACGAAAAACGTGTTAACAAAAATGCTGTCAACGTAGCCAAAAACGCCGCCAAAACGCTGTACGACAACGCCAGACCTACGCCAAATATATATGGGGCTCAATGACCTTCGGCTTCTGGAAAACGAAGGTCAACTGGTAAAATTAGTAGCCTCCCTGCCAAAACTCCGTATGCTGGCGATCACGTGAAGGAATGGAAGGTTCCGGAATCTTCGAAATCAATGCACGGTCGAAGCTAATAGCTTAATTTCTAAAATAATGCGTTTTCCTTTATATTTTTACCTTTTCCCGGATACCTCCCCTCCTGAAAACGGCTGCCGCGATGTATGACGCTAGCCTGGGGTTAACCTGAAGCCTCCTGGAAGGGGTTCTACGCCTATCGGTCCATCGCTTTGGCTGTAATGTTCTGGATTCAAATTCCGTGCTCTGCTGTTTGGTATCATTCGGCTGATGACAGGATTCTTCTACGGGCTCTTTAGGCAAGTTGAAGCTGTCCGTCAACTGGTCAAATGGACGCTCGGCGGATTCTGTTACCTTTGGCTGACACATTGTTGGTCGCAGTTGGTTTGCATAGCGTACACATACCTGTGTTCCAACCAGCACGTTGTAAATAACGTTCTTGCGCTTGCCCTGGATCGTGCCTGACGTCCATTTTTCGTATCTATCCCGGTAATCATGTACAAGTGCTGGCTGACCAGGTTTAAACGAACGTCGCTTAGCACCACACCGCCGATTACAGTCACGTTCCATCTTGTGGTTCCTTTTGCCAGCTGTGGACTCTGAGGACGGCCGAACTGCATCAAATGGCATGCGAAGCTTTCTCTTCATCATTGCCTCTGCTGTTGATATTCCACCCGGCGTTTGTGGATTTTGTGTAGATCGGTACAGAAAGAGGAAGCGGTCGATTCCCTCCTCTATGTCTCTCTCCCTCTTTGATCTGGGGAGAGCGCGTTTGAATGTATCCACAAACCTCTCCGCTTGACCGTTCGATTGTGGGTGGAATGGTGATCCACACATGTTTGATGGCGCAGCGTTTGCAGAACTCCGTGAATGTGGCCGAGGTAAACTGTGCTCCACTGTCCGTCACCAATGTTTCAGGACAGCCGAACCTGCTGAAGCTTTGTCGCAACCTCGAGACGGTTGCGCTGGTTTTTGTGCTGCTCATGAGGGACACTTCGGGCCACTTGCTGTAAACCTTGGCCACTGTGAGAAAGTTCTGGCCATTGATTGGGCCTACAAAGTCGACATGAACACGGCTCCAAAGTTTAGTTAGTTTAGGCCGCGAGTGGAGCTCAGTCTTCGGCGGTGCCCTTGAAGCTGTAGCGCAGTCCCACAACTTTTAGCTAGCTGCTCCAGCTGTCTGCCCATAAGCGGCCAATACACATAACTTCGGCAAGCGCTTTCATTCGGTTGAGCCCTGGATGTCCTGCATGGAACTGTTGCAGCACTCTTCTTGCAACCTCTGCTGGATGACTACTCTCTCACAGAACATGGCGCAATCGTTCACAATAGAGAGCGAATGTCTTTGCTGATAGAACTGCTGCATTTCGGCAGATGAACACGAACGTGGCCATCTGGTTCTGTAGAAGTGTGTAGCCTTCAGGATAGTATCTCGAAGGTTTTCGGCCCGTACAGCTTCGGCCGTAACTGGCGGACCATGTAATGCCTCGCCTACCAGGAATTTGACATCAGCTTCGACCTCAACGGAGGCTATGATGGTGTCCTCATGTCCTTGCTACTGGAAATCAATAAGGCATGACAACGCATCTGCCTGGCCCATCGAATCCGTTGACTGATAATGGATTTCAAAATCATAGCCCAGCAAGGTGAGTGCCCATCGTTGGAGTCGATTGGCTGTATAGGCCGGAATTCCCTCCTTCGAACCGAAAATCGCCAGCAGCGGCTTGTGATCCGTCATGAGTCTGAAGCGGCGGCCATACAGCATCTTGTGAAATTTCTTCACAGCAAACACTGTGGCCAATGCCTCCGCGATCTGACTGTAGTTTCTTTCGTCAGCGTCCTGGCGGCATGTGCGATCGCCTTCTGAGATCCCTCTGGGAACGTATAGGAAACTACGGCACCGATCCCTAGACTTGATGCGTCTGTGGCAAGGACAATTTCTCGGGACGGGTCAAAGTGAGTCAGGAGTAGGTCTGAAACCAGCAATGATTTGACCCGCTCGAACGCAGTCTGGCATACTAGCGTCCAATTCCAGGTTTGGCCCTTACTCATTAACTTGTTCAACGGGGCACGCAGGCGATGCAATTCGGGCAGAAAAGCGCTTTAATGACTGATTAGGCCACAGAATGAACGCGGCGATTGCAAGTCGGCAGGCGGGGGCATCTTTTGAATTGCTCGAATATTTTCTGCACCATGGCGACGACCGTCTTTTGAGAAGATGAAGCCGTGAAACTTGATGGTTGGTGTAAAAAATGTACACTTGTCTTCACGAATACGGAAACCAAATGACTGGGTGCGTACAAGCACTTCAGCGAGCCGCTGAAATAGTTCTTCTGCCGTATGACCCATTAAAATGATATCATCCAGAAACTCCCGCGAGTATGGTGTCCATCAGCTGCTGGAAGATTTTTACTCCAAAAGGGAGACGGTTGTACTGGCACAGGCCACGATGAGTCTTGATGGTCAGCAATTCTCTCGAGCCTTCATCAACCTCGACCTGGAGGTAGGCATCGGACAAGTCGAGCTTGGCGAAACACTTCCCACCATTCAGCTTGGCAAATATATCCTCTGGTATCGGAAGGAGGTATTGATGGCCATCCAATGCTGCATTCAGGCCAGTTGAAAAATCGGCGTAGACACGCACTTTACCGTTCGGCTTTCTCACAGCAACAATCGGTGCAGCCCATGAAGAATAGTTCAATGGTGTGATGGCACCGGCTTGCTCCAGTCGGTCGAGCTCCTGATCAACTGCTGCCATGGCTGCATACGGTACCGGTCTTTTTGCTCTGAAGACTGGCTTGGTTCCTTCGCGAAGGCACAACTTTGCTTTGAACTTAGTGCAGTGACCGAGACCATCTTCAAACAAGGAGGCAAACTTCTGCTTTAGCTTTCTCGTCATGTCTTCTATCGACAATGATGCATGGACTGGATCGGTTTGGACTCTATTGCAAATCTGACTCATTGGAACATCCAACAGTTTTAACTTTTCCATTCAGTCAAGCCCAAGGAGGTTCAAGTTTGATCGGTTAGACAATTAGCAGGTTCCGGCCTGTTCCACTCCGTTGAATGCAATTTTGCAAGTTATTTCTCCGACCAGCTTCAGCACTCCACCGGATGCATTGTGGGCGACTTTGTTGGAATCAACCATCTTCGGCCTCTTTATGTGCTTCCATGTGTTCTTGTGTTATAATGCTGGCCTGCAATCGACCGGTTGATTCACGCCTGCTGCTAAATCTGCGCCCTTATTCGTGCTCTGTTTGACGCCTTGGCAAACCCGACAGGAAGGACAGAAGAAGACTCAGCAGACCAGAGTTCGTATTAGGACAGAGAACGCTCATATTTATATGTCGGTGTCACCAGGCGGATTTGGCTGTAAGCCCACGCTCCACAAATGCTTGTCCGCTCCATCTGTCCAGTTCACCGTCTTGCTCGGGCACTCCAGTCTTCGTCCGCCTACCCGGGGCATGGCAACGCACGTGATGTCTGACGCGCGATTTCATCATCTTCCGGTCAGGCATTGGCAACATACATGATGTCTGATGCGCGATTTCATCAGCTTTCGGCTGGGCCCTGGTAACACGCTCGCAGGGTCTTTCCCAAGCACGATTGGTGGCAAACGCGCGAGCGTTGGCAATCAGCTTTCTCGCCCAGCTGTCACCTCCCTTTCCGAATTGAGTCAGCTTGTACACCCTTCGAACCTGATTGTGTTCGTAGCTTTTCGCCCGGGGATCGATTTGCAGCCGTTTCGCCTCTGTGACAGCTCCTCCTCCGAATTGAAGCTGCTTCCCCACCATGCATACTTGCTTCAATTCAGCTTTCTTTGTTTTGACATCAATCAGTTGCCTTGGTGGTTTTCTTCTCCTTCTTCGATATATGTTGTCTGCAGGCCCTTGTGTTTTTCCGTGGTTCGGTCTCCGTTGATCTGCGTGCCTGATCCATTTCTTGTTTCCAACCGTTAGTTCGTAATTGACTCCACCACTTCTGCGGATCACCCTTCCTCTTGACCACCTCTTCGGTCCTCGGAACTCTCGCGCGTAACCCCTGTCACGAATTCTGAAATGACACACGCTGTCTGTCCGACTTTTCCCCGCATGACAACTGCAATGCTTTTCTTTCCTGATTGGCACAAGGCGTTTTGCTCTGGATACTGGTTTAGTGACTGGCTTGAGGTTCAGGGCAGCACTGGTGATTCTGCAGCATTCTGGACCAGGTTGGAGCATTGCTTCGTGGCGTCTATTCATCCGTGTAATCTGACTGCCATTGAGTTCTATCGTCGCATCCTTAAGTCTGATGGGCACATCTGATTTTGAAGTGGCAGTGTGGCAGAAGTGTTGCTCATCCATAGCTTCCGAATTTGCGACCACATTTGTAGCAGGATTCAATTTGAGCAACCTCTGACATACTGAAACAATTTCTTGCGATGTCAGCTTCAGTTCCAGTTCCCATTCTACTTGAATGTTTAATTTTTGTGATAGCACTTCCATCAACTGCCTCTGTGACTTTTCGAACTGCGTCTGCTGCTCCTGCAAAAGTGCCTGCAATTGTTCAAAGCTGACTGCCATTCTGGGTTCGATTGAACTCGCGTCGCCACTGTTATAACGCTGCCCTGCAATCGACCGGTTGATTCACGCCTGCTGCTAAATCTGCGCCCTTACGCGTGCTCTGTTTGACGCCTTGGCAAACCCGACAGGAAGGAAGA
This sequence comes from Dicrocoelium dendriticum, assembly GCA_944474145.2. Lineage (NCBI taxonomy): Eukaryota > Metazoa > Platyhelminthes > Trematoda > Plagiorchiida > Dicrocoeliidae > Dicrocoelium > Dicrocoelium dendriticum. Next base: position 10,261,678 of record OX104067.1, on the reverse strand, counting down.
CAGAAGAAGACTCAGCAGACCAGAGTTCGTATTAGGACAGAGAACGCTCATATTTATATGTCGGTATCACCAGGCGGATTTGGCTGTAAGCCCACGCTCCACACATGCTTGTCCGCTCCATCTGTCCAGTTCACCGTCTTGCTCGGGCACTGCAGTCTTCGTCCGCCTACCCGGGGCATGCAACGCACGTGATGTCTGACACGCGATTTCATCAGCTTCCGGTCAGGCCTTGGCAACACGCCTGCTGTCTGATGCGCGATTTCATCAGCTTTCGGCTGGGCCTTGGTAACACGCTCGCAGGGTCTTTCCCAAGCACGATTGGTGGCAAACGCGCGAGCGTTGGCAATCAGGTTTCTCCCCCAACTGTCATCTTGGACATGATCGTTATATCTGATGCCGTATCGAACTGCAACAGGGTTGGGATTCCGTTGATAAGCACAGTAATAAATCGGCGGCTTGTTCTAAACTCGCTGTGAAACGTGGTAATCACCGATAATGATTCTGCGTCAGGCTTCCTGAAGTTCTTCATTCGGTAGGACTGCATCATGTTTCTTGGCCGGGACTGATGACAAACGTCTTACTTGTGGCCGCGTTTATGGCACTTATCACAAATATGATGCTTGAATGGGCAATATCGTGCGAAATGCCATTCACCACATGACCAGCAAGGTCTAGGCGGCTTGTTCGGCGTTCTTTTGAATGGCTCGTTCGAGCCAGCCTTTCTGACTTTTTGCACAGCGTGAACAGTATCAGCGATGATGGGGCGAATCTACTCAATCATGCGTTGTCGTGTTTTAAAGTAATCAACCGTTTGCATTCGCCTACCAGAGATTTCAATGTCAAATCTGGATCTTGATCCAACTTAGCAAGGAGCCGAGTGCGGATTTCCACATCGCGTGGAGACTGTAAAGCACTGACAAATATGAGACACTTAAACTGGTCATCCGTCAAACAGCGTAACTTGAAACGTTCACCTTCACGGTTAACCATGTCTGCTAGTGCCCCATAATCGTCTGTATCACGCTTAACAATTTTTAGACATTGGTAGCAAATGCTAAACAAAGACGACTCACCAAAAACTTTTTGAGTGTTGCCACTGCTTCGTTGAAAGTATTGTCCTTCGGCTCTTTGGGCAGGATGTCGTCAACGACTCTTGTATGTTTATTAGTACCGAGCTTGCGGCGCAAAAGACGCACTTTCCATGAATCATCTTGACGGCTGAAATCCGTCCGGAACATGTCCTCCTAGAGTTTGAACCACGCCTCGAAAGTGCATTCGGAATCAGCATCATAATGAAATTCCTTGATTGTATTCGTAACAAGATCAAGTGAAGCAGCCTGCGGGTCTCGTTTAACTGCTCCGTTTGGCTGTACGTTCAAGCACTGCGTCAAGCTTTCAATCAGTTTCATTTGTGCTTCCAAGCGTGATTGCTGCTGCAGAAGCAGCTTTTGAAAATGTTCCGCAAAAAGTTTGTAACATTTTCGTGCTTGTCTGCCATTGTTGGATTTTCACGTTTTCTCGCTATTCCGAGTTAAATGCCCAAAAATTTCTCCGCAAAAATTCTAGCTCAGCCGAG
>OX104067.1:10243421-10259607 GCA_944474145.2 Dicrocoelium dendriticum | reverse complement strand
ATCGCTCTCTGGGCTCCCGGAATAGGCAACCTTCTAAATCAGAAGCAGCTGCGAAGAGAGCCAACCAGCAGGTCGGCTTGCTGTGGAGAGCATTCGGAGGATTCGACCCATCCATCTTCCCCATGATGCACAATACTTACGTGGGCCATTACGTCGAATGCGCCATCCAAGCTTGTCAACCTTGCTTGAAAGGCGACTCAGAAGTGCTGGAGAAACCACAAGGAGGGGCCACGAAGATCCTCAAGGGCCTACGAAATCTATCCTACCATGAAAAGCTGAAGTCACTGGGAGTTTTTAGTCCGGCTACCGAAGGCTGTGCGGCAATCTCATATTAGTCTGCCAAATATTGTGTGACCCTAATCACGTGTGCCGTCACTTGCTGAAACTCAGCGATAACACCAATCTCAGAGGTAACCCTCTGAAATTGTGTGCAAAGTATAGCCGCCTGGGATGCCGGCGGAAATACTTCTCTCTTCGGATTTGTCAACCCTGGAACTCCCTCCCTAACGTAGTTGCTTCCTCCCACACTTTGTGAATTTGCAAAAATACGATTGGATCTTACCCTTGACCTCCAGTTCTACTTCGTTGCATATACTGTGCTACTCTGGAATATATTAATTATCCCCTCAAACTTGATTGACATGTCACAAACGTGAGGAGACGGTACAGAAGTGAGGATTCTCGTTTTTACTTTTCTCACGGAATACATCAACTATAACTGTCCTCATGTTGCCTCGTTGTTCGCATTCAATTGCTTAAACGGACAACACGCATAACTTCTGATATTTTAGTTTTACCTCCACCATCCTGTGGGACTTGTCAAGCAACTGCTTTATAAATCAATGTTCATTGCGCACGACTTCGTCGGCATGCGCACGTAAGTCACCGATGGTTCGAGATTGCCGTTTCCCTATCGAGTCATCAGATGAGCTATACATCTTTTTCCATTGAAAGTGTTCTTGCTCTTTACTTGAATACTTCTTTTGTGTTCATTAAACTGTCTGACGCTTTTTCTCGCTCGGAATTTATACTTTCTTTCTATGCTCAATGTGTCCTCATGATAGTCGATAAACGGGCCAGTGTTCCAATCATCCCCGGACTTAAAGGCCTCCCCTATAACCGTTATAGAACTGCTTGTGAGTTATTGTCTCCCATCCGCTACAAGGCTTCTGTACTTTTTGCGAAACATCGCTAAAGGCGCACAAATTCTTACTTTGATCAGTGTTCGTCTGTCCTTAATGGGGTTCACATTTCTCTGGCCTTTGACTTGTTGCTTTGTAAGAAAACTGATGGTCTTAACGCCCATGTATGTCTGTCAGACGAAATCAAGCTATCCTTTGTCCAACGCTGTATTGCCCCTAATTTGTTTCTCTCTATGAAACTGAATCATCATCATGCGAGAGTTTGCGTGGCTTTTCTCTGCCGTGGTCCGTAATAGGTGTTACTTTTAGGGGCCTCGACAGCTATTTTTACCAGGTCGTTCAGTTGCTAGAGACCATCCTCCTTTAAGGTGAGCATTGAACTAGCGTACCACCAATTTATTTGAAAATTTTACTGGTTCGTCCCGGTAGTTTAGAGATCAAACAGTCTACTACCAATCCAGAAAAGCGCAAACCACACGTTTCACTCTATTGTGACTTGTTATTGACACGCGATTCTTCAGCTTCCCGAATGGAACCGAACTGGTGACCCCCTAGCACATGCCGGCAGCTTATACCACTGAGGCAACGGGAACGGTGGCAAGCCTATATTATTTACGCCGATATTTATGCCCATATCGTGGGCGTCAGCTGCGCCTAAATCGTACAACTACTGGTTAGTAAGTCTTTAGGTCGCGTTTGGCAGTATTATCGTGTTCCGCCTTCCCTCCTTGCCGAATTTCTTCTGCTATATATGTGACGCGCAGAGTTCTTCATGGGGCTATTGTATTGATGGCCTTAGAAGCATAACCCTTACGAAGAGAACTCTTTCCGGCATTCCACTTCAGGAAATGCAATTACAAGACAGCTAAACATGACAAGTTAAGCAAACCCTGAGGATGTGATTGGTTGACTAACGAAGTCGATTAATAGTCCACTTGATCCAACCAGACGTCATCCTCACACACGCGTGACGTGCGTGCTACTGGTTCATTTGGATTATCTCCCTCTATCCTCTCTCCATCTTCTCGCAGCGTTGTCACTGTACGCTCATTCGAACCGGATTTACCAGCTCTACACAGTGATCCATCATACGTGGAAATATCTTCTACGATTATAGGCTCTACCATCACTAAGCGTTTTCACTGGCATCTGTGATTAAGCGCAAGCGTTTAATTCAATCGTATTGAGCCGATTGCCATTCTGTGTGACACCATTCGATACAGAATTCTCGTGGCAGGCCGAAAAGCCTAAGCTTACTCCGATCCAGTGTTTCTCAACACAGCTGTGAAAGAATCTGTGTTCAGCGCTCTGTTCAGGTTGCAGTCACTCGCCATTCCTTGTGACCTTGTCAGCCAGTGCGGCTGCATTACCCATCACACGGACCGCGCGACCACGCCGACCGCTCATTTGACCTTGTAACCACCACGCTCGCCTGACCGATGTGCGCCGCTCTCAAAGCTGTAAAAGTACAGAACGCTAACCAACCCACTGGGTCAGGTAACGACACCAAATGGAATGGCAGAAAGGCGAAACCGAAGAGACTCCCATCGAAAGGCATTTGCGGGTTAGGAGAATGTCATCGGGTAGTAAAATCGGTCTAGCTTGTTCGCACTGTTTGGAATGGTACCATACGAAATGTGCAAATGTGTCCCAACAACAGTTACGGGAGCGAAATAGCTCCCAAGATGCATTTTGGTTCTGTACTGCGTGTTCCACCATCCCCCTCGTTAAGTGCTTGCTTATCCTAGCTGAGAAATGCGACCGGTTAATCGCAGAAGCAGAGGATAAACAATAAGATTACTTCAATGGGAGCGAGTATGGACTAGAGTAGCGTAGCGGCTGCTAGCAACGGAATGCTGAACAAATCGCTCCCCCTGCACCGCAATCAGCCACGTCGCCATCTCCGTTGTCTTCTCCAACTTTGATAGAACGTCCGACGAAAACAGACTGTACCTACGTGAATTAAGCAGTACTCACAGCAAAGAAAATCATGCACCATTCAAAACGTTTGGTTAAGCAAATTCCACTTGATCTGACATCTAGCCTTAACAAGGATGGAGCAGCCAAACACCAACCCTCGGTACCTGTAGCTCAATTATCTCTTGTCGAGACAAAGCCTCCCAGAACATCGGTTACATATGCAGAGATTTCTGCAAGGGTCCACCGAGAGGCCGCCGTTGCGTCGTCTTCTATTGTAAACACCGTTAACGCAAATGGAGAGAAAAACAGCAAACAATCACTTGTCAACAAGTCAAAACAAATAAGTAATATACCTTGTAGATCGATTGAAAAGGGATCCAACAAAAGTGCCCGGACTGTTGTGTGCTCAAATGTCCCTGAATCTACCGCCATCACATTGCGTGATAAGTTATCAGACGACCAAAACCAATGGAACTCATTGTGTATGCATATGAGTATCAAAGCCAAGCCCATAAACTTGTTACGAATTACTCGTCATCCGAACTCGCCACACCATGGTGAACCCAGACTTATTCGAGTAACTCTAGAATCCTCCACCGACGTGGAAAATGTTTTGCTCTCCGCAAGCGCGCTAAAACACGAATCCTGTGTGATACGTATCTATCCTGATGTCCCTTGGAGCGCGCCACAACCAAAACGAAACACCGAAGAGGGGCACAGCAAGCAAGAGGGCCTAAACACAGTCTTCATACATGGCGTGCCAGAACATCCTTCTTACCATGTTCAAGATACCGGAAAGCACGATTTAGAACAGTGGCGGTTCATTCGTGAAACACTTTCTTTGGATGATGTTGTGACACTATCGCTCACCAGGATACCTCTCTCATCGAAGTATAGAGGATGCGGCCCTAGAATCCTAAAACTTGTGGTTCAGTCAGAGCAACAAGCAAAGCGTGTTTTCAATCGATGGCGGAGAAATCGGAAATATCTTCCTTCGGAAATTCGGTTAAAGGTCGCAAACAATTCGCACAGCTCAAGTATTAAAGCAACTGAAGCAGCAAGCATCCTGACGAATGTACAGAAGTGTAACTTGACTGCTGCTTTAATTGACTCTGAAGTAGGTCTAAACGAAGGCTGGGACGCACCTTGGCCGAATCAAGTTGCAAACGAGGTATCATTGACCCATCAAAAAAACGAATAACTGCCGACCTCCCATCGGTCGGCATTCTCCCACACTTGACAGCTTCACCTTCTCTGCGGGCTCCTAGAGACCGAGAAACTGGCCTGCTTGTATACAAATGCTCAGGGACTTTCTAACAAACTGGCTGAACTGAAAGATCGCCAAGCTTCCGGCTCGTATGATGTCATTGGTATCACCGAGACATGGTTACACACGGGAATGACGGACGCTGAAGTGTCACTACCCGGCATGTCGCTGATCCGGAATGATAGGCTCACAAAAGGAGGAGGGGTAATCCTGTATTACCGAAACGACTTACAGTGCGAAGCCGTGGAGGATTCAGATTCGCAGTTCCCCGACTCTCTTTGGTGCCGGTTGCAGTTAAAAGGCAGGGATGCTTGCCTTATTGTCTTGGTGTACCGCGCCCCTAACTCAACACCCGAAACCGACTACTACCTAGCAGCTGCTTTAAGGTGCAGTTTACAACAAAAGTACACTCACATTCTTATCATGGGTGATTTCAACGTACATTGTTTAGAAGCCCATGCCACGATCGGAAAACAATTCAAAACCGATTTACAAAATCTAGTAACTACTGTCCCTCTTTACAACCACGTCACTTTGACCACTCGGTTCAGAACTGGTAACAGACCATCTGTGCTGGATCTTGTGCTTCCCAACGAGGAGCATATGATTGATGCGTTCGTTTTAGACTGCCCGTTGGGTCGCAGTGATCACGCAGTGATCAGTTTCAACTTCGTCTGCTATGCAGAATATCGGAATGATAACGATGATACTGTGCGAACCATCACAAGGTACGACCGAATCGCACAGCTATTCAGCGCCACAACATGGTCTTTCCTCGAAGAAGAACCCGCGGAAGCCGCCTGGCTCGAGTTAGTCAACACATTCAGTCAGCTGATTGCACAGGCTTCAGAGATAAAGGCTTGCAGTAAGTGCAAATCCGTTTCTTTCGTTAGGAGCAGAACTCGAAAATGGATGACAGTACGTAACGCAGCATGGCGAGTGTACAGAGAAGCTCCAGCACCAGAAACTTGGGACAACTACGTAGCCCAACGTAACCACTGCAGTCAACTGTTAAGAGAAGACAAAGCCGCCTATCAGCAGAACATCGCAAAAACCTTCAGTGCTAACCACAAACTGCTGTACAAGCACGTTAATAGCCTACGAAAGGTGAGGCAAGGATTTCCTCCACTCAATACGGCTGATGGTCCAACAAGAACGTCTATGGAAGCTGCAAACGCACTGCAGATGCAATACGCCCCCACGTTTCAAAGAGTCTTGCCACCAAGCGATCTACCAAGCTTTGTATTCTGCTCACCAGGACTAACCCACATCAATTTTACGGCAGAGGCTGTATTGCAAAAGCTGACTTCTCTACGCAAACACAGCTCGCCGGGTGTCGACGCCATTCGTCCTGAGGCATTGGGAGCAGCAGTAAACCAACTGGCAGGACATTTAGCTCAGTTTTTCCAGCACTGCTTAGACCAGAACCAAGTTCCCGCCATGCGGAAGCTTGGAATAATAAGCCCGATTCACAAAGATGGAAGCAGAACTGATCCCTCCAACTACCGCCCAGTAACCCTTCTTCCTATACTTTCCAAGGTCATGGAATCCATAGTTGCCGATGCGCTGGTGTGCTATCTGGAAAACTGCAACATCATCACTCCTGAACAGCACGGTTTCCGTCGACAGCGGTCATGTACAACTAATTTACTAATTGCACGCAGTAGTTGGACCGAGGCAGCCGACGCTGGAGAAGGTGTTCATGTGATCTACCTGGATTTTTCCAAGGCTTTCGATCGTCTAGACCATCGGATACTACTATCCAAGCTGCAGCGTTACGGGATCGGCGACCCTCTTTTAAGCTGGATCGCCAACTTTCTATTTCAAAGGCAATTAGTGGTCAGAGTTCGGAGCTCTTTATCGGACCCCATACAAGTCGAGTGTGGTGTGCCGCAAGGCTCGGTTCTAGGTCCACGTTTGTTTTTGGTGGTTATTAATGACCTTGCACAGGGAATCGCTTCAAACTTCCTAATGTTTGCCGACGATATCACGATCTGGCGCAGAATCCAGGCGAACGCCGACCAACATGTGCTCCAAAGTGACTTAGATACAGTGTATCAATGGTCGATCCAAAACTTATTGCATTTCAGCGTCAGTAAATGCAAGGTGCTTTCCATCCGACATCAAAGTAACTACTCATACCGACTCGGAACGGATGTACTGCAACAATCAACTCTCGAACGTGACTTGGGTGTCCTGGTTCAAGATGACTTGGGTTGCTCCAGGCAATCCGAAAAGGCCTCGAAGACCGGGAACCAACACATCGGGCTGTTGAGGCGGGCGTTTGGACAAATAAACAGCTCCATATTTCGACAAATGCCCAGTGCGTATGTTCGCCCCCATGTCGAATATGCAATTCAAGCCTGGCATCCATGGCTGAAACACGCCCTTAATGCACTGGAGCAGCCTCAACGCCGGGCATCTAAGAACGTAACTGGAATGCGCAATCTGTCTTACCAGGAGAGGCTGCGACGACTAGGGTTGTTCAGTGGAAGCTATTGCAGACTACGAGGCGACCTGATTATGACATACTTGATTCTGCGAGACCCACATCATGTGTGTCGCCCTTTACTGCAACTCAGCAGCAATACAAACCTGAGGGGCCACTCATTAAAACACGCAGAACAATACAGTCGTCTGGAGTGCCGCAGAAATTTTTTTCCATCCGTGTCTGTCACCCGTGGAATGCTCTCCTAGAATCGGTCGTCTCTGCACCGACACTAACAATATTTAAAAGACGGTTGGATGATGCACTCATCCACTTACTCTTTGTTGCTTAACGCTATGTCTCCATCCTACACCTGGAGTTTATTCTGGAACTATTTGTTGTTAACTGTGGGTGTTGTGAATCTAAGTGGATCGCAGGACTGCAGCGAAGCAAACGATAAGTCCTTATTTTCGTATTTAAAGTATTAACTATTTTACTATCCTTTTCATCATAATTGTTATGTTGATATCCCCACCAACTATCCAACGGGGCTTGTAAAGCAACGCAGCTTAACCCATATAAATTCATTGTTCATGAGTCGCGCGAGCACGCGCGAAGACGTACACACGCAGAAAGCACAGACGCGTTGGCCGGCGGGTCTACAATGGTCACTCTGATTGCAGTGGCTTCAGCGGTGGCCAACAAGCTTGTTCTGATTCCGTTGGGGTTGCGCCTCAGTGCCGTGTAGACTACCTTAGGCGTTAGGCAGTAATGGTCGCACATTTTCAACATCAGTAGACAGGTATGCGTTAGGACGGTTTGGATTTCCACGTATAATTTTGGATTACTAATCTCTTTTTTCATTTGGCGGACATTGCCATACCTGGTGAGGAGGCACGTTTTTGTTGAAGAGCAGTTGGCCACCCGCAGTTTTCAACATTCACCCATCTTGTATGATTGAATCCATCAGTCGTACCATAAAGTGTACTCGGAGCCTGTCATCGAGAAGATGTTGATGTTTTATGCTGATGTTTTACTAGCGAGCAACTGTTATCCCGATGTTTCTTTTTCATTTGTTTCATGCGGCCAGTAGAAGGCCAATAAGGCAAATGACCGTTTTGTGTCCCCTTTGTGCCGTCATACCCAGACTGGACCTTAACATGGTGTGACGATTTGCGTACCTCGTCAACCCATTGAGCTATACTGGGTGGAGGACTTAGATCTCTTAAGTTGCTACAATTAGGTTGGTCAATGGTTAGAGATAAGACGATCTCAGACTCCTGGTTCTCCAGGTTGGGGGTTTGAAATGGGATAGCGTCCATTTCTGTAAAACCGAATCTTTGCCACATCCACTACGTTGTGGACAGGCTTTCTAGCCAAATGCTTTGGTTGAGGACCCAAATCTTTCTCCTGTCTAGGTCTGTGCGCAATGACATTATCTCAGCCCACGTACAACCATGACCTCTTCTTCTAACTGCAATCGTATCCTGCATCGGCCGTCGCGCAGATAATCAAGGGTCGCCTTATCTGCTGCACACAGCAGGGAGGATAAGCGAAGGCGTACTACTGCTGGCGCCTCCCTTATTTTCTTTCTACCTGATTCCGTTACTCACATCCTGGCGTCCGTTACTCGCCTTTCCTCTGTAGTTCCTAGCGTAATTGACAGCAAAAGCAATGTCACTGTAATCAAACCATCTGCTACTATCTTCCCGCACAACCCACGGGACCGTAAGCGCCAACCGCCCTTTATAAGGCCACACTGTTCCGTTTCCCTGGCGGCGTTCAGCTTTCGCGCTCTAAGACAAATAGTTCAGCAGGCTGCACTCGCACGCACGTTAGACACACTGGGCATGGACGTGCCCAGAAAACTAGGATCAATGTCGCTAACGGGACTGTTGAATTAACTGCACACGGTTTGTCTTCTCGCTATTAGTTGCACGCATCCAGAGACGCTGATTCGGCAAACACTGGTCAAGCCGGAGTGGACATTGTTCTCAGCTCCAAGGGCGAGTCATCGTTTTTGTTTGGATTCCAGTGAGCAGCCGTTGAGGTGCAGTCTGTTTGACGACATCAGCTAAGGTTAATTCACGGCGTAGCACTAAACGCTTACGCCCACACCGATTGCAGCTTTGATGCCGCAAAGCACGCTTTCTACCACGAACTGAACACGCTAGTACGCATTATTATCAGTTCTGATAGCATAGATCATGTGATCTCGCGGGTTTATTTAACTTCAGCAGTTCGAGGCCCGGCATCGTACCTTTGTCTTCTGATTGAACAGAGGGTGTGGTAAAACTACCGCGGCTCAGTGGAAGAGTATCCAAAAAATGATCATTGTACACGAGCTGTTGACAATAATGGTGGCGGCGACTGATTTCTTGTGGGCAATGAACAATTGGATTAAGTAGAATCCTCTCTCGAATTGCATCAAATGAAACCCAAGTGACGAGCGATCGTGGGCGGAAGTAATCACGCCATCGGCTTCAGCAAGATACACGAGCTGCCTAGCATGAGAAATGCACAGTGATGCCATCAATCGCTAAGTATCGTACTACGGGTGATGGTTCGAGTACAACTGATCATGGGATCTCTGTAATTAAGTTGGAATAGGACAAGGAAATTGTGGAATGTTGTGTTTGAGTAGCAAAATAAACCAGAAAACCATATTTTTATAGTATATGCAATGAAATGGAGAAATAAATAAAATCGGTAAAACTAGTAATGTAAAAACAAGTAGACGCTTAATTTAGCTTCGGAAAATTTGAAACGAATGTTTTAAATGCGAGGAAAGTGTCGATTGACCCAAGTATGCAAAGTGTCGGGAACTAACATATGACAAGTGTATGTGAGAGTACTGATGCGTAGTTATACGAATTGCAGATTAACAGTGCTAACATGAAAATGATTAGAAATGACCTGTACATATTGCATTTACGTATGGATAGATAGTCGGATGTGCAATGCTACTTATTAAAATATGTTCAGTTTACCCAAACTGTTAGGTACCGATCGTGTGTCCTAACCCGTTATCCGTTTAGACGTTGGGAAAACGCCAACACCGGATGTTAGGTGTGAAACTGTGCTCTGCTCCTAACTGGAGCCAAGTGAAAACATATAGGACCAATGGGAAACAGTGACCAATCAACGAATGCACTATAGTCATGTGATTGGGCAAGTGTAGTTAGTGGGTGTAGCATGACGTAATGTCCGTAACCTCCCTTCACATGGCAGATGTAATCATGGTTCTAAAATGTAACGTTCTATTATCCTGGGTGAAGGTCACGGTCGTCGAACAGCGATCGGTAGATCAGCTTTATCCATTTGGGTTTTTTCAGTCGTCTCCGTTTGTTCTTTACCAATGGTTCCATCCTCGGGGTCTGATGCCGTGGATGCACGAGGCCGAATAAAGTTGTTGTGCAGGCGTACAGTTTCTCCGGTTTACAGCTGTGTATCGGCTTCCATTCGTGAACTTGCCAGTACGGTTCCGGGCTGCCATCTCAGTTCATGCGGGTGTTTCGTATACACATCCTGTTTGGGTAACAGACTGGGTTTTATCGCGTACGTGTCCACTCTGTTGTTGGAAAGCCTGGTTTGACGGGGGTCTGGAAACAATACATCTAGCCTTCTTCGTAGTCGACGCCCAAACATCCCGCCTCATGACTTTTGCCAAGGACTCTAAGAGTGTAACACGATAAGCGACCAAGAATCGAGCTATTCTGATGCGCAAAGATCCTCGGCTTTACTTCAGGAGACCAACCATCACGGTTGGCACCGCTCTCTCTGCCAAACCATTGGATGCTGGATAATATTATGTAGAAGTCATATGGTGGATGCCGTTACTCTGCACATACTTTTCGAAAGCTGCACTCGTGAATTGTGGCTCTTATCTGTAAATTATTTTTTGGCATACCATATGTGGATAGGCTAGTGCGCACTTCATTAATTGTAGTCTCCGAAGTAGCGTTAGGGACAATGTGTACATCTATCCATTTTGAGTACGCATCCACTTGGAGTAGTAGCATTTTTCGTTCAATCGGACCGAAATAGTCCGTGAACACGCTCCCATGGACCATCAGGTAGCCCTTAGGAGTGAATCAGACCGACTGGTTTCTCTTTATGACGTATAGCACATGGGGGAAGGTTCATCGCAGCCAGTTTCCAAATCAAATAGTCATACACATGCCCGGAAAAGCACTAGACTGCAGTTTCAGCCTGTTGAGCATCGTCAGTAGTGCGGTGAACCTCCCTTAATTACATCAAAATCCCCTACTCATGAAGATATCACATGTCTTCAATAAAGCTTCGATATCTCGATCAATTGCCAATCACTAACAGCAGGCTCTGGCCACAGATTTAGTGCGGAAGATTCCTGGATGAGCATCATGTAATACTCTCAATACGGCTGATCTGAGAGCAGACGGAATAAGAATACGAGATCCACGCGTGATACATCCCTCATGCAGACTGAGCTCCAATCGGCAATTGAATAACGGACATGGGACCCCAGTAGATGGGGAATCTCAACCGCGTAACATCAAACGATTCACAGATAACTGGACCAGTTCTCGGTCTGTAGCTCTGTTAACCATGTCGCTGGATATTGGTAGTGTTTAATTGATGTAATAACTGGACGAACTCGCAAGGTGCTCAACCATGTTCGTTATATTGTGCTTCCTGTGGCAATCTGCTGAGAACATCGGCTACATTATTGTGGGAACCAGAGATGTATCGAATCCGATAGCTGTAAGCGGAAAGGATGAGTGCCCAGCGGATCATACGGGGTGCGTTAATTTCTTCTATTCCTCGTCCTTCCAAAAGCAGCGAAATCAGTGGTTTATGATCTGTCTGTATCTCATACCGATTGCCCCACAAGTATTGATGGCAGCGCCTAACTCCAAATTCACGGCCAGTGCCTCTGTCCAGCTGTGCATAATTCTTCTCAGCGGCTTGCAATGTTCGGGATGCAAAAGCAATAGACGGATGGTTCATCGGCATAGTTCCATCGGGAATCTGATGTTCCAGGACTGCTTCCAATCCAGAGTTGCAGACTATTTTTCAAGAAAGAGTTGCTTATTCCTAGGATAAGTTTTTTCCTTGATCCACCATCTGTAATTTCAGCTATCAGGCACTGAATTTTCATGACTTCTTCAAAACGCGTCGAAGGGATTATGTTGTAAGAACACTGTGGGGTGGCTTGGTGAGTGCTTGCGATAAAAGCGTTTACGTTTTCTCCGCGCTGCTGCTGTAACTTCAAAACTGATACCGAGCAGAAAGCGCGCTTTGCTGAATACCTCATAGTTCCTCAAATAACTGAATCACTTGTGAGATCCCAGATTTAACCATTGGGTTCATTGCATCGAAATGCCTTTGTCCTTCGAAACCAAGTGCTTGGCGTAACAACATAACCCAGTGGGTATGTGACAGTATGATGGAAGGATTCCACACAGGGAAAAGAGCCATCTGATGTTGGAACGAAATTTTCCGCTGAATCCATGTTTGTAAGGAAGGTTTCCCTGAGGTCCCCGATCAGAGAAATGAGACACGCAAGTGGGTTCGTATTGGTCGTCGCCATTTTGTTACATACCGATCCTGTATCCCTAATCCGTGAATGCACCCGTAGTCCGTTTAGACGTAACAAAAGCACCAACGTTGGATGGTAGGTGTGAAACCACACTCCGCTCGTAACGGGAGCTATTTGAAAATAAAGAAAACGAACCAATGAGAAACAGATAATCACCGCATACGCGTGTAGCTAGTGTTTGTGGGACGACGCATCCGTCGTGGATGTCCGTAACAAAAAGCGACATACATTTATTTGTATCCCAATGTGAAAATATGTATACAAATATAATCCAGCAATTTTAATGATAACGTATGCATATTTATGTAAATACGTATCCATTATTCTATTTAGCGGTATATAATATGTACGTACACAAGCATATTTATTCTTCGTAGAAAGTAGAAGTCACGATTAAAACTCACGCACAATAATGTGCCTCGGCGGGGAATCGAACCCCGGTCCACTGCTCTTCTACTGAGCTACCGGGGGCTGACGATTAGGTGCGGAAGTTTTAATACATGACTTACGCTTGGTGCGCGACGTATTGCCAATTAGCTCACAGTATCTCTCCTGGTGTTGCAGATTGGCTCACTCACCCGTCACTTTCAAATGGGCCGAAGTATCTGTCCTTAGAAGGAGAGAGTGAGTGAGCCAATCTGCAACACCAGGACAGGTACTGTGAGCTCACTGGCAATACGTCGCGCACAAAGCAGAAGTCATGTATTAAAACTTCCGCACCTAATCGTCAGCCCTCGGTAGCTCACGGGTAGAGCAGCAGACCGGAAATTCGTGGACCGTGGTTCGATTCCCCGTCGAGGCACATTATTGTGCGTGAGTTTTAATCGTGGCTTCTACTTTCTACGAAATTTACCCTACTCACAAACATATTTATTCTATTAAATATAATTGCATGAACATGGATATTAGGGGAGTTATGGTATAAAAATAATATTAATAACTAGAATTACATATCCGTCAATCTATCCAAGCACATATTACTTATGTAGCGAGACCTATTATTTTATGTTAGTACGGTTAACGGGTAATATGCATAGTCACAGACGGACACATTATTCCCACATGCATTTGACATCTGCTATTTCCCCTTACTCTTAGTTACTGGATCAGTTTGCACTTTCTTTGCATCGCGCACAACCACTTCCCTTTTCCGAAGCGATACACATGAGTTTTAATAAAGATTAAACCGTATTTTTAATTATACCTCTTTTAGTGTGAGGGATAAAATAGCTGGATTACGCTATTCCTTACAGTTTTTATAATAAATACGCAGTACATTTTGGAAATGTAGTATACAAGTAATTTATCTGCAACATATGTAATAATAGTAATGTTATACATATATATTACAATTGTGTGCAGAACTATATATTTCTGGATATTCATATCAGCATTACGGGTGCTCATTAAGTCCGTATAAATCCCCCAGGTATGCTATCATTGTGCTCGTTCAACAAAGCTCCATTTTCAGCCTGAATTGCCTGCATGACCAGTGCATACTAAGGTATCACAGCTCCCATTGAAATGGCGTCAACATCACCAATGAACATGTATCCATTTTTGCCTTCATTGGCCTAAATGCCTGGTACTTAGTAAGCATATATGTGTTTCACAGATAAGTTACATTATTGCCTCTAGTGTCAGCGCCACGCGCCTCCATGAACGGTGTTGACTTAGCTTATATAGGTCCCATGGTATTTGCATAGATATCGCCACTAGGAAAGCTTCAACTATTGGCTCCACACGCCTTCAGGACCTGTTCTTATTAATTCCCTATAGGTCCCATATCAATAGTATCCTTATCGCCATTAGCAGATCCTACATTGTTGACATCATAGGCATTCACGAACGGTAGTTAGTGAGCCCCTATTGTCCCCACAAAAGTTGCATCAATATCACGGCTAACGAAACCGCTGACATTGGCTCCGCTGGCCTCCATGAACGGTGTTTACTTTGCTCGTATAAGTTCCATGGCAATCGAACCTATATCGTCAATAGCGAAGTGACATCTGTTGGGTCCACAATACTTCATGACTGGCGCTTATAAGATCTGGATATGTCCCACAGCAATTGCATCAAAGTCACCACTGGCAATGCATCTACAATTGACATCGCACTCCTTCATGACCAATATTTATTAAGCCCATATAGATTCCATATCAAGCATGATTATCGCTGCGTGCGAAGCCACTGAGGTAGCTTGAAACGGTGCTTCAACATGCATGCATGGAATGGGTTTTATTGACGTTCCTAGTACAAGTCATACGCGGGTTGCACGGCTTTTCATTTCATTCTCGTTTTGTTATATTACATCCCATTAGATGGATCCCATTTTGCCGGTCAAGTATTTGCTGGTCTTCTTTGAAATTCCTGCTCTGAATTGCTAGCATGCATATCGTTTGCCAATTTATTCCAGATTCGTGCAAGTATTTTAAGGAAGAATTTAGCGGTTGTTGTTTTGCCGTCTACTACTGATTTGTCTTATTTCGTATGTTGTATAACGGTGATTGTATTACTGCCATGTTAAATTTTGAAACATGCATTTTCTTGGGCATCGTGTTATAGAATATGATTAGCTTGTGCCTCATTCACCTCAACCAGATGGGATCAAGCTTGAGTTTCTCACATCGCTCGGAATATTCTAATTTCGATGAGGTTCCCAATGATCGCTTTGTGAATGTTGTGCATTTTCTAGTACAATGCGATCTTGTCTGTTTGCGATACTGTGCACCATCGAGCGGTATCCCAAAATTGTTCATGGAAGTGATAAATATGCGCAGATTATAGATTCTTTGCTTTGTAAGTTCTAAATAATATTCCAATGCATGCTCTGGTTTTTGCAGTGACTTAGGCTACTTGTTTGTAGAAGTTGAGCGAGCATGAGTATCTCAGTCCCGGGTCACGAACAGCTTGGCATATATTAATTTGCTTATCACAAATGGTTAAACTGCTAGATGTTATATCGCATTTGTATGATATCGCGTAGTGCTTATCTGCCTTAAATAACGTTCCACACTTTGCGCACCAGGTTCCGAGCACGTGAAGGTCGAGTTGGAGCATATTGGTAGTTTCATTTATGGTAGCGGGGTGAAAAGTGTAGATAATTTTAATATCGTCAACAAACACAAATGGTGTTTCGAATTTCACAGTCAAATATTTCGTTAACACACATCAAAAACAGTGTAGAAACAAGGACACCACTCGGTACTATATCACTAGTAGCTGCTGTTGGTTCAGATTTGTGTTCCAGAATCTGTAGTACCTGCGTTAGACACGATTTGAACCACGAAACCAGGGCTTCCTCGATTTCATACGACATCAATTTGGATATTAGTTTTTCTATGTAGCGCATGATCGGAGGCCTTGTGCCTATTGAGGTAAATAACAATTGCAGAATTGCCGTTGTCCTTTGAGGCAGTTAGATGATGTAGAAATTCAAGTTGACATGTTATGCACGAGGGAGCATTCGAAAAGCTGCACTGAGTCGTCGATTATCTTACGAGATCGTGGGAAGTCGACCGTTGCAGTTACTATATGTCGCTTCATAAATTTGGATAAGCTAGATGTATGACAGGGAGCCTGACTTCTGTCGCGATATGACAATGGCTTCTTTACGCTGTATTGGTACAGTCCCAGAGTTCACGGATAAGGTAGTATTTTTGCCCCATCTCAGGCACGCACCTTTACGCAGTCAGCAGCTAATTATGTGAAATACGTCTTTCTCCTGTCTGCAAAACAGCAGATAGAAGCAATTCGATGTCACGGAAATGCACAACACCACATATCCGATAATGACTTTATGGCCAGGCATGTGAGTTCGTCTGACCACAATGTCGGAAAATGTTTTT
>OX104067.1:10193497-10242923 GCA_944474145.2 Dicrocoelium dendriticum | reverse complement strand
TTATTCGGCAAGCCAGCCAATAATCAATAATCCATGACGCCACGATTTGTCCACGTTTGGCGACGTATATTCGTGGTGTGCTAGGAGGGCCCATCTAGCAACGCGCAACTTATTATCCATGGTTTTCCACGATTGCTCACAATGTCCATCTTGGTACGAACTGTGGAACATCGGTGGCCACGATCTCTGGCGTCACACGACAACGCAACACGGTTGCAGTAACCAATGGATACGGGGCTGGTTCAAGCGCGTTATGGTTGGCAATCCAATCTTTTTGTAGAAAGTAGAAACCACGATTAAACTTTGCGCAATAATCTGCCTCGACGGGGACTCAAACCCCGGACGTACGGATTACCGGTCCGCTGCTCTACCAACTGAGCTACCGAGGACTGACGATCAGGTGGGCAATTTTTAATGCATGACTTCCTCTTGGTTCGCGACGTATTGCAAATAAGCTCTCAGTATCTGTCCTGTTGTTGCAGATTGGCTCACTCACTCGTCACTTCCTAATGAACCGAAGTACCTGTCCTCCAGATGTTCAAAGGGCGGACCGGTAACCCGTACGTCCGGTGTTCGAGTCCCCGCCGAAGCAGATTATTGTGCAAAGTTTAATCGTGGCTTCTACTTTCTAGAAAACTTACACTACTCACAAAACCACCAATAATCCAATCTTTTGTCAATGTCGACTGCATGCACTGCCAATCACAGTGCAACGTCTACGCTGTTTACCTCCAACCGTAGGGCCTTGCCTACCCAGTGCGTTTGGGACTGTAACGCGAAACCCCTTAACCCATCCCACCTACATGCTTACGGGCGCCCTGGTAGGTATATACCCCCGTGCGTACGCTAGAAGTCCGACTGCTGTCTCCATAATTTCTTGGAACGCGTAGTGAAGAAACTGAGAGATGAGCTACGCAGCGTTTTATTTGCAAGGTTATAGTAAGACCGCAAAGACCTTGTATTTACACAGAAATAATAAAGCAGCGTTAAGCGGTGTACAGACACAAGAAAGCAAGATTTGAGCACTATGTGCTCTTCGAATGCGAAGTAGCGTTAAAGGGAAGGTAAGCACAGTTAGGGTCTTCAGTGGTCCATGACGCGCTTTTCTGTTGAAACGGTGGTACCTTCGGACCAATTATTTCTACAACCTGCAATGTGGAGTCCTTAATGTCCGGTTGTGGATCACTAATTACCTGTGTCAAATTTGATTCACTTCTGTGTCGACGGCGGCTGTATCTCAGCCGCATGTTTTGCAGACCAATTTTCACTGACGTCGCCACATCTCCAGAGGACACATTTTCCACATGTAAGCGTTACATTTTAAGCAATCTTATTTCATAGTGTTAGGCTTTTAATGGCTCTTACTGCGTTCGAGAGAGTACACGGTAGTTCTTCGAAAAGCCACAATGTTGCCGGCACCAGCGAAGTTGATGTTCTCCGCAGTGTTATGTGACAGGAGACGTTCTAAAATGTTACGCGTAGCCTCCGGAAGCGTTGCATCAGGAATGGCTTTGGAGCAGTGAAATCATGATTCGCTGATTGTCTGAAACAAAGAAAGACAGTTCACGCGGTAGGAGAGGCTGCTTACCCAAAAGCAGCGGCTGGATAGCCCTTTTAAATTCTGATGAATCTGCTTCGCACGTGGCGTGCACTTTGTTGGAATGCGGTGCAAATGGACATGGCACAGTTACACGTAACGTGACAGTGTGAATCGGGTTCAATGCGCAACAACGTTAGCCAAGTGGGAGGCAGCAGAGGTATATGACAGGCAGCATTGCCTGCAAAACAGTACGGTTTGGTCACGGCGATATACAATATGTACTCATGAGTAGGGGATTTTGATGTAATTATGTGAGGTTCATCGCAGCCAGTTTCCAAATCAGATAGTCGTCCACATGCCCGGAAAAGCACTAGACTGCAGTTTCAGCCTGTTGGGCATCGTCAGTAGTGCGCATCCATCGGATCCGTTAGGATTCGAACCCATGACCACCAGCGGCTTGAACCGCCAGTCAGCAGCTTATGCCACTGGGCCACGGGGGACAGCTTCGGACCGTCATGATTTACAAGCTAACTGCGATATAGCGCGTCTTATCCTCCACTGCCATGCAAGTTACGCAGTTAGCTTGTAAATCATGACGGTCCGAAGCTGTTCCCCGTGGCCCAGTGGCATAAGCTGCTGACTGGCGGTTCAAGCCGCTGGTGGTCATGGGTTCGAATCCTAACGGATCCGATGGATGCGCACTGCTGACGATGCCCAACAGGCTGAAACTGCAGTCTAGTGTTTTTCCGGGCATGTGGACGACTATCTGATTTGGAAACTGGCTGCGATGAACCTCACATGATATACAATATGTTGTCTGTTGAATACTGCCTCTTAAATACGTCAGGTTCTAACAATGTGATACCAACTCTCCTAGTCAGATGAACGAACGCACTGCACGGTAACTGACAAATCTCGAAGTCTTTGGGTTCTCTGAACTTAGCCGCGAAAGATTAATTCACACGAGTCGAACGGGTTCCTAGACCGAACGTAAAGTTTCTACTCACGATTTCTCAACCCAAGAAGAATCAAGAACAAGACAGGCCTTTTTGCCACAGACGCTTTTACTGGCCAAAGCTAAGGCGATTCTAGCGTTGTACAGTTTCATTTTTATATCACAAAACGATGATGAAGGGGGTTTTCCCTTGTAATGGTTTACGTAAGCAAACCCTGGAAGCAAGAAACATGGTTTTATGTAAATATGCAAAAGTCCGTAAACTGAGCAGGAATGTTGGAAGTTTTGGTGAGAGTTGTCCGGAAAATGGATGTGGCTTGGATACAAAAATGAGTGTTTGCTTGGAAACGAGACTTTCTGGGTGCAAAGGCTAAACGAATGTGAATGTTTCACGAGTTGGAAGGCTGATTGAACGTGTGCACTTGTGTGAATCGGGTTTTCAGCCTTCCGTAATTTAAGCCTGTAATAATTGTAGTGACGTTGGGTCCCCATAACATTGTCATTTGAATTGGCTATGAGGATAGCACAACAGTCAAAACCTTGTTAATTGGTTGCTAATGTGAACGACTGGGGAACTCTGTGAAATTGTCCAATGTGGGCGTGTTGCCCCTGCTCTGCATAATAGTCGATGTCGGTGCTGCGGCGAATGATGAAATTCTCTGTGGTGATGTGTAGGTTGACTCACCAGACTTAGGCCTTTTCCTCGGTCGCGATATGTTCTTGCCTGGCAAGATGGCTCGCGCAACAGATCGTCTAAAGATGCTTTTTGGTTACTGTAAACGTACATGACATGTGGAGGAGTTGTGGGTATTGCCTGCATTTCTATGATGTCCTCTGGGGTTTGGCTGCACGGCATGTTGGCAGAGAAGATGCATGCAAGGCCGAAGTCATCTGCGCGACATGTTAGGGACGGGGCACTTACCGAAGCGACCAACTAGCATCACTGATCTTGTAAGCATCACTAGCTGGCCGATGGCTACGCATGACAACCTTGTGTTCCTAATGACGGATCTTGGGTAACAAAGCACACTCGTTGTTCGGTAGGAGCCAAATGCTACTGGTAACAACGGTCTCTTTCTCTCCGTTTTTATCCATTGTAACGACGCGAAAATTGCATCCATATCTGCATCGATGCATTGGAACGATAGTCAGAAACCGCAGTGATATGTTGATGCAAATGTACTCATTAACAAATATAATGGAGAAACGCACCAGAGTGTGTCACATTACTTTATGACTGGTCTGCGTGCTTCACGAAAGGCCCGCACAACGTAATGTGAACACCGGGTTCGACCGCAACCAACGGACGTTTCTTCATTCACATGCACGCAAAGTACTTCCCAGCATTTCCTTCATCACACAGACATACGTGGTCCACTCTCTGTCGACCTTTTTCATTTTCAATCACGGCACCCATCATATCCGAGGTTATCTGCGTAGACGAGAAAGACCCCTGTTGGAAATTTTCCAACTACAGTGATAATGCGTGCGAGCGCATTGCTGGTAATGGTCATGCAGGTGCCGACAAAGCAACTTCGTCACAAACGCATCCCTGTCCACAAACAATACAATGGAACTACCTACAGGAAACATCATATGAGCAAAACTTTGATTCCGCGGTGGACATGACTGCAGTAACTCTCCGGTGTTACTTGCAGCGCCACGTACCAAGTATGCAAGGATTTACTCACTTATCCCGCGGGATACACAGACCGGGGAAAGGTAAGGTGAATGGGACAGAATGTTTCACACAACTAGGCTTGACTGCGTAGTCGTACGCTGTAAGCTGTGATGTCGGCTGATGGTGCAGAGGCAGTGGGCGGGCTTATCACTGGTGAGCACACGAAATGCAGCATTTCCTTGTGAATGCAATGGAACAGCGAGGTACATCTTGTGTAATCCGTTGCTGCACATAAAAGTAGGCGGTCGCATAAGTATGTACGTGTATCATGATTCTGCGCAAGTAAGCCGGAGTCCACTTTCAATGTGCAATCCCGACACGCGCGTACATCGAAGTCACGGCGGTACTATGACCATTCTCATCTCATGTTGCTATGTAGCAGTTTTTATATGCATCCCGATGTTGCAGTGACTGCTAGAAATCTGATACTCTTGCGCCGAGGCTTCCTCGCCAATGATCCTAGACGGTGATTCTTTGAAAGTATACAGTAAGGCGACAATTATCGTCCTTTGAACGTCCGGTATCGCCACACACTTGTATAGAATGTCCTCGGTTGACAAACGAACAAGTCGTTCGGTAATACTTCGTGCCAAGTAAATACCCATTTTGATATTGTAGCGAAAACGACGCGGGGAGGTGGGCAGAGTCTGTATTGCCACAAAGACGTGCAACTGACAACTCACCAACCCGTACAGATTTGGACCGTGTTTTTTCCCACGACGCAACGCGAATGAGGATTTGTGTGACGGGCCATTCTAGGTGCGTACGAGGTTGGGCTCCGAAACCACCCCTCCATCTTTCCATCCGTATCTCCGCTTCATTACATTCAATTCTGGCCGGCCATGAGCCGTTTGAAAGCTCGCGATTTGCTCTTACGTGGCTGCATCACTCGACCCGTGTTCACTCCTGTGGGCTTCGCTTGCGGCGTATTTGTCTGACTCATTGCCTTCTCGACACATACCTCCTCCATTATTCTGGGTCCAGTCTCGTTATCAGATGTTGTCCGGGATCCGCTGTCGTTTCGATCTGCAACGCTCGCATAGCCTTGTCTCGTCTCATCCATTGCGTTGTTAATTCTTTACAATCCCATTTTTGTTGTCGTTCTGGTTCACGAGTGGTCACTGGCTTCCGTCGCCTTACAGTATGACCTGTACTACTCCAATTAGGTGGGTAAAAGACTAGATAGTAGATATGACCAGGTAGTATTGATACAAAGAGCTCAAAAGTCAACATGTGTCCCTTAACGGCTGAGTTACGCGGTTCATTAATGTTTACCTCAATGATGATTGGCTGGGCATGGGCATAATCTCTTTGGATCGGGGGATATCTGGGATCGGGTCATGTGCAGCATTTGGGTTGGGCTTCCCTATATGACACCTCCCTCTGCTGTTGACATGTCTACGTGGAGACTCCAGCCCTTGAGTCCATATGAATCGATATGGTAGTCATCGATTCCCTACTGTGCGTTGAGTTGGCAGATGTCACTGGAGCAGGTTCATGGGTGTAGGTGGGGTTGACCGCCATTGAGGAATCAGGTAACAATGGGTGTGAATGGTACGAGGGAAGGGTACGTAAAATGGTGGCGTGTGCTTGTGAAGTTGGCATAGTAACATGAGTGCATAGCATCGTAGCAGCAAGAGAGCGGGTGGATGGTTGTAGTTGTAAGTCCATGGTTCGTCAGTGGGCGGGATACTACCCGGTTGCCCAAGCCGAAGTAGCGGGTTGTCTTAGGGTGTCCCACTTTGAGCAAGGATCTAACCTACAAGGCAGCAGGGCGATATGAGGATATCGCAACCCGTTGGTAGCCGGTGACCAAACAAGTGGTTCATACGCCTTTAGGACCGCATAGGACCAGGGGCCCAACACACCTGTAGCGAGAACGACACGGTAGGGGAGAACGCTGTTTATTGCACGCTGAGAGGTTCACACACATGTCCCACGCACACACACAAATATAGCCGCGTTTCCCACTTACGACGCACCACGTTCCGCCGAGTGAAGTGGTGTCCACTCAGCGCCATTAGGCTGATCCGACGTGGACATTGAATGTGCCGTTTTCCGCCCACATTTCTGCTCCCTTGCGTCGCAGCCTATCCAGACTGGATTCGTACCAAGGCTCTCGACTTGCTTGCTCGGGGCTGTGTTGCGCTGGTCGGGGCGGTTTCTGGGGCCGTAGATAAAGGCATATCTCTTGGGAAAATCGGGCTCCCTTTCATGTCACCTCTTGTTCTTCTCGGCGTGGCCGCAATATCGTTTGTCGCTGACGACCCATTCCCGGCTTGTATCGTAGGCCACGAGCTGGGTTGACGATTCCCGTTCCCAGTCTCCGCGTTAGTCCCGATCTCCTGCTGCTTCCGGGTCATTTCCGTGTGAACTGAGATCCGCGCCCCTACACACCTTTGCATTACAATGCCACTCAGAGAGAGGCAAGCGGCAGTGACTTTATTTAGTGGCGAGTCACATCCACCACGTTATTAAACGGACATATGTGGCTTTTTATATGGAGAACGCTTGCCATGCAGAACCCCACCACTTCCTGGAACACTGCTGCCGGACCATTCGCTGCAACGCGATAATCCCGAACCATCCTGCTGGCACCACGAGGAAGTTGTTCGGCAAGTCAATATCATTTGCTCATCAACTGCAGTAAATAAATAACTAAATTTTTGTGTATACTGACAAACGGTGCACGGCCCCATATGTGGGAGCGGTCATTTCTATAGTGATTGGGTTTCATGTTTTATGCGGCGTAAATCATAATAGTAAAGGAATGTGTGTGTGTGTGTGTGTGTGTGTGTTTATGTGATCTCAACAGCCTAGCAACTAGATATAGAGCCAACAAAGCCGTGGAGATTAGCAGATAAGGGGAAGTCACTGCGTCATAATCATCGTGGCATGGTAGTTGAAGGTGAGCAACACACTTCAGCTAATATGCCGCAGGAAGAATGGAACATTTTGACAAAAGTAGAACAAAACATTTTTAGTTTGTTTTCACACGCCGATTTTTCTCTTTTTTGTCATTTTCACTGTTGGTAGTATTAAACATGTGAATCAATACAATACTGTACACAATTCTTCTACTGATTCCGGTTACGGGTCATGTCTTCAAGAGTGTTAAGCCATTGGCACTCCTCATCTTTGGGTCCCCATCCTGGAAGATGTACGGAACCAACAGCGGCTAGACACGATGTTAGCGATTTCATGTGCTGCCGACATGTAGAAGGCTGACCACCACGCGGTCGCCTCCAGCCAGGTCCTTGACGAGCGAATAGAGCGCGACGCAGTAGACGCTCAGGCGCCATGCGTGGGACATGACCGAGCCATCTTAACTGGCGCAACAAAACCAGTTTTTTGAAGGGAATACTCGCATCCCCCAAGATGCGACGTCGGACGTCATTACTATTAACTCGATGTTGCCATGAGCGATCCTCTTTAAGCAAACGTTATCGAATGCAGAAAGACGACGCATGTCTTCCACGCGAATCGGCCAGGACTCGCACCCATACAGCAATACTGAGCGAATTGATGCGCTCTAAATGCGGCCCTTTAGTGAGAATGAGACGTCACGACGACGCCACAAGTGCCTCAGATTGACAAATGCTGATCGAGCTTTAGCGATACGAAGCGAAACTTCTTTGTTGATAGTGCCGTCAGCAGAAACACAGCTCCCAAGGTAGATGAACCTTCGTGAGTGAGCACAGGAGCAGGTGAAAGCCACTCCTTGAGCAGTACTTTACACTTCGATGGGGCGAAGCTCATGCCATACTTAGATGCTTCAACCGCCAAACGATCCAGAATGAGTTGCATACCCTGAGGATCGTCACCAAGTAAGGCGATATCATCAGCACAATCTAAGTCGGTGGCGCGCTCACCCGGTAGAAGCTCTAAGCCAAAACGTTGGAAACCTTCTAGAGCATTCGACAGAATGTCTTCGATTGCGAAGTTGAAGAGAAATGGGGACATAATGCAGCCCTGTCGCACACAGTTATGGACAACGAATTGCGAGGAAAGCTTGCCATAGACCCTCACTCTACCGGATGTATGAAGGTAAAGTGCTCGTAAGATGGTATATTTCTCTTGCACCCCGTTCTTTAGCAAGCAACGCCTTAAAGCAGGTCGATCAACGGAGTCCAAAGCGGCACGTAGGTCTAGGAATGCAACGATAGTGGGCCTGTGATAAATGTGGCGATGTACGAGGAGCTGGCGGAGTGTGAATATTTGATCCACTCATCCGCGACCAGGAGGAAAATCAGCTTGTCTTTCACGGTAATATGATTCACGTACTGGGGATAGTCTGCGAAGCAGAATGGATGCCAATAGCTTAGAGGCAACCGAAATAAGACTAATCCCGCGATGATTTGCACATGAAGTGCGAGTGCCTTTCTTGAAAATCGGGACAATAACTGATTCGCCCCAAGAGGAAGGCAGTTTCCCTTTATGTCACATTTTTGCGAACAGTGCGGTTAGCTGGTTAATGCCATCGGCGTATAGTAAACAGTTTGGCGCAATTTGACTCACTAGACCAAAAATGGACGGGCCCCAATACCGAAGCCTGTGGCATTTGACATGAATTGTATCTGACACGGATTCACGTACTCTCACTTCCAGACGCCTGTGCTAGAGAAAATTGCCGACCCATCCTAGGAGAAGTTCCCCAATGCCACGTACTTGAACTTTGGCGAGAAGGATGCGATGGTCCAACCGGTCGGTTACCTAAGAGAAATCAAGATATGCCACATCAACTCCTGCACCAGCGTCCGCGGTTTCGGTCCAGCTGTTTTGTGCTAACAGTAGATTGGTTGTGCACGACCAATTCTAGCGGAAGCCGTGTTGCTGCTTAGCAATCTAACGAAAGCCGTCCAGATAAGATATGAGTGCGTCCGCAGCGATAGCCTGCATAACTTTTGTAAGAACTGGCAGTAAAGTCACTGGCCGATAATTGGCTACCCCTTTGTAAATGGGAGTTATTATTCCGTGTTTCCACATTGCCGGAACATGCTGATTGTCAAGGCAGTGCTGGAACAGCCGCGCCAAAGGTTCAACCGAAATAGTAGCCGCCACAGCAAGCGTCTTTGGGCGGATGTCGTCAATTTCTGGACAGGCGTGCAGGCGCATGGATAACAGCTTTCTCATCACGATGTCCGCCGTGAAATTTATATGAGTGAGTTCTGGTGTGGACACCATAGATTCCAAAGATTCAGGAGACCACGGAACGCAATGAACCGTTGGTGCATACTGTTGCTGCAGAACATTCTACGCTTCTTTAGCAGTCCGTGTTAGACAATCCTTTGTTTGAATAGGGGGAAATTTACTTTTCACCTTGCGGAGGCTGTTCTAGTGCTTGTCCATAGCTTTGAATTTGCACTTAATCGCTTGGGTAAAGTATGTTACTAAGCTATTTTCTCCTCGCACACTAATTGGGTACAGTGGTTACATTGGACCACATGCCTTCCAGGTACTTGGATCGGTTTAATGGGTTTACCACTCCGCGTTGCGCATCATCATATTTTTGCTTGTTCTGCTCCGTATAAACGACGTCATGTTTTTGGAACTGATAGGCTTGGTTTCCGATGCTCCACTAACAGGGTGTTAAACTTACTGACGAAACATTCCCAGGCAATATCGAGTGCATCCTCGGTTAGGAAACTTCAGTCGGTCGCTTCAACAAGTCGGGTTAAGGTGTCGTAACTGGTTACGTTTCGCGTTGTTTGAGTTCGGTCCTCGAGATATTCAGCATAGCAAGTGTACATGAAATGCAAAGTCGCATGATCACTTCGGCCTGGAGGAGTATCGATTATCACTCTTTCGATCATCAGTTCTTCAGGAGTTAATAATCGATCCAATATGGATGGCATGTTATTTCCTCTGAATCTTGTAGGCGAAGTGACGTGGCCATAAAGCATAAAACCTGAGACAAGATCTTGCAGGTCTGTTTTGAATTGTTCTCCTGCAATGGCTTGGGATTCTAGAGCATGTAAGTTGAAATTGTCCGCGACTAGAACGTGACTGTACTTCCTGCTTATTACCTACCTCAACACAGCCACCAAGTTGCCGTCCATCTCAGGTGTAGACGATGGTCAGCGGTAAACAACAGTCACTTGGCCAAAATTGTTCCCTCTCAGCCGTAAGCTGCATCAGATGGAGTCAGATACATCGGTTTCCGAATCGTGTACGGGTTCGCACTTCAGTTTGTTAGGAATGTATAAGGCTATCCCACTACCTTTGCTGACTCCATCATTCCGGACAACAGACATGCCTGTTAGTGCGATTTTGGCATCCGTTAACTCACAGCGCAACCACGTTTCCGTGATAGTGATGAGGTCCCAAGCTGTTGACGCGTCTCGAAGTATTAATTTAGCTAACGTGCTGAGTAGACCTTGGGTATTTGTGTACATGCATGAGAGCTTCTTGGAGACGAAAAGTGTGGAATGGATGAAGGAAATGCTTGCGCCGATCGATGTAAGGTCAGCAGCTAATCCTTTTATGGATGAGTTTGCAGACTTTTAGAGCAAATGTGGTATATATTCAAGTATCCGATGTCCCGGATCCCGGTGTTCGCTCGTGCTCTGCTGTATCCCTCCGGATGTTATAGATACTGTTGAAACCGTCATCGAGTCAGGTCCTACAGTTGGTGTTTTCATTGAGAGTTGCGCCTCCACTGAGTTGTCATGAGTTGGTAGTGTTGCTGATGCTTTCAGAGGAATTTCTGTTGGCAACTTGCTACGGAATTTAGTCCAGTTCTCTATAGGAGTTGGTGAGGTTAGTTCTGATCGCAACATCAGTTTCAACAGCCTGGGACAGCACCTCTTATAAGTAAATAAATGGTATATTCCTCCTATCACAACTGGACTCTAACCGCAAGTACGTATTTCAACTCGTAGCGAATAAGCAAGAAGACGCGTCAGTCTAGCGCACAGTGTACTGAACACTTAACGGTTTACATGTGAGCACGGAACGTTAGGGTGTGTCCTTGAGTGCGTGTGTGTGTGTGCTTATCTACGTGTGTGTAGGGCCAATCAGGTTCACGGTCATAGTGAGCGATCATTGGTTGAACACGTAACAGTCCTCCCTGTTTTGGCTGACGTTACAGTCATGGCTGAAAACGTTCGATCGGTTTGCGAATCCGGGTCGATCGGCGTAATTGAGTTTCCCCTGTTGTTCTGTGTTCGACGTGCTCTGCAGCTGGCTCTGCGATTTCCGAGTGTGGCTGACTCACGGCAGGTGTGTCAGTGCTCCTGGGGCGTACATGATCTGAGTGCCGGCGAACAACCCGGCCGTCCGGAAGCTGCAAATCGTTTTGACTTCCTGAAGAATCGAGCACAGTCGCCGGCTGCCAACATTGTTCATGCGGTAACCTGGTGTAAACAGGTTGATGGTCCTGAAATGTAACTTCCGGCTCTGATTCCTCTGACGACACAAACGTTTTCTGACGCTCCTGTACTTCAACACGCGGGTTCGGGAACAACAAATGAAGCCTCGTTCTCAGATTTCTGCCGAACATCAATTCCTCCGGGGATTTCCCGGTAGCCTCAGTGGGTGTAGAACGGTAGGAGAATAGGAACCGATCCAGTTTTGTTCGCAATGTTCCCGTTCGCTGCTTTAGTAAGCCTTGTTTCACAGTTTGTACTGCACGCTCCGCTGATCCGTTTGATGCTGGGTGATACGGGGCTGATTTAACGTGTTGGATTCCGTTGTTGGCGACAAATTTACCAAATTCGGCACTGGTAAAAGGCGAACCATTTTCTGTACAAATGTTTTCCGGAATGCCAAACGTAGCGAAGGACGAGCGCATTTTAGTGATGGTGGATTCGGCTGTCGCCTGAGTAACTGGATGTACGTCAATCCACTTAGAATATGCATCAATAAGTAGAAGAAACATGGTCCCGTCGATCGGTCCGAAGTAGTCGGCGTGGATACGCTGCCAGGGCTTGTCGGTCCAACGCCAAGGGTGTATTGGACCTGGCGCCTTGCTCCGCTGATACGCCTGACAAATATCGCAATTCTTCAGTAAGTTCTCTATGTCTGAGTCGATGTTGGGCCACCAGCAGTACCCTCTCGCTAGTGCCTTCATCCTCGCCACACCTGGATGAGCATCATGGAGCTCTTTAAGTATCTGTGAACGCGCCTTGGTGGAAGGGACTAGACGAGAGCCCCAAAAAACACAGCCGTCGAATAGACTCAGTTCGTTCTTCCGAATCATAAACGGTTGTAATTCAACTGTCCCTTCAGGAGGCCAACCCATGTTCAAAAAGCGTTTCACCATTGATAGCACGGGGTCTCGATCCGTCCATTGACGGATTGTTGAACTCGTATCGGTGTTGTGTCTAGATGTTGCATTAGATTAACCAGTTCAAACGGAGGGTCTTGTTCATGTGCAGTTTCCGTGATCGGCAGACGGCTGAGTGCATCAGCTGTGCAGTTGCTGACGCCGGTAATATAAACAATCTTGTAACTGTAAGCACTCAAGGTTATAGCCCATCTTTGCATCCTCGTTGATACCATTTGTTGTATACCTTTGGTTTCCCCAAACAATGATATCAATGGTTTGTGGTCTGTAAGAAGCTGGAAAACGTTTCCCCATAAATACTGGTGAAACCTCTTAACTCCGAAGATAACGGCTAGCGCTTCCCTGTCCAGTTGTGAGTAGTTCTTCTCCGCCATCTGTAAGGTGCGCGATGCATATGCTATGGGACGTAAAGAACCATCGTCCATGCGGTGGCACAGGACAGCCCCGACCCCCCAAGGGGACGCGTCGCACTGAAGTATGAGTGGCTTGTTAGAGTCATAATAGACTAACGTTGGTGGCGAAGCAAGAGCTTGTTTTGCTTTATTGAAGGCATTTTTTGACGGGAGCCCCAACACCACGATGCATTTTTGTGTAACAGCTCATTTAATGGCGATAGAACCGTCGATGCATTAGGCAGGAATCGGCGGTTGTGAGATAGCATTCCTAAGAACGAACAGAGTTCATCACAACTCTTTGGCTCTGGGCTTTATAAAATAGGTTTGACCTTGTCATTTAAAACATGTAAACCGTATTTATCAAGCCGGTATCCAAGGTAACAAACGGAAGGTGAAAGGAACTCACATTTAGACCTTTTCAATCTGAATCCACTTCGCTCCAAACGCTCGAGCACGACCGCGTGTGTTCGAAGATGCTCTGTATCCGAGCGTCCAGAGATAAGAATATCATCCAGATAAGCACACACAAAAGGAATGTCCTTCACTAGGTCGTCAATAATTCTCTGAAATATTCCGGAAACGGAATTAATGCCAAAAGGTAAACGATTATATTGAAATAGTCATATGTGCGTGGTGATGGTAGTAATTTTCCTCGAAGGTTCATCGAGCTCTATCTGCGAGTATGCATGACTCAGATCGAGTTTGGTAAACTTTTCACCACTAGCTATTGTTGCATACAAGTCATCAATACGTGGCAAGGGGTACCTGACCAGCATGGATGCTTGATTTATGGTTATCTTGTAGTCACCACAAATCCGTACGGAGCCGTCCGGTTTGGTTACTTGCACAATTGGAGTTCCCCAGTCAGAAAAGTGTACAGGAGTAATAATACCTTGAGTCTGTAGGCGGTTTAGTTCCTCTTCAACTTTAGGCCTCATAGCGTATGGTAGTGTGCGCGCCTTAATGAATTATGGTCGAGCGCCTTCCTTTAGTTTTATCGCAGCCTGAAATCCTTTCAACTTCCCAAGCTCCTCGGAAAAAACAGCTGAATGTTGTTTAAGTAATGTTTCAAGTCCGGAGATCTCGGTGACTAATTTTACCACATTCATTGTATCCGGGAAAGCACGTATCCAGTCTCTTCCAAGCAGATTTGGACGATCCCCGGGGATCACATATACAGGAAGTGTGCGTATTTTGTCGCCATACTGTGCCTTCACGAAGCATTTACCAAGGACACGTATAGGTTCACCGGTGTATGTACGAAGAACAGAATTGCAAGCGGATAAGTTCGGGAGCGTTTTTACAGCGTTTTCCCGGATTATCGTCACGGATGCTCCTGTATCGATTTCCATCTGTACCTTTTGTCCTTCAATGTAAAGCTGTAGATTGTATGGTGCCCGCTGCATGCTAGAAACGGAATTAAGCCAAATGGAATGTAATTCAGGGTCGCTACCATCAGACAGGTCCACAGTTTTGATGGGGTTTGCTCCTCGATAAGCCCCACCTGAACGTCGCTTGACCGATCTACGCACTCGCGCCAGGTGGCCCATCTTCCCGCAGCTTCGACATACTGTCTTCTGATGCCGGCAGTTGGATGGACAACTGTGCTGCTCACCACAACGATAGCACACAAACAAATTGACGCCAATGGGTGGCTTTGGTTTTGGTGTAGTGTTAATCAATCGCAGCCCATCTGACGAGTCCTTCAGCGTAAATGTTGCGAGTTGTTGTGTAAGGTGTTCCCTCTGCCGGGCAATCGAGCAGGCCGTCTCCCAGGTCAGTGAACAATCATCTTGTGAAATGAGCTTCTCCCGCGTGCTCTGGTCTGAGATTCCGGCTATCAAACATTGGAGTAACATGCTCTCTTCAAATCTCGTTGGATCGACTTCATTGTATTTACAATCAGGCGCTGCTTGTAGTACACGAGCGATGAACTCGTTCACACTCTCATCTGGTTTCTGGCAGGGTTTCGAGAAGTAGTATCTAGCCGTAAAAACATTCTGACGAGCACCCCAAAGAACACTGAAGGTTTCCAAAGCGCCGGTTATCGTAGAAGAGATTTGATCAATACGAAGTGCATCGAAATACCTTTGACCCTCATCTCCAAGAAACTGTCTCAAGAGCTTCACTTTGTTTTTCTCAGTAAGAGATACTGCTGCATTCAAGATTGGAAGCAATTCCAAGTAATCCGTAAAGGTTTTCCGCCATCTATGCCACGAGTCCAGGGAAGGTTTGTCGGTAGAGCACGACCAGAAGACCGGTGGAGTATTTGTCATGGTCATGTTGACCTCCGTCGCCAAATATCACAACTGGACTCTAACCGCAAGTACGTATTTCAACTCGTAGCGAATAAGCAAGAAGACGCTTCAGTCTGGCGCTAAGTGTACTGAACACTTAACGGTTTACATGTGAGCACGGAACGTTAGGGTGTGTCCTTGAGTGCGTGTGTGTGTGCTTATCTACGTGTGTGTGTAGGGCCAATCAGGTTCACAGTCATAGTGAGCGATCATTGGTTGAACACGTAACACCTCCACGATGCGAAAAGCTGTTCTCTACAACGAACAGATCAAATAATGGTACAACCTTTCCATGACATTGCATTAATACATTTTCAGAAATAAACATGGGCGCAATTGCAAAGTAGGTAACACAGAGTAATCAGAATCGTTCTGCTATTTTTTTCTGCCATTGAATCAGGATTCTTCGCAATCGCATGACAGAGATTTGGGCCGAAAAAATGTAATTAAAGGGGCTGTTGTCTGAAATGTTATGTGTATGTGTTTCGAAAATTTATTCAGGCACCATGGATACCTTATTCGAATGTGTTATCTAGGGACTGTGATGTCTCGAACATATTAATCACGTTTTAGTCAGTAAATGCCCACTATTTGCGAGCTTAATATTGCAAGTGTATAACATGTTCTAATATCCCTTGGAAGTTTGTTCCAAATCTGAGTATTGGGTTAGAATGTAATGTTCTCTGATTCTCGTAGTAACTTTTGGAATCATGACTGTTGTGTACAAGAGGTCACATGCACGGGCAGTAGTAAGCAGGTCACTCCGGTAAACGAACTGCTTTAATCTAATGCATGTCTAACTGAGTGAGTACGTTAGGGTGTCGCAAGGAGAAGATGAACCAATAGGGAAGCAGAGAATTAGACGCTTTGTGTGTGCGCCTGGGGTTGTGTGCACGTCTGTTTGAACTAGCCGCCAAGAATGGTAACAGAATACACAACATCACCTCCGCTTAATCATATAATGCGTCAAAACCATATCGATTCGGTCGCCTTTGTTCTCCGCTCGTCCTACGGAGCGGCGTGCTTTGTATAGTTTCGTCAGTGAAGGTTGGTGACACATGCTCCGTTCGTCTGATACTTGTGAATAGTCTCCGGGCGTTGACTGTGCGGCCATCCTCCAGCCTGTAAGTGCCTGGCCCACATGCGCGCGTCATTCTTATCGGATCTGATAACGTGGGCTGTCCTTTTGATGCAGCGTTTACCTTCACGCGCACGAGTGTTCCGGGCTGGAGCGGAGTAGTAAGTTTCTGGTAGGTAGTCTGATATAGATAGCGACGATCTACCTCGTCGGAATTATTGGTTGCAGGAATAGAAAGTGCGGCATTCAGCTTTGTCCGAAGGGCACGCCCAAGCATGTGTTCAGCTGGCATTTTATCTGTGCGTCGGTGGTGTGCGGTTCGGTAAGAGAATAGTGCTTGTAGAACTGCATCCTCCTAACCTGTACCAGATAAGCAAATAGTTTGGATACTCTCTTTCAAGGATCGATTGAACCGCTCTACCATACTGTTTGCCGCTTGATTATACGTCGTTGTACGTGTGTGCCGGATAGCGTGAAGTTCAAGGAACCAAAGAAACTCGTGGCTTGTAAACTGCGGCCCGTTGTCCGTCACTATCTCCCCTGGTAATCCGAAGCGGGAAAACATGTATTTCAGCCATCAAATAATGATGGCAGTAGTCACCTCTCCATGGACTTCCGACCACTTACTTTATAAGCAGGTCGCCACCAAACAGTTCCTTTGACGCTGAGGCTCTGAGCTAAATGGACCCATGATGTCAAGAGCTATCTTGGCCCACGGTTTCATAGGATAGTCAATGGGTTGTATGGGGGATGAAACCGGCCTTGAACTCTTGTCTGCCCTTTGACATGAAGAGCAGTCATGAACAAGTTTTTTCTATTTCGTGTGACATTCTGGGCCGCCAGAAGCATGCGTCAAACTTGCGTTTCGTGCGAACGGTACCAGGGTGGCTTCCGTGAGCACATAGCATGATCTTTGGTATCAAGCTCCGAGGAGCCCCGAATTTTTCGCCACGCCATCTATAAAGGAAAGTTCGTGATGCAACACGTAGTACGGACGAAACTCGCCTGTGATTTTGTTATTTTGTGGCCAACCGTTTAGCAGAAACTCCTGAACGCGGCAGAGTGTCTCATCTTCCTGAGTCGCCTTCTGAAGTTCTTCCTTAGTCAGGGCTGAGATTGGTTCATTACTATGGAAAGACACCAGTAACCTCTCATTATTTTCAGTTTGCTTAAGGGGCAGTCGAGAGAGCCCATCCGCTACCTGGTTTTCGCGTCCGGGTCGGAATTTGGTTTAAAAATCGTATGTTAACGATCGTGCATACCAGCGATGTATCCGAAGTGGCCTGAGGCCATTTGTTCCCCGAGTAAGTAAGCTAGTTAGCGCTGCGTGGTCTTTACGAGGAGTGAAGGGTCTTCCGAACAAGCACAAATTCCACTTTTCACAGGCCCAAACGCAGGCAAGGGCTTCCTTTTCCCCGGCAGAGTAAGAAAGCTCTGCCGCCGATAATTTTCTGGAAGCGTATGCAATAACTCTTACATGCCCATTTCGAATTTGGGATAGTATAGCACCAAACCCAATGTTTGATGCATCAGTAGAGACAGTCGTTGCGCACGTCTCGTCGAAAATCGCCATGACTGATGCGGAAGCAATGCAGCGCTTTATCTCGTCAAATGCCTTTTGTTAGGGTGCACTCCAAACAAATACACTTTTCTCCTTTGTCAGTTCATGCAGTGGCTCAGCAATATAAGTGAAACCCTGCAGGTAACGTAGGTTGTAAGAACACATACCTAGAAAATGCTTTATTTCTGTGGAGTTCTGTGGGCAAGGAGCCTCGGTGATGGCACGTGCGTTGTCAAAACTCGGCTTCATACCGTCAGTTGTTGTAATGTGGCCCAGGAACTCGATTTTACTAGCATTAAATTTGCTTTTCTCGTGGTTTAATCGGAGGTTAAGATCGTGTAGTGGACGTAACACAGCATGCAGTTGTGAATCATGTTCTCCTGGAGTCATACCGAATACACAGATGTCGTCCATGGATACTATTTGACCAGGTACATTGGCAACTGAGTGAACTGTAAACTTTTGCCAAGCTGCTGGGGCTGTACTGAAAGAGTCCGCCCATAGTAAGAAATGCGGTCAGCGGTCTTGACTTCTCAATTAGAGGCATGTGAAAGAAAACCTTCCTAAGTTCCAATTTTGAAAAAAATCGGGCGCCAGCTGGTTTGCTTAATAGTTCATCCGCGGTTAGAAACACAGATTCTCTACCACGATTTGCCGATTTAGGGCCTGCAGGTCATTGCATATTCATACTGTACCGTCCTTCTTGTGGGTTATAACCATAGGGTGGACCCATTCAGAAGAGTTAATGGGTTCACTGTGATCATCTGCAATCATTTGTCGTAATGCTGACGAAACAGTCTCTCTTCTGGCCAATGCAATTGGGCTTCGATGAGCAATAGCTACCGGTTTAGCATCCTGCTTCGGACATATGCGGTGAACAGAGGAGGGAGCGGGCCCTAATGTTTGTTCAAACAGTTTCGGGTACTGTATCTGTAGGTCTGATAGGTTAATTGCCATGATACGCATACGAGATACGGACGGCCTGACCCAGTGCAACCATAGCGTTGCGTCCGAGTAAGGGACGGTTATTTCCGCGGGTGATTTCACGGCCCCGAGTTGCAACACAGTTACCAAAAACCCCCGTATTTCTACCGGGTCATTAGTATAACTGTCAAATCGATAGGCTGAAGGATGTATAGGCATGTCATGTAGGTAAATGCTATAAAAACTACTCGGTACTATTTAGATGGGAAAGGCTGAATCAAGTTCCATGTCAACATGTGTTGTTCTATCGTGCGCAATAACTGTAACAGTACGAATGTCAGGCATAGGTAGTTTAGGCTCTGGACGATTGGAACGATAGACACAGCACCTGTGTTATTAATGGAAAATACATTTTCGGAGGACTGTAACTGCTGACTAGAAACGGAATCTGTAGGATGCAACTGAGAAATGCGTACTGAACGACCACAACGTTCAAAATGTCCACGCTTACCGCACTTTTTGCAATCCATTTCTAAGGCAGGGCACTTGGTAAAATTGGCTTTATGCTGTAGGCTACCGCAGCGGAAGCATTTCTGTGGGGATTGGAATTCGGTTGGCGAGCAATGGATCTTGGAAACTTCCTGTATGTCTGCGTGGGTGGCGAAACTTCGCAACTGTTCGGCCGTACATGTTTTTAGACGAGCTAATTCCACGACCCTATCCCAAGTCAATTTGGAAGCGTCTTCGGAAAGTAGACATTCCCGAATTCGGTTGTTGGTGATTCCACTAATCAACTGCTGCACTAGCATTACGCCCTCGATTCTGTTTTTCGGTATGGTTGGATACTCGCAGAGTCGTACACCACGAATGAGACGATCAATGAAACCGTCTAGAGTTTCCAATGGTTTCTTTGTAAGTCGGCCGAATTTGAGGCAAGCCATGAAGAGGTGTGTACGCTGTCCCCATGACTTCTCCAACACCCCTAGTGCTTTCGTTAAGGTATCTTGTGACTGCGGCTCCAAAGCATCAAATTGACGCTGTCCCTCATCACCGAGTAGGTGTCTGAGAAGCTTCAGTTTCTGGCCTTCAGTATAGTTAGTAAAGTCACGAAATATCTTTGAAAAATGTCCATAAATGTAGAAAATGTGCACATTTCAAAACGCTGAGCGGTCAAAATGACCGCTCCGGTCGTTCTAGTGTTAGTAGACTCTCTGATCCGAGAATCCGTGAGACGAGAAATCAGCATGGTTTCTTCCACTTTTCTCTTGGGAATACCATTGTACTCGCACAGAACAAGACGAGAAATGAATGCATCCACTGATTCATCAGATGCTTGTTTCATTTGCGAAAAGTAGTTCCAAGAAGTATAGGTGTTCAATCGAACACCCCAATGTTTATCGAGGACCGATAAGGCCTCTGTCAACGTGGGTTTCTCCCGCAGATTTAAAGCATCAAATATACGTCGACCCTTTGGACCGAGCTGCAAGCTCAAAAGCTTTAAAGTATCCACTGTTTTCAGCGTCATGGACGGATTGAGAACTGGTAGCACAGAAATATAATCTGAAAAAGTGATTTTCCAGTCTTCCCGGCATTCTGCATTTAGGGTAACCACAGAGTCCGTACACAACAGTGAAGGGGCGGTAGCATAAGACATCGGTAACACGCGACGCCAATTTGTTGTATCCCGATAAAACAACAGACCAGAGTAGCACTGGAACGTATGTATGGTGGGAACTGTCCGCACACACACGCGCAGTACAATTAACTTGATGGAGGTTCGCATTGTAACCAATCAAATGCAAGATCACATAATAGGCCAACGAGTGCTAAATAGCAGTGTGAGTAGGATAAGCGAATCGGGGGCAAAAGCAAAGCACAGTATTTGAACACGACAATATTATCTCAGGATTATTCACTAAAACAAACGATCGTAGTGTGTGGATCTTAGAGTGAAGATAGTTCATTAGTGTATGATGGGATAAAAAGCATTGGCTTTACAAGACCCATAGGATGGTAAAGGCAAAATAAATAAAAATCATTAGATTCTGACATGGAACTGAAATGCCAGTAGTCTAAACCTAGTACATCACACCACAATGTGTTGTTTGTCACTCAGATGAATGTCTAACAATTGTTTGAAGGCTGTAATGTTCGGAGCGTTTACCACATGCGTTGGCAAGTCATTCCATTGTGAACAGATTCTAAGAGAGTAAAATATTTTCTACAGTCTAATCGGGAGTGTTGGATTATCAGTTTGAGGTTATGACCTCTCGATCGCTTATATGAGGCTAGGGTGAGCAGCGATTTACACGGGTGATCGCTTTCCGTTAATATCCGGTATGCGAGAATGAGATCTCCTCGTAGTCGTCGGTATTCGGAGGAAAACATTCCGATTATACTGAGACGCACCTCATAATTGAGACCAGATAATCCGCGTGTTGCCTTCGTAGCTCTTGGTTGGGGCTTGCTCTAAGAGATGAATGTCCCGTTTTAACCATGGGCACCAAGCCTGGACGGCATATTCGACGTGGGGACGGATATAGGAGTTGACAAGCATGGGTACCAACCGTCGTCCAAAAACACCAAAAGCTGGCCTCAAAAAAAGTCTCAGATTCATGTTCGCCACGTTTGCTGCTTTCGAACATTGGAGCGAATTCCCCAGACTTTCTTGCACAATGATACCTAAGTCTGTTTCTGTGTTCACGCGCCGTAAAACGTACTGCCGCAAGAGGTACGTGTTGGTAAGATTGCTGCGCAATGACAGTAGGTGACACTTGGCAGGATTCAGGGGAGGTGGTTTATATCTGCCCATTTGTTGATTCGATCCAAATCATTCTGGAGGAGGGCACAGTCTGATGTTGAGCGAATAACTCTCCAGATTTTTGCGTCATCTGCAAAAATTTGCATCGAGGATTGAATATCATCCGGGAGGTCGTTAATGTCGATCAGAAAAAGGAGGGGACAAAGGACGGATCCTTGAGGAATACCGCTGAAGATGCAGAGGGTTTCCGAGAAGGCATCGGCGACTCTGACCTTGATCGTTCTGTCATGCAA
This sequence comes from Dicrocoelium dendriticum, assembly GCA_944474145.2. NCBI lineage: Eukaryota > Metazoa > Platyhelminthes > Trematoda > Plagiorchiida > Dicrocoeliidae > Dicrocoelium > Dicrocoelium dendriticum. The sequence continues at coordinate 10,221,151 of OX104067.1, read as the reverse complement.
ATATGCTGCTAGCCAGGTGAGTAGGAAACCATGGATACCGTAGGCACGAAGCTTATGAAGCAGAGCTAAGTGGTTGACTCTGTCGAATGCCTTCGAAAAGTCTAGGTAAATCACATCAAGGGGGATCCTTCATCAAGCGCTTTGGTCCATGAATCCCGAGCAAGAAGCAGATTTGTGAGGCAAGATCGTTTGCGCCTAAAGCCGTGTTGGAGGTGAGAAATTAGCTTCAGACTCTCAAAATATCGTGTAATTTCATCTGCAACTAACGATTCCGTTACTTTTGATGAAACAGGGAGGAGAGTAATGGGTCGGTAGTTGGCAGGATCCGATCGCTTACCTCCTTTGTATATCGGAGTGACTAACCCGCTTTTCCACTCAGACGGAAGTGTTTGGGAATTGAGTAGACTTTGGAAAAAGTTTGCGAGATGTGCTGCTATGATGGGAGCAAGAGTTTTAAGAAATTTGGGTCTGATCTTGTCGACTCCCGGAGCGCTATTATCTCTTAGAGACCGTAATTTGCTAACGACAGCTGCTGAGATAAAAGTGACAGTTGATATGCCGACCACGTTGGGTGAATGCTGGTTTGGCAAAGGTTCTATGGCGTTTGCAGTCACTGTGCCAAACTGCAGAAGTAATGCGTTCGCAGCATCCACAGCAGTAGTCGTTAGGCCACCATCCGTCTTGAGTGGTAGTATTCCTGTTTTAACTTTCCTTCTGCTGTTCACGTACCTGTACAGCAGTTTTGTATTGTTCGTGAATTTAAGTACCATGTTTTTTTGCCATTCGTACTTATCGGTCCTAATCAGTGATGTGCAATAGTTCCTCACTATTTTCTAATTCTCCCAGGTGGCGTCGCAATTGTTCAGCGCGCATTGTCTCCAGATCTCGTCTCTGGTGCTAATCCATTTACGCGCATATTCATGTGATTCCTTAGTAATTTCAACAATCACTTTATCATTCACCGTTTCGCCCCTATTTACAGCAAGCGGGATATTATACTCAGATTTGTGATGGCCACTAAGTAGAGCAATATCAACTGGATGCGGGGCGGCATATGGCTGTTGGGTATTCTGTTTTACCTCAGACGTTCTCCTCCTTATCTCTCGTTGTTGCGCGGTTTGTCCTTCATAATTTTCAGGCGTTTGAAAGTTGTATTAAGCACAATGAGATTGCGCTTTTGATTGAATTGTTTAGCAATAAGTTCATTTTGAAACTGGAAAAGTATGGGACACGCGTAACGCATTACATTTTTGCGTAGTCTGATGCAGCTGAACCAATAAGATTGCATACCGCATGACGTGAGAAGCACTTCTGAACAGTTTTTAATGGTAAATTGTCTGGCACATCAAAAACTACCGCATTGCGTGAGCAGAGTACTCGAGTGTCCACTTCGGTCAAAATGGAGGTTCTTTTTATCCGTATTTGGGGACGATTCAAATAAGACAGCTAGACTCTGAAAGGTTGCAATATCGATGTGAGCATGTCGACTTTTAATGCAAGTTCAGCATATGAAGTTTCAGCTACGGATGGTCATTTTCGGGTGTCTTTCTCAAGTCAGCATGTAGTCCAAGGGAATTTCCCACAGCGCCTACACTGCTTTGGGTATTTTCTTTACTACTGCTTCCAGTCTTTGTGCAAAGTACCTTAGTTCGTTGTCTCAGCTTTTGAACTAAAATGGAAGCATCCTGGCCTATGATACTTTTTCCTTATCGAGCGTGTCCTTACTTTAGACATGATAATGAAGCCGAAGTAAGATACACTGAAGCAAACTTAGAGGATCTAGGACAATGGGTGCTAGTTTCTGATCCTTTACTAAAAATTCACGTCTAATATAATACTGGTAAAAATTGTAACTCCCGGAAACTGTGCGATTTAATTAGGAACAAAGACAACGCACTGCATTGAACTATTTGAATTTCCGCCTCCGAGTTGCATACGCTGTTGCTTTGGAAAGGCGATCTCTCCACCAATTGCAAACGTGTTGTTGTCTCACCTTTCCGACGACACAACGGCTAGCAGTCGGGTCAGCACAGGCCTTCCTTGGAGCAAGTCACAAGCGGTTGCAGGTGAATCCAAACAGGTCTCGGTACAAAGCACAGGCTATCGATCTGGTCATAGTGCTTCTTGGTGTAGCACTAGTAATGTGTGGCCAGTGGGTTGATTTTAAGTGGCAGCCTCAGTGACTGCGACACAATCGAAAGATTAGCGGTAGATCCCTTATATTGCTGCCAGTATCTGCCTTACGTAGCTATCGATAAAAGCAGTCGTGTAATTGTTAAAGAGCGCTTATGTTGGGCTTCCGAAAAAGGTCACAATTTGTAGTGTAGGATGCAAACCGAAAGAAATTCCTCTTGTATACCTCCACAGAGAAAACGGAAAATGTAAAAATCGACGGGAGATAGTCGTTTATAATGCGTGGATACGGAATACGCTGCGCGTTGAAAAGAGCATGTCCAGCCGGTTCGAATGAGCATACAGTGACAACGCTGCGAGCAGGTGGAGAGAGGATAAAGAGGAATAATCCAAATGACCCGATGGCACGCACATCACGAGTGTGTGTGTGAATGACCTCCATTCGGTGATAATGGGATCCTTGTCAACGAGGTGGCTACGACATTTTCGAGAGAAATAGCCTCACGAATATGCTGCCATTGCTCCCGGTCGTGTACCTGCGCATCGTCCAAAGTGGAATCGGTAAGCTCAGGCACACCGTGAGCAATCACAGTTTTCTTGTACTTTTTATGTTCTTCTCTCTGTTAGTTGAATCCGTTGCACGTTCTTTCCACGGGATTTCAGGTAGTATGCGCACTCCACTTGAGGCGTTGCGGAGTCGATTCGCAGCCAGCAGAACTGCCTCTGTCTCATCCACTGAGTTCAGTGTTACCCGTAGTAACCGGGGTTCACCGTTGTGCAATGCGTTCGGGTGACGCGAAATGCGTTTTAACGTCGTGGGATCAGCATGGACACCGATTGCCGTACAGATGCAACTCCATCAATTTCGATTGTCTGTCAGCCTACCCTTAATTGCATTGGATTTGGATTCGGGGACATTAGTGCACACAAGGTTTAAGGCACCATGGTTGCGCCTAGTGGCTACTGGTTTTGGAGCCTTAGTTTCCGGTACTTTGGATGAAATTGTGTACGTCACTGATGGGGGCCATCCGTGCTGCGACATTTTGGTTTTCTTTAGTCCGGTCACCAAGTTACCGGTGCTATTTCCGGTGTTTGCTTGGCGACAACCGATGCGTAGGTTACCTGGTTCCTCAATATGGCTGGTTGACTGCAGCTTACGGTCTCCTGTATGGCGAACAGACTACTAGGTGTAACACACTCTACAGAAGTTGAAGCAGGCACGCTGCAGACTATATTTTTATTTATAGGAGAGAGAGGGAAGGGACTTGGTACTGGTTGGGACTGAGTCGTCGCGGTAATGTTAGGACGCCTGGCTCACTTCTTCGGCCTGAATGGGGAATTCCGGGTGTTCTTTTCACATACAGATGCAGCTCCGTTTCCTCTCATAGGTGTAACCTTGGCGCACACCAGTTGCTCGACTGCTTCTGTGAGTCTTTCACACTTCTTCAGTTGCACAGTTAGACAGCTAACAACAGCGATATCACTGCATACTGGGCAGAACCTAAACGCCTCTGTCATGTTATCGTACTGTCTCGTTTTATCGACTCCGTCCCAAGGCATTTTATGTGATAGTTTTTCAAGCAATTGCTGCAAACTAGCCCACTCTTCACCAATGTAACATACAACTCACACTTGCTCTTAAGGTGAGACATGTTCACTGAGGGCGTGCAGTTTTAAGGTCACGCGTTTGCCCGATGATCAGTTAGTGCAGCTTCGCGCGTCAATGAGTCAGCGTGGCGCGCCCGCTATCAGTAATGATCCCTTGCAAGCACAAATTTCAGTGTTGGTCAGTTGATCGATCGATATTAGGCCCGGCTGGTTTGGGACCTAGTAGATGAATCTAAACACAACGATGAACACAGCTTGGAAGATCACAACTTCCTTCACAGATGCGTTGAGAAACACCCGATTGGAATCAGCATTTTCGGACTGCCTCGAGAATTCTGCACCGAATGGTGTTACACAGAAGGGCAAGGTGAATGAGTTATCCGCTTGTGTTCAATCACGGCTGACTGTCAAATCCGTTAGCGAGGCTTAGGACTTTAGTGGTAAAAGATAATTCCACGTATGATAAATCACTATGTAGAGCTGATGAATTCGGTTCGAATGGGCTTACGGCGACTACGCTGCGAGACGTTATAGAGGATTATTCCAAATGACCCGGGAGCACGCGTTTGCGTGTTGATGGCGTGGCAAGTGTGTCAGTTCTTTCTAGTGAGTCGTTACTACTTACAAAATAATAATTTCAATAAAACCATATCACAATATGTGTATATGCAATACTAAAAGTGAAGATATTAATAACTGTTATCTAAATTACTTTTCATTATAAGAAAATATTGTTACAACCTCTAGATTTTGCGCCCACTTTCCGTGGTTATACAAAGAAATGGTTCTAATTGTTAATATTCTGCTTGAGTCATGGGGCTACTATCTGGTAACAACATATATTTTGGATCAGTATCACACGGAATATGCTTAAAATTCTAAAGTAACTAACTGGACTGGTAAGCTATAACAAAACCAACTCAATTTTAACAAATAAAGCAATTAATCACAGTATTCAAGAGCCACAGTCCACATGAACTACATAGGTTAGCTCCACACGTGGAGAGCAAAATATCAGATTCTGGAATGGAAATATTTGGGTGCTGCTCTTCCCAACACTGGCACACCACGACCGCGGTTTCGTCCTGGTTTGGACTCGTCAGGTGGAGATAGCCTGAGCTAAGGTGGAACTCAGAGCTTAGTAGTTCACGGCTGACGCCCTGAACACTATGCTACTGAGATCCGCGGGCAACGCTTCGCACGGTCCTCGCTCTGAGTTCCTCACCATCTCAGGTTATCTCCACCTGACGAGTCCAAACCAGGACGAAACCGCGGTCGTGGTGTGCCAGTGTTGGGAAGAGCAACACCCAAATATTTCCATTCAGGATACGGTCCTCGAGATCGGAATGATCAAAGTTCACCTCAAAGTGAACCGAGATCTCAATAGAGGGTGCGAGTTGCAACGCAACCACACAACGTGCACTCTAAATTCAGCTTTGGATCAGACTTCTGGAACTTTACTATATATTGACAGAAGCCTATTGTACGTATTCTCACGAGTACCGTCAGGCGTGATCTTAGATTTTATACAATATCACCATTTAAACGGAGAGGTACTTGTCAGTACCACCAGGATACAAAGGGTTAACACATGACAGGAAGTGTTATTGATTTGACACTGTGAGCAATAAGAACGCGGTGTGGATAAACTAAACGAGTTAATGTCATCGACGCACGTAACAGGATGATGGTCATGTTATGTGCAACGCCTGGGCGCGTTTTCTCTGGATGTATACGTCCCGTTTAGTCACACTTGTGTGTAGAGCAAGCATTTGCGCTCTCATCCGATGGTTCTGTCTGAATGATATCTTCCGTACGATCTCAATGGCGGTCCTTTGCTTCTTCACTAGTAAATCGAAACAATTGCGTTTCTCTTTGGAATTTATCACTATCACTGTTTCCCGTGAAACCTCTTTTTGTAAAATCTGTTTCGAGTCGACTCATCCTAATCCCTTCGGAATCGCAGTGTCCTCAACAGCTCCGTGTGTTTTATTAGTATTGCTTTCGCACCGACTGAGCTTACCATACTGTACTTTCAGTGTCTTGTGAAGCGAAGAGCGAAACTGATATTCTTGGTATTCTCATGAACTGTTCGCATTCACCATGTTTTCGTATGCTTGTCTGTTTTGCTTGGGTTGCAGCACTCACCATCGATTGGTTGTCTCATGTTTTTGCTTACGGTATTGGAGTTACGGCGAGATGATCAACATTTCAGGCAAGATTCAGTTGTGGGTTTCAGGTCTCACGGCCGGACACAGAGGAATCCGAATGTCATGTGCATATCAAATGACCGTCTTCGCAAGATTAACCCAGCAGTCTTGACTCTATTTTCTCGCTGGAGTCCTCCTTTTTTATGTTTCTTAATGCATCCTTGATTCTTCTGATCCTCATGAACGTCTGAGTATCCCTGCTAATTATCGCAACGACTCACACGTATATCATGGAACTATGCAGTGAGTGCGCACTTTTGACAAAATCCTGTCTCTGTGGTCATTTGTACTCTTGATGTGTTTTAGTTTGGTGGTGACAACAGTGGTTTTGTGTTGCACAGCACTTTGTACTGGTTGGTTTGTTCAAGATGCGTTTACGTGCACAACTTAACGGACAATGTCACAAAGGTAGTTTGCTTGTGCTAACTTGGGTCCCCAGCCTACTACATTTAACGCGGGATTTACGTCAACTCACATCCAGGACTCTTCTTTAATGTTTCACTGGACACAGTACGATTCAGCTCCGGTTATGCACAGTTATGCTATCGATCTGATGCCCTGAATACTGTTGATGTGTTTGGACACCTTTCCATCCATTTATTCCGGAGAAGCGGCTCATATACGCCGCTGGCCGTTACAATACGACATGCAAAACGGTATTTCAATCTTCCACCATTTTCTGTTTGTCTGACAATTTTCATTGGAGCGAATGTTGTAACGGGACAGATCACAGCACTTCAGTGACCTTTTGAGGATTCCTCTTTAGGTGCTCACTTGGTGTTTCAGCGGAAGAGCGCTACGTTGAGTAACAGTCTACTAGAACATTTACAGTAGTCCAGTCGGACACGTCACTCTTTCAAGCCGCTTGCATTCACATTGACGTGAATCTGGGTGAATCCGCTGCTCTAAATGATGACCACATTTCATAGAACATTGGCCGCGATATGTCGGGTTTCCCGTCGTCACCCCCTTGAGCTGTTATCATCCTTTGAGTGCGGGAAATTTATCTTCTTATTCATTTTGTTTGGATACTTAATGTCAAGAACATCCTCACACAACGTACTGAATATGTGCACTCATTTTGTGGGATGCTCCTTTATAGACTGCGGCATCAATCGGGGCTCGCTGTGGTGGAATAACCATCATCGCTGCATCTTCTGGTGGCTGCAATTTCGGAGGAGCATTTTACCTGTTTGACAGCGTTGTACAGTTCGGATATTTCACCTTCACCGCTCATGCCGTCTGTTCCAGCTGGCTTGGGTGCGGGTGGCTTCGCGGGATCTCAGCACGTATTCAAGTGCGAACGCAACCACTGTTGCCGTTGATTGGTACGGATCTTGGGCATACACAACTGATATCTTTTGCGGATAATGCGGAGCGCCAGCTCTTCGGTGCAATGAACATTAATGGATGCATTTTACTACGTCATCTCCGCAATACAGAAAAGCGTTCACCGAGCACTGCTGATGATGTTTACATCACTTGGACACTTCGTCTTCCTTTCAGACTCCCCACGAATATTGCTGGCTGCGCTGTTTCCTCTAGAAAATGTGTTGCTGTCTTACAGGACTCTTCTTCGATTGCGCATGGCTTCAGACTCGAGAATTCTAATATATTCCAGCTGGTAGTTCATTTCTGCTTCTCCGCACATCACTTACAAATGATCGAGTTCTAAGACGTATCTGTACACGCGCGTGCGTAAGTGACGGCTTTGCTTTGTTTTCAAATTCAACCCTCGAGGGACATACCGCCCTTATCGCTTCTTCTTGCACAAAATATCTTTGGAATTGTGGCCAAGTTGAAAAGGGACGCCCTCCTGATTACCTCCAAATTCGATGACCTTCATTCTGGTTCTTAAACAATACGTTGTGTTCTGTGCACGAACGGTTCACATCTGTTGCCACTTAGATTGGCGATCTTTACGCACCTACCGTTGTCAATCCGTAGCAGAGCGCTTTCAGATGTGTTTTTCAGCCGTTCTACTGGATGCTATTCTCAAGTGGACACCAAACAATGTGCGTCTCCAAATTGGCTTTCACAATCACTGATCGTGTGATTGATCAGCTTTACTTAATCTATCGGAACTTCTCTGTTTTTACCTCGCATCTCTGACATTGAGGTTCTTCTACTTGTTGTTATGACTTGTTTTGTTGTAATTCTCCGGGATCTATTCGCCGATCGTTCATGTATCAGCCTCACTGGACACTCCTCAAACAGATTTCACGAAACCTATTTTGACACTTACTTTTTACTATCTGCATGTTATTTACCTATTGGCAACTCACTGACTTCAGGTTACGTCTTTTGCTCAGCTCGAAATCAAAAGTTTCGGGTCCCGTTTACATTGTTCTTCCTGAGTGGCGCTGCCATTCGATAACAGCGTAACCCACACTTCACGTGTGCACACGTTGCGTATCTCGTTGGTTGATGGCATGATGCAGCATGTATTTTTGAGTAGCTGCTATCATCTTGAGATACTCGTTGCCGCAATCAGTGTGTCCCAAATTTTCTAGCCCTTTTCGCCCCCTTCATAGTTGGATTTGGTTGCCATGATCATATTGTGTGTGATGGGTCGGCTCGAGCTGAACTGGTTTCGTCATCGTTGCCGTCTCCAACAATTGTGCTTGGCTGCATCGCTCTTCCAGGTTGTTCGTTGTTAGCAGATCACTCACTCCGGGACAGCAGGTAGGCTGTCGTCTGGTTTTCGAAATCCTGATACATATCTGGTGTAACCTCGGATGCGTTACCCATGAACTCCTAGTTAGAATTCATATTCATCATGCGAACCAACCATCTACGTCTGAATACAGGAAAGGAAAGTTTCGGTGGATCTCCTGTCCTCGTGAGAGCGAGCGCCGCACTGGTCGCCCTTGGCTTTCCAGCGCAAGTTGTTCGTCCCAATTTGCTCTGTTTTCCCAGCACGAATCTCTTTTGGTTTGATATTTGTCCTTTTGTTCTGGATTCTTTACATTCGGCTACCCATCCATATTCTAACAATATGCAGATGAGAGGTAATCACGCCTATTCATAAGAGGAAGTCGCTCCGACCCAACCACTTACCGTTCGATAACGCTATTGTTTGTGCTTCCTAAGGTGATGGAGTCTATCATCGCTGATGAACTCATGCATCATCTGGAAAATCAAGATAATAACACCAGAGCAACATGGATTTCGATGAAACTGCTCATGCACTACGAGTCTGCTGATTGCACGCAACAGCTAGGCTGATGTAGTTGATGGTAGAGCAGGAGACCATGTCATATACCTGGACTTTTCAAAAGTATCTGATCGCTTAGACCACCGAATTCTCCTACATAAACGTCAGGTCTATGGCATTGGGGACTCACTGCTGCGTGGGAAAGGCGATTTGCTGCACGAACGTCGGTTGGAGATGAGAGTACGAGAATCGCTGTCCGACGCAATTGAGGCGGAATGTCGCGTATAACAAGGGTCGGTGCTCGGACCCCGTCTATTTTTGCTTTTCGTAAACGATCTGGCGAGTAGTATTACCTCCGCTTTTCTATTCTTCACTGGTGATATCAATTTTTAACGTGCGGTCATTGAACCGAACGACCACGAAAGGCTAGAGCGTGACCTGAACATGATTTAACTGATCAGTTCAGAATATATTAACGTTCAATATGGATAAATGTCACGCTGTTCAATTTCGCCGTAGGCATGACTACGTGTATAGACTTGGGTCACATGTATTGCACACAACTTTCCAAGAACGCGACCTTGGTGTGCTCACTCAAGGAGATTAACTGTTCAAAGCAGTCAGAGGCAGCTGCGAAGAGAGCCAACCAGCAGGTCGGCTTGTTGTGGAGAGCATTCGGAAGATTCGACCCATCCATCTTCCCCATGATGCATAATTCTTACGTGCGCCCTTACGTTGAATGCGCCATTCAAGCTTGTAAATCTTGCTTGAAACGCGACTCAGTAGTGCTGGAGAAACCACAACGGGGGGCCACAAAGAACCTCAAGGGCCTACAAAATCTATCCTATCGTGAAAAGCTGAAGTCACTGGGAGTTTTCAGTGGCTGCAACCGAAGGCTGTGCAGCGATCTCAAATTAGTCTACTAACTATTGTGTAACCCTAATCACGTGTGCCGTCACTTGCTGAAACTCAGCCATAACACCAATCTCAGATGAAACCGTCTGAAATTATGTGCAAAAAATAGCCGCCTGGGATGCCGGCGGAACTACTTCTCTCTTCGGGTTTGTCAACCCTGGAACTCTCGCCCAAACGTAGTTGTTTCCTCCTCCACTCTGTGAATTTGCAAAAATGCTATTGGATCTTACCCTTGACCTCCGTTTCTACTTCGTTGCATATACTGTGCTACTCTGGAATACATTAATTATCCCGTCAAACCTGATTGACATGTCACATAAACGTGAGGAGACGGTACAGAAGTGAGGATTCTCGTTTTTACTTTTCTCACGGAATAAAGCAAACTATAACTGTCCTCATGTTGCCTCGTTGTTCGCATTCAATTGCTTAAACAGACAACACGCATAACTTCTGATATTTTAGTTTTACCTCCACCATCCTGTGGGACTTGTCAAGCAACTTCTTTATAAATCATTGTTCATTGCGCACGGCTTCGTCGGTCGGCGCACGTAAGTCATCGATGGTTCGAGATTGTCGTTTCCCTATTGAGTCATCAGCTGAGCTGTACATCATTTTCCATTGAAAGTGTTCTTGCTCTTTACTTGAATGCTTCTTTTGTGTTCATTAAACTGTCTGACACTTTTTCTCGCTCGGATTTTATATTTATTTTCTATGCTCAATGTGTCCTCATGATAGTCGTTACATGGGCCAGTGTTCCAATCATCACCGGACGTAAAGGCGTTCTCCTATGACCGTTACAGAACTGCTTGTGAGTTATTGGCTCCCATCCGTTACAAGGCTCCTGTACTTTTTGAGAAACGTCGCTAAAGGCGCACGAATTCTTACTTTGATCAATGCTCGTTTGTTCTTAATGAGGTTCACATTTCTCTGGCCCTTGACTTTTCTCGTCTTGTTCACTTCACTTCATCAGTTGTTGTTTTGTAAGAAAACTGATGGACTTAACGCACATGTATGTCTGTCAGACGAAATCAAGCTATTCTTTGTCCAACGCTGTATTGCCCCTAATTTGTTTCTCTCTATGAAACTGAATCATCATCATGCGAGAGTTTGCGTGCCTTTTCTCTACCGTGGTCCGTAATAGGTGTTACTTTTAGGGGCCTCGACAGCTATTTTTACCAGGTCGTTCAGTTGCTAGAGACCATCGTCCTTTAAGTTGAGCATTGAACTAGCGTACCACCAATTTATTTGGAAATGTTACTGGTTCGTCCCGGTAGTTTAGAGGTCAAACAGTCTACCCCCAATCCAGAAAAGCGCAAAGCGATCTTTTCACCCTATTGTGACTTGTTAATGACACGCAATTCTTCAGCTCCCCGAAGGGAACCGAACTCGTGACCCCCTAGCACCTGCCGGCAGCTTATACCACTGAGGCAACGGGAACGGTGGCAAGCCCATATTATTTACGCCGTTATTTACGCCCATATCGTGGGCGTCAGCTGCGCCTGAATCGTATAACTGCTGGTTAGTAAGCCTTTAGGTCGCGTTTGGCAGTATTACCGTGTTCCGCGTTGCCTCCTTGCCGAATTTCTTCTGCTATATATGTGACGCGCAGAGTTTTTCATGGGGCCATTGTATTGATGGCCTTAGAAGCATAACCCTTGCGAAGAGAACTCTTTTCGGCATTCCACTTCAGGAAATGCAATTACAAGACAGATAAACATAACAAGTTAAGCAAACCCTGGGGATGTGATTGGTTGACTCAACGAAGTCGATTAATAGTCCACCTGATACAACCAGACGTCATGAGTCGCGCGAAGACGTACACACGCAGAAAGCACAGACGCGTTGGCCGGCGGGTCTACAATCGTCACTCTGATTGCAGTGGCTTCAGCGGTGGCCAACAAGCGCGTTCTGATTCCTTTGGGGTTGCGCCTCAGTGCCGTGTAGACTACCTTAGGTGTTAGGTAGTAATGGTCGCACATTTTCAACTTCAGTAGACAGGTATACGTTAGGACGGTTTGGATTTCCACGTATGATTTTGGATTACTAATCTCATTTTTTTCATTTGGCGGACATTGTCATACCTGGTGAGGAGGCACGTTTTTGCTGAAGAGCAGTTGGTCACCCGCAGTTTTAACATTCACCCATGTTGTATGATTGAATTCATCAGTCGAACCGTAAAGTGTACTCGGAGCCTGTCACCGAGATGTTGATGTTTTATGCTGATGTTCTACTAGCGAGCAACTGTTATCTCGATGTTTCTTCTTCATTTGTTTCATGCGGCCGGTAGAAGGCCAATAAGGCAAATGACCGTTTTGTGTCCCCTTTGTGCCGACATAAACTGACTGGACCTTAACATGGTGTGACGATTTGCGTACCTCGTCGACCCATTGAGCTTTACTGGGTAGAGGCCTTAGACCTCTTAAGTTGCTACAACCAGGTTGGTCAATGGTTAGAGATCAGACGATCTCAGACTCCTGGTCCTCCAGGTTGGGGGTTTGAAATGGGATAGCGTCCATTTCTGTAAAACCGAATCGTTGCCACATCCACTACGTTGTGGACAGGCTTTCTAGTCAAATGCTTTGGTTGAGGACCCAAATCTTTCTCCTGTCTAGGTCTGTGCGCAATGACATTATCTCAGCCCACGTACAACCATGACTTATTCTTCTAACTTCAATCATACCCTGCATCGGCCGTCGCGCAGATAATCAAGGGTCGCCTTATCTGCTGCACACAGCAGGGAGGATAAGCGAAAGCGTGCTACTGCTGGCGCCTCCCTTATTTCCTTTCCACCTGATTCCATTACTCCCATCCCGGCCTCCATTACTCGCCTTTCCTCTGTAATTCCCAGTTTAATTGACAGCAAAAGCAATATCACTGGAATCAAACCATCTGCTACTATCTTCCCGCATAACCCACGGGACCCTAACCACGAACCGTCCTTTATAAGGCCACACTGTTCCGTTTCCCTGGCGGCGTTCAGCTTTCGCGCTCTAAGACAAATAGGTCAGCAGGCTGCACTCGCACGCACGTTAGACACACTGAGCATCGACGTGCATTGTGTCAGAAAACTAGGATCAATGTCGCTAACGGGACTGTTGAATTAACTGCACACGGTTTGTCTTCTCGCTATTAGTTGCACGCATCCAGAGACGCTGATTCGGCAAACACTGGTCAAGCCGGAGTGGACATTGTTCTCAGCTCCAAGGGCGAGTCATCGTTTTTGTTTGGATTCCAGTGAGCAGCCGTTGATGTGCAGTCTGTTTGACGACATCAGCTAAGGTTAATTCACGGCGTAGCACTAAACGCTTACGCCCCCACCGATTGCAGCTATGATGCTGCAAAGCACGCTTTCTACCACGAACTGAACACGCTAGTACGCATTAGTATCAATTTTGATAGCATAGACCATCTGGTCTCGCGGGTTTATTCAACTTCAGCAGTTTGAGGCCCGGCATCGTAACTTTGTCTTCTGACTGAACAGATGGTATGTTAAAACTACCGCGGCTCAGTGGAAGAGTATCCAAAAAATGATCATTGTACACGAGCTGTTGACAATAATGGTGGCGGCGACTGATTTCTTGTGGGCAATAAACAATTGGACCAAGCAGAATCCTCTCTCAAATTGCATCAAATGAAGCCCAAGTGACGAGCGATCGTGGGTGAAAATAATCACGCCATCGGCTTCAACAAGATACACGAGCTGCCCAGCAAGAGAAATGCACAGTGATGCCATCAATCGCTAAGTATCGTACCACGGGTGATGGTTCGAGTACAACTGATCATGGGATCTCTGTAATTAAGTTGAAATAGGACAAGGAAATTGTGGAATGTTGTGTTTGAGTAGCAAAATAAACCAGAAAACCATATTTTTATAGTATATGTAATGAAATGGAGAAAATTGTGAAATCGGTAAAACTAGATTTATAAAAACAAGTAGACGCTTAATATAGCTTCGGAAAATTTGAAACGAATGTTTTAAATGCGAGGAAAGTGTCGATTGACCCAAGTATGCAAACTGTCGGGAACTAACATATGACAAGTGTATGTGAGAGTACTGATGCGTAGCTATACGAATTGCAGATTAACAGTGCTAACAAGAAAATGATTAGAAATGTCCTGTACATATTGCATTTACGTATGGATAGATGGTCGGATGTGCATTGCCACTTAGTAAAATGTGTTCAGTTTACCAAAACTGTTAGGTACCGATCGTGTATCCTAACCCGTAATCCGTTTAGACATAGAGAAAACGCCAACGCCAGATGCTAGGTGTGAAACTGTACTCTGCTCCTAACTGGAGCCAAGTGAAAACATATATGACCAATGGGAAACAGTGACCAATCAACGAATGCACTATAGTCATGTGATTGGGCTGGTGTAGTTAGTGGGTGTAGCCTAACGTAATGTCCGTAACCTCCCTTCACATGGCAGATGTAATCATTGTTCTAAAATGCAACGTTCTATTATCCTGGGTGAGCGTCATGGTCGTCGAACAGCGATCGGTAGATCAGCTTTATCCATTTGGGTTTTTTCAGTCGTCTCAGTTGGTTTTTTACCAATGGTTTCACACTCTGCGTCTGATGCCGCGGATGCACGGGGCCGAATAAAGTTGTTGTGCCGACGTACAGTTTCTCCGGTTTACAGCTGTATATCGGCTTCCGTTCGTGAACATGCCAGTACGATTCCGAGCTGCCATCTCTGTGCATGTGAGTGTTTCGGATACACATCCTGTTTCGGTAACAGACTGGGTTTTATCGCGTACGTGTCCACTCTGTTGTTGGAAAAGCCTGGTTTGACGGGGGTCTGGAAACAGTACATCTAGCCTTGTGCGTAGGCGACGCCTAAACATCCCCCCTCAGGACTTTTACCAATGGACTCTAAGAGTGTAACACGATAAGCGAACAAGAATCGAGCTATTCTGATGCGCAAAGATCATCGGCTTTGCTTCAGGAGACCGGCCTTCACCGTTGGTACCGCTTTCTCTGCCAAACCATTTGATGCTGGATGATATGGTGTAGAAGTCATATGGTGGATGCCGTTACTCTGTACATACTTTTCGAAAGCTGCACTCGTGAATTGTGGCTCTTATCTGTAACTAATTTTTTGGCATACCATATGTGGATAGGCTAGTGTGCACTTCATTAATTGTAGTCTCCGAAGTAGCGTTAGGGACAATGTGTACATCTATACATTTTGAGTACGCATCCAGTAGGAGTAGTAGCATTTTTCGTTCAATCGGACCGAAATAGTCCGTGAACACGCTCCCATGGACCATCAGGTAGCCCTTAGGGGTGAAGCAGACCGGCTGGTTTCTCTTTATGACGTATAGCACATGGGGGAGGGTTCATCGCAGCCAGTTTCCAAATCAAATAGTCATACACATGCCCGGAAAAGCACTAGACTGCAGTTTCAGCCCGTTAAGCATCGTCAGTAGTGCGGTGAACCTCCCATAATTAAATCAAAATCCCCTACTCATGAAGATATCACATGTCTTCAATAAAGCTTCGATATCTCGATCAATTGCCAATCACTAACAGCAGGCTCTGGCCACAGATTCAGTGGGGACGATTCCTGGATGAGCATCATGTAATACTCTCAATACCGCTAATCTGAGAGCAGAAGGAATAACGGTACGAGATGCACGCATCATATATCCCTCATGCAGACTGAGCTCCAATCGGCAATTGAATAACGGACGTAGGAGCCCAGTGGCTGGGGAATCTCAACTGCGTAACATCAAACGATTTACAGATAACAGGACCAGTTCTCGGTCTATAGCTCTGTTAATCATGTCGCTGGATATTGGTGGTGTTTAAATGATGTAATAACTGGACGAACTCGCAAGGTGCTCCACCATGTTTGTTATTTTGTACTTCCTGTGGCAATCTGCTAAGAGCATCTGCTACATAATTGTGGGAACCAGAGATGTATGGAATTCGATAGCTGTAAGCGGAAAGGATGAGTGCCCAGCGTATCATACTGGGTGCGTTAATTTCTTCTATTCCTCGTCCTTCACCAAGCAGCGAAATCAGTGGTTTATGATCTGTCTGTATCTCATATCGATTGCCCCACAAGTATTGATGACAGCGCTTAACTCCAAATTCACGGCCAGTGTCTCTTTGTCCAGCTGTGCGTAATACTTCTCAGCGGCTTGCAATGTTCGGGATGCAAAAGTAATAGGACGGATGATTCATCGGGAATCTGATGTTCCAGGCCTGCTTCCACTCCAAACGGTGAGGCGTCACATTGTAAGACAAAAGGGTTGTTTGGATCACGACGCACTAATACAGGTGAAGAAACAAGTAGATACTTCGCATTCAAAAATGGTTGTTCGTCTTTCCTTGTCCATGAGCACTTGGCATCTTTCTTAAACAAACCATGAAGAGGTGGATCACAGAAGACGAGTTAGGTAAAAATGGACGGTAGTGTGAAAACATTCCAACGAACCAACGTAACTGTGCTTCGTTGCGTGGACTGGGTACACTAATGATGGGCTCCAGCTTGTCCTTTTGTACATGTAATCCCTTTTTATCTAGTCGAAATCCCAGATGATCAATAGAATCAAATAGGAAAGCACATTTGGAACGCTTCAAACGCAACTTGTTTTCGGACCATTTGCGTAAGACATTATCTAGAGTGCGCAAATGATCTACTTCTGCCTTGCTCGTGATTAGTAGGTCGTCAAGATATGCACAAGTATTCGGCACATCACCTACGATATGGTCGACTATCCTTTGGAAAACCCACGGGCAGAATTAATTCCAAATGGGATTCAATTGTATGCAAAAATCCCCAAATGTGCGCTAATCGTGGTAAACTGGCCAGAGTCGTCGTCCAATTCCACATTCGAAAAGCGTGACTTAAATTAATTTTGAATAGCTTGACCACACCAGATAAAGTGGCATATAAATCTTCAATTTTTGTATGTGGTAACGGTCCATGATAGTTCAGCGATTCACTTAGTTTTTAATCACAGCAAATCCGCACACTGCCGACTGGCTTAAGCACAGTGACTATCGGTGCTGCCCATTCGAATTGCTGAATGGGTACGATTGCACCTTCGTGCTGGAGCCGTTTCAATTCTTCCTCAACCCCTGGCCGTAGAGAATAAGGTAGTGTACTAGCCTTGAAGAATTTTAGTATAGTAGCAGCCGCCGTAGGGATTTTGGCATTAAAATACTTGAGCTTCCCCAACTGGTGTTCGTTAAACTCTACGGGCTATCGCTTTAGGACCGAGTCTATGGTTTCCACCCCCACGGCGTAGATTGCATTCAACACCTGGGGTAGCTGTTTTATCCAATCACGCCCCAGTACACTGGTGGATACACAGATAATAACATGAAGCATTAAGTTGTGCGATCTCCCCTGATGTTGCACTAGCACCAGACATTTTCTAAGTAGGTCTATGACCTGTCCCGTATAAGTCTTAAAAACTCTTTCACTCGGTTCCAAATTAGGTAATTGTGAAAGTGCATTCTAGTCTATTAATGTCAGTGCTGAGCCGGTGTCTCATTCAAATAAAACAGACTGACCATTAACAACAAGCGTGAACATCTATGGGGGGTACTTTGTTCATATTTGAACAGTTCGCAACTACGTTTGACTGTGAATCACATGACTCATCCTCGTTTTCAAACAGCGATTTGATGGAAACTTGTGATGGTAGGGAACGGCACACACGAGCCGAATGGCCAATTTTACCGCACTTCCAACGGAAGCGAGAGCACTGGTTGGGAAAATGTGTTGATCACCGCATCGGTAGCACACAAACATCCGCACAATATTCTCAGGGGAATAAGGTCGAGTCAGTTTGTCCACAGTTTCTACAGGCTGGGCGGGGTTAACGGTGGACAACT
This sequence comes from Dicrocoelium dendriticum, assembly GCA_944474145.2. Taxonomy (NCBI): domain Eukaryota; kingdom Metazoa; phylum Platyhelminthes; class Trematoda; order Plagiorchiida; family Dicrocoeliidae; genus Dicrocoelium; species Dicrocoelium dendriticum. Next base: position 10,203,272 of record OX104067.1, on the reverse strand, counting down.
GATTTATCAGATGTTCCCTATGCGGAACAAGGCTGCAAGCTGTTTCCCAAGAAAGATTTGCTTATTCCTGGATAATATTTTTTTCCTTGATCCATCATCTGTAATTTCAGCTATCAGTCACTGAATTTTCATGACTTCTACAAAACGCGTCGAAGGGATTATGTTGTAAGAACACTGTGGGTGGCTTGGTGAATGCGTGCGATAAAATCGTTTACCTTTTCTCCGCGCCGCTGCTGCTGTAACTTCAAAACTGATAGCGAGCGGAAAGCGCGCTCTGCTGAATACCTCATAGTTCCTCAAATAACTGAATCCCTTGTGAGATCCCGGACTTAACCATTGGGTTCTTTGCATCGAAATGCCTTTGTTATTCGAAACCAAGTGCCTGGTGGAACAACATAATCCAGTGGGTATGTGACAGTATGATGGAAGGATTCAACACAGGGAAAAGAGTCATCTGATGTTAGAACAAAGTTTTCCGTTGAATCCATGTTTGTAAGGAAGGTTTCCCTGACGTTACCGATCAGACAAATGAGACCCGCAAGTGGGTTCGTATTGGTCGTCGCCATTTTGTTACGTACCGATCCTGTATTCCTAATCCGTGAATGCACCCGTGGTCCGTTTAGACGTAACAAAAACGCCAACGCCGGATGGTAGGTGTGAAACCGTACTCCGCTCGTAACCGGATATATTTGAAAACAAAACGAACCAATGAGAAACAGATAATCAGCGGATACGCGTGTAGCTAGTGTTTGTGGGACAACGCATCCGTCGTGGATGTCCGTAACAAAAAGCGACATATTTATTTGTATCCCAATGTGAAAATATGTATACAAATATAATCAAATAATTCCGATGATAATGTATGTAGATGTATGTAAATACGTATCCATTTATCCATATAGCGGTATATAATATGTATGTATACAAGCATATTTATTCTATTGAAATATAATTGCATGAACATGGATATTAGGGGAGTTATGGTATAAAAATAATAATAACAACTAGAATGACACATCCGTCAATCTATCTAAGCATATATTACTTATGTAGCAAGACCTATTATTTTATGTTAGTACGGTTAACGGGTAATATGCATACTCACAGACGGACACATTATTGTAGTGACCTGGAGATTCCCCTGTTTGGCTGCCGGATGCTGCGTAAAATATTACAAAATCACAAAATTATATTTTCTCGATGTACATAGCAAAATAGCCGCTCGCCTGTTTGAACGTTGCTCGCGTTTGTTTGAGTCAACATAGCATCCGCCTTCGAACGGCGCGACGCTCCTCGGCTCCGCGGCCATCTTTGCTTTCCGCGCACGCGACCATACCTTTCCCTAGCTAGCTATCTTTCGGTGCCTTATTTTTAGCACTAGATAGCCTTTCGCCCACTTAATAAATTTTTCCTAGCGTTACCTTTGGTGTTCTCCACTCACCGGAGGTTGGCCTTATATCCGCGTATTTGTTCTAAAGCGTACCGATCCCGCTTCGCGCTTTATTATTCCCACATGCACTAGACATCTTCCATTTCCCGTTACTTGAAGTTACTGGACTAATTTGCACTTTCTTTGCATTGCGCACAATCACTTCCCTTTTCCGAAGCGCGATACATGAGTTTTCATAGAGATTAAACCGTATTTTTAATTATCCCTCTTTTAGTGTGAGGAATAAAATAGCTGGATTACCCTATTCCTTACAGTTTTTATAATAAATACGCAGTACAATTTGGAAATACAGTATACAAGTAATTTATCTGCAACATATGTAATAATAGGGAGATTGGAATACCGAAAATAAACTATTAGTGATAATAGTAACGTTATACATATTGTGTGCAGAGCTATATATTTCTGGATATTCATGTCGGCATTACGGGTGCTCATTAAGTCCGTATAAATCCCACAGGTATGCTATCATTGTGCCCGTTCAACGAAGCTCCATTTTCAGCCTGAATTGCTTGCATGACCAGTGCATCCTAAGGTATCATAGGTTTCATTGAAATGGCGTCAACATCGCCAATGAACATGTATCCATTTTTGCCTTCATTGGCCTAAATGCCTGGCACTTAGTAAGCATATATGTGTTTCACAGATAAGTTACCTTATTGCCTCTAGTATCGGTGCCACGCGCCTCCATGAACGGTGTTGACTTAGCCTATATAGGTCCCATGGTATATGCATCGATATCGCCACTAGGAAAGCTTCAACTATTGGCTCCACACGCCTTCAGGACCTGTTCTTAGTAATTCCATATAGGTCCTATATCAATAGTATCCTTATCGCCATTAGCAGATCCTACATTGTTGACATCATAGGCATTCACGAACGGCAATTAGTGAGCCCCTATTGTCCCCACAAAAGTTGCATCAATATCACGGCTAACGAAACCGCTGACATTGGTTTCACTCGCCTCCATCAACGGTGGTTACTTTGCTCGTATAAGTTACATGGCAATCGAACCTATATCGTCAATAGCGAAGTGACATCAGTTGGGTCCACAATACTTCATGACTGGCGATTATAAGATCTGGATATGTCCCACAGCAATTACATCAAAGTCGCCACTGGCAATGCCTCTACACTTGGCATCGCACTCTTTCATGACCAATATTTATTAAGCCCATATAGATTCCATATCAAGCATGATTATCGCTGCGTGCGAAGCCACTGAGGTAGCTTGAAACGGTGCTTCAACATGCATGCATGGAATGGATTTTATTGACGCTACTGGTACAAGTTATACGCGGGTTGCACAGCTTTTCATTTCATTCTCGTTTTTGACGAAACACGCCGTGACGGCATCTTCAGTTAAGTGAAGTATTTTTTAGTTCAGCGACCACGGATGATCGAAACTGTGCAGTAGTATCGAAAATCGTTTCCCATTTTTTATAGGACACCAAAGTGTCCTTTGTTTCACTCTATTACCTGATGTTGCACATTATGTCTGTATCAGGTTTGCTAGGTCTCTTCAGAATATTTGTACGTAAATGTATAAAGTAGGTGTCAATATAATCGGAGCAAGCGGAGCATTTCTAATAGGTAAACATAAGGGTAAGCTATAATAAAAGTAGTAAGAATGTTGTAAAGCTGCCGTTCGTACTGCTGCACGGCTGCTATTCTGCGCCTACGAGAATACGACCGGCTGATTGCTCAATCACGCGCCCAACCAACCGACGGGATACAGAAGGCCAAGGCTCGGTAAACAGGGAGTCTATTCTACACGATAGTCAGTTCTATTTTTTGGTGAACGGAGCATACTAATTTTGGAAGCGTTTGGCTCTCAGCCAATGTGAGTTAATTCCGTCCCACGGATTTTTCATATTTGGCAGAATGCTTCGCCTCCGTTGACTCGGGCTTGTATTTGCTGGCCAATCAGTTTGCACCCGATTCCCAAACTTGGCAAAACAGTCGAAGGTCTTTCCACGCTCTTGCTTGTGACCTTCCCATGCAGTAGACGGCTTATGTGCTCTGTGGTAAGCATGTGCGCGCCCTCCTATCTGGACATTGGCTTAGCTTACCTCTCTAGTAACTCCACCTTCGAATTAATTGCTCCTACCTACTTTCCGCACTTGGGCTTGGTCGTAGCTTTTTACGCTAGAGTCCAATTGTAGCCATCGCGGTTGCCTTCATCGACTTGGCTTGCATGTCACGTCGTGTTGCACCTGTGCGACCGGCTGTGTTCCGCTTTGGAGATCAATTCTGTTTTCTGAACCAAATGTATCCAGTAGTATGTCCCACCGTGGTGCCGCTGGTTCGTGATGTCTTTGACTTTTGTCATGCCGTTGTCGTAGATGATTGATGTGTCTGGTCCACTTGTCCTTTCCGACCATTATCTCGTAAATAACTTTATCCCTCTTTCCACTAACCGCTCCGCTAACTCATCTTTCCAGGGTCTGGAAGTTTCGTGCGTACACCAAGTCGCCAATCTTGAACGTGCGTAGCCTGTTATCCTGCTCATCTCTCTGCTCTCCCTTGCGTTTTCCAACATTTCTGCGAATCACGCTATCAAATGTCTTTCTAATTTGCCGTCCAAATAGACAATCAGAAGGAGATTTACCCTCTGGTGTGTTTGGATACATTCACAAAAACGGCTGAATTTCATCTCGTGTCTCTCTCGGCCCTTTTGCTTTGAGAAAACACGTTTAGAAGTATCTACAAACCGTTCAACTTGCCCCTTCGATTGTTGATGGTACGGCAGCGAAAACTTGTGCTGGTTTTCGTTTTGCATGCAAAATTCTCGGAACAGCGTTGTGGTGAACTGGGCACTTTGTCTGTAACCAGCATCTCCGGGGTGCCAAAATAGTGGAACAGTTTGTTCAGCTCATTGATATTGTGCTGGGCGGTGGGATTTTTCATCGGAATCACGTCGGGTCAATTTGTATAGGAATCCACAAAACTCGAATAAGATTGACCGTTGATTGGTCCCGCATAGTCCAAGTGGATTCTCTGCCAGTGCTTCTTCGACTCAAGGCAAGTTATACGCGGGCCGAACGGCTTTTTAATTTTTCGGCGGTTGCATGTAACATGCCGAAATCCAGTTCGGCACGTGTTCACCGAAATAGTGTAATTTTCACGAAAAATGGCAACAAATGCAACACCGATGTCTACCGATCCTAACTATTCACATGCTCATGGGGAGGGTGTTGGGCGCTCTTGATCCGACAGGCGTAAGCAATGAGGAATGGTTTATGGCAATGTGTGCCATAGACAGTTATAACCAACACGCGTAGACGTAACACACAGCTGACTTACCACTTCACAAGAAAGCGATGCTGTGCATATCCAGGTAGTCGGGTGGATGGTTCACGAAATAAATTTTCAAGTGAAAATTATCAGGCAATAAAAGAGGCCGGTGAGTTTGTGAGACATGATTAACCCTCATCACCGTGCCACCTCGCAACCCGTGACGAGGTTGCATAAGAACCAGTGTACCGTAGGAGAGACCGAAAAAACATTTTCCCTTCGTTCTTTTTAATTTTCTTCTCACCTTGGTATTATCATTATTTAGCTGACATTCCTCCTCTTCTTTTCTTAGCTTACCCTTCACTCTTTTACTTCACATAAACCGGCCCGGCAGGGACTGCTGGGCAGGAAAATGTGGGCAGTAATTGGTTGGACAGGGTGTGATGCGGTCTTTGTTTTAGGCTTTTCAACATCTCAAGCAGACCTGTCAATTCCCGATCCAACGATAAGCAAAAGAAGGAACATTCACGGGATTATCCTATGAACGTCTGAGTATCCCTGCTAATTCTCGCAACGACTCACACGTATAGCGTGGAACTATGCACTGGGTGCGCACTTTCGACAAAATCCTGTCTTTGTGGTCATTTTTACTTTCGATGTGTTTTACTTTTGCGGTGACAACAGTGGTTTTGTGTTGCACAACACTTTTTTGTGTTTGGTCTGTTCGTGATGCGTTTACGTACACAATTTAACGGACAAGGTCACAAAGCTAGTTTAATTGTGCGAAATTGGACCTCAAGCCTACAACATTTAACTCGGGATCTATGTCAACTCACATCCACGACTCTTCTTCAATGTTTCATTGGACACAGTACGATCTAGCTCCGGTTATGCACAGTTATGCTATCGATCTGATGCCCGGAATATTGTTGATGTATTTGGACACCTTTTCATCCATTAATTCCGGAGAAGTGGCCCGCATACGCTCGCTGGTCGTTACAATCCTACATGCAAAGTCGCGTTTCAGTCTTCCACCATTTTCTGTTTGCCTGACAATTTTCATTGGGACAGATGTTGCGACGGGACGGAGCATGCAAATTCAGTGACCTGAGGATTCCGATTTAGTCAGCCGCTCACCTGGTGTTTCAGGTGATGAGCACTACGTTAAGTGCCAGTTTACTCGAACGTTTAAAGTAATCCAACCCGACCTGTCGTCCTGTCTAACCGATCCCATTCATTTTGTGTTGTGCTCCATACGATGGATACATTTCGTAGAACACTGGCAGCAATATGTGGGGTTTCCCCACGTAAACCCATTGAACTGTTACCGCTTGCATACTCTCTGGCTAGAAAATTCTCTCACGACTTATTGGATATGTGCGACTTTTGTGTGATTTTCGTTGTTCATCGACTGTGGCTTCAATCCGGCTCGCTTTTTCTGGTGGCATACATTCTGAAGGGGCACTTTGACTTTTCGACGGTATGCCATAATTCGAGCATTTTTATCTGCATCGCTCATGTGGTCCTTTCTAACTGGCCTGGATGCAGGTGGTCCGGCAGTATCCCAGCGCGAACGCAACCTCATTTGCCGTTGAGTGGTATGGATCTTCGTCATATACAACTGATACCGTTTGCGGGTGACGCGGAGTGCCAGCTCTTCGGTGCATTAAGCATGAATGGACGCATTTTGATGCCTCATCTCCGCAATACAGAAAAGCATTCACCGAGCACTCCTGATGATGACTACATCACTTGATAACTTCATCTTCCTCCCGGATTCCTCACACATTTCGCTAGCTTTGCTTTTTCCCATATAAACTGTGCTTACTGTCTTGCACCGCGCTCTACTTTGATTGGTGATGCTTTCAGGCTCGGAAACACTTAGATGGTCCAGCTTGTTGTTCATTTCCATTTTCCTGTACATTACTTTCAACTGATCGAGTTCCAAGACGTATCTGTTCACGCGCGTGAATAAATGATGGCTGTACTTTGTTTACAAATTTAACTGCTATCGATTTTTCTTACACAAAGTAACTTTGGAATTGTAGCCAAGTTGAAAAAGACGTGGTCCAAGTTTTCTCCAACTTCGGCGACCTTCATTCTGCTTTGTAATCACTACGTCGTGTTCTGTGTTCCAACGTTTCACAACTGTTGACCTAGCACCATGGCAGTTGCCACTTGCATTGGCGATCTTTACACACCTACTGTTGTTATTAGATAACAGAACGCTTTCAGATGGGTTTCTCAGCCGTTCTCCTGGATGCTGTTGTCAAGTGGACACCAAACAGTGTTTGTCTCTAAATTATCTTACACTATCACTGATTGACCAGCTTTACTTAATTTATCGGTACATTTCTGTATTCGCATTGCATCACCGACACTGGTGATCTTCTCGCTGTTATGAATTGTTTTGTTGTAATTCACGCACACACTATTCCCCTAGATTTATTCACCGATCGCTCGTTTACCAGCCTCACTGGACACTCCTCAAACAGATTTTGCGAAACCTACTTTCCCAATTACTTTTTGATATGTGAACTTTAGCTATTTATTGGCAACACACTGACTACAGTTTACCACTTTTGCTCAACACGAAAGCAAAACTTTCGGGTCCCGTTTACAATTGTTGCTCCTGTGTGGCGCTGCCATTCGATCACAGAGTAACCCGCATTTCACGTTTGCACACGATGCGCATCACGTTGATTGATGGGATGTTGCAGCACGTATTTTTGAGTAGCTGCTATCATCTTGAGATACTTGTTGCCGCGAACCGTGTGTCCTAAATGTTTTTAGCTATTTTCTCCCCCTTCCTAATTAGATTTGGCGATCGTGATCATATTGTGTGTGATGGGTCGGCTCGAGCTGAACTGGTTCCATCATCGCTGGCTTCTCCAAAAATTGTATTTGGCAGCAAGCGTTTTACATTAGTGGCTGTATTGTTTTTCTAAGTTGTTTGTTATTTTGTCCTGTTACGATGCAAACGATTATTTATTCTCGGCAGCAAGTAGACTATCGTCTGGATTTCGATATCCTAATGCATACCTCGTGTTACAACGGCTGCGTTACTCTTGAAGTCCTAGTTGGACTCTATGTTCATCATGCGAACTCATCACATACGTCAGAAAACTGGAAACAAAAGCTTTGGTGGATCGGATAATCAGTTGCTTAATATCAATCGTCCTCGTGACAGCGAACGCCTCACTAGTCGTTCTTGCTTGGTTCCGCTCAGGTCATTCAGTCCCGGTTTGTTATTTGTTCCTGACACGAACCGCCTTTACATTTGGTTTGATACTTGTCCTGTGTCCACCTTTGCAACCATATTCTTTTTGTTATGCGAATGAACATTTATTTGGCCTCCGTCGATTTCTTTTTCACTGACCAGAGATATCTCTTGGTAACCGGTTCTGTATTCTATTCTGGAACTCGCTATGTCTCTCTGCTGATCCAGCTGAAGTAGCTCGCGCACACGTCGTTGCAACCTGGGCAAAAGATCACATCGAATTCGCTCACTAGTGTTTAGCGTGGAAGTATCCGGGTACATTTACCCTGTGCTCTTTATTCGTTACATTCGGTGACCGAAAAAAACATTTTCCGACATTGTGGTCAGACGAACTCACATGCCTGGCCATAAAGTCATTATGGGATATGTGGTGTTGTGCATTTCCGTGACATCGAATTGCTTCTATCTGCTGTTTTGCAGACAGGAGAAAGACGTATTTCGCATAATTAGCTGCTGACTGCGTAAAGGTGCGTGCCTGAGATGGGGCAAAAACACTACCTTATCCGTGAACTCTCGGACTGTACCAATACAGCGTAAAGAAGCCATTGTCATATCGCGACAGAAGTCAGACTCTCTGTCATACATCTAGCTTATCCAAATTTATGAAGCGACATATAGAAACTGCAACAGTCGACTTCCCACGATCTCGTAAGAAAATCAACGACTCAGCGCAGCTTTCCGAATGCTCCTTCGTGCATAACGTGTCAACTTGAATTTCTACATCATCTAACTGCCTCAAAGGACAACGGCAATTCTGCAATTGTTATTTACCTCAATAGGCACAAGGCCTCCGATCGTGCGCTACATAGAAAAACTAATATCCAAATTGATGTCGTATGAAATCGGGGAAGCCCTGGTTTCGTGGTTCAAATCGTGTCTAACGCATGTGTTACAGATCCTGGAACAGGAATCTGAACCAACAGCAGCTATTAGTGATCTAGTACCAAGCGGTGTCCTTGTTTCTACACTGCTTTTGATGTGTGTTAACGAAATATTTGACTGTGAAATTCGAAACACCATATGTGTTTGTTGACGATATTACAGTTTTCTGCACTGTTCACCTCGCTACCATAAATCAAACTACCTATATGCTCCAACTCGACCTCCACGCGCTCGGAACCTGGTGCACAAAGTGGGAAATATTATTTAAGGCAGATAAGCACTACGCGATATCATACAAAGGCGATATAACATCTAGCAGTTTAACCATTTGTGATAAGCAAATTAATATATGCCAAGCTGTTCGTGACCCGGGACTGAGATAGTCATGCTCGCTCAACTTCTCCAAACAAGTAGCCTAAGTAACTGCAAAGACCAGAGCAAGCATTGGAATATTATTTAGAACTTTCAAGGTAACGAATCTATAATCTGTGCATATTTATCACTTTCACGTCCACTTTTGGAATACCGTATCGCAAACAGACAAGATCGCATTGTACTAGAAAATGCACAATATTCACAAAGCGATTATTGGGAACCTAGTCGAAATTAGAAAATTCTGAGCGGTGTGAGAAACTCAAGCTTGATCTCATCTGGTTGAGGTGAATGAGGCACAAGCTAATCATATTCTATAACGCGATGCCCAAGAAAATTCATGTTTCAAAACTTAACATGGCAGTAATACAATCAACGTCATACAACATACGAAATAAGACAAATCAGTAGTAGACGGCAGGCGGCAGAATACCAGATCCGCTAAATTATTCCTTAAAATATATGCACGAATCTGGAATAAATTGGCAAGCGATATCCGTGCTAGCAAATCAGAGCAGGAATTTCAAAAAAGACCAGCAAATACTTGACAGGCA
>OX104067.1:10162471-10193401 GCA_944474145.2 Dicrocoelium dendriticum | reverse complement strand
CACACATGTCCCACGCACACACACAAATATAGCCGCGTTTCCCACTTACGACGCACCACGTTCCGCCGAGTGAAGTGGTGTCCACTAAGCGCCATTAGGCTGATCCGACGTGGACATTGAATGTGCCGTTTTCCGCCCACATTTCTGCTCCCTTGCATCGCAGCCTATCCAGACTGGATTCGTACCAAAGCTCTCGACTTACTTGCTTGGGGCTGTGTTGCTCTAGTCGGGCCGATTCCTGGGGCCGTAGATAAAGGCATATATCTTGGGAAAATCGGGCTCCCTTTCATGTTTCCTCTTGTTCTTCTCGGCGTGGCCGCGGTATCGTTTGTCGCTGACGACCCATTCCCGGCTTGCATCGTAGGCCACGAGCTGGGTTGACGATTCCCGTTCCCAGTCTCCGCGTTAGTCCCGATCTGCTGCTGCTTCCGGGGCATTTCCGTGTGAACTGAGATCCGCGCCCCTACACCCGCCCCCTCTCGAAAACCTGTTTCCCTCGTATACCATGGGCGTAGAAGAGATGCGTTTATCTAGCGTTTCACCACTCCGTTGTCCATACGGTAGCTCGTCCCTTTTTGGTCGATCACTGTATAGGGACCTTTCCAGCGTTGGTTGAATTTGCTCGCGCCGCGTCCTTTGTGTGACGGTGGATCGTTATTGCGTAGCTTGACTCGGTTTCCTATGTTGAATGGTCTCCATTTGTCTGCCGCATATCTCGCATCATAGTTCCCCTTGTTGCGTAATTGCCGAGCCCTCGTTTCCCTTCTGGCGGTTGTTGTCAGCCTTCGGTGTTGTAGGGCTGGATGTTCGCGCTCACAGTCGATTGCAATCCTTGGTTCTCTGCCAACTTGCAATGCAAACGGTGAAACCTTGGTGCTTGATTGCATGCTGGTTCGATAAGCGAGCAGCACCTCCGGTAACGCTTCCTCCCACGGTAACTTTGTGCAGTTCATCCATGTTTTCAGAGTTCGTTTAAACCGTTCTGTCATCCCGTTGGTCTGCGGGTGGTAAGGCGAAGTGCGTTTTCTCCGGATGCCCCATTTGGCCAACATGGCCTGAAACGCTTTTGATTCAAAGCCCGAACCTTGGTCGGTGATAACGCTGTGCGGTATTCCATACCTCGCCGGTACATTGAATTCGAACGCCTGTGCCAAGGTCTCGCCTGTTTGATCTTTAATTGGTATCGCTCCGAGCCAACGAGTGATCAATCGTCACCAGGATGTAGGCGTTACCCGATCGGCTCCGCGGCAGCGGTCCAAATATGTCTAGTCCCCAGCAATGTAGTGCCTCGCTGATTTCAATCGACTTCATTGACGGTCTGGGTGCATCCATCTCACGGCTTGTTTGACAGTTTGGGCACCCCCGGATATATGCCGCAACGTCCCTTCTCATGGTTGGCCAGAAGACTAGTCTCCGCAGCAAGTCAAAAACTCTCTCAAATCCCATGTGTGCGCTGTCATGGACCATTTGAATCACCAACTCCCGTTGACTTTGTGGGATAAAAGGAAGTCTCATTCCGTTTGTCTGCACCAGCAAATTACCGTTTACTGTGCACAGCCTGTCCCAGATCCTGACGAGATCCTCCATTTCCCCCGATGTGGCATCCGGTTGGGTACCCAATTGTAAATGACTACACAGCGACTGCACCAGTTTATCCTTCCTCTGAATTTCGAGTGGCGTGTCCCTCCCAACTGTGACTGCACACACCGGTATAGCAGTGTCCGGTATGACGTCGTCCAACAACGGCCGCGACAGCATATCAGGTAGCACATTCTTCGTTCCATCCACGTGTCCGATGGTGAAGGTAAATTCTTGGAGTCGATATGCCCATCGTGCAAGACGTCCTCGCGGATCCTTCGTTGTCATCAACCATGAGAGCGGTTTGTGGTCCGTCAAGACGTGGAATTCATTCGCCAACAGGTATGTCCTCCACTTCTCTAGGGCCCATACCACAGCTAGACATTCCTTCTCTGTCGTTGAGTACTTCTGCTCGGCACTCGTCAGCACTCGACTGGCATATTCTACGACTCCCGATGGCTGGGAAAGTACCGCACCGATTGCGACGTCGCTAGCATCAACTGCCACCGTAAATTTTTCACTCGGATTGGGTAACCGCAAGCACTTTGGAGATTTCGCCATGCATGTTTTGATGTGATTGAATGCTTCCTCTGCCTCGGTTGACCACACGAATGGTTGATCCTTCTGCAGCAACTTCAATAATGGACTGATGGTCTCTGCAAAGTGAGGGACGAATTTTGAATCATATGCCACAACTCCCAGGAAGGAACGAAGCTGGCGTTTGGATTTAGGGGCTGGAAAATTCTGGATCGTTTCCCGTTTCTCTGATAGCGGCTGTATTTCACCGTTCCCCACGATTTGACCCAAGCACACGATCGACCTCTGGGCTATCTGTGATTTCTTACGGCTAGGCTTCAAACCGGCTTCCTCCAGTCGTTGTAGTACGGCCGCGAGTCTGTTACCATGCTCATGTTCGGTCTCGGAGAATATCACGATGTCGTCTCCGTAAACTACCACTCCTTGGGGGTTTTCCAAAATCATTAGCAGCAGTCTTCTGAATGTGGCGGGGCATTGCACAACCCAAATGACATTCTCAAAAATTCGTACTGCTGACCGTTTGCACTAAAAGCTGTTTTGTGACGATCCTCCTCTGCAATGGGCAACTGCCAATATCCCGAGCGGAGGTCTATTAACGAGATCAGCTTGGCGTTGTGCAGACTGGAGAAAATTTCCTCCATCTGTGGCATCGGAAACGCATCCTTCACGGTTACTTTGTTCAGCTCTCTGAAATCAATGCAGAATCGGGATGTACCGTCAGCTTTCCTTGTCAACAACAATGGCGACGAATACGGGCTGCTCGCGCGCCCAATAATGCCTTTTGCCTCCATCTCTGCTACTTGCCTCTGCACCTCAGGTAGGATCTTTGGCGGAATTCTCCTGAATATTGGCTTACATCGTCCCCCTGGGACCAGCGGTATCCGATGTTCCATTCAGTTACAGAAGCCGTATTCGTCATTCGCGTCCGTGAACAAGTGCGCGTACCTCTCTAGCTTTTCTCGTATTGTACGACTTGAGCAATCAGGCAGAACAGATACGGCCCCAACTCGACCACTTTTTCCTGCGTTAAGGTTGATTGCTTCGCCGCCCAGGAAAATCACATCCTTTCCCAGATCAATTCTAGCGCCCAGTCGTTTTAGGATATCATTACCGATTATTGTTTCCGTTTCACCATCTACAACGAACATTAAATGGCTAATACACGTCTCTCCTATTCTCAATTGTAACCGTTGCACGCCTGCTACCTTCAACGGATGGCCTCCGACCGTTTGCAACGAGACTGACGATTGGTCTAAGGAAACCGCATCACATCTTTCTGTAATTGACGCCCCCGCCCCTGTATCTACTACCGCTCGAACTGGCACCCCCTGAATTATGACGTCTACCACAGGCACCCTCCCCTTATTAGGAATGAATAAGGAAAAACAATGAGAAAGGCTTGCGTTCGTGCAGTATCTAGCCAGATGGCCACTGCGGTTGCACTGAAAACAGCGACGGCCATTTCGGCTTCCGTAGACATTGCGTTGCGTTTCCATCCTTGGTGTATTTCCCGACAATAAATTCTGCACCATCTGTGTCAGTTGGTCCACCTTGCGTTCAAGTCCCGACGGCTTGATTTTGGCCATGGTCAACGGCTCCGCCAAACTCTGCGCCACTGTCACAAGCTCCTCCGCCTTGACCACTCCGACCATCGATCGCAGCTTCACTTGATCCTGGAGGGCTTTCGGCAGGCTCTGAATCAATTGTCCTTTCAATAGTCTTTCTTTGGCGGCCGCATCTAATTCGGGTAGCCTAATCGTCAAGTTCCTATCCAGTTGCTGGAAAAACGTCATCAAATCGTCCTGTTCTTCCCATTTCGCTGAGTGAAATTTTTCCAGTGCCTTCTGTCGGTCCATCTCCTTTGCAAACTCCGCGCACAACGCTGCCTTTACTTCGTTAAACGAGCACCCAGCTTTCGACTTCCGCGTCAGCAGGTACGTCGCTTTTGCTCTTCCGGATAACAGCGTGCCCAAGGCCGTAAGCAGGTTTGCATCCCCTTTGAGTCCGTTGCAAGCCGCGATTCCTTCGAACTCATCCAACCAAGCCTCCGCGTCTCCCTCCGAAAATTGAGCAGGCCACGGCACTTTCATCCTGATCACAGCACCAGTTTAGCGAGAACGACACGGTAGGGGGGAACGCTGTTTATTGCACGCTGAGGTTCACACACATGTCCCACGCACACACACAAATATAGCCGCGTTTCCCACTTACGACGCACCACGTTCTGCCGAGTGAAGTGGTGTCCACTAAACGCCATTAGGCTGATCTGACGTAGACATTGAATGTGCCGTTTTCCGCCCACATTTCTGCTCCCTTGCATCGCAGCCTATCCAGACTGGATTCGTACCAAAGCTCTCGACTTGCTTGCTCGGGGCTGTGTTGCTCTGGTCGGGCCGATTCCTGGGGCCGTAGATAAAGGCATATATCTTGGGAAAATCGGGCTCCATTTCATGTCGCCTCTTGTTCTTCTCGGCGTGGCCGCGGTATCGTTTGTCGCTGACGACCCATTCCCGGCTTGCATCGTAGGCCACGAGCTGGGTTGACGATTCCCGTTCCCAGTCTCCGCGTTAGTCCCGATCTGCTGCTGCTTCCGGGGCATTTCCGTGTGAACTGAGATCCGCGCCCCTACAACATTACCAGCTGTATCGACTATTCTTTAAACACCTCATACACTTCATCATCGAGCAATATTCCTTTTTCGATCGCCGGCTGACTCTAGACCACCTCGTGTACAACAACTGGGATCCCCAAAAATGCAATCATGGTAATACACGTTTTCAATCTCTTTTGGCATCTGAGGATGACGGGTTATTAATCCAGGAACTCCGCGACCTAACAAGCGTCACCACAATACGTGTTGACCAAAACACTATAAGTGGAGACGATAAGTGGTTGACCCGACGTGAGTACGGACATTTCAACTCAGCAAACATCATCCGGTGAATCGGATCCAATTTCGTCATACTTCCACCATTTCATGTATGCTGGGAGCCTCACTTATCGTATCCACTTATCATCTCCACTTATAGTATTTTGGTCAACACGTATTGTGGTGACGCTACTTAGGTTACGGAGTTCCTGGATTAATAATCCGTCATTCTTGGATGCCAAAAAGGATGGAAAACGTGTATTCCAGTGTTTGTATTTTTGGGGCTCTCAGTTTTGATACACGAGTGGTCTAGAGACAGCGGGCGATTCAAAAAGGAATGTTTGATCAATGATGAAGTGTACGAGGTGTTGAGAGAATAGTCTATACAGCTGGTAATGTTATCAGCTGATCGGAAGGTTGTGTAGTAAAATGTAAAAGGTACACTACAACGGAACGGGAAGTGGGACGATCTCTGAGCGGATGTCCAGCAGCAGAGACTGTAAAGCCATTAGACATAAAATGTGAGAAAGCAGTAGTGTAAGCCATTCATGGTTCTTCAGTGGGCGGGGTACTACCCGATTGCCCAGACCGAAGTAGAAGATTTTCTTAAGGGGCCCCACCCCGAGCCTTTGATCCAAGATGTAAACCACAAGGCAGCAAGGCGATATGAGGGTATCGCAACCCGTTGGTGCCAGTGACCAAACATGTGGTTCATACCCCTTTAGAACCGCATAGGACCAGGGGTCCAACACACCCTTGAATTACAATGCCGCTCAGAGAGAGGTAGGGGGCAGTGACTTTATTTAGTGGTTAGTCACATCCGTCATGTCACAGTGTTGTTAAACGGATATATGTGGCTTTTTATAGGGAGAACGCTTGCCAGGCGAAAACCCGCCACGTCCTGAAACACTGCCGCCGAACCGTTCACTGGGGCGCGATAATTTCGAACCACCCAGCTGACACCACGCGCAGGTTGTTCGCCAAGCCAGTCATTTTAGTGTTGAGTAACTTTTGAAGAGTATCATGCTCTCATTTACACTCTGCATTATATGACGGAATCGTATCATCTGATAATTGTGATTGTGATCCCGAATGAGAAGTCCTTGTAGTTTTTCCAAGTTACTTCCCGGAAACAGTATCATTCATTCAGGCCACAGATCTACAAGAATTTCTTAATCCCATACACTTGCTTTGTACTTGCAACTAATGGTACGGCAATTTCCGCATCACTGGACCAGTATTGTTTTTGATCTGGTAGATAATGGTAACCAAACAAAAATTAAAGCCTCATGAATGCCTTCATTTGTTCCATATCCACAGGCTTCATTCCTCTGTGCTTTTGTTAGATGTGTAAGTTTGTTTGCAAACTTTAGTTTGCAATAGCACGATCAGGTGGTATTTCCGTGAGCACAATATCAGCTGCTGTGTTCACTGCCACAAAATGCTGTAGTACTGGGCCCACTTCTCTTGTACAATATGGCAGACTGTTGATATTGTTGTTTTATTTCCATTTCTTTCCTATTTCCAAATATAGCTGCACATCACTGTCACCGAAGAAACTTTCGGAAAGTTGTATAAGTCCAATTTTGAAGTTGTACATTCGTTTGAAACTCTCAACAACATGCAGCATCATCTTTCTCCAGTTCTTCATGAGAACTGCTCTTACTTTGTGGATCTACATCCGGAGCTAGATCTCCAGAGCAGCCTGTATCTCTTCCTCTGTCAAGTATCTCTTATAAGGCCATTACTAACTACGAAATAAAAATTTCAATAAATGCTCGTATGACAACATATGTATATGCAATAGTAAAAATGAAGACGTTGATAGCTGTTAATTACATTGCTTTCTGGTACAATGATAAAGTGTTAAAATCCCTAAATTTTTCATCCTACACTCATTGTTACGCCCAGTCAAATTTCTAACTTAATATGCTTGCGGTGTAGAACTGCTCTCTGGTAACATATCTTTTGGACAGTATGCTACAGATTACGCATAGAATTGTAAATTAAAACACAGAATCATGTCACGTCCACTACAAAAAGAATAACCTGAATAGGACTTCCAAACTGCAACAAACCCAACTCAATTTTAATAAATAGAGCAACCAATCATAGTACTCCAATATTTGATTACGCTAGACATGAAATACCTAAGTTAACTACACATACTAGGGAGCCAAATATCAGAGTTCTGCTCATTTGCTAATTATTAACAGCAGGCAATTCTACGTGTTCCCGCGCGTACCGTCAGAACAGGTGTTTGCATTTTGGCAATATTATCATTTCAACAAAGATGTACTAATCAGTACTGCCAGGATACAAGAGGTTAAAGTATAACGCGGTGTGTTATTGTTTGGTCAGTGTAAGGCTAACCATTATGAACGCAGTGTGGGTAAGAAAAATGAGTCTAAATGATGTACGCACATAAAATCTGATGGTCATGCTAAATGCGACGCCTGGGCGCCGTTCTTCTTGATGCTTACTTCCGGTTTAGTCAGCCTTCTGAGTATCGCAAACATTTGCGAGCCGTCTCGGGTTTTGATTGGATATTCGGACCACGCTTGTTTGCCAGACGCTTTGCCGAGCCGTTGGTCTGTTCGTCCGATCGGTAGCTTGTGTGCGCCACTGGTTGGCGGTGCCGCGAACTGATTGCGATCTCCGATTGTGTTGCCGATTGGTGGAAACCAGTTCGCGCTGTTGGCTGGCGGTTTGGCACGTAAGCTACCATCACAGGGTTCACTTAACGGAGGGCACGCACAGAGAATTCGGCGACATCTCTGTAAGACGGCGTTTGCCAGGTCGGGGGTGACGGAATGTGATGCATTTTTGTTCTATGCATACTGCAACCACCCATTGGGCTATTACAGTCACCTATTAGCACAAAGCATGACAATTTATCATCCCATTCGAACAGTGCTCACTGATGTGTGTTCTACGATCACGTGCTGAGAAACACGTGATTTGGCCCTATTCTTCTGCTTTGGCTTATGGTCATGGTAGGTACAACACCTGGACGCGTTTCTTCTGGGTGCATACGTACTGCCTTGTCAATATCCAGGGCACCACAAACATTTGCGCTCTCATCCAATGGTTCTGTTGAGATGGCATTTCGCCTACGATCTCGAAGGCGGTCCTTTGCTAGAACTCATAGCGACTTATCACTGTCCCTATGTTTGCTGCGAAAAATTCTTTTTTGTTAAGTCTGTCCCGAGTTGTCACCTATTTCGGAAACTTAAACTCATCCTAGCCCCCTTGGAATCGCAGTGTCCTAAACAGCTCCGTGTGTTTTAGTTGTATTGCGTCCGTACTGACTGATCTGAATTTCTAAACATTCCGTGGGTAGTGAAACGAAGTGCCAGATTCATATTCTAGGTATTCTCATGGTCTATAAAAATTCACGTTGTTTTCGTGTAATTGACTATTTTGTTTGGGTTGATGCACTCACTTATCGTTTGACTGCCTCATGTTTTTGATTACGGCATGGGACTTACGACGAGATGATCAACATTTCAGGCAAGATTCAGTTGTAGGTTCCAAATCTCACGACCTGACACAGAGGAATCCGAATGTCATGTGCTTATCAAATGACCGTCTTCGCAAGATTAACCCAGCAGTCTTGACTCTATTTTCTCGCCGGAGTCTTCCTTTTATTATGTTTCTTAATGCATCCTTGATTCTTCTGATCCTCATGAACGTCTGAGTATCCCTGTTAATTCTCGCAACGACTCACACGTATAGCATGGAACTATGCAGTGAGTGCGCACTTTCGACAAAATCCTGTCTCTGTGATCATTTTTACTCTCGATGTGTTTTACTTTGGCGGTGACAACAGTGGTTTTGTGTTGCACAGCACTTTGTTGTGTTTAGTCTGTTCGTGATACGTTTACGTGCACAACTTAACGGACAATGTCACAAAAGGTATTTTACTTGTGCTAACTTGGGTCCCTAGCCTACAACATTTAACTCGGGATCTACGTCAACTCACATCCAGGACTCTTCTTCAATGTTTCACTGGACACAGTACGATCCAGCTCCCGTTATGCACAGTTATGCTATCGGTCTGATGCCCGGAATACTGTTGATGTGTTTGGACACCTTTCCATCCATTAATTCCGGACAAGTGGCCCGCATACGCTCGCTGGTCGTTACAATGCTACATGCAAAGTCGCGTTTCAGTCTTCCACCATTTTCTGTTTGCCTGACAATTTTCATTGGGACAGATGTTGCGACGGGACGGAGCATGCAAGTTCAGTGATCTGAGAATTCCGATTTAATCAGCCGCTCACCTGGTGTTTCAGGTGATGAGCACTACGTTAAGTGCCAGTTTACTCGAACGTTTAAAGTAATCCAACCGGACCCGTCGTTCCATCTTGCCGATCGCATTCATTTTGAGTTGTGCTCCATACGATGGATACATTTCGTAGAACACTGGCAGCAATATGTGGGGTTTCCCCATCGTAAACCCATTGAACTCTTACCGCTTGCATACTCTATGGCTAGAAAATTCTCTCACGACTTATTGGATATGTGCAACTTTTGTGTGATGCTCTTTGTTCATCCACTGTGGCTTCAATCCGGCTCGCTTTTTCTGGTGGTCTGCATTCCGAAGGAGCACTTTACCTTTTCGACGGTATGCCATAATTCGAGCATTTTTATCTGCATCGCTCATGTGGTCCTTTCTAACTGGCCTGGATGCAGGTGGTCCGGCAGTATCCCAACGCGAACGCAACCTCATTTGCCGTTGAGTGGTATGGATCTTCGTCATATACAACTGATACCGTTTGCGGGTGACGCGGAGTGCTAGCTCTTCGGTGCATTAAGCATGAATGGACGCATTTTGATGCCTCATCTCCGCAATACAGAAAAGCATTCACCGAGCACTCCTGATGATGACTACATCACTTGATAACTTCATCTTCCTTCCGGATTCCTCACACATTTCGCTAACTTTGCTTTTTCCCATATAAACTGTGCTTACTGTCTTGCACCGCGCTCTACTTTGATTGGTGATGCTTTCAGGCTCGGAAACACTTAGATGGTCCAGCTTGTTGTTCATTTCCGTTTTCCTGTACATTACTTTCAACTGATCGAGTTCTAAGACGTATCTGTTCACGCGCGTGAGTAAATGATGGCTGTACTTTGTTTACAATTTTAACTGCTATCGATTTTCCTTACACAAAGTAACTTTGGAATTGTAGCCAAGTTGAAAAAGACGTGGTCCAGGTTTTCTCGAACTTCGGCAACCTTCATTCTGCTTTGTAATCACTACGTTGTGTTCTGTGTTCCAACGTTTCACAACTGCTGACCTAGCACCATGGCAGTAGCCACTTGCATTGGCGATGTTTACTCGCTTACTGTTGTTTATTGATAACAGAACGCTTTCAGATGGGTTTCTCAGCCATTCTCCTGGATGCTGTTGTCAAGTGGACACTAAACAATGTTCGTCTCCAAATTATCTTACACTATCAATGATCACTCTGGTTGACCAGCTTTACTTAATTTATCGGTACATTCCTGTATTCACATTGCATCACCGACAGTGGTGATCTTCTCGCTGTTATGAATTTTGTTGTACTTCACACACAAACACACTATTCCCCGAAAATTATTCACCAATCGCTCGTTTATCAGCCTCACTGTACACTCCTCAAACAGATTTTGCGAAACCTATTTTCCCAATTACTTTTTGATATGTGAACTTTAGCTATTTATTGGCAACACACTGACTGCAGCTTACCTCTTTTGCTCAGCACGAAACCAAAACTTTCGGGTCCCGTTTACAATTATTGCTCCTGTGTGGCGCTGCCATTCGATCACAGAGTAACCCGCATTTCACGTGTGCACACGATACGCGTCACGTCGATTGATGGGATGTTGCAGCATGTATTTTTGAGTAGCTGCTGTCATCTTGAGATACTCGTTGTCGCAAACCGTGTGTCCCAAATATTTCTAGCTATTTTCTCCCCCTTCCTAATTAGATTTGGGGATCGTGATCATATTGTGTGTGATGGGTCGGCTCGAGCTGAACTGGTTCCATCATCGCTGGCTTCACCAAAAATTGTATTTGGCACCAAGCGTTTTACATTAGTGGCTGTATTGTTTTTCCAAGTTGTTTGTTATTTTGTCCTGTTACGATGCAAACGATTATTTACTCTCGGCAGCAAGTAGACTATCGTCTGGATTTCGATATCCTAGTGCGTTACTCATGAACTCCTAGTTGGACCTGTGTTCGTCATGCAAACTCATCACATACGTCAAAAAAACTGGAAACAAAAGCTTTGGTGGATCGGATGATCAGTTGCTTAATATCAATCGTCATCGGGACAGCGAACGCCTCACTGGTCGCTCTTGCTTAGTTCCACTCAGGTCATTCAGTCCCGTTTTGTTATTTGTTCCTGGCACGAACCGCCTTTACATTTGGTTTGATACTTGTCCTGTGTTCACCTTTGCAACCATATTCTTCTTGTTATGCGCATGAACATTTATTTGGCCTCCGTTGATTTCTTTTCCACTGACCAGAGATATCTCTTGGTAACCGGTTCTGTATTCTATTCTGTAATTCGATATGTCTGTCTGCTGATCCAGCTGAAGGAGCTCGCGCACACGTCGTTGCAACCTGGGCAAAAGATCACATCGAATTCGCTTACTAGTTTTTAACGTGGAAGTATCCGGGCACATTTACCTTGTGCTCTTTATCCGTTACATTCGGAGACCGATGCACACGACCTTGTCTGCCGTGGCACGAAAATTATCGGGACTGTCGTTTTCCGATGAAGTCATCAGCTGAACTTTACACAAGGTTTCCGTTGAAAGTCTTCTTACTCTCAACTTGCATGTTTCCTTTTTGCGCATTAAATTGACTGGCATTTGTCTTATATTTACTAATTATGCTCAATGTGTCCTCATGATGCTTGTTACATGGGCCTGTGTTCCAATCTTTACCGGACCTCTAAGAGTTCCCTTATGACCGTTCCAGAACAGCCCGTGAGCTATACGCTCCCATCTGCTTCAAGACTCCTGCATTCTGCTAGATATCATCACACAGCCGAAGCCGCAGGTATTCATACTTTGATCAGTACTCCTCTGTTCTTGGTCATGTTCACATTTTTGTGGCCTTTGAGTTTTCTCCTCTTGCTCACTTTACTTTATTAATAGATGTGTTGTAACAAAACTAATGAAGCCAACGAAACATGCTAATTCTGTTGCCCTATTTCGCTTTTTCTCCACTTTCACAACGCCTTTGTCTGTCAGACGATATGTATCTATTCTTTGACCAGTGCTGTATTCGTCTCAATATGTTTCTCTCTATGAAGCTGCATCATATCATGATGAGAGAGTTCGCGTGCTTTTCCGTTGAATTTAGGAGCCTCGGGAGCTACTCCTAGCTGTAAGCGGAAAGGATGAGTGCCCAGCGTATCATACGGGGTGCGTTAATTTCTTCTATTCCTCGTCCTTCACCAAGCAGCGAAATCAGTGGTTTATGATCTGTCTGTATCTCATACCGATTGCCCCACAAGTATTGATGGCAGCGCTTAACTCCAAATATCACGGCCAGTGTCTCTTTGTCCAGCTGTGCGTAATACTTCTCAGCGGCTTGCAATGTTCGGGATGCAAAAGTAATAGGACGGATGGTTCATCGGGAATCTGATGTTCCAGGCCTGCTTCCACTCCAAACGGTGAGGCGTCACATTGTAAGACAAGAGGGTTGTTTGGATCACGACGCACTAATACAGGTGAAGAAACAAGTAGATACTTCGCCTTCAAAAATGATTGTTCGTCTTTCCTTGTCCATGAGCACTTGGCATCTTTCTTAAACAAACCATGAAGTGGTGGATCACAGAGGGCAAGTTAGGTAAAAATGGACGGTAGTGTGAAAGCATTCCAACGAACGAACGTAACTGTGCTTCGTTGTGTGGACTGGGTACACTAATGATGGGCTCCAGCTTGTCCTTTTGTACATGTAATCCCTTTTTATCTAGTCGAAATCCCAGATGATCAATAGAATCAAATAGGAAAGCACATTTGGAACGCTTCAAACGCGACTCGTTTTCGGACAATTTGCGTAAGACATTATCCAGAGTGCGCAAATGATCTACTTCTGCCTTTCCCGTGATTAGTAGGTCGAGATATGCACAGGTATTCGGTATATCACCTGCGATATAGTCGAATGTCCTTTGGAAAACCCACGGGGCAGAATTAATTCCAAATGGGATTCTATTGTATGCAGAAAGCCCCAAATGTGTGCCAATCGTGGTATACGGGCCAGTGTCGTCGTCCAATTCCACCTTCGAATAAGCGTGACTTAAATTAATTTTGAATAGCTTGACCACACCAGATAAAGTGGCATATAAATCTTCAATTTTTGTATGTGGTAACGGTCCATGATAGTGCAGCGATTCACTTAGTTTTTAATCACAGTAAATCCGCACACTGCCGACTGGCTTAAGCACAGTGACTATCGGTGCTGCCCATTCGAATTGCTGAATGGGTACGATTGCACCTTCGTGCTGGAGCCGTTTCAATTCTTCGTCAACCCCTGGCCGTAGAGAATAAGGTAGTGTACTAGCCTTGAAGAATTTTAGCATAGTAGCAGCCGCCGTAGGAATTTTGGCATTAAAATAGTTGAGCTTCCCCAACTGGTGTTCGTTAAACTCTACTGGCTATCGCTTTAGGACCGAGTCTACGGTTTCCACCCCACGCCGTTGATTGTATACATCACCTGGGGTAACTGTTCTTTCCAATCGCGCCCCAGTACACTGGTCGATGCAGGAGGAACAACATGAAGCATTAAGTTGTGCGATCTCCCCTGATGTTGAACTAGCACCAGACATTTCCAAGCAGGTCTATGACCTGTGCCGTATAAGTTTTGAAAACTCTTTCAATCGGTTTCAAATTAGGTAATTGTGAAAGTGCATTCTGATCTATTAATGTCAGTGCTGAGCCGGTGTCTCATTCAAATAAAACAGGCTGACCATTAACAACAAGCGTGAACATCTATGGAGGTACTTTGTTCATGTTTGAACAGTTCGCAATTACTTGGTCCAAAACGTTTGACTGTGAATCACATGACTCATCCTCGTTTTCAAACAGCGCGGAGCATCACTTTTGTCCTGCCGAATATTCTTGTCCACCCGAGCTGACAACCTCAGTTCATTCGTTCTATTTGGATCCGTCGATTCTCATTAAGACTGACATGCTTGAACGGGCGCATTTTGTTACTGAATGCCCAACAGGCAACACGTCGCAACGAGACTGGACCTTAACGTGGTGCGACGTTTTGCGTACCTTATTGACCCATTGAGCTATACTGGCTGATGCATCCGAGCATCTTGAGAGCTACTCCTACCAGGTTGGTCAATGGTGAGAGGTCAGACAAACTCAGTCTCCTGGTCCTCCAGGTTGGGGGTTTGAAATGGGATGGCGTCCATTTCTGTAAAACTAAATCACTGCCACCTCGCTGCCTTGCGGACAGGCTTTTGAGCCAAAAGCTTTGGATGAGGACCCTAATCGTTCTCCTGTCTAGGTCTGGGCGCCCTGGCAGTATCCCAGCCCACATACAACCATGACATTTTCTTCAAACATAAACTTCATCCTGCATCGGCCGTCGCGCAGATTATCAAGGGTCGCCTTATCTGCTGCATACAGCAGGGCGGATAAGCGAAAGCATGCTACTGCTGGCGCCTCCCTTCTTTCTTTTCCACCTTTTTCTCTTACTCCGATCCCGGCCCTCATTACTAACCTTCCTTCTATAATTCCCAGCTTAATTGACAGCAACCGAAGTGCTACTGGAGTAGAACCATCTGCAGCCACCATCCCACAGCACCTATCGGCAAAAGTTCCTTATAAGGCCACGCTGTCCCGTTTCCATGGCGACATTTAACGTCCGCACTC
Source organism: Dicrocoelium dendriticum (assembly GCA_944474145.2). NCBI lineage: Eukaryota > Metazoa > Platyhelminthes > Trematoda > Plagiorchiida > Dicrocoeliidae > Dicrocoelium > Dicrocoelium dendriticum. The sequence continues at coordinate 10,178,526 of OX104067.1, read as the reverse complement.
TAAGACAAATAGGTCAGCAGGCTGCACTCGCACGCACCTTGGACACACTGGGTGTTGATGTGTGTTGTGTGTCCGAAATTAGGATTAATGACCCTAATGGGGTTATTGAATTGACTGCACCCGGCTTATCCTCTCGTTATTGGTTGCACGCATCCGGAGACGCCGATGCGGCACTCACGGGTCAAGCTGGTGTAGGTATCATTCTCAGCTCCAAGGCTGAGTCATCGCTGGTTGATTGGATTCCGGTGAACAGCCGTTTATGTGTAGCCCGTTTGACGACATCAGCTAAGGTGAATTCGCGTAGTAAAACAAAACGCTGTTTGTTTGTGATTTCTGCTTATGCTCCCACGGACTGCAGTTCTAATGCAGTCAAGGACACTTTCTATCACGAACTGAACACGCTGCTACGCAGTGCTACTAGTTCAGATATTATAGTACTTGCAGGGGATATGAACGCACAAGTAGGGCGTCTGAGCTCTTCAGAAGCTCAGCTGGGTGGTAAGTATGGACTTAACTCCGAAGGGACTGACAACGGCGAGCGTCTGCTGCAACTGTGTGCGGAGCACCAGTTGTTTCTTGCTAGCACTGCCTTTAGGCACAGTGGGCGCCGAAGTGCCACTTGGCGTCCACCTGTAGCTGGCCAGCGATGGACCCAAATTGACCACATAGCCATAAGTTACAGGTGGCGCGGTTCCATTCTGGATTGCCGCTCGTACTGCAGTACCTGTGTCGACTCTGATCATGCCTTGGTGCGCTGTCGTATCTCCATGAACTTTACCGGAAGGCGCACAAAGCGTCTCCCCCGATTGGCAACGGAGAAATTGTCCCAGCCCTCTGTCAGGCAAGCCTATCAAGAAGCACTGCATAGCGAACTCTCGCTGCCTTGTCCTAATGATACTGAACTTCAGTGGAATAGGATCTCGGCCACTATGCACGACGCAGGAGCATCTGCTTATGGCACTATCAGTCGTCATCGCACCAGTCACTGGATATCCGAGAGGTCCGTGAACCTTTTGGAAGCTAGAAGGCACCTCCCGGCTGGTTCTGAACACAATGTGACCAGACGGGTTATTAGGCGTGAACTAAAGCGGAGCCTACATGCTGACAAGGAAGCCTGGTGGACCAGTCGGGCTCAAGAAATGGAAGAGGCAGGAGCAGTAGGCAATTACCGCAAGCTCTTCCAGCTAATACGCACCACTGGTCCCAGAAAACCAGGCGTCAGTGAGACAATCAGGGACAGCGCGGGTGCGCTGATACACAATAAGGAGCGCCGTATGGCTCGTTGGGCTGAGCACTTTGAACATCAGTTCAGCTGGCCCCCTTCTCCCGGACCTCTTCCTACTCAGGTGATGCAGGAAGAGCCATGGACGGTTAGTTTAGAGCCTCCGTCGAAGGCCGAAGTCGGAAACGCGATCACAGCCCTCAATCGTTTTCGTTCTGCTGGCCCGGATTCCCTCCCACCTGCACTATTTAAGGATGGAGGTAAGGTCCTCTGCAAAGCACTGACCTCCCTATTCGAACGTATCTAGAACGAAGAGAGTGTGCCGGCTAATTGGAGCGAATCGATTATAGTGGCAATATACAAGAAGGGCAGTAGCACAGACTGTGCGAACCACAGGGGTATTAGCCTAACGCCAGTTGTGACAAAATTACTGGCCTCGATTATCGTTCGTCGCCTCACTGCAGAATGGGAATCTCGGATTAGAGAAGAGTAGGCCGGTTTTCTCCCAGGACGTGGCTGTATAGACCATACATTTACTTTGCGGCAGGTGGTAGAGCAGCGCCACGCATACCGCAGACCGACAATAGCTGTGTTCCTCGATTTCAAGAGTGCGTTCGATTCAGTCGATCGATCGATTCTGTTCGAAATACTTGCGCGGAAAGGTGTTCCCACAAAATATGTGAACATCCTTCGTGCTCTATACTCAAACACTACAGGCCGCGTCAGGGTCTATGGTGCCCTATCGGATAGCTTTTCGACTACAAGTGGCGTTCGACAGGGTTGCCCGATTTCCCCATTTTTGTTCAATTTCGTTGTGGATTCTATCATGGAGTGTTCCCTTGCGGAATCTCGCGATGTAGGTGTTGAAGTGCTTCCTGGTGAACGGTTAGTTGATCTAGATTATGCGGACGATATCGTCTTGCTTTTCGACAATGTTGAGGCAGCACAATCAACCCTGAATAGCCTATCCAGAGTGGTCCCATTATTTGGTATGCACTTCGCACCTTCAAAGTGCAAAGTGTTGCTGCAGGACCACCAGCCACTGGATGACCCCTTGACGCTTGCTAACGAGGAACTCGATGTGGTTGATCAATTCACTTATCTTGGCAGCTGCATCAGCAATGATGGGCGCATAGAAACTGACGTGAGCTCACGCATTGCAAAGGCCAGAGCTGCCTTCTTGAACCTGCGTCATCTTTGGCGACAGAAGGGAGTTTCCCTCCGTCTGAAAGGCCGTGTATACAAGGCCACAGTGAGGGCCGTTCTGCTCTATGGTAGTGAAACTTGGCCCCTTCGGTCTGAAGATCTGAGGCGCCTTCAAGTCTTTGATCATCGTTGTTTGCGAAGCATTGCTGGTGTCGGATGGCACCAGCGTGTCCGCAACGATGATGTGCGTAGGCGAGTACTAGGTGGTGATAATCATGCTAGCTCCCTAGCACAACAGATAGCACTGAATAAGTTACGTTGGCTCGGGCACGTGCTACGCATGCCTGGTCACCGCTTACCTAGGAGGGCCTTGTTCAGTCTACCAGGTGTCCGATGGCGCAAGGCTCGAGGTGGACAGAAGTTGACTTGGCAGCGGGAAATGAAGTCACTGACGACCAAACTGGGTGCCGTTGGTCCGTCTCGCCTTCCGGGTTGGAGTCCACTTGACTCGCCTTGTGCTTGGCTTGAGACTTTACAGGACATGGCTCGCAACCGACACCAGTGGCGCGTCTGCTGCCGTCTCCTAATCGGACTGTCTGTTTAAAGTGTGTTTGGTGCTGAGTTATCTGCGGGGTAATGGCTGATTATGACGCGTGGCAGTGAAAGCCGCAAGGAAGCTGTCTCGCCGATGCCGCCTTATCTTTGCACGATAGCCAGCTGTTTGTGACGGGATGTTGTCTACACAAGGTGTAGGCGCCTTGACCCTGAATGTTTGCTTAGGGCGTTAAGGTTTTCAGGTAAGTCCCCCTTCTTTCCCTCTTCTTATTCTTTATTTCATAGGTCCTCATGGTTGTATGGCAGCGAAGCATCAGTTCAAATGGCTGATGTACTGCAGTTGATGATGATGATGATGTGTTGGTAGGGAACGGCACACACGAGCCGAATGGCCAGTTCTAACGCACTTCCTACGGAAGTGATAGCTTTGGTTGGGAAAATGTGTTGAACACCGCATCGGTAGCACAAAACCTTCCCAATATTCTTAGAGGAAAAAGGTCGAGTCAGTTTGTTCACAGTTTCTGCAGGCTGGGCGGGGTTAAAAGTAGACAACTGTTTTTTCAGATGTTCCGTCTACCGAACAGGGTTGCAGGCTGTTTTTCAAGAAAGAGTTGCTTATTCCTAGGATAAGTATTTTCCTTGATCCACCATCTGTAATTTCAGCTATCAGGCACTAAATTTTCATGACTTCTTCAAAACGCGTCGAAGGGATTTTGTTGTAAGAACACTGTGGGGTGGCTTGGTGAGTGCGTGCGATAAAATCGTTTACGTTTTCTCCGCGCTGCTTCTGTAACTTCAAAACTGATAACGAGCAGAAAGCGCGCTTTGCTGAATACCTCATAGTTCCTCAAATAACTGAATCACTTGTGAGATCCCAGATTTAACCATTGGGTTCATTGCATCGAAATGCCTTTGTCCTTCGAAACCAAGTGCCTGGCGTAACAACATAACCCAGTGGGTATGTGACAGTATGATGGAAGGATTCCACACAGGGAAAAGAGCCATCTGATGTTGGAACGAAATTTTCCGCTGAATCCATGTTTGTAAGGAAGGTTTCCCTGAGGTCCCCGATCAGAGAAATGAGACCCGCAAGTGGGTTCGTATTGGTCGTCGCCATTTTGTTACATACCGATCCTGGATCCCTAATCCGTGAATGCACCCGTAGTCCGTTTAGACGTAACAAAAGCACCAACGCTGGATGGTAGGTGTGAAACCACACTCCGCTCGTAACGGGAGCTATTTGAAAACAAACAAAACGAACCAATGAGAAACAGATAATCACTGCATATGCGTGTAGCTAGTGTTTGTGAGACGACGCATCCGTCGTGGATGTCCGTAACAAAAAGCGACATATATTTATTTGTATCCCAATGTGAAAATATGTATACAAATATAATCCAGCAATTTTAATGATAACGTATGCATATTTATGTAAATACGTATCCATTATTCTATTTAGCGGTATATAATATGTATGTGCACAAGCATATTTATTCTTCGTAGAAAGTAGAAGTCACGATTAAAACTCACGCACAATAATGTGCCTCGGCGGGGAATCGAACCCCGGTCCACTGCTCTTCTACTGAGCTACCGGGGGCTGACGATTAGGTGCAGAAGTTTTAATACATGACTTATGCTTGGTGCGCGACGTATTGCCAATTAGCTCACAGTATCTCTCCTGTTGTTGCAGATTGGCTCACTCACCCGTCACTTCCAAATGGGCCGAAGTATCTGTCCTTAGAAGGAGAGAGTGAGTGAGCCAATCTGCAACACCAGGACAGGTACTGTGAGCTCACTGGCAATACGTCGCGCACAAAGCAGAAGTCATGTATTAAAACTTCCGCACCTAATCGTCAGCCCTCGGTAGCTCAGGGGTAGAGCAGCAGACCGGAAATTCGTGGACCGTGGTTCGATTCCCCGTTGAGGCACATTATTGTGCGTGAGTTTTAATCGTGGCTTCTACTTTCTACGAAATTTACCCCACTCACAAACATGTTTATTCTATTGAAATATAATTGCATGAACATGGATATTAGGGGAGTTATGGCATAAAACTAATATTAATAACTAGAATTACATATCCGTCAATCTATCCAAGCATATATTACTTATGTAGCAAGACCTATTATTTTATGTTAGTACTGTTAACGGGTAATATGCATACTCACAGACGGACACATTATTCCCACATGCATTAGACATCTGCTATTTCCCCTTACTCTTAGTTACTGGACCAATTTGCACTTTCTTTGCATTGCGCACAACCACTTCCCTTTTCCGAAGCGATATACATGAGTTTTAATAAAGATTAAACCGTATTTTTAATTATACCTCTTTTAGTGTGAGGGATAAAATAGCTGGATTACGCTATTCCTTACAGTTTTTATAATAAATACGCAGTACATTTTGGAAATGCAGTATACAAGTAATTTATCTGCAACATATGTAATAATAGTAACGTTATACATATATATTACAATTGTGTGCAGAACTATATATTTCTGAATATTCATGTCAGCATTACGGGTGCTCATTAAGTCCGTATAAATCCCCCAGGTATGCTATCATTGTGCCCGTTCAACAAAGCTCCATTTTCAGCCTGAATTGCCTGCATGACCAGTGCATACTAAGGTATCATAGCTCCCATTGAAATGGCGTCAACATCAGCAATGAACATGTATCCATTTTTGCCTTCATTGGCCTAAATGCATTGTACTTAGTAAGCATATATGTGTTTTACAGAAAAGTTACATTATTGCCTCTAGTGTCAGCGCCACGCGCCTCCATGAACGGTGTTGACTTAGGCTATATAGGTCCCATGGTATTTGCATCGATATCGCCATTAGGAAAGCTTCAACTATTGGCTCCACACGCCTTCAGGACCTGTTCTTATTAATTCCATATAGGTCCCATATCAATGCCATTGTTGTCACCATTAGCAGATCCTACATTGTTGACATCATAGGCATTCACGAACGGTAGTTAGTGAGCCCCTATTGTCCCCACAAAAGTTGCATCAATATCACGGCTAACGAAACCGCTGACATTGGTTCCGCTGGCCTCCGTGAACGGTGTTTACTTTGCTCGTATAAGTTCCATGGCAATCGAACCTATATCGTCAATAGCGAAGTGACATCTGTTGGGTCCACAATACTTCATGACTGGCGCTTATAAGATCTGGATATGTCCCACAGCAATTACATCAAAGTCGCCACTGGCAATGCCTCTACTATTGGCATCGCACTCCTTCATGACCAATATTTATTAAGCCCATACAGATTCCATATCGAGCATGATTATGGCTGCGTGCGAAGCCACTGAGGTAGCTTGAAACGGTGCTTCAACATGCATGCATGGAATGGATTTTATTGACGCTCCTAGTACAAGTCATACGCGGGTTGCACGGCTTTTCATTTCATTTTCATGCTCGTTTTTCACGAGACACTCCCGTGACGGCATCTTCAGTTAAGTGAAGTATTTTCTGGTTCAGCGACCACGGATGATCGAAACTGTGCAGTAGTATCGAAAATCGTTTCCCATTTTTGATAGGGCACCAAAATGTCCTTTTGTTTCACTCTGTTACCTGATGTTGCACATTATGTCTATATCTGGTTTGCTAGGTCTCTTAAGAATATTTGTACGGAAATACGTAAAGTAGGTGTCAGTATAATCGGAGCAACAGGAGCGATTTCAATAGGTAGACATAAGACTAAACTGTAATAAAAGTAGTAAGAATGTTGTAAAGCTTCCGTTCGTACTGCTACTATTCTGCGCCTGCGAGAATACGACCGCCTGATTGCTCAATCACGCGCCCAACCAACCGACGGGAAACAGAAGGCCAAGGCTCGGTAAACAGGGAGTCTATTCTACTCGATAGTCAGTTCTATCTTTTGGTGAACGTAGCATACTAATTTTGGAAGCGTTTGGCTTTCAGCCAATGTGAGTTAATTCCGTCCCACGGATTTTCCATATTTGGCAGAATGCTTCGCCTCCGTTGACTCGGGCTTGTATTTGCTGGCCAATCAGTTTGCACCCGATTCCCAAACTTGGCAAAACAGTCGAAGGTCTTTCCACGCTCTTGCTTGTGACCTTCCCATGCAGTAGACGGCTCATGTGCTCTGCGGTAAGCATGTGCGCGACCTCCTATCTGGACATTGGCTTAGCTTACCTCTCTAGTAACTCCACCTTCGAATTAATTGCTCCTACCTACTTTCCGCACTTGGGCTTGGTCGTAGCTTTTTACGCTAGAGTCCAATTGTAGCCATCGCGGTTGCCTTCTTCATCGACTTGGCTTGCATGTCACGTCGTGTTGCACCTGTGCGACCGACTGTGTTCCGCTTTGGAGATCAATTCTGTTTTCTGAACTAAAGGTATCCAGTAGTATGTCCCACCGTGGTGCCGCTGGTTCGTGATGTCTTTGACTTTTGTCATGCTGCTGTCGTAGATGATTGATATGTCTGGTCCACTTGTCCTTTCCGACCATTATCTCGTAAATAACTTTATCCCTCTTTCCACTAACCGCTCCGCTAACTCATCTTTCCAGGGTCTGGAAGTTTCGTACGTACACCAAGTCGCCAATCTTGAACGTGCGTAGCCTGTTATCCTGCTCATCTCTCTGCTCTCCCTTGCGTTTTCCAACATTTCTTCGAATCACGCTATCATATGTCTTTCTAATTTGCCGTCCAAATAGACAATCAGAAGGAGATTTACCCTCTGGTGTGTTTAAATACATTCACAAAAACGGCTGAATTTCATCTCGTGACTCTCTCATCCCTTTTGCTTTGAGAAAGCACGTTTAAAAGTATCTACAAACCGTTCAACTTGCCCCTTCGACTGTTGATGGTACGGCAGCGAAAACTTGTGCTGGATTCCGTTTTGCATGCAAAATTCTCGGAACAGCGTTGTGGTGAACTGGGCACTTTGTCTGTAACCAGCATCTCCGGGGTGCCAAAATAGTGGAACAGTTTGTTCAGCTCATTGATATTGTGCTGGGCGGTGGGATTTTTCATCGGAATCACGTCGGGTCAATTTGTATAGGAATCCACAAAACTCGAATAAGATTGACCGTTGATTGGTCCCGCATAGTCCAAGTGGATTCTCTGCCAGTGCTTCTTCGACTCAGGCCAAGTTATACGCGGGTCGAACGGCTTTCAATTTTTTCGGCGGTTGCATGTAACATACCGAAATCCAGTTCGGCACGTGTTCACCGAAATGGTGTAATTTTCACGAAAAATGGCAACAAATGCAACACCGACGTCTACCGATCCTAACTATTCACATCCTCATGGGGAGGGTCTTAAGCGCTCTTGATCCGAGAGGCGTAAGCAATGAGGAATGGTTTATCGCAATGTGTGCCATAGACAGTTATAACCAACACGCGTAGACGTAACACACAGCTGACTTACCACTTCACAAGAAAGCGATGCTGTGCATATCCAGGTAGTCGGGTGGATGGTTCACGAAATAAATTTTCAAGTGAAAATTATCAAGCAATAAAAGAGGCCGGTGAGTTTGTGCGACACATGATTAACTCTCATTACCGTGCCACCTCGCAACCCGTGACGAGGTTGTATAAGAACCAGTGTACCGTAGGAGAGACCGAAAAAACATTTTCCGACATTGTGGTCAGACGAACTCACATGCCTTGCCATAAAGTCATTATCGGATATGTGGTGTTGTGCATTTCTACGACATCGAATTGCTTCTATCTGCTGTTTTGCAGACAGGAGAAAGACGTATTTCACATAATTAGCTGCTGACTGCGTAAAGGTGCGTGCCTGAGATGGGGCAAAAATACTACCTTATCCGTGAACTGTGGGACTGTACCAATACAGCGTAAAGAAGCCATTGTCATATCGCGACAGAAGTCAGGCTCCCTGTCATACATCTAGCTTATCCAAATTTATGAAGTGACATATAGAAACTGCAACGGTCGACTTTCCACGATCTTGTTAGATAATCAACGACTCAGTGCAGCTTTTCGAATGCTCCCTCGTGCATAACGTGTCAACTTGAATTTCTACATAATCTAACTGCCTCAAAGGACAACGGCAATTCTGCAATTGTTATTTACATCAATAGGCACAAGGCCTCCGATCGTGCGCTACATAGAAAAACTAATATCCAAATTGATGTCGTATGAAATCGAGGAAGCCCTGATTTCGTGGTTCAAATCGTGTCTAACGCATGTGTTACAGATTCTGGAACACTAATCTGAACCAACAGCAGCTATTAGTGGTCTAGTACCGAGCGGTGTCCTAGTTTCTACACTTTTTTTGATGTATGTTAACGATATATTTGACTGTGAAATTCGAAACACCATATGTGTTTGTTGACCATATTAAAGTTATCTGCAATGTTCACCTCGCTACCATAAATCAAACTACCTATATGCTCCAACCCGACCTCCACGCGCTCGGAACCTGGTGCGCAAAGTGGGGAATGTTATTTTAGGCAGATAAGCACTACGCGATATCTTACAAATGTGATATAACATCTAGCAGTTTAACCATTTGTGATAAGCAAATTAATATATGCCAAGCTGTTCGTGACCCGGGACTGAGATAGTCATGCTCGCTCAACTTCTCCGAACAAGTAGCCTAAGTCACTGCAAAAACCAGAGCATGCATTGGAATATTATTTAGAACTTTCAAAGTAAAGAATCTATAATCTGCGCATATTTATCACTTCCACGAACACTTTTGGGATACCGGTCGATACTGTACAGTATCGCAAACAAACGAGACCGCATTCTACTAGAAAATGCACAAAATTCACAAAGCGCTTATTAGGAACCTCATCGAAATTAGAATATTCCGAACGATGTGAAAAGCTCAAGGTTGATCTCATCTGGTTGAGGTGAATGAGGCACAAGCTAATCATATTCTATAACACGATGCCCAAGAAGATGCATGTTTCAAAACTTAACATGGCAGTAATACAATCACCGTTATACAACATACGAAATAAGACAAATCAGTAGTAGACGGCAGGCGGCAGAATATCAGATCCGCTAAATTATTCCTTAAAATATATGCACGAATCTGGAATAAATTGGCAAACGATATCCATGCTAGCAATTCAGAGCAGGAATTTCAAAGAAGATCAGAATATAATTGACCGGCAAAATGGGATCCATCTAATGGGATGTAATATAACAAAACGAAAATAATATGAAAAGCCGTGCAACCCGCGTATGAATTGTACTAGGAGCGTCAATAAAATCCATTCCATGCATGCATGTTGAAGCACCGTTTCAAGCTACCTCAGTGGCTTCGCACGCAGCGATAATCATGCTTGATATGGAATCCATATGGGCTTAATAAATATTGGTCGTGAAGGAGTGCGATGCCAATAGTAGAGGCATTGCCAGTGGCGACTTTGATGTAATTGCTGTGGGACATATCCAGATCTTATAAGCGCCAGTCATGAAGTATTGTGGACCCAACAGATGTCACTTCGCTATTGACGATATAGGTTCGATTGCCATGGAACTTATACGAGCAAAGTAAACACCGTTCACGGAGGCCAGCGGAACCAATGTCAGCGGTTTCGTTAGCCGTGATATTGATGCAACTTTTGTGGGGACAATAGGGGCTCACTAACTACCGTTCGTGAATGCCTATGATGTCAACAATGTAGGATCTGTTAATGGTGACAACAATGGTATTGATATGGGACCTATATGGAATTAATAAGAACAGGTCCTGAAGGCGTGTGGAGCCAATAGTTGAAGCTTTCCTAGTGGCGATATCGATGCAAATACCATGGGACCTATATAGGCTAAGTCAACACCGTTCATGGAGGCGCGTGGCGCTGACACTAGAGGCAATAATGTAAGTTATCTGTGAAACACATATATGCTTACTAAGTACAATGCATTTAGGCCAGTGAAGGCAAAAATGGATACATGTTCATTGGTGATGTTGACGCCATTTCAATGGGAGCTATGATACCTTAGTATGCACTGGTCATGCAGGCAATTCAGGCTGAAAATGGAGCTTTGTTGAACGGGCACAATGATAGCATACCTGGGGGATCTATACGGACTTAATGAGCACCCGTAATGCTGACATGAATATCCAGAAATATACAGTTCTGCACACAATTGTAATATATATGTATAACGTTACTATTATTACATATGTTGCAGATAAACTACTTGTATACTGCATTTCCAAAATGTACTGCGTATTTATTATAAAAACTGTAAGGAATAGCGTAATCCAGCTATTTTAGCCCTCACACTAAAAGAGGTATAATTAAAAATACGGTTTAATCTTTATTAAAACTCATGTGTATCGCTTCGGAAAAGGGAAGTGGTTGTGCGCAATGCAAAGAAAGTGCAAATTGGTCCAGTAACTACGAGTAACGGGAAATAGCAGATGTCTAATGCATGTGGGAATAATGTGTCCGTCTGTGACTATGCATATTACCCGTTAACCGTACTAACATAAAATAATAGGTCTTGCTACATAAGTAATATATGCTTGGATAGATTGCCGGATATGTAATTCTAGTTATTAATATTATTTTTATGCCATAACTCCCCTAATATCCATGTTCATGCAATTATATTTCAATAGAATAAATATGTTTGTGAGTAGGGTAAATTTCGTAGAAAGTAGAAGCCACGATTAAAACTCACGCACAATAATGTGCCTCAACGGGGAATCGAACCACGGTCCACGAATTTCCGGTCTGCTGCTCTACCCCTGAGCTACCGAGGGCTGACGATTAGGTGCGGAAGTTTTAATACATGACTTCTGCTTTGTGCGCGACGTATTGCCAGTGAGCTCACAGTACCTGTCCTGGTGTTGCAGATTGGCTCACTCACTCTCTCCTTCTAAGGACAGATACTTCGGCCCATTTGGAAGTGACGGGTGAGTGGGCCAATCTGCAACACCAGGAGAGATACTGTGAGCTAATTGGCAAAACGTCGCGCACCAAGCATAAGTCATGTATTAAAACTTCTGCACCTAATCGTCAGCCCCCGGTAGCTCAGTAGAAGAGCAGTGGACCGGGGTTCGCTTCCCCGCCGAGGCACAATATTGTGCGTGAGTTTTAATCGTGACTTCTACTTTCTACGAAGAATAAATATGCTTGTGTACATACATATTATATACCGCTAAATAGAATAATGGATACGTATTTACATAAATATGCATACGTTATCATTAAAATTGCTGGATTATATTTGTATACATATTTTCACATTGGGATACAAATAAATATATGTCGCTTTTTGTTACGGACATCCACGACGGATGCGTCGTCCCACAAACACTAGCTACACGCGTATCCGGTGATTATCTGTTTCTCATTGGTTGGTTTTGTTTATTTTCAAATAGCTCCCGTTACGAGCGGAGTGTGGTTTCACACCTACCATCCAACGTTGGTGCTTTTGTTACGTCTAAACGGACTACGGGTGCATTCACGGATTAGGGATACAGGATCGGTATGTAACAAAATGGCGACGACCAATACGAACCCACTTGCGGGTCTCATTTCTCTGATCGGGGACCTCAGGGAAACCTTCCTTACAAACATGGATTCAGCGGAAAATTTCGTTCCAACATCAGATGGCTCTTTTCCCTGTGTGGAATCCTTCCATCATACTGTCACATACCCACTGGATTATGTTGTTACGCCAGGCACTTGGTTTCGAAGGACAAAGGCATTTCGATGCAATGAACCCAATGGTTAAATCTGGGATCTCACAAGTGATTCAGTTATTTGAGGAACTATGAGGTATTCAGCAAAGCGCGCTTTCTGCTCGTTATCAGTTTTGAAGTTACAGCAGCAGCGCGGAGAAAACGTAAACGATTTTATCGCACGCACGCACTCACCAAGCCACCCCACAGTGTTCTTACAACAAAATCCCTTCGACGCGTTTTGAAGAAGTCATGAAAATTTAGTGCCTGATAGCTGAAATTACAGATGGTGGATCAAGGAAAATACTTATCCTAGGAATAAGCAACTCTGGATTGGAAGGAGTCATGGAACCTCAGATTCCAGATGGAACTATGCCGAATTACCATCCGTCTATTGCTTTTGCATCCCGAACATTGCAAGCCGCTGAGAAGAATTATGCACAGCTGGACAGAGGCACTGGCCTTGAATTTGGAGTTAAGCGCTGCCATCAATACTTGTGGGGCAATCGGTATGAGATACAGACAGATCATAAACCACTGATTTCGCCGCTTGGTGAAGGACGAGGAATAGAAGAAATTAACGTACCCGTATGATCCGCTGGGCACTCATCCTTTCCGCTTACAGCCATCGGATTCGATACATCTCTGGTTCCCACAATAATGTAGCCGACGTTCTCAGCAGATTGCCACAGGAAGCACAATATAACGAACATGGTTGAGCACCTTGCGAGTTCGTCCAGTTATTACATCAATTAAACACTACCAATATCCAGCGACATGGTTAACAGAGCTACAGATCGAGAACTGGTCCAGTTATCTGTGAATCGTTTGATGTTACGCGGTTGAGGTTCCCCATCTACTGGGGTCCCATATCCGTTATTCGATTGCCGATTGGAGCTCAGGCTGCATGAGGGATGTATCACGCGTGGATCTCGTATTCTTATTCCGTCTGCTCTCAGATCAGCCGTATTGAGAGTATTACATGATGCTCATCCAGGAATCTTCCGCACTAAATCTGTGGCCAGGGCCTGCTGTTAGTGATTGGCAATTGATCGAGATATCGAAGCTTTATTGAAGACATGTGATATCTTCATGAGTAGGGGATTTTGATTTAATTATGGGAGGTTCACCGCACTACTGACGATGCTCAACAGGCTGAAACTGCAGTCTAGTGCTTTTCCGGGCATGTGTATGACTATTTGATTTGGAAACTAGTTGCGATGAACCTTACCCCATGTGCTGTATGTCAACAATATCACAGAGAATCCAGCAGGTCCGATTCACCCCTAAGGGCTACCTGATGGTCCATGGGAGCGTGTTCACGGACTATTTCGGTCCGATTGAACGAAAAATGCTACTACTCCAAGTGGATGCGTACTCAAAATGGATAGATGTACACATTGTCCCTAACGCTACTTCGGAGACTACAATTAATGAAGTGCGCACTAGCCTATCCACATATGGTATGCCAAAAAATAAGTTACAGATAAGAGCCACAATTCACGAGTGCAGCTTTCGAAAAGTATGTGCAGAGTAACGGCATCCACCATATGACTTCTACACAATATTATACAGCATCCAATGGTTTGGCAGAGAGAGCGGTGCCAACCGTGATGGTTGGTCTCCTGAAGTAAAGCCGAGGATCTTTGCGCATCAGAATAGCTCGATTCTTGTTCGCTTGTCGTGTTACCCTCTTAGAGTGCATTGGCAAAAGTCATGAGGCGGGATGTTTGGGCGTCGACTACGAAGAAGGCTAGATGTATTGTTTCCAGACCCCCGTCAAACCAGGCAGAGTGGACACGTACGCGATAAAACGCAGTCTGTTATCAAAACAGGATGTGTATACGAAACACCCGCATGAACTGAGATGGCAGCCCGGAACCGTACTGGCAAGTTCACGAATGGAAGCCGATATACAGCTGTAAACCGGAGAAACCGTACGCCTGCACAACAACTTTATTCGGCCCCCTACATCCGCGGCATCAGACCCCGAGGATGGAACCATTGTTAAAGAACAAAATGAGACGACTGTAAAAACCCAAATCGATGAAGCTGATCTACCAATCGCTGTTCGAAGACCATGACGTTCACCCAGGCTTATAGAACGTTACATTTTAGAACCATGATTACATCTGCCATGTGAAGGGAGGTTACGGACATTACGTCATGCTACACCCACTAACTACACTTGCCCAATCACATGACTATAGTGCATTAGTTGATTGGTCACTGTTTCCCATCGGTCCTATATGTTTTCACTTGGCTCCATTTAGGAACAGAGTCCAGTTTCACACCTAGCATCTGGCGTTGGCGTTTTCCCTACGTCTAAACGGATTACGGGTTAGGACACACGATCGGTACCTAACAGTTTTGGTAAACTGAACATATTTTAATAAGTAGCATTGCACATCCGACTATCTATCCATACGTAAATGCAATATGTACAGGTCATTTCTAATCATTTTCATGTTAGCACTGTTAATCTGCAATTCGTAAAGCTACGCATCAGTACTCTCACATACACTTGCCATATGTTAGTTCCCGACACTTTGCATACTTGGGTCAATCGACACTTTCCTCGCATTTAAAACATTCGTTTCAAGTTTTCCGAAGCTAAATTAAGCGTCTACTTGTTTTTATAAATCTAGTTTCAGCGATTTTACAATTTTCTCCATTTCATTGCATATACTATAAAAATATGGTTTTCTGGTTTATTTTGCTACTCAAACACAACATTCCACAATTTCCTTGTCCTATTCCAACTTAATTACAGAGATCCCATGATCAGTTGTACTCGAACCATCACCCGTAGTACGATACTTAGCGATTGATGGCATCACTGTGCATTTCTCATGCTAGGCCGCTCGTGTATCTTGCTGAAGCCGATGGCGTGATTATTTCCGCCCACGATCGCTCGTCACTTCGGCTTCATTTGATGCAATTCGAGAGAGGATTCTACTTAATCCAATTGTTCGTTGCCCACAAGAAATCAGTCGCCGCCACCATTATTGTCAACAGCTCGTGTACAATGATCATTTTTGGATACTCTTCCACTGAGCCGCGGTAGTTTTACCACACCCTCTGTTCAATCAGAAGACAAGGTTACGATGCCGGGCCTCGAACTGCTGAAGTTAAATAAACCCGCGAGACCAGATGATCTATGCTCTCAGAATTGATAATAATGCGTACTAGCGTGTTCAGTTCGTGGTAGAAAGCGTGCTTTGCGGCATCAAAGCTGCAATCGGTGTGGGCGTAAGCGTTTAGTGCTACGCCGTGAATTAACCTTAGCTGATGTCGTCAAACAGACTGCACCTCAACGGCTGCTCACTGGAATCCAAACAAAAACGATGACTCGCCCTTGGAGCTGAGAACAATGTCCACTCCGGCTTGACCAGTGTTTGCCGAATCAGCGTCTCTGGATGCGTGCAACTAATAGCGAGAAGACAAACCGTGTGCAGTTAATTCAACAGTCCCGTTAG
>OX104067.1:10118778-10161972 GCA_944474145.2 Dicrocoelium dendriticum | reverse complement strand
ATGAGGATCAGAAGAATCAAGGATGCATTAGGAAGCATAATAAAAGGCGAACTCCGGTAATAAAAGATAGTTAAGGCTGCTGGGTTAAACTTGCGTAGACGGTCATTTGATAAGCACATGACATTCGGATTCCTCTGTGTCAGGTCGTGAGATCTGAACCCCCCAACTGAATCTTGCCTGAAATGTTGATCATCTCGCCGTAACTCCAATGCCGTAATCAAAAACATGAGGCAATCAATCGATAAGTGAGTGCATCAACCCAAACAAAATAGTCAATTACACGAAAACAACGTGAATTTTGATAGACCATGAGAATACCTAGACTATGAATCTGGCACTTCGTTTCACTACCCACTGCATGTTTAGATATTCAGATCAGTCAGTACGGACGCAATATAACTAAAACACAAAAAGCTGTTTAGGACACTGCGATTCCAAGGGGGCTAGGATGAGTTTAAGTTTCCGAAATAGGTGACCACTCGGGACAGACTTTACAAAAAAGAACATTTCGCAGCAAACATAGGGACAGTGATAAATCGCAAGGAGGAACGTAAGCTATGAGTTCTATCAAAGGACCGCCTTTGAGATCGCAGGCGAAATGCCATCTCAACAGAACCATTGAATGAGAGCGCAAATGTTTGTGGTGCCCTGGATATTGACAAGGCAGTACGTATGCACCCAGAAGAAATGCGTCCAGGTGTTGTACCTACCATGACCATAAACCAAAGCAGAAGAATAGGGCCAAATCACGTGTTTTCTATCACATGATCGTAGAACACACCTCAGTGAGCACTGTTCGAAAGGGATGATAAATTGTCATGCTTTCTGCTAATAGGTGGCTGCAATAGCCCCATGGGTGGTTGCAGTACGCACCGAACAAAAATGCATCACATTCCGTCACCCACGACCTGGCAAACGCCGTCTTAAAGAGGTATCGCCGAATTCTCTGTGCGTGCCCTCCGTTAAGTGAACCCCAGCTGAAGTGTGTTTCTCACATTCAGCTAGCGTGATGAGCAAACTGATGAGCGTACCCTTCTGTTGATATTTTGCCCATCCACCGCTTTCCCTCACACGGTGTTCCCACTTGTTGAAGTTACTCAGCGGACAGGTGCGGATATATCCTTCAGTTTTTGGTATTTTTCGGTGTGCTAGTGAACGTCTAACAGATCTATTGTGACATTCCGTGTGGCTGCTAAGCTTTCTGAAGGTACATTACATGATTAACAAGTTATTGCTCATGTCGGTAATGAGCAAGCTGCCGAAAAAAGATTGAAATTATCTGTGTGACGGCAACCGCTGAAGTTACACCTTCCGAATTTCATGAAAACAATGTATTCCCATAACTTCCTACTGCCTCTAGATATCGCTAATGTGAATGCTCTGGAGGCAGAAGCCAAATATCACGAAGCTGACTGAACGTGTTGTCGCTGGATGTTTACAAAAACTATTCTTCCTTTTGTGTTTTGGTGACCATGAACTTTCATCTATAGTGTTCTGTGCTTCGCAATGCACTGTGTCCGCCCTCCTCGTCTCCTCCGTCACGCTGTGATCAGCGAGTATCAGCTGCATTCGTCCGTCGTGCACTCGCAAGTCTTCTCTTCGCTGCTCACTTTCAGAGAGACCGTTACTGGGGGACATACGTTAGAACTGAAGGCTCTGAGGACTTACTGCTGGCTTGATACGTGTGAGCCGTTTCACTTATTCGCAAGTCTATTGTACTGTATTGTTTAAAAACTATGATTCTAAAACCACGGTTTGACATTACAATTCATTCGGCCCAAGAGCCTTAGTTCTACAGCCAAGACCGTGCGTTTGTCTACCGACTCGGTCAGCTTTCTGACTCCGCAGTATCAACATAATTTGAGTAATTATGACTCGCTGATAAATGGATGACCTTAATGAAATCTCTGCCACTGAACTGTCACAGAATGAGGATACATTAGAAACGCTGTTATTTGCTGAGCAGCTCTATGTCGTCATAGGTAAAATTAGGGAATTGGAACAACGCCTAAACTCAATCTCCTGTTGAAGGAAGAGAGTGTGGTGTTAACTGGCGGTGTTACACTAGCCAATAGTGTAAATGTGAATACGCCACCACAACCGAGACGCAGTTTGACCAAGTGGCTGTTGAGGCGATTTTCGATCGTTTGCCTTGGTTTGATCCCCGCCTGGTACTTGCGACAGGAATCGGTTACCGATATAGTGAACTTAGCCGGGCAGTTTCTAACCTTGGTACCCTGGAGAACTTGTTCGGGCTACCAAAAATGGAGATACTGCGTTCTGACGGTGTTCCCTTGCGTTACTGGATGTCTATCCGTAGCTTCCAAGCGAATGTGATGTATGCAACGACAAGTCCCGAGGTACGACTATCTTACCACATAACCTACTACGAAACGCAGGGGAGGGAATCAATCGAGAGATGTGACATTAGAACGGGAGGAGGGACTATGAGATGCACTAGAGGCGCCCACATTTGATAGCCAGAGCCTACCTGGACTATTTGGTTAAAGGACCGCCAATATTGTATAATCTACGTCAAAGACAAATACTTGGTTCTGCCTCTGAATGAACCACTCCTACGGAAACTTCCTGATTCGGTGTGGATTACAATTTCTATTCATCCAACAAATCTCTTAGTAGGTTGTATTTACAGACCCCCCATCGTCTACACTCACCGTGACCGATGACTTGTTGGACACATTTTCTTTTATTGCTGACCTCTCATACGCTAATAAAATAATCGCTTGGGATTTTAATATGCCCTAAATCCCATTGTCCCTTAACAATAAACCACAAAAACACAATCCTTTTATGTCTTCTCTTGGTCGACTGGGATGGGTACAGCACGTCACAGAACCTACACAGCTTGGTAACACACTTGACCTAATATTTACTATGGGATGTTCGCATGTGTCCACATACATCAGTGACAAGTTGCCGGGTAGTGATCATAACATTGTTGATTGTTCTTTACAAATTCTTTCCAAACCGATAGAATCAATGATCAATTACCGCCCATTCTCTTCCGTGAATTGGTCAATTTGCTCAGATTTTATAAGGTCTTCATATTGGGATCCATCCTTCTTAGCGCAGAATGTACAAATTGCTTGTAATGAATTCTACCACCGCATTCAGCTTTGTATTGAAGCTGTGGCTCCAGAACGTACCAAGAAGTTGAAAAGGACTGCTACACCTGCAGGCATCTCAAAAAAGTAGCCACTAAACTTCATAAAATGAAAAAATTTAGGAAAACAAACGGCAGTTTAAAGTCTTTCTCATCATGCCTTAAGCCTTTACTTGTCTATTACGATTGACTTCCCTATAATTCATTTTCACTTGGATCATAATATTACTTTTGTACTTTGGCAAGCTTGTCTTTCCTCTTATTTCCTTTTGTTTTTTTATTCACGTGGCCGGCAATGCGAGGACTGCTAATGCAGGACACGTGGGCATTGTTTAGTTGATCATGGGGATCGTGTGTGTTGCTCTGGCTCCCCTTTGACAAATCAATCCACTGCATTCACTGTTGGTCCAACGACGATTTCCAGATTAGTTCGGCCATCATTCATACCAGGCCCTGACAACATTCCGCCAATACTGGGGAAGCACGGAGGTCCAGACATCCCCCTGTTTTTGCTTAATGTAGTTACACTTTCCATGCTCAATGGGGAGTATCCTGTACACTGGAAACAATCAACTATAATACCAAGACACAAAAGCGGATCTATGCAAGATGTACAAAATTACCGCCCAATCCACCACACATCTATTATCTCCAGAATCATGGAGAGCATAGTTAAAGAAAGCATAATAGAACATTTGAGTTCTATGAGCCTTCTCAGTAAACATCAGCACGGTTTTCTGAAAGGTAGGTCGTGCACTACCTGTCAGTTAGATTACCTTGATTATGTGACTAGAGCAAGAGACGCCAGAAGTGCCATCATCGTAATATTTCTTGACATCCAAAAAGCTTTTGACCGTGTCCCACACAATTTATTGTTACGGAAGCTTATGTCCTATGGTATCACAAATTCGCATCTAGATTGGTTGTATTCTTACCTCGAGGGTAGAAAGCAAGTAGTCAAAATCGGTAACTATACATCTGAAGCCACTACAATCTCTAGTGGAGTGAATCAAGGTAGTGTGCTAGGCCCGTTTTTATTCTTAATCTATTTCAACGATCTCCTTGATGAAATCTCGTATGGGAAGCCGTTCCTTTTCGCTGATGATTTTAAAATAGTGTATTGTTCCGCCCTGGGCAATGTAGTCCTAACTTAGCCTATATTCAGTCTGACTTGTCCGCATTGGAGTAACTCCTGGAAGTTGTACTTTGCCATTGACAAGAGTAATCTATTGTAACACGGCTGTGGCCCTTCTCTGAACATCCTTACATTAAACGATACCCCTATTCTTCTGTGTGGCGCAGTCCGATACCTAGGTCTAAGATATTCTACCTCGTTTACTTTTTTAGAACATGTTATATCCTTGCAGGCTTCCGCCAGAAAAGTGATCGCCTATATAAGTCGAACTCTTTTTTTGAGGGATTCCAGGCTTCAAGCCTTTGAAATATGTGTTAGGCCGAAGCTTCAGTACTGTATGATAATGCATAGTAATCTGAGAAAATTGGATATTATAGCACTAGAAAACTTTTAACGATCATTCACAAAAAGGTTTTTGAACATGCCTAATACTATGACATACCGTGAGCGTTGCGAGGCGCTAAATCTGGAGCCGCTATGGCTAGGCAGACTCAAACTAATTCTGTGCCTTCTATACCGTTTACTCTTCGGGTTAAGCTTCACTATTCAGCCAAAACTCGAGTTTCAGACTCGTATGCGCTATGAACTAAGAAACAGCGAGCGTACAGTGAAAATACCGAAGTCTCGCACAAAGCTCCGCTCAAATTTTTTCTCCGTAAAATATGCGTTAATATGGAACAAACTTCCATCGAGTGTTAGAAACTGCACTACCTATCCACAATTCAGACGCATGATTAATATTCACCTGACTGTTGCAAATATCTGGTCAACACTAAGCCAAAAGGTGACTCTATATGATTTGTATGAGAAAGGTCCTGGATACATATGAAAGTCACCATATCCTCTACTCGTTTCAATAATATAAGATTACCTACATATAGTTGCATTCTTGAGTATAAATATGAGAATGATCTTACGCCTATCAATCCGTCTAACCAATTCTGTTTTCTCCTTTGACGCACTGGTTCGTAGATGCACTACACCTTTCAAGCTGATGTCTCTGTACCATCGTCGTCACTCGTCAAGATTTTCCATCAAATTGTGACTGGCCTATCGGCAAGCGTTTGTATTCATCATTATGTTTTATAATTCCTCATAGTTTATCTTCTTTGTTTTACCGTTGGTCATGACTGGGCTGATCTCTTGTGGTGACGGATTACAGCTTCCAAAATAAAAGTATACCCATGCAAACCATGTTACTACTGACTCGCTAACTTAAAACAAAAAAGTGCCATACTTGATTGATCCGCATGACAAAACGGGTTGAGGCTTCATCGCCTATAATGTATGCATAAAACAGCCCTAAAAAAGACATTTGATACCTAGTTCTGATGGCCTATTTACTATCTTGCCACACAGGTACAGAGCCAATTGGAGCATGGAAGTGCGGGTGAAGCCCATCGTGGAGATACCCTGCATGTAAGCAAGTCCCCTAGGGACAGTTCCATGGATGACCGTATTACTTTACCTGAACTTTCCGTGAAATCTAGATTTATTATTGCTCCCAGTTTCTTTCTCTCTACTTTTTCCAAACTGCTAATCAATTCAAAAACCCATATGGGAACCATTGACCAAAAGACAAATAATTAACTATATTATGCGATCACGTTGTACATGTTGATAAGACCACCCAATTGGTCTGCGCCTTGCACTGCTGAGGAATAAAACGTTTATTTATTTATTTATAAATTTGGCTCGCTAGACAAATAACCTCGTGGTGCCAGCTGGGTGGGTCGGGTTTACCCTGTTCCAGCAACTAGTTCGGCGGCAGTGTTCTGGGACGTGGTGGGTTTTCGACTGGCAAGCGTTCTCCCTATAAAAGCCACAAATGTCCGGTTAACAACACTGACGTGGCGGTTGTGACTCGCCACCAACTAAGGTCACCAACTGCTTATCCGGACAACCGCTTCAAATCCACGGCCATCAAGCATCCATGTAACACTGACGACACGTTCAAGCACGATTAAAAGGGCAGAAAAACATTTACAAATTCCATAAACACAGCTAAAGACGCCCACATGCACACTTGCGTACATTCATATATCAACCTATGCCACAATCCATGTTATAATTGAGCGAAACACCTCTGTTATGATTGAGTAACGCCTGATAAGATTGTCACTGGCACGGTTGGAGCACGCCTACGGCAATGGCCTAGAACGCTGACCAATCGAACGGATTTGCGCTGATCCGACGGCGTTACCTTAGTCCGGCGTACGCGCTGATGGGACGGAAATTGAGCGAGCGTGAGAAGAATCTTAGCCGCACGTATTCGGGTAGACGCTGAGCCCTCGGAACGGACGCACACGAGAGGGGGTTACGGTAGACGCGCACTAATGTTTAGACGCGAACGCTGGTCGGCTAACGACAACACAAAATCACGTGATCGACCGACTCCCAACTAAGCAGAAAAGAAAGAAAGGCAAGTGGTCCTCTGAAGGCTCTTTTACGATCAACAAAGGGCGAATCACATCCAATGCTATGGGTCATTAAGTTAGAAAAAATTGCTACCACGAAGAGGTGGTAGTTTGCAAAAGACCATTGTCAAAAGGTGCGCAGTTGGCCGCGTCTCGGAGTGGCTGAACTCTGTTACGTTGTGAGGAGAAATTGGACCTCGCTATCCACAGCCATTCTGCCGGGGTTTCTGGCGCGACGGTGTGGGAATATATGACGGGCCCGCAACAATCCCATTGTTCCATTGTACATTAACTGATCACATTTCGTACTTTTAACATAAACATGTCTGTGCAGGCGTGCCTCGCTTAGTCGAGAATACACCTTTTATTTATTAATTTATGTTTCGGCGTTGTTCGCAGCGTGTTCTACGCGTTGATGCCCAAGGAGACGGCAGGTAGTTACCTGGAGGTTGCTCGGGCTATGTCAGAAATTTTGCCCACCACTCACTCAGTGAAGACAATAGTCATGGATAGGTGCCTGGGGCAAATGAAGGCACTTAAGTTGTTGTATCCAAGGGGCCACGGTGGTATTATGCCGCTTCCATTTCCTGCGGCAATTTTCACGCAGGTGCCAGTATCGGTTGAAAGTGAAAAAGGCGGATAAAGTTTTGTTGAAGCAGTGGATGATCAGGTTAGTCTACATCAAGACCAAATTGCAGTTTCAGATGCTGCGTAAAGCTTTAAGGGCTAGAAGCAAAGAAGATTTCGGATATCTCTGTCGGACGTGGTTGCCCTTCGCAGGGAGTTTGGCGTACCATAGATTGCGCAAAGTGCGCATGTTGGGTGCGTTCACCAGAAACAGAGTGGAGAACGAGGATAAACATCTCAAGGTGAGTTTAAGCGAGAGGACATCGCTACTGCGACTCCTTGAGGCGGTTTTTCGGAGAGCACGCGAGGCAGAATCGCGTTGAACCACGCCGGTAACCAAGTTGTGGATGTCGAAATGACAAAGCGTTCCGGACACAGGGCATGTGAACGAGTTGGTTTCTTGTCTGTCTTCTTATGCTACTGGCATATTTATGCGACACATTTCCTCGGAGACGGTGACATCAATAGGACGTGACGGCAGTAGGTATGAAGTATTAGGTAAGGGGGACCGCAGGCACACCGTTGTGACGGCTCGTTCGTAAGTCAGTGGGATATGCCATGCGCGCACATTGTGCAGGTTGCTGGCATAATAACCGCCGACATAACCCCGCTTATGCACAGAAGCCGCTGGTCAATGCGGGACCGTCAGATTCCTATCCCTAATTGGGGAACGTCCTAACGGGAACCTCAACCGATGCCATCTACATCACGAACTCGGAACAAGACATTTTCAATTGTTCCTACGCTTCCCAAATGCCATCCGCCCAGCAACTCTTCAGAAACTCCTACCGGGAGCGCACTACGAACGAGCATGGAATCCAATCGCCGCAGAACAATATTGCCGAAAACCAGATACCCGAACAAGAGGACCTTGGTCCAACATCACCCAAGCGTCCACGCCCCAACAGCCCAAAGAGCCAGAAGAGCGGCGATTCCTCAGAGACGTGCGGAAGGGTGACAACATCTACACCCTTTCATATAACTATACGGAACTGTGCCTCCGTCACTATAATAATGCGAGACGCCTTATCGGTCTACACGGACCAAGAAACGATCGCAGGGAAAAAACATTCGTTGAGTGGCATTGGGGTGAACCAGCAAAGGGCAAATCAACCTATGCCCTAGCCGAATGTGACAAAGTACAAACATACTATTGGAAAAACCCCACCCCATGGTGGGATGGATATGAAGGCCAGGCACTGGTTGTAATCGACGATTACGAAGGTCAGTGGCCAATCTACGAACTACTCTACCTCTTTGATAAATTTCCGTACAAGGTGAACTGTAAAGGTTACACCGTCGACTTTTTAGCCAAACGCATGATTATCACTTCCAATTTCCCACCCCTCGAATTGTACCCCTTAGATCCTTTGATTAAAAAAACGCTCTTATTCGAAGAATTGATGTAATAAAAGAATATAATTAATTTTGTACACATGTCTTCTCTACTGTCCCAAAGCCAAGGCCGTTGAAGACAAACGGCGATCGCGATATTGAACGTAGCAGGTCACGTACAGCGTACCGACTCTAGGACACCATTTGCGAAACTCCTCGGACATATTAATAAATTGTATAAAGAAAGCCGCGTGTAGCTTCCCAGTATCCGATAGCCAAGGATTCCGCTTAGCCTCTAGATGACCGCCATCGACCCATAGAGTTTTGCGTGAGAGTGCGAAATCCCAGTGAACCATGAACTCTCGATAGAAACCTTTCGCACGTACACAATCCATATCAGTACAATTAGAGAATTCCGTAGGATATCGCAATCCGCATATACCTAACCGTACACCGCAACGATTATACTGATTAAGAGACAACGTTCCTCCGCGTAAATCGCTCCGGAACCGAATATTAATCCCTTTCAATCGGTATCTGTCGTATGTGTGCAACAACTCAACCGCCGGAGGCATGTAATCCAATCGGGGACATATCTCAAACAGGGGCTTAGTACTGTCCAAAAAAATCTTATAAAGGAATTTATGGCAAACAAAACGGCGACCTCTTCTTCTACGAAATTTATACCGCCTAAATCTCCGAAACCGCCGTCTAAACGCTCGTCTCCGAATCCGATGTAACCTGGAACTTCGCAGGTAACGGCGCCGCGCACCTCTTCTCATATTCTTCCAAAACGAACTCCCTAAATTCCAAAAGCTGCGATATCAGGGAGTTCAAATGATCCAACAACGTCTCCAAAGTCCGTTTCACCTGCGGAGAGCAGCAATGACCTTTACAATTACCGTAATGCTTCCTCCAAGCCGCTATTTGAGTAAATAACTGCTCTTCAGACCTCCTCTACTTCGGAATCTCGTCGCACATACCGTAAAATGATAAAACCTTACAAATACATACAAATATATACCCCAAAACCCCACCCGCCCTTCATATTATCCAAATAATGCAAATAAACAAACTACTTATAAGTACAAATACAAAAACATTAACCCTGTCACCGACACAGCGGCACTCTTGTAATAGTACAAGAGTGGCGCTGGTCGGCACAGGGTTTTGGTTAGGGTTAGGGTTAGGGTTAGGCAAAACCCTTACGTTAGCTAATAGCTAACGTTAGCAGTCCATGCGCCACTGCTGGCAACTAAAACTATCCCTAAACCCAGGCTGAAGCACCATTAGCAGTCCACCATGCCAGTCCACCATGGGTTAAGGTTAGGGCCTTAGGGTTAGGGTTACCCACCCTACCCGCCCGACTGTAGCTTAGATTCAAATTTTGACAGCTCACAAAAAGCGCCATGTAGCTCATGTGCGTTCTCCCTGAGATCAGGGGACCTACGCCTATACACACATGACTAGGCGCCGCTTTTTGAACAATGTCCAAAATCCGGTTCAAACCGGTGAGAACGCGCACCAATCATGTGAAACTCAGACAACCTTGTCTGAGTCACGCATGTATCAGCCAACAAAAGTCACATGCGTGCTCCGCAAAACTCATTCGATGGCTGAACGATCACGCTGCTGGTTAGTGACTTGGAACAACCCGCCGGTCAACGATGAGCAATTACGTGAGATTTTTGAACGACACAATGTACAATACACATTCCAAGAGGAGTCAGGAGAATTCGGAACGAGACATTTTCAATGTTTCGTTCGATTCCCAAATGCAGTGCGGGCAGCGTCTGTTCAGCAGCTCCTCCCCGGAGCCCACCACGAGAGAGCGTACAATGCCATTGCCGCCGAGCAATATTGCAGGAAGTCAGAGACCAGAGTCAGAGGACCCTGGTCCAACATCAGCCAAGCGACCACGTCTCGACGAAACATCACCGAGCCAGAAGAAAAGCGATTCCTGCAAGATGTCAAAAGAGGAGACAACATCTACGCGCTCTCCAGTAATTATACAAGGCTGTTCCTACGTTACTATTGTAATGCGCGGAGGCTCATTAATCTACATGGACCAACAAACGACCGCCGCCAAAAAACAATAGTTGAATGGCATTGGGGCGAGCCGGCCAAAGGCAAGTCTACGTACGCAATGAACGAATGTGACAAAGCTACCTCATACTATTGGAAAAATCCCACCCAATGGTGGGATGGCTATGAAGGTCAAGAACTCGTAGTCATCGACGACTACGAAGGCCAGTGGCCTATTTATGAATTGCTATACCTCTTCGATAAATTCCCTTACAAAGTAAACTGTAAGGGATATACCGCCGACTTCGTTTCCAAACGCCTAATCATTACTTCCAACAGCGTCCCTTACACCGCTTGTAATGCCGCACCCAACGGTCTATCTGATCAACTAGCTGTAGCTCTGCGTCCCGCCACCGAGGAATCTCTTCACACATATGAACAAAAAGCCGTGTACGGCTTATTATATACCGCATGCAAGGCCTACGGCCTACAATTTATTTTGTTAATGCATTTAAACTACTAACTACTTACAAGTAGCTAAGGTTTAACAAAAGAACTACCTGCAGATCATTTTGTTAATTCATTTAAACTGCTCGCTACCTATAAGTAGTTTAAGTCTAACAAAATCAATAACCTGACACTGACACAGCGGCACCTTGTAATAGTATATAACAAGGCGCCGCTGGTACAGCTGAGAAGTCCTTCAGGTTAAGGTTAGAGGCCTTGTTATACATATTTATATAACTTTAATCTCTGTATACTATTTGTAATTATAAAAAAAGTTAAGGTTAGGGTTAGGGGTAATGTTAAAGTTAAGGTTAGGGTTAGGGTCCCCGTAACCCTAACCCCTTAACAGTCCGTATAGAAATTTACACCGCCGTGAAAACGGACAACGTGGTCTGTTGGGCGCAACACTCGTCAGTCAGTAACGATACCCACATGACCATGTCGTTGTTTTGCCCTAATGTCTTCAAATCGGTTCAAGCACAGTCCGCAGTATCGATCAATCGATACTTACCTATCGACCTGCAGGCGGATAGGAGAATTCAAATTCAAAACTCAGACAGCTGCTGCGACTACCTGTCTGAGTCTCGCCTGCGTCATTTAAAATGACCAGGCGTTCACCGCAAAACTCATTCCAATGGCTGCGCGTTCTCGTTGCTGGCTGCTGACGTGGAACAACGCTAGCAGAACTCCCGATGAACTGGAGCGATTGTTTCAATCTCGCGGACTCACACTCGCAAGACATACTCGCTGGTCGCTCTTAAGCGACGACGAAGAACCAAGACCATAGTCGAATGGCATTGGGGTGAAACCGGCAAGGGGAAAAGCACCTACGCCCTGGAACAGAGTGACGCAGCCGAGTCCTCGTATTGGAAAAATCCTACCCCATGGTGGGATGATTATGAACAAGACGACTTAGTCGTCATTGATGACTACCGTGGCCAATGGCCAATGGACGAGTTGCTCTTTCTCTTCGATCGATTTCCTTACAAAGTGAACTGTAAAGGATACATGGCTGAATTCCTCTCCCAACGTATCATTGTGACGTCGAATTTCCCCCCTACGCACTATTATAAATCGGAACCCGAGATACGCATTCACGCTTTGTTAAGACGTATTGATTTTATTAAACAATACATATAATATATTTGTTACATGTTATACACTCGCGGCTGCCGCGGCGGCCTTGTCTTCTCTGCCTTCTTCCTTGTTCTCCGCTGCTATTGCCAAGGCCGCTGTACTGCCTAAGCGGCGATCACGAAACTGGATGTAGCACGTCACGTATAGGGTGCCTACTATAGGCGCAGACTTGGCGAATTCATCCGACATATTGATGTACTGTAGGAACAGCGCACTATGTCCTAGTTTCGTATCCGACGTCCATGGATTGCGCTTAGCCATAGCCGCCTGACTGCCATTGGTCCATAGAGTTTTGCGTGAGATTGCCCAGTCCCTATGAAGTACGAACTCACGATAATAACCCTTCAGGCGTACACAGTCCGCCTGTCTGCAATCTGCGTATTCACCTGCATAGCGTAGGCCTGCTATACCGAAACGAACGCATGCTTTATTCAATTGCCCTAGCTGTATCGTTCCTCCGCATATATCGCTCCGGAACCGAACATTTATTCCTGCGAATCGGAATCGCTCATACATTGAGAGCAGAGCTTTCGCTTGAGGAAAGAAATCCAATCTCGGTTCAACCTCGAACTTTATAAAGGAACTTATGACAAATAATACGTCGTCCTCTTCGTCGACGAAACCGTACTCTTCTACACCACCTACTACGAGGACGAAATCCAAGTCGGCGTCTAAACAGACGCCTCCGAATCCGATACATACGTGAATACCGCCTTCAGCTGCCCACATCGCGTCTCATATTCCCTGACGACGAACTCACGGAACGATAACAGCCTAGATATCAGGTGATCCAATCGATCCAACAATTCCAATAGTACTCGCTTCACTTGCGCTGAGCAACAGCGTCCTTTACACCGCTTATAATGCCGCTCCCAACGGTCTATCTGGTCACCAAGCTGTAGCTCCGCGTCCCTCCATCTAGGAATCTCTTCACACATGTGAACAAAAAGCCGTGTACGGCTCATTATATACCGCATGCAAGGCCTACGGCCTACAATTTATTTTGTTATTTCATTTAAACTACTCACTACTTATAAGTAGTTTAAGTCTAACAAAATCAATAACCTGACACTGACACAGCGGCGCCTTGTTGTAATAATATATAGCAAGGCGCCGCTGGTGCAGGGGAGAAGTACTCCGGGTTAAGGTTTGGGGCCTTGCTATACGTTACCCCATAACCTTAATTTTTTTATGAGTGGTATTTTTTTTAAAAAGTTAGTGTTAGGGGCCAACCACCACTAACCCATAACGGCCTAATAGAAATTTGAACCACCATGAAAAGGATCAACGTGGTCTGTTGGGCGCAACACTCGTCAGTCTGCGAACCATACGCACATGACCACGTCGTTGTTTTGGCCACATGTCCCAATTCCGGTTCAATACAGATCCAGGGTCCGCACATTGGGAATTCAAATTTCAAACTCAGACGACCTCGTCTGAGTCGCGCCTGCGTCATTTATAATGAGCAGGCGTTCACCGCAAAACTCATTCCCATGGCTGGAAGGTCCAGGTTCTGGCTGTTAACTTGGAACAATCCTACCAGAACGCCCGATGAATTGGGACGCCTATTTGAATCCCGAGGATTACAATACACATTCGAAGAGGAATGCGGTCATCAGGGAACAAGACACTTGCAGATCTTCCTTCGATTCCCCAACGCTATCCGGGCTTCAACCGTTCAGCAGTTATGACCCGGTAGTCACCATGAGTTCGCTACAAACCCCATCGCCGCCGAAAGATACTGCCGTAAGACAGACACGAGAACTGCCGGACCTTGGAGCAATATCGACCAACAGCCAACCGCCGCAGTCAATACGAAGAAGTCTGAAGAAGCGTCGTTCATCGAAGACGCTAAAAAAGGAGAGTCCTTGCTCTCCCTGTGCGATAAATATCCGAAACTCTTTGTCCGTCACTATCCAAACACTAGAAAAACCTATAATCTTGTTGCCCCGAAACAAAGACGAAGAACAAAGACACAAGTAGAGTGGCATTGGGGAGCCACCGGAAAGGGCTTGACTACGTACGCGTTGGAACAAAGCGATCAGGTCGAGTCGCCGTACTGGAAAAATCCCACCTCGTGGTGTGATGATTACGAGCAAGACGAGCTGGTTGTCATTGACGACTATAACGGTCAATGGCCTCTGGATGAACTGCTCTACCTGTTCGATCGGTTCCCTTACAAAGTCAACTGCAAAGGACACACGACGGAGTTCCTAGCAAAACGCATCATCGTAACGTCTAACTTCCCACCGCAGCATTACTATAAATTCGAATCGGAGATTCGTTTGAACGCGTTATTACGCCGAATTGATGTTATTAAACAATATATATATATATATATATATATAATTTTTTTACATAGCTTTGTTTTCTTTACTCTCGTCTATTGCCAAGGCCGCACTGCCAATGCGGCGATCACGGAACTGGATATAGCACGTCACGTACGTACGCCAATCGCTCCAATGCAGACTTCAAGCGTTGCGATCCAGGAGGACTACATCGACTACAGTATTAAAGGCGTGGGTAGTAAGTGTTCGTAACAAAATTCCATTATGCCGCCGCGGTCCGGTTAGGTCACCTAACCCGCGAGAATGTTGGCATACGCGAACATTAACATTCCATGGACCTCAAACTAGATTCCATTCTTCGTCAGATGTCTAGTGATAGGGCTGGAGCCGTATGCCCGGTTCCAGTGCCGACGACATCTGTTGCAGAGACTATAACACTCAATAGTCGGCTGTAAAGCTACAATGGTATTACGCGATTTCATATGTAACTTGTCTTAGATGGCGTACTTTGAGCGACTGGGTGGCAAGTCCCTCTCCAACTGTGTGCGCAGCATGCTGCTGTCTTTAATGACAAATTCCTTGGTACGCCAGGTGAACTGGCGTGGAGTAAATGGGAAGTTCTGCACCTGCGGCACTCTGCTGGTCCGTGCCATAATCGATACGCTGCGTAACTGCAATAGCCCACTTTCATTATAGCTGAGCTAATGCGAAAAGGTTTCGCAGGAACTTCGGAATCATTGATAATGGACAAAATTCGCCGATGGTTCCAGTGCATAAAGGAGCGCGAGCAATTTAGGACGCAGTCCAAAGTCGCCGCAGCGACAAGTGACTTCCCATAGTGCTTTTGCTTTTTCATTATCATAATACAAGTTTTCAGAAACTGTGGATTTTCTGGTGCAACGTGAAAGAAGCGCATGCGCCACGCTATATAGAGCGTAGTATCCCAACACCAATATAGGTGTAGGCACTAGGTATTTACCAAGTGCAAATGACGGATCTGATTCCTGAGAGCATGAATACAGTAGTATTTTGGATGGATTGAGTACGCTCACAAACATCTGGGAATTCTGTCCATGGATCTATTTTACGTCGTCGAAGAAAGCGGTTGTGCGCACACAAGCAGTGCACCTATAAATCCGGTGGATTCACTGGAAAATGACCAGCAGCGATCATAGTAATTCTGCGCGGTTTTTTTTGTACAACACATGGTACAAGACTGCATGAACACAGTCTGATCATCCGCCGACATGATGAAAAGTACTAATAGCAGTACATATGGATGCCGAAGGCCATCAGTTCGATCTGGGAAACGCCAAGATGACTGGAAGAGCGAAGAACCGCAGAGCGCGTGAGTTCATCGAAGCCTGGCATTCGGACCGGAAGTCAAGCAACAAGCGCCTGGAACTAGAAAGTATCTACGATGATGACAACAATAAATACCAGATCAATTAAGAAGTGCTACCATCCGGCTGAACTAGTGGTATCGCATCAAGTCAGAAGGTTACTCTGTAAATCCAACCTGGACAGACCGGACTCCCAAGTTACCGCCTCATGCATTTACCAATTTAATTATACTTGCGGTAGCAAGTACATAGGTCGAAATGAGAGAACGCTGTCAACGAGGATTGCAGAGCATGTCCCGCAAAACATGATCGCTAATGGCCCGAAGCTACTGACTAGATCTATTGCTCGTCACATACTTGACTGCCCTGAATGCCAAAACCGGTGGCAATTTCAGGGTAGTTAGCAACCAAGCTACTCCCCGCTTACTACAGTTAGCGGAGGCGGCAGCAATTCGGCGGCTGAAACCAAATCTGTGCAAGCAAACGGATTTCGTGACCACGCTAGCCCTTCGCTGGTGGCTATTAATTCGGTCTTCCTCGGAAGGGGTCAAGTGAGCCCAAGGACCTTCGACCGCTTTGAACGTTTGGCTGTTTATATCGCACTGTGTTTGTCACTAATTGTATGTAAACGGCGGATAAGAATATACGAAATTGCTGAATTCTGTTAAAATGTTGCTCCTTCTTGCTTTATGGAAATAGCAGATCAACAGGGCGAAGGCGCAACCACTTAACCGAGTCACATGAGAGAATCAAAGACTGACATTCAAAGCAATGGCCGACCAAGATACACTTGGATCTGGCAGTGACTAAGTAGGCTCTGCGAATCAGACCCTAACAGCCGCACTGAGGAGGTTGCTTAGCTTGGCAATGAAACATCTGCAACAAAACTACCCAGCTCGGAGAACACATCAACCCCGTTTGCAATGATTCGGAATACCTGTAGCTCAGGTTGGTATTTAACGTTTTGATTCGTTCTCCGACCTGAGTAATTTAATGACAAACGGCATCTCGGTGACGTTGAACGACAGGTCCTCATCAAGGAACTTAACTACAACTTCAAGGACGCTGGAACCCTGGAGTTCCTAGCAGAATCCGAAAATAGCTTACAATCTAATGGACTTAACGAAGAGACCAAAACACAAATAACGCATGCCGTGGTTCCGATTCTAGCTCGCAACAAGCAACACAACCATTTTTCACAACAAGAGAAGGGTGCCCTAAAATCCTTGAAGGCAGACGAGACCATCGTAATTCTGCCTGCGTATGGCTGTCATAATAGACAAAACTGATTATATGGAAAAGGCAAGTCATCTCCTAGCTGACACAACCTATCGACGCATGGAGAACGATCCAACAGTATGGTTGAGAAATAGTGAATAAGACACTTAAGAAACTTCAAGAATTAAACCAACTCACAAAGGGAGAGTATGATAGAATGAAGGCTCGTGATCCAAACATCGCAGTTTTACGGGCTTCCTAAAGTACACAAAGATAGTGCGCCGCTACGACTAGTAGTACCACTCCCAGATACACCAACTTACAAGTTGGCTAAAGAATTATGGAAAGGCCTCAAACATCTGACCAGCGGATCGCAATACTCGATCAATAATGCTCATCAGTTTTTGGAAAAGCTCAAATGCATGCGGATAGACCATGAAGAAGTGATGGTATCCTTTGACGTCACCGCACTTTTCACCTCCATCAACTTACAGATAGCGAAAGAAAATATCAAAGAACTTCTGAACAATGGAGGACAAACGACTGGAAAGCTAACAACTGAAAGCATATGCAAGCTCCACGATTTGTGTTTTACTATTTACTTCAAATGCAACGGTGTTCTAGGAGCAAATTAGAGGAGTTCCAACGGGATGTCTCATATCTGAAGTTATTGCGAAAGTCGTCATGCAGAGATTGGAAGAGGATATACTCTGTCATCAGTCAGAAATTATGGGTGCGATACGTTGACGATACGTTTGCGATTCTCAAACGCAACCAGCTACAAACCGCACAAGACCTACTTAACAATGCAATGGAAGGCATTCGTTTCACCATGGAAGAAGAGGTGGAAAAACAACTAGCCTTTTTGGACGTACTGGTTACCAGAACAGTGAAAGCCGAATTACAAACATCAGTTTACAGAAAAGCAGCACACACCGACCAAATCCCGAACTTTAACATCAATCACCCTAAGTGTCACAAAACAAGCTGTATACGGACCCTGTTTCGTAGGATAGAATCGCAGTGCAATAATGCGGAGGCAAAACGAAAGGAGGAAGATCAGTTTATGTCTTTCACTCGCAACGGCTACCCACGCAGTTTCATCCGAAGACACCTAAAGCGAAGGAGCACAACTACCGCACCTGCACCAACAACGACGAAACACATCGCCCTGCCGTACATCAAAAACGTATCCGAAAAGACAGTCAGACTCCTCAAACCGCACAACCTGACGATAGCTCACATACCAACTGTGACTTTGAAAGTATATTATCTAGACCTAAAGAAAGAATGGAGGTACACGAACGCCAAAATGTCGTCTACAGGATACAATGCGAGAACTGTGACAAAGACTATGTAGGTCAAACGGGGAGAAAACAATCCACAAGAATACAAGAACACAAGCGTGCGTGTCGATACCATCATGTATCGTCACAGATCTCAGCGCACCTCGATGAGGAAGGACAAAACGTTAACTGGGACAAAACAGAAATTCTGGCGCAAGGAGGAACAAGAAAAGGAAGGGAATTCCTCGAGGCATGGTTCTCTACGGAGAATTCCCTGAACCTCCACATTGACTTCGATCCCGTGTAGCCACAACTAAGAAAGCGTGAAAGTGGACGACCAAATATCGAACAAACTGAGGTCACTGGACGCAGATCGACGAGGCTAATTTCAAACGCTACGTCCCGACGACACTTTCCGTGAGATTTTCCTCTACGGAGCAGTGCACTGAAGATGCCACTGAGGAAAGTGGTGAAATGTTTGTAATTAAATTACTCAGCTCGGAGAACGAATCAAAACATTAACATCAACCCTCTCACGACACACGTAATTATTCCACCATGGGGATACCTTTTGGCGCTCAGAGTGCAAGCCATATCACTCCGAAGGATATCAATTTCAGACACCCCTGAGTGAATCCGTGCGCAATGCTGTTGTAGTGACCTGGAGATTCCCCCGTAGCACTGTGTAAACTATTCTAAAATATATAAAAATTATAGCTTTCTTATGTACTTGGGCATTAGGCTGTTTGCGTGTTGGAACGTTGTTCCCGTTTGTTTGAAACACGAATACGATCTCCGCCTTTGGCGCTCGACTCGAATGAGAACGACGCACCGTCCACGCACTCCACGCCCAACTACATCCTCCCTAGCTGGCTCGCTTCTAGTGCCCTCTCTTAAGCATTAGCTAACTCCTCCCGTCCAATAAACATTTGCCGTAGCTTACTTTTGTGTGTTCTACCCATTGCCTTTGGCCAGCACTACGGGCTCGGCGGCCCTCTTTTAAGCTGGGTTGCCAACTTTATACTGTATTATGTGTCGAAACACGGTGGATTACGTTGAAAATAGGTATGCACGAGTGGTGGAATGCAACGGCATTTCGTATCCTGAACCCCTGAAATTATTCCACAATGGGTATAACCTCAGGCGTTCAGCTTGTTCGCATTTTTGACCATATCAATAAATAAGCGCGCTGTTCGTGCAGAAAATAGCCGTATGCGTACGACGACGCTATAATGTAAAATAGCAATCCGGGTGTGGGAGGATGTTGCGGAAATTTATCCTTGAGCGTCCGAAATTCGGGCGCTACGACCGCTCGAAATTTGTGTCGATGGGACTAATTTCGGGCGCCCGAACGAGGCATACTACTTGCCAGTGTCAAGTGTTTAGTATCCTAGGGATGGTCTGGTAAATGTGAGCTGCAACTGCTATCATAGTTTACTCGACGCTCCGAGGTTAGTCTTGAAGATGGATGTCTACTCTGGGATCCAGAGCGATCATACCACCCCGATTGCGGGCAAATGTTCTACAAGAGCTGCATGAAACTCACCCGGGAATAACAGGGATGAAAGGATTTGAGCGATCCTATGTGTGGTGGCCCAATACAGACAGAGATATTGAAGAGTTAATCCGACACTGCGACACGTGTCAAAGTATACAAACAAGCGCCTCTCCTGTACCCCAGCCCATGGAAATGGCCCAGTAAACTATGAGAACGCGTACATGCTGACTTCTTCAGTTCACACGTCGGGAAGGTGTTTGTTCTCCTGATTGAAGCTTACCCGAAATGGGGCAAAGTTTTCCCGCTAACACGAGCCACGACAAAGACTAGGATTTCGTGCATGCGAACGTGCTTTACAACCTTCGGTATACCGCACACGTTGGTGACAGACAACGGCTCGGTGTTTATTAATCAAGAATTCCAGGAGTTTCTGAAAAATAACGGCATACGTCATGTGAAGTCGGCTCCTTACCACCCAGCTTCTAATGGCTTGGCTGAAAAGGCGGTGCAAACGGCCATGAACGGGCTTTGAAAATAAGTGCCGGCTGCATTGCGAACATGGTTAGACAAATTCTTTTTTGGTTATTGCTCCACACCGAACGAAATGACTGGTAAGAGTGCCGGTGAACTAATGTTCGGGAGGAGGTTAAGGACACTGTTAGACCTGGTTTTCCGATCAGAGACTACGTGTCGAGAGCAAACAAGATAAATCTAGGGCCGAGTATGATCGGAGGGTGGTCGATCGACAACTCCGTGAGAATGAACCGGTTTATCTCAAACTGCCTAACGAAACGAACTGACAACCTGGAGATCTGCGCGAAGTTGCGGGACAAAATAAGGAAGCGGCTCTACCCTGTGGCAGGGTAGTCATTCGGCACGAGGACCATGTCCGTCCCCGCTCTGACTCTCTTCCGCCAGCCGACATATCGACAAACCCAGTGACTGATTTGAAAGACGTGCAGAATACCAACCAATCGGAGACTCCGCAATGTCACCGCACAGGCCGGGTGCGCCGACCAGTTGATCGGTACCAGGCTAACTGGGGTAGTTTCAACTAAAGAAAGGAGAAATGTGACATCTACGCAGTGTGTCAGTCCAACGCTAGCGAGTCACCGATCAAACTGTTCCTATTGGTTGGATTCACCAGAAGCAATGCGTGTTCGTTAACGCCAGCTAAGCATTGATTAGACCGTCTGAACTTACGCGAAGCGTTGTCTTTGTGGCGACACAATACATCTTGTGTATTGCTGAAACTGACATGTTCTACTTTCGTACGCTACGAGGCGAATACCGCGTTCTACTAAGTGTCATGGTTCAGTACGGGCCGAGTTGTAACAAGGGCGCTTAAGACGTTCCCCATGATGAGGTGAATAGTTGGAAACGGTACAAACATCACCTTTTTCTTCGTTGACATTTTTCGTTAGCATTACAGTTTCGCTGGGAATACCCACTCTAATGCAACGCATTTAACTGTATAACATGACAGAAGAACATCGAAAACCGTGTTACATGAGTATCGCTTGTACCTGTTGATTCACTAACATCCATTCCATGCATGACTGCTAACACACCAATTCATGACACCGCCGTGGCTTCGTTTGTAGCGCTATTGATGCATCTCATCGCAACTACATGCGCTTAATAAATACCCTTCATGCAGGCGTGAATAGCCAATAGTACAGGTTTTACCAGTTGCGAGTATGATGTCAATGATGCGCAATCCATCTGGCCTAAGTAACCACCGTTCAGGCAGGCCTAGTGAGCCAATAGCAGATGACGTTTCAGCTTGCGCTGTTGTAGATGAGGTATCCCAAATTAGTGATCTCAGCATTCGGAGAATCGCCCAACACTGTGCCACCACACCATCTGCTGTAGACCGGATATTAAAGGAAAGAAAAGTCCGAAGGTATCGTGCACTGCACGTACATGTTTCAAAGCCGTGGGATTCGGAGAAGCGTCGGGAATTTTCTCGCTGGTATTTGAATACCATGGACGCACATTCCATTATGTCTACAGATAAGACAATTTTCCGTCTGCATGGCGCAGATAAGCGACATGTTTGGGCAACCAATAACCCACGACAATGCAGTGCTTCTTGTGTACGACATGGCGCACATCTCATGGCATGGGCTGGGTTGACAGGCCAAAAGACCAAAGGGGACCATCTTTCTTCTGTAATAATGTGACAGGTAAATTGTTGTTTAACAGAACTAATGCATTACATTTATTAGCATCTTCCCACAAAGAAATGTTGCAGACATGCGTCATTCCACAGCTGCAGGCGGAAGGGTTACTGTGTACCGTTTGGTGGCAGCAGGATGGTGCACCTGCACACTATGCACAAACGGTACGTGAGTACCTAAGCGAAACATCCGGCCATCGTTTGATCGGTCGGGGAGGACCAATAGAGTGGCCTGCGTGGTAACCGGACCTGAACCCCTTGGATTTCTTCCTATGGGCGTACTTGAAACGTAGATATTATAAAACTAAACCCACTTGTCCGGAAGAACTAAAACGGAGCATCGCCAACGATGTCGCGGGACCTCGGTGGACACATTGCAGAAAGTGCTAGTCACTAGTATCTGGCGAATGCTGCTCTGTAAGCAAAATGACGGTGGGATTTTTGAACATCTACTTCGTTGACTTTTGTGTTTGTTTAACATATTGCATGTAAATATACGTATCCTACATAATGATTGAATTCCCGACTAAATTACTGCGATGACTAATGGTGCCAATAGTTCGTCAGGGTAGAACGAATGCTAAGAGAATTGCCTGGAGAGAACAAGACAGTTACGTGGGAAGCATATACGATACGAGTTAGATGTACTTATAGATGGGTCTCAGTTCGATATACTCGTTTGTACTGAAACGTGGTTGTCTCGGGCCATCAAGGATGCTGGAACACATCGAGCTGACTAGTCACTATTTAGGTGAAATGGGGTTGACACTGTTTACAAGGAGTGTTCAAAAAGAAACCGAACTTTTGCTACATCTTTAGTTCTTACTGCACAACACTGTACGCTTTTCCCCCTCAAAGTAGTCCTCTTTACTGGAAAACACCACTCTCAGCGGTGGTTCCATTTTGCAAATCCTCCCAATGGAAGCACGTACCGGTCGTTAACGGGCCTCGTTTTGCAGTTAACAGCGATGTAACGGCGCGCAGTCTCCACCGCGTTCGATTGGTATTCTCCATAGTGTCTCAGTAGAAGCACGCGGTGATCTACAGGTACGTTACGATACCACGGTTGCAGATAACTCGATGAGACTGGTGTGTGCCCTTTCTCCATTGCTAAGACAGCGAACCGACAGGGATTGCTGTGGCTAGCTTATTAACTTGCTTTAGCGGGGTGTATCCACCGATGGTACCAAGATCAATAAATGGGCTGCATTAGGGCGGTGAAAGCATTCCCTATTCGAGTCATGCAGGTTGGTCTGTCTGTCTATCTATCGTCACAACGCTCGTCGGGCCTGGCATTCCAAAACCGGTGGTCACCTTATGCCAAACTTGGACTGCCTGCCCATCCATCGTGATAATACCAGTAGCGAGGATGCAGGCCTGCTGGCCTGGCATTCCGCCATTGTAGTGACAATGACATTTTACTCCATCAAGCATCACCATCCAGACTTGTACACATTTTGTTTTACTTTGCACTCATCCAAAGCCTATATATACCGGACTGCATTTTTGAACTTGGTCCGCCATCTTGCCCGCGTGTTCCCGGCTGTTGCGCTCCGTCGTGGTGTAACTCATTGCTTCACCACTTTCTCCCACTGCCCTCAGGCTATATTTACATAGCTATTGTACAGTGCTATTTTCTCAAGACATTCTTTATATCCTGCCGTCTTCTGTCTTACTGGGCTACGGATTTCTTGTGTAGCATTCGTCAAGGCGCTACATAATTGGTGACCCCGACCCGACGTGACCTCCAATCGCATTCCGGTGAGTTCGTTCCATTTCTTTGGTTTTTCCACGCAAGCCATGGCCTCAGTTTCTAAAAAGTGTGAAGATTCACAGTCTGTGCAAGCGGTATCTCTCGTAGTTCCACCCTTTATTGAAAAAGATCCCGTTTTGTGGTTCATGATTTTAGAAGCTGAATTTACTTCTAAGCATGTTACTAGTGACTCTGCAAAGTTTAATCACTTGCTAACACGCCTGCCAACTGATATTACTATAGCACTACGTGATCTTATTATTACATCTCGTTCTCCTGACCGTTATAATTTTCTCAAGAACGCTGTAATAAAGCGTGTTACTCCCTCAGAGAAGTCCCGCCTGCATAAACTTTTTACTGGTCTACAGCTAGGTTCTAGTAAGCCATCCGCGCTGTTGCTAGAGATGCGTGGTCTTCTTCAAGGATCGCATATGGACGAGTCGCTGCTTCGAGAGTTATGGCTTCAGCGTTTGCCTGAAAACGTACAAGCTATGCTATCGCTTGCGAAATCGCAGCCTTTGTCAGAAATTGCAGATATTGCTGATGACATGATGGATCGTTTCACCGGACCACCGTGTCCGTCGTCTAGTTCTGTTCGCTCACCTGACGTAGGTTTTACTGCTGACCCTTCGGTCCAAACCATCGACACCGCTACTCCACCTTCGACTGGTGAGCTCTTAGCAGAGATAGCCGCGCTACGGCAAGAAGTTCAAAGCTTAAAGTTACATCGGCACCAACGGGATTCTCCATCCCGTTCCCCTAGCCCATCTCGAAGACGAACACGACGCCCAATTTGCCGTTATCACGCACGTTTTGGAAGGTCCGCTAGAAATTGTATAAAACCATGCTCATTTCCCGTAACGGGAAAAGGACAGGCCGACACGTAGTGGCGACGAACGTCGTCGGCCGAAGTCGTCCAAGTCGCCTCTTCAAAATCGTTGATAGGAACACCGGGATCATGTTCCTGGTTGATACCGGGGCGGAAGTTAGCGTGATCCCACCGGTTCCAGGCGACGCGACTAAGCCACAGACAACCAACTTGCGTGCCGCTAACGGCACTGCTATCCGAGTTTTCGGTCAACGCTCCCTTACCATTGACCTCGGACTACGACGTCCCTTTCGATGGATTTTCACCATCGCTGCTGTTCCGTTTGCTATATTGGGTATCGACTTCCTTCAACACTTCGATCTTCTCGTCGATACGCGTCATCGCAAACTCGTTGACAAAAGACCCAGCTTTTCACATGTGGAGTTCGCACATCTTGTGTTTCTGTCACTCCCATTTACATTCAGCCCGAAGCTGATAAGGAATTTTTAGATCTGTTCAGACAGTTTCCGCAGCTGGTCCACTCAGCTGACGCTACGCTTCCGGTCGCATCTAGCGTTACGCACCATATACGAACCCGTGGCCCACCGGTTTCTGCACGGCCACGACGTCTCGCCCCTGATAAGCTAAAAGCCGCTAAGGCGGAATTCGAGCACATGCTCGAACTTGGTATCATCCGTCCTTCCGAAAGTCAGTGGGCCTCACCTCTCCACATGGTGCCCAAGAAATGCGGCGACTGGCGGCCCTGCGGAGACTACCGGGCGCTGAACAAGTGCACAGTTGCAGATAGGTATCCTATACCGCACATCCAGGACCTTACAAGTAGTCTCGGTGGTAAGTCAGTGTTTAGTAAGATAGACCTGACGCGAGCATATCACCAGATTCCTGTAGAGGACTGCGATATCCCCAAAACTGCAGTTATAACACCCTTTGGTTTATTCGAGTTCCTTCGAATGCCTTTCGGGTTAAGGAACGCTGCTCAAACATTCCAGCGGTTCATCCATGACGTTACTCGTGGTCTGGACTTCGCATATCCTTACGTGGATGACATCCTAGTAGCTAGCGCCTCTAAGTCGCAACACTTAGAGCATCTGCGTATTCTATTCCAACGCCTATCTGATCGAGGCGTTACCTTGAACCCTAGCAAGTGCGAACTAGGAAAATCGTCGATCGAGTTCCTAGGTCACCGCATCTCAGCTACAGGTATTGAACCACTGTCTCAAAAGGTAACCGCCATCAAAGATTTCCCTGAACCTACGTCGTTTAAACAGCTTAAACGTTTCCTTGGGATAGTCAACTACTATCGACGCTTTATTCCGTGTTGTGCTAGGATAATGCAGCCCTTGACTGACTTGCTTCGGGGCAATCAACGTTCGTTTGTTTTTACCAAGTCCGC
The DNA here is from genome assembly GCA_944474145.2 of Dicrocoelium dendriticum. Classification (NCBI taxonomy): domain Eukaryota; kingdom Metazoa; phylum Platyhelminthes; class Trematoda; order Plagiorchiida; family Dicrocoeliidae; genus Dicrocoelium; species Dicrocoelium dendriticum. Next base: position 10,135,875 of record OX104067.1, on the reverse strand, counting down.
GCGATTAGCCTTCTCAAACCTTAAAGACGCAATCGCTAATGCTGCTCTCTTAGCACATCCAGTACCATCTGCTCCAATTTCTCTCGTCACTGATGCCTCAGACGAGGCCGTTGGTGCTGTTCTTCAGCAGGCTGTCGACAATACATGGCAACCTTTGGGTTTCTTTTCGAAACGGTTGCAGCCAGCGGAGACACGTTACAGCACCTTCGGGAAAGAACTTCTGGCAGTTTACCTCGCCATCCGTCATTTTCGTCCTTTTCTAGAGGGCAGAAGCTTTACCGTCTTCACTGACCACAAACCTTTAGTTTACGCCCTCGACTCGTCATCCGACAGATACTCTCCGAGAGAGATACGCCACCTGGACTATGTCTCACAGTTTACGTCAGACATACGGCACGTCTCGGGTGTGCAGAACTCCGTCGCTGATGCTCTTTCTCGCGTCAGCTCCATCACGTCCGCTGAAGGTATCGATCTAGCGGCAATGGCTGCTGCTCAACAGACCGACCCGGAGCTGGATCAGCTTCGTAACTCTAGCTCCTTACGCATACGACCAGTTCCACTGCCTACTTCGGATGGAACCATACTTTGCGACGTTTCGCAAAATTCACCACGACCAGTGGTTCCTCAAGCTTTCCGACGCACTGTGTTTGACATTCTTCACAGTTTATCGCATCCAGGCATTCGTGCCACAGTTAAGCTCGTCACACAACGCTTCGTGTGGCGCAACGTCAACCGGGACGTTAGACAGTGGGCTCGTACGTGCCTTAGTTGCCAACAGTCTAAGGTTCATCGACACACGAAAAGTCCGCTTGGTTCATTTCCACTTCCTGACGCCCGTTTTCACCATCTTCATGTTGACCTTGTTGGGCCACTGCCTCCATCTAAAGGATGCGTTTACTTGCTGACTTGTATAGACCGCTTTACAAGATGGCCTGATGCCATCCCAATGCCAGATTGCTCATCAGACACTGTCGCTCGCGCTTTTCTAGAGCGATGGGTCTCATACTTTGGTTGTCCTGCCGTTGTGACAACTGATCGAGGTTCGCACTTCGCAGGCACATTTGCTCACCTTCTTCAGACTCTCGGCTGCCGTCACGTCCAAACGACTGCATTCCACCCTGCCGCCAACGGCATGGTTGAGCGTTTTCATCGCCAGCTGAAAGCTGCACTATGTGCACATGATAACGCAGACTGGTACGAAGCGCTTCCCACCGTTTTACTTGGCTTACGGAATACTGTCAAAACCGACATTAACGCTGCTCCGGCCGAACTCGTTTATGGCTGCACATTGCGTCTCCCTGGACAATTAGTCGCCCCAACCCCGGAGAGGGCATGGAACTACAAGAGCTACATAGCTCGTCTGACGCACCACATGCGTCAGCTGCACCCCGCGAGACCCAGGGAACAACGCACTCCAGTGCACGTTCCGAAAGACCTTTCTACATGTTCTCACGTATTCTTACGTGTCGACCAAGTGAGACAGCCTCTCTCCGCACCTTACACAGGTCCATACCGTGTTATTAAACGGTCTTCAAAAACTTTGGTGATTGACCGTGGGGGTAAAAGGGATACTGTCTCGATAGATCGCGTCAAGCCTGCGTTCATCGATGAACAACAGTTTGTTCCATCATCGACTTTAACGCAATCTACAGAGCCACCTGTATCGACGCCCACCTTTTCAGCTCCACCACAAGCCCAGTCATCAGATTCGCCGCAAACTAATACCAGTCACGGTAGAAAAGTTCGTAAACCTGTTCGTTTCTCCGATTTTGTCGAACTCATCCACACCTCATGAATCTTTTTCATTTTCTCTCGTCGTTTGTATTATGCTTTTCGGTTAGCAGAGTAAATATCTGAATCTGTCTCCCTGAGTTTTTTCCCCATCTATCAGGTAAAGTCATGAGGCTGGCACGTTTGGGTCCGTCCGTTCAACGGTTGGCTGTTTCTCAATTGTTTTGGTCGTTTGGATGCTTTGGTCTACCCCTAACGCTTGGTCGTCTCGCCCGCCCACGTTGGCCTGTGGATCGTGGTCTGTTTGGCTCATTTTGGCTCGCTCAGGTCGTTTGTCTGGCTCGCCTTCCTGGCTTCGGCTGCTCGTGTGCTTGGCTCGTTGTTTTTGGTCCCCCACGGCTCGCCGGTACGAACAGGATTACAGCTTCGTTGTGGCAGTGGATTGGAATGCGGTGGGGGGAGTGACCTCTCCCAAGCGCACCGTCTTTCAGCAGCGGTGAAAGGTCCTACCGGCCCTTTTTCTGGATTAGCCAGTTTTTTGTAGTCCGGTGTGCCCGCTGGGACGGCCCACCGATGATGCATCCCAATCCACAAGAAGATTAAATAATCTAAATACTAACGAACTCCTATGATTCTGCCTTTTATACATCTGCAAGCCAACATCGATCGAAGTCCTCGTCCCTCGGCCTTCTAGGGGAGGCCTGTGTAGTGACAATGACATTTTACTCCATCAAGCATCACCATCCAGACTTGTACACATTTTGTTTTACTTTGCACTCATCCAAAGCCTATATATACCGGACTGCATTTTTGAACTTGGTCCGCCATCTTGCCCGCGTGTTCCCGGCTGTTGCGCTCCGTCGTGGTGTAACTCATTGCTTCACCACTTTCTCCCACTGCCCTCAGGCTATATTTACATAGCTATTGTACAGTGCTATTTTCTCAAGACATTCTTTATATCCTGCCGTCTTCTGTCTTACTGGGCTACGGATTTCTTGTGTAGCATTCGTCAAGGCGCTACACCATCACTGCAGCGCGTCATACCACTGTAACTGGGTGAGCGAAATTTCGGCAGACAAAAGTGTGCCATTGGACAGTTTGCAATTTAGTGCGCTCCCGTGTCACGGTAACGCATGCGGCGGTTCAAAGGGCTACTGAGGAACATGCGAGCATTCTTTCGAAACACCCTGTACAATATAAAATGGTCATGGTTTTTAATAACAGATTTGTGAGGGCCGCCCAAAGTTTATTCTATATGCCCGGAGGGCTATGCAACAACAAGTACGTGCGTTAACTTGGGTTGCCAGTGTTCGTGAATCCTCAATGGGCACAAATGATTGACCCTGACCAGTGAGTTGTACTTAGCACTCCCAGGCCTCCAACATAATCAGGAAAGGGTAAAATCACGAGTAAATAACAAACTGATGACGACACGTAGCGCCATAACGGTAAGTAAGACAAAAGCCTTAGTAAGCCCGGATGCCGAACTATAAGGACACAGACCATAATCACAGCAAAACCAACAAAGCTACTCAAACAAAACAAGGTCAGCAACGATCCGTAGTAGATAATAACTGTTGTGAGGAGTGAACATGAAGCCTCTTTCATAAAAGAGACCAAGCTTCACCAAACACCGCTAACGCCCCCTGGAATCGCAATGGCCTTAAACAGCGGAAACACCAATATCTACATCAGCGAAGTCCAAGCAACGCACGGTCAGATATAGCCAGGAATGAACCATGGACTGTAGAGACACACCACATTTTCGTTTGAATCATTAATATAAGTCAAGGCAAACACATCACTCATCGCTGCATCGCTCATGTCCTCATTATGGCAGTGGCGAAAAACGGAGATGATCGACATTTCAAACAAGATAAAGACGAGGTTTACGAAATCACGACAAGCTCACCCGTGGATGCAAATGGAGCTGTCAAATGCCAGTGAACTGTCTAAGTAGACGGCGAGCTTCATGCGATTAGTATCACTTTTGGGATTGATAACATAACTCCACGGTTGTACGCGTCTGAAGTTGGAACATTAGGAGCCGAAGCTTCACAGAATGTGACGATGCGTACGGCGCATGTAGCACAATTATGCCGATCCGATGAACGTGAAATTCGGAGACTAGTGATCCTCCAATCCCCACGGATATGTTTATTCCACTTGTACAAAACTTTCATGGATCCGAAGTGGTGAACCCAGCTTAACATGTAATCTCAAAGACACAAAGGCACTCTCACAAGCCGCATAGTGATGCGTTTTAATCACCGATTGCATGAAACAAACGAAAGAAGAACGTCGAGATCACAGCTCCCATGCAGCAGTATACGAGGCTAGACGTCGGGTTCGTCTCGCTCACAGCCTCGATAGACGGTTAATGGTCGATCAATGTCCGCTGAAATGGGAGATGACAATCCAACCACCAACGACCGCTAGCGATCCAACGATGATAAGTGCCCAAGCCAAGTATGTGAATCGACGCGAGAATGTATTTGGGCTCACTGACCACAAAGCATGAGCGCAAATTTAAACTATAAAACAAAGGAAAATGAACGCAATTAGACGGAGAAGCTGGAAGCCGACGATTACTATGAAAAACCAGCATTATAACCAAAGCTGGAAGGAGACAATGAAATGAAACCAAGGCCGACGACGATCTCGGTAATTGAGATAAAATTCAGAGAATCCGGGGTTCACTCTATCTCAGGAGATCAACCGTGCTCCGAGTACAATAAGCGCAAATGTCTTAGCTCATGGCCCTATGACCATAATATTCAACAATGACATGGAGTGAATCGGAGTTAACCATACCGGATGAAAGAAGCTGGGAGAGGAATGTAAACGCATCGAAAACGGCGCTGTAACACAGGCCCGTCAGTCGATGAGTAGGGTGATCTCAGAGACCTCATCCTGACGTAGTGCAAACGATAGCCCGACTGTCGTAAAATGAATTTTCTGATGCACATCAGCCGCCTCATGGAACGGCATCACCGATTCTTTGTTCAAGAAAGCGCATACTCAATCTGGTATAGTGGAACGGTGTCATATACAGAAGCATAGAGCCACGAAAATGTCCTCTGATGGATCCCGTTATCGTTAGTTAAGGAAAGCGGTCTTAGCTTTCAAAATGCGTGAGTCAGCATCAGTGGCTACAAATCCGCCAACGTTAGTTCAGCTGTCATGATAAACAAACACCATCATAATGGTTTTAAAGATAGTCAGATGGATGGCGGCGGACAAAGCACTACCATCAATCAGATTCGCACACACCCAGCAGTGCCTGTCCATACGTATGCGCGTAAACGTCAATTTATCGCCCACGCACTCATTGGCGTGTTGCTCATAACTACATGATAGATGCGCTGTTCATGGTTCGTGTCAAAATACACAGTGCGTGCTATTATCTCGGTGGGTTCTGTTGTTCGGCTAGGAACATGCACTGGGTTGGCAAACCTTACATAAACATTCGCGACGAAGTCTCTACCAAGATTTACTCGGTACGAGCCACCTTGCTGCAGCTGATTCACTTTGAAAATAGCTATTAAATAAATAAATGGTTTACTCCAGACAATGCGATGCACGCCTGTGAAGCAGTCTGGATTTGGTAGAAGCGAATATTCTCTGAGTACAAATTTTTACATCAATGGTACTGAGCATCAATGTGATAAATTATTGGGACAACATCTGGGCGCAGTGTCAGAGGCATTTCGATGCTCTATGGCTGTAACAGAATGCTTATCCAACAGGCTAAGACCTCTGGATGGGATTTAGGGACTACATGCTTTTACAGCAAGACTTAATTATTCCCAAACACAACAGGGAAAGAAAGTGTTGACGAATATACACCACGTATGCAACAATCCCTGTCTGACAGCCGTTATAATGAGATTGCGATCACGAAATCTGAAGATGTCCTGACCATTCAATGTCTGCTGGTTGGCAATGCGACAACAAGGCTAGAGGACGCCTACTTTCGAAAGGTGAAAGCAAATTCATTTGAGAAGCTGAAAAGAAGAAATGTGCTTCAACAAGCAAATCACTATCAAAACCATCATTCACACGGTCAAAACCCGAGTGTCAACGAACAATTCGTGTGCTACTTGTGTGGCGAAGACCAATTGCAAACGCAAACAATCCACTTGTCAGAGTACGGCAAAGTAAGACACTGTGAGTTTGTATTCCGCTCAACAGTGCCTCCAGGTCTTGTAGCTCACCGAACCGTAGAGAATTCCGATGAAACTATTTCTTACTTGACTTCACTTAACACAACATTCCATGTGCGCAGAATACCTCAATACGCTGCCGACTTAAAGGTCAGTCGGCGAACCTGGCTTTACAGAAGCTTCAGTTATGTTGGTCAACCATCGTACGCTACACGACCTGCCTGCAGGTTCCGACCCAGTCTACTTTAGGTCCATACACTGGTGATGTGTGAAGTAAAGGTTAATTGTTGTTAACACAGGTGGTGCGAACTTGCTTGGCACAAGCTGGCAAAACCATATGCCAGAACTGCTTCAAACCGTCAAAATAGTGGACCATCATATTGCAGTTCATCCATTGTTGAGAATATAAGCTTGTGTGTTCGATGAAACGTCCCCCGTTAAAATACGTGATTCCAAAGTATCTTGTAATGTCAGACCGAACGAGTGGCCAAAATTGTTCAAAACAAGGAGGCAAGCATTTGCTATCCGTCCGTAAGTTAAGTAAGTATTAGAATATTAGTGTCCGCGCACCACATACCATGCGCCGCGACAATGGCACAGCTTATATTTGCCGTGATTCAACCAAGCAGCGACAGCAGAACACAAGGTAATCCGCGGGTAGATGATATCTATGAAACTCTCTCAAGTGGCCAGAAGTCTACCAAACTTCATTTAAGTCACACTTACTCCAAGGCAAAGATGTATAGATCCACCAGAGAGATAGCAACCGTCCATCCGCACTTAGATCTGTTCCACTACAACAGATCTGCATTTGGAATTCATCCGGCACCGGCAATTTTGTAGAGGATTATGGACAATTGGTGAAACGGATACCTGGTGCACGTGCTTATCTAGATAACATTCAAATTTCAAGTCGCAATGACCGCGAACACATGACATCACTCGCGACGCTCTTGAAACGTCCTCAAAACAGTGGATTCAAGCTGAAGGAATCCAAATGTGTACTTTTCGCAGTGTTCAGTACATTGGAATTCGTTTGGATAAATATGACTTGGACTTGTTAAGAGAAAAATCCAGCCCATCCTTGGCTCTCCGAGACCAAGTAGTCAATGAGCTGCAATCCTTTCTTGGTTTGGTAACATACTATAGCCGCTCCCTACCTGATTTGGCCACCATCCTCAAATCACTGTACGCTTTGCTACAAAAAGACACCAAGTGGCAGTAGTCAGCTAAAAAACGAGAGTCATGCGATACTGTTAAGGCAGCCATGGATAATACATTTTGATCCGAGTAGGCCCATTACCCTTGGAACCGTACTGTATCACAAGACTGATGACAAAACCGAGCTTTTGCCACTAAGAGTTCAGTCGCGACTGAGAAAAACTACGCACAAATGGATAGGGAGGTGTTCGCAGTTATTTTCGGTGTAAGAAATTTCACCAGCACTTCTAGGGAAGAAGTTTCGCAATTGTTACCGATTACAAGCCTTAATGGGTGAAAGTAAAGGCATCAACCAGAGGTCATCTTTATGTATGCAACGTTGGGTCTGACTGCTTCCGGCTTACAAGTATACTACCTCCTACGTTCCTGGAAAAGCAAACGCCATTGCAGATGCCTTGAGCCGGTTGCCATTGAACCATACCTACATGCCGGCATTTCGGCTGAAACATGCCACTTCGGAAAATGTTTCGTGAATTTGTACATGATTCAGCACATTCGTTTTACCACCGATACTGAAGATAAACAACGGCTCTTTATTCGCCAGTCAGAGGTTTAGAGTTATTGCGAAACAAGACATACGAAAACCACCCCTTACGATCCACCATGAAATGGACTAGCGGAAAGAGCCGTCCAGAAAGGAAAAGGCAGGTGGCAGGAACAATCACCCGCCTCAGTTCGAACGCAGCTAGACCAACCTATGTTAGTAAACTGCTTCACAAGGAGTAAAAGAACAGGCAAATGTCCAGGTAAACTGATACACATATGGAGGGTGACGGCGCGGTTAGACAAGATCAAGTTCAAGCGAGGCTGGAACGACAGGATTATCCCGTGAGTGTTCCTTCTTAGCGAGTCGTTGAATCAGGATCTGGCAGACTATGAAATACAGATAGACATAAAACAAAGACCGCATCACATTCTGTCCAACTAATTATTGCCAAAGTATCCTGCCCTAGCAATCCATTCTGGGCCGGTAACGCGAAGTCAGACAGAATAAACAGTAAACTCAAGGGGGCAAGAAGAGAAAGAGGAGGGAGCTAAACAAGTAGAATACCAAGATATTTGAGTCATTAAAAATGAACTGAAAACTGAAGATGAGTCAGTTAGGAAAAAGGAAAAGTTTGGTGTTGCCACCCAAGCTTAGCGAGTCTAAGAGGAGGAACGGTGTCAAAAGCTTTCGAAAAGTCCACAAATAGCACATCTACAGTGTGGCCACTGTATATCGCTTCGGTCCAGCTTTTACCAGCTACAAGTAGATTAGCCCGACACGAAAATCCCTTGCGGAATCCATGTTGCGCAACACTGAGAAGGTTAAACTATTCAGGTGGTTCTCCATCGAATTCCTTATCAACTTTTCAAACAACTTGACTACTAAGCTTTTCAAACTGACAGGTTAGTTCGTGGGCAGAGCGCTGTCACCAACCTTAAAAATTGGACAGAGGATCGCCTACTTCTATTGCGAAGGTAAGACGCAGCTGTCAAGCGATAATGAAAACACCCATGTGAGAGGACCATTCAGCTCAGCAGCCAATACATGCAAAAGCATCGGATGAATTGGATAAAGACCGGAAGCTTTAGAGGGATTAATGTCTTGCCAGAGCTCGAAGATCTAAGTCTCCGTTATGTTAAACTCAGCTAAGCAAGAGTCCATTTTTATAGTGTTGTAGACAGCAGAAGGGAAAAGACCTGTGTTAGCTCCAACACCTCCCATTCACTGGCTGGATGATGTGTCGTTGCTAACCTGTGTTTACCGAGGGATCAGCACAACTGCAGAAAAAAACAGCGGAATCCAGACGTTCTCCGCATGTAGCTATCCAACCGTTGCTTGAAACACTCCTGTCTGGGCACTGATAACATACTCCGGGAGGTTGTACCGTTGATTCACGATCCAAGTGGATAATGTGACGTCGGAAAGAACGTGGAGCCTCCGCGACTGAAACAGTTTCCAACGGTGACCCCGTGTCCAGTTATCTACACTGAGTTGAAAGAGTTGTTGCACCTCCACCCTCAAGTTTCCTTTTAGAACGCGTCTTGTGTATATCAGGTCCCCACGGCGACGATGATAGTCTAGAGAGAACTAGTTCATACAGATTTTGAACTGTTCTCCGAGCTGAGTGATTATTGTGCAGATGTTTCGTTGCCTGACAAGGCAAGGAAACGTCAGCACAATAATCCCTCAGCTAGGGGAACAGCTCAAAATCTGCATCCACACCACGAGCTACGGATATGCTCATTAACTTCAAAACAAGATCACACGCTGAACTCGAAAGTGAGAGGACAAATCACGCAGCGCGGATACGGACTTGGATCCACGCCTCTGAACCATCTCGATTAAAGTGTTGTGTTTCCGCTGACAGTACGGATAACCGATGCAGCCACTCTGGTCGCGATACAGCCACTTCCCAAATCAGAAGACAAAGGCCTCTGGCAGAACTTGTATGGAACACTCGGAAGACAGAATGTACAGCCAAAATATTGGGTCGAAATAAATAGTTCATGAGAGAAAAGACCCAATTGAAAGTTCCCGACTCCAGCAAATACTAGATGCGCAAAAACTCACTTGTTGGCTGGGCGAGTAGTGTCATCATCAGCATTCATTATTATACACGTCAGCTAGAGGTGGGAAAAACCTCAGCTACTGTGCCGAAATACATAAAGGAAAATAAATACAACAGTTGCATGCTAGCTGAGCTACCAGCAACGGATGGGCATCGTTCCGGTAAGCTACAGCCGGCAACAAAGCAAAAAGAAAAGTAGTATGTTTCACGCTACGAAATGAGATCGTAGGTGGAGCGGGAGGCTAAAAGAGATGGGGAGTGACAAAGAAACTCACAGCACGAACGCTACTGAGGTCGGCTCCTTGCCATGTCAGCAAGTGTATCCAGCCAAACGTGTTCGTCGTCTTACGGACCCCAACCAGGGAGACGTGACGTTCCAACCGAGGCCAGCTCCGAATTGAGGGCCTTCATTCCTCTCGAACAAGTCATCGCTTGGCCACCTCTTCTTCCATTCACATACCCGGTAAGCAAACGACTCATGTGGTGGAAGTCGGTGGGCTGGCATGCACAACACCGGGCCCAGCCATCGGAGCCTGGTGCGTGAAATGACGGTGCTGAACGGTTCAGTTCCTTTTCCTGTGCCGTAAACAAGGCGTCGAACACGCTCGTTACTCACACGGTGTTCCCACCAGATGTGAGCCAAGTAGTGTGCTTACTGGAGGATTCAAGTTAGGTCATTCTGATTGGTCCACCTCAAGTTAAAACGAGATCATTGGCTTACTTCCATTAATTAGTCAATCGGCTACAGGCGGCATACAACCAATCTCCTCCAGGCTGCTCCAGACACAGAGAGCACGAGCTTCGATGGCTGCTATGGACGGGCTCCGGTAACACCTCCCTCGCGAAACACACACTACACATGTTAGCCAGAGGAGGGAAACCCCTTAACTACTGTGCCACGTTACATAACAGAAAAAAGGCAAGAAAAGGCAACAGGTGCAAGCCAGCTGAGCTACCGGTAACGAATGGGCATTGTTCCGGTAAGCTTCCAGAAGGCTACTGTGCATCAAGAAAAAATTACTACGTAAAATTATACAAGGCTAAATGGTGAGATCGTGGTTGGAGGGGAGGCTAAGAGGGATGGGGTGGGACAAAGAAACTCACAGCACGAACGTTACTGAGGTCGGCTCCTTGCCATGTCAGCAAGTGTATCCAGCCAAACGTGTTCATAGTCTTTCGGACCCCAACCAGAGTGCCGAGACGTTCCAACCGAGGCCAGCTCCGAAGTGAGGGCCTTCATTCCTCTCGACCAAGTCATCGCTTGGCCACCTCTTCTCTTCTTCCATCCACACTCCCGGCGCGCAAACAACGCACGTCGCGGGAGTCGATGGGCTGGCATGTGTAAGACGAGACCGAGCCATCGGAGCCTGATGCGTGAAATGACGGTGCTGAGCGGTTCAGTTCCTTTTCCTGTGCCGTAAACAAGGCGTCGAACACGCTCGTTGCTCACGCGGTGTTCCCACCAGATGTGAGCTAAGTTGTGAAGGCACCGGTGCTCGAAAGTGACTAACCTCTTTATATCCGCTGACCTAAGGTGCCAGGTTACACAACCCTACAGTAGGGTCGAAGGTATCGTTGCATTGTACACTCTACCCTTCAGGGCAAGTGATGTCGCGCCGCCGTCATAAGTGGAGAAGGTTAGCAAAAGCGCCCCGAGCTCTTCACGAATATGGCTTTCACGAATGCCAGTCAGTCTGTGAAGGATGACAGAGGCAAGCAATTAGGGGGCGATGGAGATCAGACTGATTACTCTATGGTTGTCGCATTCCGATCGTGAGCCTCCATTGAAAATCGGGACTATGACGGAGCGGCTCCAGTCGGTTGGGACAGTTTGCTGCCCCCACAGTTTCACTAATAACTCGTATAACTCATCCACAAGAGCGGGTCTCCCGAATTGGATGAGGGCTGGGGGGTAGATCATCTGGTCCCGCGGCTTTATTTAACTTCAACAGTGCGATCTCACGTTCGACTTCTCAGCGAGAGGGCGGATCCAAAGGGACAGCCCACGGAGCGGGGCAATCAGTGGCCCGCAAGAAATCTAACAATTCCGATGGATTAAATTGCCTGTCAAAGTGTTCAGCCCAACGCTCCAAACGTTTTGACAAGTGGATAAGCTGTCCACCCTCGTCAAGTATAGTTTCACTAACACCAGGTCTCCTGCTGCCTGTTTCCCGTATCAGACGGAATAACTTACGATGGTTACTAAGGGCAGCGGCCATTTCCATTTCTGTTGCACGATGAGACCACCAGGATTCGCGGCCTCTCTTCAGGCTAGCACGGAGTTTTGCCAGGAGATCTTTGCGGGTTTCATTGTGTTCGCTTACAGCAGGAATATGACGGTGAGCATCTGTAAGTTCTAGAGACTGTGAAGAGACCCAACGTCCATGTTGGCGATTAGAATTAACACATGAGGAATTTCCTGCTGCTAATAAGGTCTCGTGAATATGAGACGAGTGAGCTTCAACTGCATCCAGTGAGCGCTTATTCAACTCGCATGACAGCGTTGTTTGATAGGCATTCAGAACAGCTGGCTTCGCCAGTAGGCCGGTGTCAATACGCTCACAACATCGTCGCGGGCGTCTGCCAAAACGCATCCGCAGGTCAGCATACACAAGTGCATGGTCGGTGTCCACACCTGCGCTCCAAATCGAGAGACAATTCTGGACGCAGTCTCTACATTGGTAACTTATGGCAATGTGATCGATTTGCATCCATAGCTGGTTCGAGGCTGGTGGGCGTCAAGTCACCCTCCGGCGGGTGTTGTGTCGGAAATTAGTGATCGCAAAAAATAAACGAGTAACTTCACACAAATGAAGTAACCGCTCACCGTTGTCATTACGGGAGCCTATACCATGTTGGCCGCCCAGATGCAGCTCATCTGTAGATAATTTTCCAACTTGAGCGTTCAGATACCCAGTCGGCACTACAGTGTCTAATCTTCTGTGGTGAAGGAGATCCTTCAGTTGATAATAGAAGTCGTCTTTTACCGAGTCATTGCTACAGTTTGTCGGTGCATAGGCAGCGATAACGAATAGACACCTGTTAGTCCCACGCGACTTCGAAACTATGAACGAGCCAGCCAATCGGACCGCACACATTCGGCTACTGATTGGAATCCAATCAACCAGAGAAGCTTCAGTCCGTGGACTTAGGGCAATATCAACACCGGCTTGGCTGGTGCTCGAAGCTGCATCGTCACCGGATAGACGCAATGAGAAAGTGCTGCAGAATGAGTACAGGGCTCGAGTCTTGCAGGCGGGTCTAAGATAGGCAGCAGATATCGATCGAGAGGATCACTAATGTTGGGCAAGTGCCGCCTGTTGACCGATCTAAATCAATGTGCGAACATTGAGGCATGCCAATCTGAAGGAGGATCGAGGGCTTCAAATGGAAGCCGATGAACTGGAATGGGCCGCTTGCTTGGACATGGGCCTGTTGACAGTGCAGGAATGACGCTCCGCGTTCACATGTGAGTTGAAACTAAGAGACAAGCGACTATTGAAGCAAGGTGGGGGAGGGCCGAGAACTGGGGGGTTGAAAACAGGGGGGATAAAAGTGAGGCTGGGATGGGACGATAAGGGTGAAAAAGCGCAAGAAGGGGATAAGAAGACGGGAAGGCTTGAGCAGTAGCATCCAAAACCCTATCCACCCTGCCCGATGCAGCAGATAGAGCACCGTTCATTATCCTCCACGGTGGCCAGAGCATCAGAAATTTGTTTGAAGTGCGATTATAAGTTACCGGTATATGGTAACGGTTCACATATTGTAGGCGTTGGGATATCATTTTCCGTACCCTCCACAGGACAATCCCTTTGATCAATTTGTCCGAGAAGTCTTTTCGCGCGCAAATACCGATCCCGCAATGTGCGGTCACTAGGCAGCATGAAAGGCCATTGTCGGTTTGTACACCGAGGTCTCATTAATAATGCTGAACATCAAACGTTACGTTCAAGGTGGCGACGTACCTATAAAAAGACCTGGATGAGTAAAAACACCGAAACGTCCTGCAATGTCGCCACTGATATTACTAAGCGAATGCGCCATGCAAAAGAGAAAAGCTCACAATGAAGCTATCTACGTAGAGCACAAGTAATTGCGCAAGTGAAGATAACAATGCGCAAACTGTGCGTTACGGCGATAGCATCTAGGGCAAACCAACGACAAATGAGCTCCGGTCCCGCCGAGCGAATGGTGAGACAGACCTCCACATTGTGGATTTTCGCGTAATCCGGAGAACCCCGAGAACCCGGTGGAGGCCAATTCTCCTCAACCCAGGACAGTAAAGCACGAGAATGGACTGCGTGTAATTGTTGCCAATGTACGCAGTCTGAGAAATAAACTTGATGAGGTACAGATGCTTGCGTCAGATACTTGCCCAGACTTGATGGCCTTTACCGAAACTTGGCTTTTTGCAGACATCATAGATTCAGAGGTTTCTATCCCCGGATACAGTCTTTGTCGAGCCGACCGCCTTGGAGGTAGGCCCGGTGGCGGCGTTATACTTTACTGGAAGGCCGAACTGAAGGCCCATTTGGTTGCAGCTACTAGTGGCGACGACGGTGATTTTGATGCCCTGTGGTGCCGTATTCATGATGGATGCAGATCCTACACTATTGGTGTTGTTTACAGAGCGCCATCGGGATCCGGAGTTCATTTGCTCAATTCGATCAGGAAGCACTGCGCGGGAAAGGACAGTCTTATCGTGGGGGATTTTAATGCCCCTAATATCGACTGGGACCTACTTCTCTGTGGTCGTCCACCTGATTCTTTTGATGCTACTTTACTTGAGACTGTTATCGATTGTAATTTGTTTCAACACGTCACCATGCCAACCCGCATTGTTGCCGACCAAACGCCAAACATTCTGGACCTTGTGCTCACCCCAGCTCAGTCAGATGTCACGAACCTAACAGTTCTTCAACCCATCGGCAAAAGTGATCATTGTGTCGTTTCATTCCAATGGACACGTCGCCTCACGATCCATAGCCAGGGTGGTTGTCGTCGGAACTTTTGGCAAGCGGATCCTCTCCGTCTGAGAACAGCCGCAAGCGCTATGGACTGGAGTATTCCTGATCCCATTCCCCTTGATGATGCGTGGAACCTTGTGCTCTCCAAAATGACTTCTCTAATTGAGCAGGTCGTTCCTTTCTCCCGTAGAAAGTGCTTCAAGAGGGGTCCACCTTGGATTGACAGTGAATTGAGATCTCTGATAAACAGAAGACGCAAATTGTGGGATCGTTTTAGGCAATCTCAAACAGAGTTCGATTACTCTTCCTACAAGACCACCAGAAATGCTTGTGTCGCGTTGAAGCGACGGAAACGTCAGCAATATGAACTATCATTAGCAGCACATTCCAGAACGACACCTAAAATGCTTTTCTCTTATCTAAAAAGAAGTACCAGGGCTGGCAGTGGCATCCCCACCTTGTGTTCCTTTGAACCTCGAAATTTACTTTACGAAGACGCTGATAAAGCCAGTCTTTTGGCCCAGCAGTACGCCTCTGTCTTCACGAAAGAAACTCCCGCCTGCGACAACACTGTGTCCAGTTTTCCTTATGAGTTGGATCAAGTAGACATTAACATCAATTCTGTGGTTAAACTTCTCCTTGATTTAGATCCGCATTCTTCACCCGGCCCTGATGGCTTGCACCCCCTGTTCCTTAGGATTGTGGCGCAGTACATCGCCCCTCCTATCTGTCAGGTTTTCCGTCTTTCTTTTGAAGCTGGGCGTCTCCCGTCGGCTTGGAAAGTGGGCATTGTAAAACCCATTTACAAAGGAGGGAACAGGCAAGATCCAGCCAACTATCGTCCTATCTGCTTAACCTCGATATTATGTAAAGTTATGGAGCGGATCTTGAAGCAGACTCTTCATCTCTACCTCGAGAAACTGAATCTCTTCTCTTGTGCACAGCATGGTTTTCGAAGGGCACGCTCATGTACCTCGAACTTACTAGTTGCTAAGGAGAAATGGGCGAAATCGCTAGATTCCGGCAAACGCTTGGACGTTGTGTTTGTGGATTTCAGCAAAGCTTTCGACAGGGTCCCGCACGAACGACTTTTGCTTAAACTCCGAGGAATCGGTATTGCCGGGAATCTTCTCTCCTGGATCTCTGATTTCCTTCGCGACCGCACGATGCAGGTGCAAGTAAACGATACATTTTCCGCCCCTGTTCTCATGACTAGTGGAGTCCCACAAGGTTCGGTCCTCGGCCCTGTGCTTTTCAACATCTTCATCAATGACTTACCGTCAACACTCCAGGCGGATTGCCTAATCTACGCTGACGACTTGAAGCTGTGGATGGAGGTATCCAGTATGGAAGATGCTGACAGGTTGCAATCGACACTCGACCTGCTACATGATTGGTCAATTAAGTGGCAGTTGCCAATGAATCATGAGAAGTGTTCAGTTCTCCCAGTTGGTGCATCTGTCCCATTTGGAATCTATCATATTGGTGGTTCCTTGCTCAGAAACGCCACTCAGGAGAGGGATCTGGGAGTGGTACTTTCGTCTGACCTCAAATCTAATGAAGATACCAAGAAAAAGGTCGCTGCGGCCTACAGGATGTTTCACTCTATACGCAGAGCTTTCTCTCGCCTGACCCCGGGAATCTTTCGACTCCTGTTTACTTCACATGTACGCCCGCTTCTGGAATACGGGCTACCTGCCGCCTACCCTCTTACGAAATTGGAATGTGATATGATTGAAAAGGTCCAACGGCGTGGATCCAAATCTGTGGCTGAGCTGCGGGACCTGTCCTATTCTCTCCGACTCAAACAACTGAACCTCTTTTCCCTGGATTACCGTCGTCATCGCGGAGATTTGATCTTCACCCGACGTATTCTTAGAGGAGAGTTGGGGAGGGAATTACAGGAGTTCTTTCATCTCAACACAGAGAGTTCAACAAGAGGCCACAGTTTGAAACTGTTCAAACCGAGGAGTGATCGAGTGCGATCCAGCCTGGCTTTATCCACTCGCGTTGTGAATGACTGGAACCGCCTTCCGGAGTCCATCGTCGTTGCCGAGACCGAGGAACGTTTCAAGCATTTATTGGACTCTCACTTTAGTTTACGGGGATCCAGCTGTTTCCAATGCAGCTTCAGTGCTTCTCTGTGGGACCTTGTTCCGCAATGACGCAGGCTATCTCCGAAACGATCGGGAAGTGACGGAGCTGACAAAGGAACTTCCTTCTGCTCTCTATCATTCAATGATTCAATGAAAGCTTGGGAAAAAAACCAAGCTAAACAAATTGTTTGCAATATTATAATAAAAACACTTACGGTGCTTCTTATATCTAACCCACGTCAAAAAAGACTTCTTACCAACTCAAACTTGTTTCTCAACTGTCGAAAATGCACAACGAAAAAAGAAGTCCACTACAGCGAAGTAGAATTGGTAACCAACCGGAGCAGTGCCAGAGGAACCT
>OX104067.1:10032062-10118279 GCA_944474145.2 Dicrocoelium dendriticum | reverse complement strand
GACATAGGGGGTGTGGATCTGTCGTCAAAAGAACGACTTCTTGACTTGGAGTATGCTGATGATATCCCCCTGTGACAGCTAACAAAAGTGCCAACTGCACTGGACAGCTTAACGCTGGCTGTTCACCACTTCGGGCTTTGCTTCGCACCCTGGAATTGCAAAGCGTTCCACCAAGATTGGTCTGGACCGCGTGCTTTGCTGACCCATGGTGGGGATCAGCTGGAAGTCGTTCAAAAATTCAACTACCTGGGAAGTTGTATCCGAGCCCGTGGGATTGAAGATGAGATCACGAACCGTATAGCAAAACTCGGGGCACTTTTGCTAACCTTCGCCGCTTATGACGGCGGCGCGACATCACTTGCCCTGAACGGTAGAGTGTACGGTGCAACGATACCTTCGACCCTACTGTACGGTTGTGCAATCTGGCACCTAAGGTCAGCGGACATAAAGAGGTTAGTCACTTTCGAGCACCGGAGCCTTCGCAATTTAGCTCACATCCAGTGGAAACACCGCGTGAGCAACGTGCGTATTCGACGCCATGTTTATGGCACAGGAAAAGGAAATGGACCGCTCAGCACCGTCATTTCATACACCAGGCTCCGATGGCTGGGCCCCGTGTTTCACATGCCAGCCCACCGACTCCCGCGACGTGCGTTGTTTGCGCGCCGGGAGTGTGAATGGAAGAAGAGGAGAGGGGGCCAAGCGATGACTTGGTCGAGAGGAATGAAGGCCCTCACTTCGGAGCTGGCCTTGGTTGGAACATCTCGGCACCCTGGTTGGGGTCCGAAAGATGATGAACACGTTTGGCTATATACACTTGCTGATACAGCAAGTAGCCGACCTCGGTGGCGTACGTGTTGTGAGTTTCTTTGTTCCACCCCATCCCACTTAGCCTCCCCTGCAACCACGATCTCACAATTTAGCCTTATATAATTTCGCATAGTAATTTTTCTTGTTGCACAGTAGCCTTCTGGTAGCTTACCGGAACAATGCCCATTCGTTACCGGTAGCTCAGCTGGCTTGCACTAGTTGCATTTTATTGCCTTTTTCTGTTATGTAATGCGGCACCTTAGCTAAGGGGTTTCCCTCCTCTGGCTAACATGTGTAGTGTGTTTCGCGAGGGAGGTGTTACCGGAGCCCGTCCATAGCAGCCATCGAAGCTCGCGCTCTCTGTCTGGAGCAGCCTGGAGGAGATTGGTTGTATGTCGCCTGTAGCCGATTGACTAATTAATGGAAGTAAGCCAATGGTCTCGTTTTAACTTGAGGTGGGCCAATCAGAATGACCTAACTTGAAGCCTCTAGTAAGCACATTACTTGGCTCACATCTGGTGGGAACACCGCGTGAGTAACGAGCGTGTTCGACGCCTTGTTTACGGCACAGGAAAAGGAACTGAACCGCTCAGCACCGTCATTTCACGCACCAGGCTCCGATGGCTGGGCCCCGTGTTTCACATGCCAGCCCACCGACTTCCACCACTGCGTCGTTCGCTTACCGGGGATGTGGATAGAAGAAGAAGAGGGTTGGCCAAGCGATGACTTGTTCGAGAGGAATGAAGACCCTCACTTCGGAGCTGGCCTCGGTTGGGGCGTCACGTCTCCCTGATTGGGGTCCAAAAGACGAGGAACACGTTTGGCTGGACACACTTACTTGCATGGCAAGGAGCTGACCTCGGTGGCGTTCCTGATGAGTTTCTTTGTCCCTCACCATCTCCTTTAGCCTCCCCTCCACCTACGATCTCGTTTCGTAGCGTAAAACATACTACTTTTCTTTTTTCCTTGTAGCCGGCTGGTAGCTTAACGGAACGATGCCCATCCGTTGCTGGTAGCTCAGCTGGCATGCAACTGTTGTATTTATTTTCCTCTTCCTTTATGTATTGCGGCACCGTAGCTGAGGTGTTTCCCACCTCTAGCTGACGTGTATAATGGTGAATGGTGATGATGACACTACTCGCCCAGCCAACAAGTGAGTTTCTGCGCAACTAGTATTTGCTGGAGTCCGGAACTTTCAATTGGGTCTTTTCTCTCATTAACTAGTTAGTTCGACCCTATATTTTGGCTGTATATTCTGCCTTCCGAGTGTTCTATACGAGTTAGGCCGATGTCTTCTGATTAAAGAACTAGCTGTATCGCGACCAGAGTGGCTGCAGCGGTTATCCGTACTCTTAGCAGAAACACTAAATTCCCATTGTAATCAGATGAATCAAGAACGGAAAACAGTTCAGGGTTAAGATATCTTTTCGGTAAACTCACGTCAGACCCAAACTTTTACATGACACAGATTATAAGGGGTAAGCGTCAAATCGGGCTAGGATTGATTTCTAAGGTGCTTGAAAGGTCAAGGTCGATGACTAAAGGTGGCTGCAGATGGTAGGAAAAGTGCATCAAATGAAATTAATACAAGCTTCAGGGCCTAAAGTAAATAGCTAAGGTCACAAAGGGTAGTTAAGTAACCATGTCAGTCGGCCAAGGTAGTAGTATTGGCCGTATGAATCATTTGTGTACGCATAATTCCGGCTTCAGATGATGGATGTAAATAACCTCGGCGATAGACAACATTTGCTTTCGGAAGCCTTGAGATAAGCGTTCAGGTAGTGAGTAGATGACTCTAAAGTCATTCTCAGATGCAGTACGGCCACTTTCGAGGAGGTGCGACATGATTGAGCTGTCTGAGGCCCTCATTTCGCCTTTGTAAAACCACGCCGGGATGTGCTCGCGAATCCTCTGGGATAGACGTCTCGTTGTGCGACCCACTTATCGTGCACCACAAGAGCGTTGAACGGGTCAACGATGGCAGACTATCTTTCAAGTGTTTTGCAAGCAATGGTTTGTTGTGGTAAACAATTCTTAAGCGGGCTGCGAAATAAGTTTTCTCAACAGCATCTGTCAAACGTCGAGATAGGATATCAGCTGCAGTATCGCCCTTAAATGGTAATGTATGAACAGCTCTTTCTTGGGAGCAATGCTTCTAGGTGGCTATTGCTTGCGTTCTTTCATATGTTTCATGATAAACTTATCGGGGTAACCATTCTCACGAAGGGCGTCGCAGATTCTCTGTAGCTCTTCGTTGACGGTATCCGGAGTGCAAATACTGCGCGCCCTGAAGGCAAGAGATCGGATTAAACTCCTCTTGTGCTGTAAAGTTACCGCGCTGTGAATGTTAGTGTACTGTTTAGTCCACGTATGCTTTCTGTGAACCTTTCTGCTACATGAGCCGTCCGAATTGCGGATGACTTCTACATCCAAGAAAGGTAAACGGTTGTTATTTTCGTGCTCACAGGTGAAGCGTAGATTATCATGTGCATCAGTAAAGGCCTTCAGCAACTGTTCTGCATGCTTTTCGGATTCGCAAAGCACGAAGGTGTCATCGACGTACCGTATTTACATTTCAGTTCCCCAGATGTGCGTCCTGAGTGGGCCATGTTCTAATTTCGCCATAAAGGTATCAACCAACAACGGCCCCAAAGGAGATCTCATGGCCACTCCATCAATCTGACGGTACATCTCACCATTGAACATGAATTGAACATTTAACGTGCAGCGAAATAGTAGCTCCTTTAGCAAATCCTCCGGAAAGTTAGCGTATATTGGTAGTTGCCGGGTCAACTCGCACACGTACTCCACCGTCTTGAGCAGGGGAATGTTTGTAAACAGCGACTGGGCATCAAAAGATATCATCCTTTTGTTAGTAACGTTGAGTCCAGATATCTTCTTAATGAATTCGAAGGAGTCTCTCACGCAGTAAGTGCGAACCATATCCCGTAACGGTTGCAATTTGTTCACCATCCAATGGGCCAACAAATGCTGGGGAGAACCCACCATGTCCAAGATTGGACGCATTGGGGCGCCTTCATTGTGAACTTTTGGAAGACCATATAATCTCGGTAGGTGTCCACCTGAAGGCTTCAACTTTTCGTATTCGCTCTTTGTGATCAGTTTGGCCTGCATCATTCGTTTGAGGCAGCCGGGCAACTTTTTCTCTAACTCCCCTGCGTTGTTCTTTCCGGCCATAAGCTTCTGGAACTTACGTTCGTCACTGAGGATATGTTGCATTTTACAGATATAATCCACCCTAACTAGTAACACTCCGGATACCGTCAACGAAGAGCTACAGAGAATCTGCGACGCCCTTCGTGAGAATGGTTACCCCATAAGTTTATCATGAAACATATGAAAGAACGCAAGCAATAGCCACCTAGAAGCATTGCTCCCAAGAAAGAGCTGTTCTTACATTACCAGTTAAGGGCGATACTGCAGCTGATATCCTATCTCGACGTTTGACAGATGCTGTTGAGAAAACTTATTTCGCAGCCCGCTTAAGAATTGTTTACCACAACAAACCATTGCTTGCAAAACCCTTGAAAGATAGTCTGCCATCGTTGACCCGTTCAACGCTCTTGTGGTGCACGATACGTGGGTCGCACAACGAGACGTCTATCCCAGAGGATTCGCGAGCACATCCCGGCGTGGTTTTACAAAGGCGAAATGAGAGCCTCAGACAGCTCAATCATGTCGCACCTCCACGAAAGTGGCCGTACTGCATCTGAGAATGACTTTAGAGTCATCTACTCACTACCTGAACGATTATCTCAAGGCTTCCGAAAGCACATGTTGTCTATCGCCGAGGTTATTTACATCCATCATCTGAAGCCGGAATTATGCGTACACAAATGATTCATACGGCCAATACTACTACCTTGGCCGACTGACATGGTTACTTAACTACCCTTTGTGACCTTAGCTATTTACTTTAGGCCCTGAAGCTTGTATTAATTTCATTTGATGCACTTTTCCTACCATCTGCAGCCACCTTTAGCCATCGACCTTGACCTTTCAAGCACCTTAGAAATCAATCCCAGCCCGATTTGACGCTTACCCCTTATAATCCGTGTCATGTAAAAGTTTGGGTCTGACGTGAGTTTACCGAAAAGATATCTTAACTCTGAACTGTTTTCTGTTCTTGATTCATCTGATTACAATGGGAATATTTGCTGTGTTGAAAATCAACATTGCCCGTGATTCGTTGAAACACAACATTTTAATCGAAAAGGTTCTGAGGCGTGTATCCAAGTCCGTATCCGCGCTGCGTGATTTTCCTCTCATTTTCGGGTTCAGCGCGTGATCTTGTTTTGAAATAAATGAGCATATTCATAGCTTGGAGTGTGGATGCATATTATGAGCTGTTCACCTAGCTGAGTGATTCTTGTGCTAACGTTTCCTTGCGTTCTCAGGCAACGAAAGGTCTGCACAATAATGACTCAGCTGGGAGAACAGTTCACAATCTGTATGAACTTGTTATCTCTAGACTATGGTCGCCGCCGTGGGGACCTGATATACACAAGGCTCGTTTTAAAACGGGACTTAATGTTGGAGGTGCAACAGCTCTTTCAACTCAGTGTACATAGCTCGACGCGGGGTCACAGTTGGAAACTGTTTCAGTCTTGCAGGCTCCATGTCCTTTCCGACGTCACATCCACTTGGATCATGAATCAACGGTACAACCTCCCGGAGTATGGTATCAGTGCCCAGACAGGAATGTTTCAAACAGCGCTTGGATAACCATGCTGAGAATGTCTGTATTCTACTGTTTTTCCTGCAGTTGTGCTGATCCCTCGGGGACGCAGGTTGGCAACGACACATCATCCAGCCAGTGAATGGGATGTGTTAGACTTAACACAGGTCTTTTCCTTTCTGCTCTCTACAACATTATGAAACTATGAAATGAGGGCTCTTGCTTAGCTGAGTTTAACGTGACGATGACTCAGCTCTTCGAGCTCTGGCAAGATATTAATCCCTCTAAAGCTTCCGGTCCTTATTTAATTCATCCGAGGCTATTGCATATATTGGATGCTGAGCTGAATGGTCCTCTCACTTGGTCATCTCGCTTGACTGCTGCGTCTTACCTTCGCAATAGAAGTAGGCGATCCTCTGTCCAATTTTTAAGGTTGGTGACAGCGCCCTGCCCATGAACTAACGTCCTATCAGTTTGGAAAGCTTTTGTTTGAAAAGTTGGTAAGGATTTTTTGTTCGTCGCAGTCAGCCGACAATTCAGATAAGTCAACTACCTATCCGGAAAGCACCAGACGGCCGTTTCGCCCTATTGGGCTCGTCAGTGGTGCGCATCCTCCGTAGAGGACCGAAGGATGCGCACCACTGACGAGCCCCAATAGGGCAGAACGGCCGTCTGGTGCTTTCCGGATAGGTAGTTGACTTATCTGAATTGTCGGCTGACAGCGACGAATAAAAATACTCGCCAAAACTCTTCCACTCAAATTAAGTCGGTAAGGAATTCGATGCAGAAGCATCTAAGTGGATTTAACCTTCTCAGTGTTGCGCAACATAGATTCCGCAAGAGATTTTCTTGTCGGGCTAGTCTACTTGTGGCTGATTAAAGCTAGACCGAAGCGGTATATAGTGGCCACACTGTACTGTGCTATTTGTGGACTTCTCGAAAGCTTTTGACACTGTTCCTCCTCTTAGACTAGGTAATCTTGGGTGGCAACATCAAACTTTTCGTTTTTCCTAACTGACTCATTATCAGTTTTCAGTTCATTTTTAATGACTCAAATATCTTGTTATTATACTTGTTTAGCGCCCTCTTTCTCTTCTTGCCCCCTTGAGTTTACTGTGTATTCTATCTGACTTCGCGTTCCCGGCCCCGAATAGATTGCTAGGGCAGGATACGTGGGCAATAATTAGTTGGACAGAGTGTGATGCGGTCTTTGTTTTAGGTCTATCTGTATTTCAAAGTCTGCCAGACCCTTATTCAACTACTAGCTGAAGAAGGAACACTCACGGAACAATCCTGTCGCTTGAACTTGATCTTGTCTAACCGCGCCGTTACCCCCCATTTGTGTATCAGTTTACCCGCACATTTGCCTGTTCTTTTACTCCTTGTGAAGCAGTTTAGTAATATAGTTTGGTCTAACTTCCTTCGAACTGAGGCGCGTGATTGTGTCTGCCACCTGCCTTTTCCTTTCCGGACTGCTCTTTCCGCTAGTCCATTTCATGGTGGATAATAAGGGATGATTTTCGTATGTCTTATTTCGCAATAACTAAACCCCTGACTGGCGAATAAAGAGCCGTTGTTTGTCTTCAGTATCGGTGGTATAACGAATGTGCTGAATCATGCAAATTCACGAAACATTTTCCGAAGTGGCATGTTTCAGCCGAAATGCAGGCAGGTAGGTATGATTCAATGGCAACCGGCTCAAGGCATCTGCAATGGCGTTTGCTTTTCCAGGAACGTAGGAGATAGTATACTTGTAAGCCGGAAGCAGTCAGACCCAACGTTGCATACGTGAAGATGGTCTTTACTTTCACCCACTAAGGCTTGTAATCGGTAACACTTGCAAAACTTCTTCCGCAGAAGTGCTGGTGAAATTTTTTACACCGAATATAACTGCGAACACCTCCCTGTCCATTTGTGCTCAGTCGCGACTGACAGAAGCTCGGTCTTGTCATCAAGCTTGTGTGATAGTACAATGCCAAGAGTGATGGGCCTACTCGGATCAAAATGCATTATCCATGGCTGCCTTAACGGTATCGCAAGACTCTCGTTCTTTAGCTGAATACTGGCACATGGTGTCTTTTTGTAGTAAAGCGTACAGTGGTTAGAGGATGGTGGCCGACTCAGGTAGGGAGCGATTATAGTGTGTTACCAAACCAAGCTACGGTTGCAACTCATTGACTGCGTGGTCTCGGAGAGCCAAGGGTGGGCTGGATTTTACTCTTAACAAGTACAAGCTATATTTATCCAAACGAACTCCAAATACTGAACACTGCGAAAAATACACATTTGTATTCCTTCAGCTTGAATCCACCGTCTTGAAGACGGTTCAAGATCGCCACAAGTGATGTCATGTGTTCGCGGTCATTGCGACTTAAAATTTTAATGTTATCTAAATAAGCACGTGCACCAGGTATCCGTTTCACCAATTGTCAATAATCTACAAAATTGATGGTGGCGGATGAATTCCAAATGCAGATCTGTTGTAGTGGAACAGACCCAAGTGCGGATTGACGGTTGCTATCTCCCTAGTGGATTTATGCATCTTTACCTTGGAGTAAGCTTGGCTTAAATCAAGTTTGGTAGACTTCTGGCCATTTGAGAGAGTTTCATCTGTCATCTACCCGCAGATTACCTAGTGTTCTGCTGTCGCCGCTGGGTTGAATCACGGCAAGTATGAGCTGTGCCATTGTCGCGGCGCATGATATGTGGTGCAGACACTAATATTCTAATACACACTTAACTTACGGACGGATAGCAAGTGCTTGCCACCTTGCTTTGAACAATGTTGGCCACTCGTTCGGTCTGACATTACAAGATACTTTGGAATCACGTATTTTAACGGGGGACGTTTCATCAAACACACAACTTTATATTCCCAACAGTGGATGAACTGCAATCTGATGGTCCACTATTTTGACGGTTTGAAACAGTTCTGGCATATGGTTTTGCCAGCTTGTGCCAAGCAAGTTCGCACCACCTGTGTTAACAACAATTAACCTTTACTTCACACATCTCCAGTGTATGAACGTAAAGTAGACTGGGTTGGAATCTGCAGGCAGGTCGTGCAACGTACGATGGTTGACCAACATAACTGAAGCTTCGGTAAAGATTTCCAGGTTCACCGACCGGCCTTTAAGTCCACAGCGTATTGAGGTATTCTGCACACATGGAATGTGTTAAGTGTAGTCAAGTAAAAAATAGTTCCGTCGGAATTCTCTACAGTTCGGTGAGCTACAAGACGTGGAGGCACTGTAGAGCGGCATACAAGCGCACGGTGTCTTACTTTGCCGTACTCTGACAAGTGAATTGTTTGCGTTTGCAGTTGGTCTTCGCTGCACATGTAGCACACAAATTGTTCGTTGACGCGGGTTTTGACCGTGTGGATGATGATTTTGATAGTGATCGGCTTGTTGAAGCACATTTCTTTAGCTTCTCAGGTGAATTTGCTTTCACCTTTCGGAAGTAGGCGTCCTCTAGCCGTGTTGTCGCATTGCCAACCAGCAGACATTGAATAGTCAGGATTCAGATTTAGTGATCGCAATCTCCTTAGAACGGCTGTCAGACAGGGATTGTTGCACACGTGGTGTGTATTCGTCAACACCTTTCTTTCCCTGTTGTGTTTGGGAATAATTAAGTCTTGCTGTAAAAGCACGTAGTCCCTAAATCCCATCCAGAGGTCTTAGCCTGTTGGATAAGCATTCTCTTAAAGCCGCAGGACATCGAAATGCCACTGCCACTGCGCCCAGATGTTGTCTCAATAATTTACCACATTGATGGTCAGTACCATTGATGTAAGAATTTGTACTAAGAGAATATTCGCTTCTACCAAATCCAGACTGCTTCACAGGCATGTATTGCACTGTCTGTTTCCAAAGCGAATCCGATGCAGTAAGGTGGCTCATACGGAATTAATCTTGGTAGAGACTCCGTCGCGATTGTTTAGGTAAGGTTTGCCAACCCAGTGCATGTTCCTAGCTGAACAACTGAACACACCGAGTTGATGGCACGCACTGTGTATTTCGACACGAACCATGAACAGCGCATCGATCATGTAATTAAGAGCAGCTCGCCAATGAGTGCATGAGCGATAAACAGACCTTTACGCGCATACGTATGGACAGGCACTGCTGGGTGTGTGCGAATCTGATTGATAACGGTGCTTCGTCCGCCATCCATTTGACTATCTTTAAAACCATTCTGATGGTATTTGTTTATCCTGACAGCTGAACTAACGGTGGCGGATTTGTGGCCGCTGATGCTGACTCACGCATTTTGAAAACTAAGACCGTTTTCCTTTACTAACGATAACGGGATCCATCAGCGGACATTTTCGTGGCTCTATGCTTCTGTATATGACACCGTTCCACTATACCAGATTGAGTATGGGCTTTCTTGAACAAAGAATCGGTGGTGCCGTTCCATGCAGCGCCTGATGTGCATCAGGAAATTCATTTTAGGACAGTCGGTCTATCGTTTGCACTACGTCAGGATGAGGTCTCTGAGATCACCCTACTCATCGACTGATGGACCTGTGCTACAGCGCCGTTTCCGATGCGTTTACATTCCCCTCCCAGTTTCTTTCATCCGGTTTGGTTAACTCCGATTCAGTCCGTGTCATTGTTGACTATTATGGTCATAGGGCCATGAGCTAAGACATTTACGCTTATTGTACTCGGATCACGGTTGATCTCCTAAGTTAGAGTGAACCCCGGATTCTCTGAATTTTATCTCAATTACCGAGATCGTCGTCGTCCTTGGTTTTATTTCTTTGTCTCCTTCCAGCTTTGGTTATAATGCTGGTTTTTTATAGTAATCGTCGGCTTCCAGCTTCGTCTAATTGCGTTCCTTTTCCTTTGTTTTAGAGTTTATATCTGCGCTCATGCTTTGCGTTCAGTTAGCCCAAATACATTCTCGCGTCGATTCACATATCTGGCTTGGACACTTATCATCGTTCGATGACTAGCGGTCGTTGGTGGTTTGATTGTCATCTCCCATTTCAGCGGACATTGATCGACCATTAACAGTCTATCGGGGCTGTGAGCGAGACGAACACGACGTCTAGCCTCGTATACTGCTGCATGGGAACTGTGATCTCGACGTTCCTCCTTCGTTTGTTTCATGCAATCGGTGATTGAAACGTATCACTATGCGGCTTGTGAGAGTGCCTTCGCGTCTTTGAGATTACATGTTAAGTTGGATTCACCACTTCGGACCCATGAAAGTTTTGTACAAGTGGAATAAACATATCCGTGGGGATTGGAGAATCACTAGTCTCCGAGTTTCACGTTCATCGAATCGGAACATTTATGCTACGTGCGCCGTACGCATCGTCACATTCTGTGAAGCTTCGGCTCCTAATGTTCCAACTTCAGACGCGTGCCACCATGGAGTTATGTTATCAATCCCAAAAGTGATATTGATCGCATGAAGCCCCTCGTCTACTCGGACAGTTCACTGACGTTTGACAGCTCCATTTGCATCCACAGGTGAGCCTGTCGTGATTTCGTAAACCTCATCTTTATCTTGTTTGAAATGTCGATCATCTCCGTTTTTCGCCAGTGCCATAATGAGGACATGAGCGATGCATCGATGAGTGATGTGTTTGCCTTGACTTGTATTAATAATTCAAACGAACATGTGGTGTATCTCAACAGTCCATGGGTCATTCCTGGCTATATCTGACCGTGCGTTGCTTGCACTTCTGTGATGTATATTTTGATGCTTCCGCTGTTTAAGCCCATTGCGATTCCAAGGGGGCGTTAGCGATGTTTGGTGAAGCTGGGTCTCTTTTATCAAAGAGGCTTCGTGTTCACTCCTCTCAACAGTTATTATTTACTACGGATCGTTGCTGACCTTGTTTTGTTTGAGTAGTTTTGTTGGTTTTGCTGTGATTATGGTCTGTGTCCTTATAGTTCGGCATCCGGGCTTACTAAGGCTTTTGTCTTACTTACCGTTATGGCGCTACGTGTCGTCATCAGTTTGTTGTTTACTCGTGATTTTGCCCTTTCCTGACTTTGTTGGAGGCCTGGGAGTGCTAAGTACAACTCACTGTTACTGGTCAGGGTCAATCATTTGTGCCCATTGAGGATTCACGAACACTGGCAACCCAAGTAGACGCACGTACTTGTTGTTGCATAGCCCTCCGAGAATCAAGAATACAATTTGGGCGACCCTCACAAATCTCTTACCAAAAACATGGCCATTTTATATTGTACAGGGGGTTTCGAAAGAATAATCGCATGTCCCTCAGTAGCCCTTTGAACCGCCGCACGCCTTACCGTGACACGGGAGCACACTAAATTGCCAGCTGTCCAATGGTATACTTTTGTCTGCCGGAATTTCGCTCACCTAGTCACAGTGGTATGACGCGCTGCAGTGATGGCGGAATGCCAGGCCAGCAGGCCTGCATCCTCGCTACTGGTGTTCTCACGATGGATGGGCAGGCAGTCCAAGTTTGGCATAAGGTGACACACCGCTTTTGGAATGCCAGGCCCGACGAGTGTTGTGACGATGGACAGACAGACAGACAGACCAACCTGCATGACTCGAATAGGGAATGCTTTCGCCGCACTGATGCAGCCCATTTCCTGGTCTTGACACGATCGATGGATACACCGCGCTAAAGCAAGTTAATAAGCTAGCCACAGCAATCCCTGTTGGTTCGCTGTCTTAGCAATGGAGAAAGAGCACACGTCAGTCTCATCGAGTTATCTGCAACCGTAGTATCCTAACGTACCTGTAGCTCACCGCGTGATCCTACTGAGACACTATGGAGAGTACCAATCGAACGCAGCAGAGACTGCGCGCCGTTACAACGCTATCAATTGCAAAACGATGCCCGTTAACGACCAGTACGTGCTTCCATTGGGAGGATTTCCAAAATGGAACCACCGTTGTGAACGGTGTTTTCCAGTAAAGTGGACTACTTTGAGGGGGAAAAGCGTACAATGTTGTGCAATAAGAACTAAAGATGTTATAGCAAAAGTTCGGTTTCTTTTTGAACACTCCTTGTAAACAGTGTCAACTCCATTTCACCCAAATATTGACTAGTCAGCTCGATGTGCTCCAGCATCCTTGATGGCCCGAGACAACCACGTTTCAGTACAAACTAGTATATCGAACTGAGACCCATCTATAAGTACATCTAACTCGTACCGTATATGCTTCCCACGTAACTGTCTTGTTCTCTTCAGGCAATTCTCTTAGCATTCATTCTACCCCAACGAACTATTGGCACCATTAGCCATCGCACTAGTTTAGTCATGAATTCAATCGTTATGTAGGATACGTATATTTACATGAAGTATGTTAAACAAACATGAAAATCAACGAAGTATATGTTCAAAAATCCCACCGCCATTTCGCTTACAGAGCAGCATTCGCCAGATACTATTGACTAGCACTTACTGCAAAGTGTATACCGAGGTCCGGCGACACTCGTTGGCGATGCTCCATTTCAGGTCCTCCTGACAAGTGGGTTTAGTTTTATAATATCTACGTTTCAACTACGCCAATAGGAAGAAATCCAAGGGGTTCAGGTCCGGTTACCATGCAGACCACTCTATTGGTCCTCCCCGACCGATCAAACGATGGCCGAAAGTTTCGCTTAGGTACTCACGTACCGTTTGTGCATAGTGTGCAGGTGCACCAGCCTGCTGCCACAAACGATACACAATAACCCATCCGCCTGCAGCTGTGGAATGACGCATGTCTGCAACATTTCTTTGTGGGAACATGCTAATAAATGTAATGCATTAGTTCTGTTAAACAACAATTTACCCGTCGCATTATTACAGAAGAAAGATGGTCCGTTGATCTTTTGGCCTGTCAACCCAACACATGCCATGAGCTGTGCACCATGTTGTACACTAGATTATTGGTTATTGGGTTATTGGATTATTGGTGGCCCAAACCCGTCACTTATCTGCGTCATGCAGACAGAAAATTGTCTTGTCCGTAGACATAATGAAATGTACGTCCATGGTATTCAAATATCAGCGAGAAAATTCCCGACGCTTCTCCAAATCCCATGGCTTCGAAACTTGTACGTGCAGTGCACGATACCTTCGGACTTTTCTTTCCTTTAATATCCGGTCTACAGCAGATGGTGTGGTGGCAAAGTGTTGGGCGATTCTCCGAATGCTGAGTTCACTACTTTGGGATACTTCATCTACAACAGCGCAAGCTGAAACCTCATCTGCTATTGGCTCAGTAGGCCTGCCTGTACGGTGGTTACTTAGGCCAGATGGATTGCGCATCATTGACATCATACTTGCAATTGTTAAAACCTGTACTATTGGCTATTCACGCCTGCATGAAGGGTATTTATTCAGCGCGTGTAGTTGCGATGAGATGCATCATTAGCGCTACAAACGAAGCCACGGCGGTGTTATGAATTGGTGTGTTAGCAGTCATTGCGTGGAATGGATAGTAGTGAACCAACGGGCACAAGCGATACACATGTTACACGGTTTTCCATGTTCTTCTGCCGTGTTATACAATTGAAAGCGTTGCATTAGAGTGGGTATTCCCAGCGATACTGTAATGCTAACGGAAACTGTCAACGAAGAAAAAGGTGATGTTCGTACCGTTTCCAACTATTCACCTCATCATGGGGAACGTCTTAATCGCTCTTGTTACAACTCGGCCCGTACTGAACCACGACACTTAGTAGAAAGCGGTATTCGCCTCGTAGTGCACGAATGTAGAACATGTCAGTTTCAGCAATATACAGGATGTATTGTGTCGCCACAAAGACAACGCTTCGCATAAGTTCAGACGGTCTAATCAATGGTTAGCTAGCGTTAACGGACACACACTGATTTTGGTGGATCTAACTAATAGGAACAGTTTAATCGGTAACTGGCTAGCGTTGGACTGACACACTGCGTAGATGCCACATTTCTCCTTTCTTTAGTTGAAACTACCCCAGCTAGCCTGGTACCGAACAACTGGTCGGCGTACCCGGCCTGTGCAGTGACATTGCGGAGTCTCCTATTGGTTGGTATTCTGCACGTCTTTCAAATCAGTCACTGGGTTTGTCGATATGTCGGCTGGCGGAACAGAGTCAGAGCGGGGACGGACATGGTCCTCGTGCCGAATGACTACCCTGCCACATGGTAGAGCCGCTTCCTTATTTTGTCCCGCAACTTCGCGCAGATCTCCAGGCTGTCAGTTCGTTTCGTTAGACAATTTGAGATAAACCGGTTCGTTCTCACGGAGTTGTCGATCGACCGCCCTCCGATCATACTCGGCCTTAGACTTACTTTGTTTGGTCTCGACACGTAGTCTCTGATCGGGAAACCAAGTCTAACGGTGTCCTTAACCTCCTCCCGAACATTAGTTCACCGGGGCTCTTACCAGTCATTTCGTTCGGTGTGGAGCAATAACCAAAAAAGAATTTGTCTAACCATGTTCGCGATGGAGCCGGCACTTGTTTTCAAAGCCCGTCCTTGGCCGTTTGCACCGCCCTTTCAGCCAAGCCATTAGAAGCCGGGTGGTAAGGGGCCGAATTCACATGACGTATGCCGTTATTTTTCGGAAACTCCTGAAATTCCTGACTAGTAAACACCGAGCCGTTTCTGTCACCAACGTGTGCGGTATACCGAAGGTTGTAAAGCACCTTCGCATGCGTGAAATCCTAGTCTTTGACGTGGCTCGTGTTAGCGGGAAAACTTCGCTCCATTTCGGGTAAGCGTCGATCAAGAGAAGAAACACCTTCCCGACGTGTGGGTTGAAGAGGTCAGCATGTACGCGTTGTCATAGTTTACTGAACCATTTCCATGGGTTGTGGTACAGGAGAGGCGCTTCTTTGTATATTTTGACAAGTGTCGCAGTGGCAGATTAACTCTTCAATGTCTCTGTCTATATTGGGCCACCACACATAGGATCGCGCAAGTCCTTTCATCCCTGTTATTCCCGGGTGAGTTTCATGCAGCTCTTGTAGAACATTTGGACGCAATCGGGGAGGTATGATCGTTATGGATCCCAGAGTAGACATCCATCTTCAAGACTAATCTCGGAGCGTCGAGTAAACTATGGTAGCAGTTGCAGCTCACATTTATCAGGCCATTCCTGGGATACTAAAAACTTGACACTGGCAAGTAGTATGCCTCGTTCGGTTTCATGACGGATATTTGCGCTTAGCACCGGTTTTCCTCTTAATGCTGAAACAAAGTGACCAATTTACCGGATTTCAGTACGCAGTCGGGTAGCTGGCTTAACGGTAAGCAGCTCAGAGCATCGGCGACTGCATTCGCTTTCTCAGGAACATATGAGAGTTTGTAGTTGTTTACCAAAAGCAGTAAGATCCAATGTTGCATACCACGGGACGCCATCTGGTTGCTGCAGTTTTCCTCACCTGTCAAAGTTACTAACGGTTTGTGGTCTGTAAAAATTTCAAACTTTCTTCCTCAAAGGTATTGGTGCAATTTCTTGACCCCGAAGATAACTGTTAAGGCTTCCTTGTCTAGCTGGGTATAACTCCTCTCCGCTGGTACCAAGCTCCTGGATGCAAAAGGTGTGTCGTTCGGCCATGTCATCCATTTTGTGAAGCGCACGGCTCCGCGCCATGTGCGTGCTGCTTCCTACGGGAGTGTAATCAGCCACTGGGTCAAAGTGTACCAGCAAACTGTCCTTACTTATAGCCAGCTTGACGGCTGCATAATCATTTTGTTGTTCTGTTGGCCACAGCCATCGGGAATTCTTATGCAGCAGTGCATACAAGGGTGCTAGGGTAGTTGCTAGGTTGGGCATAAAACGACTGTAATGAGTCACCATCCCGCGAAATAACTTCAATTTGGGAATTTCACGCGGTGTCGGCGAATCTAGAATGGGTTGAATTTTCTCCCGTAATGGATGTAACCTATCTATGTCCAAACGAAACCCCAGGTATTCAACGCTATCGGAGAAGACACTTGGATTCTTTGAGCTTAAGTCCGCTTTCTTGGAGGCGCTCCAAAACAGCAATGAGTTCTGTCAGATGCTTGTAATCCGTACACTCAGTAACCAAGATGTCGTCCAATTAGGCACACACTACAGGTACACCTTCCACTAAATTGTCTACAATCCTCTGAAAATTTGCCGGTGCAGAGGGTTTTCCGAACGGTAACCGGTTATAGTGAAACAATCCCAAGTGGGTACTGCTAGTCATAACTTCCCTGCTTACACAGACGCCCCATATGCACCTGTCAAGCACCCGACGGGCGCTCGAAATTAGTCCCATTGACACAAATCTCGGGCGGTCGTGGCTCCCGAATTTCGGATGCTCAAGGAAAAATTTCCGCAGCATCCTCCCACACCCGGATTGCTATTTTACGTTAGCGTGGTCGTACGCATACGGCTGTTGCCTGCACGAACAGCGAGCCTAATTATTAATATGGTCAGAAATGCGAACAGACTGAAGGCCTGAGGTTATGCCCATTGTGGAATAATTTCAGGTGTTCAGGAGACGAAATGCCGTTGCATTCCACCACTCTTGCATACCTATTTTCAACGTAATCCACCGTGTTCTGACTCAATACAGTAGTAAGTTGGCAACCCAGCTTAAAAGAGGGCCGCCGAGCCCGTAGTGCTGGCCAAATACAATGAGTAGAACACACAAAAGGAAGCTAGGGAAAATGTTTATTAGACGGGAGGAGAGTTAGCTAATGTTAAAGATAGGGCACCAGAAAAGAGCTAGCTAGGGAGGATGTAGTTGGGCGTCGAGTGCGTGCACGGTGCGTCGTTCGCAGTCGAGTCGCGTGCCCAAGGCGGAGATCGTATTCCTATATCAAACAAACGGGAACAACGTTCCAACTGGCAAACAGTCTAACGCCCTAATACATAAGAAAACTATAATTTTAATATATTTTAGAATAGTTTACACAGTCCTACGGGGGAATCTTCAGGTCACTAAAACAGCATTGCGCCCGCATTCACTCAGGGGCGTCTGAAATTGATATCCTTCGGTGTGATAGGGCCTGCAATCTGAGCGCCAAAAGGTATCCTCATGGTGGAATAATTACGTGTGTCGTGAGAAGGCGGATGTTAACGTTTTGATTCATTCTCCGAGCTGAGTAATTTAATTACAAGCGTTTCACCACTTTCATCAGTGGCATCTTCAGTGCACTGCTCAGTAGAGGAAAACCTCACGGAAAGTATCGTAGGGACGTAGCGTTTGAAATTAGCCTCGTCGATCAGCGTCCAGTGACCTCAGTTTGTTAGATATTTGGTCATCCAGTTTCACGCTTCCTTAGTCGTAGGTACACGGGATCGAGGTCATTGCGGAGGCTCAGGGAATTCCCCGTAGAAAATCACGCCTCGAGGAATTCCCTTCCTTTTCTTGTCCCTCCGTGCGCCAGAATTTCTGTTTTGTCCCAGTTATCGTTTTGTCCTTTTTCAGCGAGGTGCGCTGAGATCTGTGACGACACAAGATGGTATCGACACGCACGCTTGTGTTCTTCTATTCTTGTGGATTGTTCTCTCCCCGTTTGACCTACATAGTCTTTGTCACACTTCTCGCATTGTATCCTGTAGACGACATTTTGGCGTTCGTGTGCCTCCACTCATTTTAGGTCTAGATAATATTCTTTTCAAAGTCACAGTTGGTATGTGAGCTATCATTAGGTTGTGCGGTTTCAGGAGTCTGGCTGTCTTTTCGGATACGTTTTTGATGTACGGTATAGCAATGTGTTTCGTCTTTGTTGGTGCTGGTGCGGTAGTTGTGCTCCTTCGCTTTAGGTGTCTTCGGATGAAAGACGAACAGATGTTCTTCTTCCTTTCGTTTTGCCTCCGCGGTATTGCAATGCGATTCTATCCTACGAAACAGGGTCCGTATTTAGCTTGTGTTGTGACACTTAGGGTGATTGCTGTTAAAGTTCGGGATTTGGTCGGTGTGTGTTGCTTTTTGTAAACTGATGTTTGTAATTCGCTTTCCACTGTTCTGGTAACCAGCACGTCCAAAAAGGGTAGTTGATTTTCCACCTCTTCTTTCATGGTGAAATGAATGCCTTCCACTGCATTGTTAAGTAGGTCTTGTGCGGTCTGTCGCTGGTTGCGTTTGAGAATCGCAAACGTGTCGCACGCATAATTTCGGACTGATGACTGGGAGTATATCCTCTTCCGACCTCTGCATTACGACTTCCGCAATAATTCCAGATATGGGAGATCCCGTTGGAGATCCTCCAACTTGCTCGTAGAACACCGTTGAATTTGAAGTAAGTAGTAAGACAAGTCGAGGAGCTTGTAAATGCTTTCAGTTGTTAGCTTTCCAGTCGTTTGTCCTCCATTGTTCAGACGTTCTTTGATATTTTTTTACTATCTGTAAGTTGATGGAAGTGAAAAGTGCGGTGACGTCAAAGGATATCATCACTACTTCATGGTCTACCGCATGCATTTGAGCTTTTGCAAAAACTGATGAACATTATTGATCAAGTATTGCGATCCGCTGGTCAGATGTTTGAGGCCTTTCCATAATCCTTTAGCCAAGTTGTAAGTTGGTGTACCTGGGAGTGATACTATTGGTCGTAGCGGCGCCCCCTCTTTGAATACTTTAGGAAGCTCGTAAAGCTGTGCGATGTTTGGATCATGAGCCTTCATTCTAGCATACTCTCCCTTTGTGAGTTGATTCAATTCTTGAAGTTTCTTAAGTGTCTTATTCACTTCATTTATCAACCGTACTGTTGGATCGTTCTCCATGCGTCGATAGGTTGTTGTGTCAGCTAGGAGATGACTTGCCATTGTCCATTCTGACAACCATACGCAGGCAGGATTACGATGGTTTCGTCGGCCTTCAAGAATTTTACGGCACCCTTGTTGTGAAAAAGGGTTGTGTTGGTTGTTACGAGCTAGAATCGAAACCACGGCATGCCTTATTCTTGTTTTGGTCTCTCCGTTAAGTCCATTGGATTGTAAGGTATTTTAGAATTCTGCTGGAATTCTGCTAGAATTCTGAAGTTGTAGTTAAGTCCCTTGATGAGGACCTGTCGTTCAACGTCATCGAGATGCCGTTTGTCATTAAATTACTCAGCTCGGAGAACGAACCAAAACGTTAACTACCAACCCGAACTACAGGTATTCCGAATCATTGCAAACGGCTTTGGTGTTCTCCGAGCTGGGTAGTTTTGTTGCAGACGTTTCATTGCCAAGCTAGGCAACATCCTCAATGCGGCTGTTATGGTCTGATTCGTAGAGCCTCGTTAGTCACTGCCAGATCGAAGTGTAGATTGGTCGGCTACTGCTTTGAATGTCAGTCTGATTCTCTCATGTGTGTCGGTCAAGTGGTTGCGCCTTCGCCATGTCAATCTGCTATTTCCATAAAGCAAGGAGGAGCAACATTTTAACAGAATTCAGCAATTTCGTATATTCTTATCCGCTGTTTACATACAATTAGTGAAAAACACAGTGCGACGTTAACAGCCAAATGTTCAAAGCGGTCGAAGGTCCTTAGGCTCACGTGACCCCTTCCGAGGAAACCCGAATCACTAGCCTCACCAGGGAACAGCTAGCGTGGTCATGAAATCCGTTTGCTAGCACAGATTTGGTTTCAGCCGCCGAATCGCTGCAGCCTCCGCAAACTGTAGTAAGCAGGGAGTAGCTTGGTTGCTAACTACCCTGAAATTGCCACGGGTTTTGGCATTCAGGGCAGTCAAGTATGTGACGGGCAATAGAGCTAGTTGGTAGCCTCGGGCCATTAGCGATCATGTTTCGCGAAACATGCTCTGCAATCCTCGCTGACAGCGTTCTCTCATTTCGGTCTATGTACTTGCTACCGCCAGTATAATTAAAGTGGTAAATACATGGGGCGGTAACTTGGGAGTCCGGTCTGTCCAGGTTGGATTTACAGAGCAATCTTCTGACTTGATGCAATACCACTAGCTCAGCCGGATGGTAACACTTCTTAATTGATCTGGTATTTATTGTTGTCATCATCCTAGATACTTTCTAGTTCCAGGCGCTTGTTGCTTGAGTTCCGGCCCGAATGCCAGGCTTCGATGAACTCACGCGCTCTGCGGTTCTTCCCTCTTCCAATCATCTTGGCTTTTCCCAGATCGAACTGATGGTATTCGGCATCCATATGTACTGCTATTAGTACTTTTCATCATGGCGGCGGATGATCAGACTGTGTTCATGCAGTCTTATACCATGCGTTGTACAAAAAAACCGCGCAGAATTACTATGATCGGTGCTGGTCATTTTCCAGTGAATCCACCGGATTTATAGGTGCACTGCTTGTATGCGCACAACCGCCTTCTTCGACGACGTAAAATAGATCCATGGACAGAATTCCCAGATGTTTGTGAGCGTACTCAATCCATCCAAAATACTACTGTATTCATGCTCTCAGGAATCAGATCCGTCATTTGCACTTGGTAAATACCTAGTGCCCACACCTATATGGGTGTTGGGATACTATGCTCTATATCGCGTGGCGCATGCGCTTCTTTCACGTTGCATTAGGAAATCCACAGTTTCTGAAAACTTGTATTATGATAATGAAAAAGCAAAAGCACTATGGGAAGTCACTTGTCGCTGCGGCGACTTTGGACTGCGTCCTAAATTGCTCGCGCTCCTTTATGCACTGGAACCATCGGCGAATTTTGTCCATTATCAATGATTCCGAAGTTCCTGCGAAACCTTTTCGCATTATCTCATCTATAATGAAAGTGGGCTGTTGCAATTACGCAGCGTATTGATTATGGCACGGACCAGCAGAGTGCCGCAGGTGCAGAACTTCCCATTTACTCCACCTTGCGTACCAAGGAATTTATCATTAAAGACAGCCGCATACTGCTCACACAGACGAAGAGGGACTTGCCACCCAGTCGCTCAAAGTACGCCATCTAAGACAAGTTACATATGAAATCGCTTAATACCATCGTAGCTTTCCAGCCGACTAGTGTGGGTTATGATCTCTGCAACGGATGTCATCGGCACTGCAACCGGGCATACGGCCCTAGTCCTGTCACTAGACATCTGACGAAGAATGGGATCTAGTTTGAGGTCCACGGAATCCAAATGTTCGCGTATGCCAACATACTCGCGCGTTAGGTCACCTGCGAACACTTACTACCCACGCCTTTAATGCTGTAGTCAGTGTAGTCCTCCTGGATCACGACGCTTCAACTCTGCATTGGAGCGATTGGACTACAACCATATAGCCATATGTGCTGTTTACCTGGTCGTAAGTGGCGTGTTCATATTGGGAGCCATCTTTTCCGCACCACTTTTGAGTGAATCGTCCTCCAACTCCAACCTCGGTGGCACAGTTGAGTACTCCAAGTGAACACTGTAGCATGTGGATGAACATAACTTCTTAGCCGGAATCTCGCACTCCGGGAAACGCACTGGATCGCTGGAAAAAATAGAGCATAATTGGTGTAAACATCTTGCGCTTTCCGCCACGTTCCATGGAGCAGTATGCGTCGCTGGACGGCGCCTCGGATAATTCTAGTACGACTGCCTCCAGCCTCTTTGCTTTTGCATACTCATCTGAGGATTGGTTCAAGCATGAAATTTCCGACATTTACCGCTAGCCCTGTGAACTCGAACTTTGTACAGCGGCGCGGACAATGGTGGCCGACTGTTGTTCAGTAACATTTCTTCCATTTGCCGTGGAGGCAATTTCGGCCATCGAACTTGGTCCGTGCCAACCATCCAACTGTCATGAGCGACAGCCACGCTGGCAAAGTTTGGTTGTCCGCGTAAGTTTGTAAGTTTAATTGAATGTCTGCACAGTGGTATGCGAGCGAGGGTGCAGCTGAGTGGAGAGACCTCGGATGACTTTGCAGTTGTCTCTGGTGTGAAGCAAGGCTGTGTGTTAGCTCCAGCCCTGTTTAATATCTATCTTCATGCTATGTTGTCTTGTGCTTTTGTTGCGGCTTGTGCTTACGGTGTTCATGTGGAGCACTGTATTGATGGCGGGTTGCTAAACATCCGTCGTTTCGGTGCGAGTATTCTAGTCTGTGAGTCAACTCTCCGTATGTTGCTGTTTGCTGACGACTATGCGTTGTTTTCACACAGCGCGGATGAGTTGCAGCACATGACTAGTGCTCTGACTTCGACAGCGGCCAAATTCGTGCTCACCATCAACACAAGCAAAACTGTCTGTCACTTTCAGCCTTCACCGGAAGTGCAATCTTCAATACTGCCGCAAATCAGCATTGGTGCTGAAGTATTGGAAACCACCTCCCGCTTCTGCTACCTTGGGAGTGTGATGTCGACTGATCAGCAGCTACACGTTGAGTTGCGTAATCGCGTGTCGAAGGCGGCAGCGGCATTCGGGAAGCTTGAGTACCGAGTGTGGAACAAACATCAGCTTAGCATTGGCACGAAGCTGATGGTGTACAAATCCATGTACTGTCCGTTCTTCTATACAGCAGTGAAACGTAAACGATGTACCGTCGGGATGTGCGATATCTCGAGCGGTTCCATCAGCCGTGTCTGCGACGAATTTTGCGGATCGGTTGGGGCGCCAGAGTTGCAGACACGGAAGTTTTGCGCCGAAGTGGGATGTATGCAGTGGATGTCATACTTTTGCTGCGACGCCTGAGATGGCTCGGTCATGTGAGCCGTATGGATTCGACGCGAATACCGAGACAAATTTTATACGGTCAGCTGAGTATAGGGAAGCGGCATGCTGGGAAACCAAAGTTACGTTACCAGGACATAATTAAAGTGAGCCTCACACGTTCTAATCTTGATTGCAGATCATGGGAATGGAAGGCGGTTGATCGTGGTGCATGGCGCGATCTAATCACGAAGGCAGTTGCTGAAGTGCGGGAGAAAGACCTCATGCATGCAGAGAAGAAGCGGCAGTTGCGGAAGCGGCAAGCACCGATGAATTGTACTCCATTGACATCGAGCGCATTGTGCTGTAGAACATGCGGTCGCGAGTGCCTTAGTCAGGCAGGCCTAGTGAGCCATGAGAGAGGTCACTCTGGACCACTGCCGAAGCGACGACGGGTCCCACAGTGAACGTAGGCATCACCAGCGCAGCGTTTGTAGGCACGCTGAATTCGATTTACTAACCGCATGCTTGCATGCTAAGTCTCTTTATTTCAGGTGGTGGGTTTTCGGTTCACTCCTACTGCCTTTCTTTCTCATATAAATGTCTAGTGGGCCATGAGCCGTGCCATTTGGGGCCACTACAGAAGTGACGACGGGTCCTGCAGAGAATTACGGCGAGCCGGCACAGCGTTTGTAGGCACGCTGAATTCGATTTACGAACCGCGTGCTTGCATGCTATGTCTCTTTACTTCAGGTGGTGGGTTTACAGTTTTTACCATAATGCTTTCCTTTCTCATATAAATATCTCCCTGTACTCTATTTCATTAACTTGCACACATCGCCTAAGCCAATTGTATTCGGTTTCCATAACATTTTTGCGTTCGTGGCATTCCGTGAACTATACTTCCTGACCTCGTGCACTTAGCTAGGATCTGTTTGTAAACAACTTATTACATATGCTATTTACTTAAGGTTTATATCACCGTTTCCTTATGCATTAATCGAGTTTTTCTCCTTTTCTTTCTCTCTCTCTCAAGTGTTTGGCTGTTATTTGATATCCGCGGTGTGGCTGCGCTTGATGTGCATGTTGACAAGGTGCCTACCTATATATTACCCACTAACTCGTCCATACTGGCTCCAGGAGACAGTT
Organism: Dicrocoelium dendriticum; assembly: GCA_944474145.2. NCBI lineage: Eukaryota > Metazoa > Platyhelminthes > Trematoda > Plagiorchiida > Dicrocoeliidae > Dicrocoelium > Dicrocoelium dendriticum. The sequence continues at coordinate 10,094,133 of OX104067.1, read as the reverse complement.
GGTCGTTGCTGGAGGGGACGGGGTGCACGGTCCTTTTGGCCGTGCTGAGCTCGATGAGCGCTTCCGCGCAGCCAGTGTGAAGCGGACTACGGTCCAGCCACCGCCTTGTGTGCGCTTGATTCCCAAATAGAGTGTGCTTGTGTTTGCCTGTGAAGGAGTTTGGGCTAGCTCCGTTGATGAAACGTGGTTCCCATCCGCATGCCTCCCGGTCTTATTCCTTCGGGTTTACGCTGGATATGGGGTATGTGGTTGGAGCTGTGGGTGGTGCAGCGCAAGCCATGCATGGTCCCTCTGTAGGCGCAGACGTCCTGTGGCTTGCCACAGTGACAGGCAAATCCGAAACCGGATGCCGCCAACCATCTGCAGTAAATTGTTTGAAGACAGCATTAATCGCTTACCGATAACTACGCATGCGAAGCATGTGCCTGCGAGGCGGTATTTCTGAGGTTCCTCTATCCAGATCACTTGACGAGCTAAATTTTTCTTAACGGACGCATGCATTATCTAACCAGTCGCATTGGACAAGGAATTTCCTCCGATTTGAGAGAAAGTTTGTCTTAAGACTATTTTGTCATGCGTACAAGTAGACCTACCATTTTGCGCATTAATTCGGGTTCAATCAATTGCCTGTTCAGACCCATGAGGGATCTGACAGTGTCCATGGGCAGGGTTACCGAGCAATTATCTTTCGAATAGTTGCCATGTAAGAGGTATCTCAATGCATTATTGGTAAGTTTCATTTCTAGTAAATCTTTGCTCAATCAAATTACCTCCTGTACAACAGTACGTAGTTCAGCTGTAGAAACCCAGCTAGCAAAGTCGAAGGTGAACGAAGTTTTTTCTTAGTTACATATAGTTGGGCCGAGCACGAACGTAAACGCAGATTTTACAAAGGCAAATTGAGATTTTGGGTAGTAAAAGCTTAGTGTTTTCCGCTGACTGACACGAGGCTTACGAAGGTTGCTATCCACCAATGGGCGCTCCAGTTTAGCACGATCAGCTGCTTGTGTACGGCGTATGCAACCAAACTGATGACAGACGGAACGCACTTACGAAGGTAAAGGATGCGCTGTCTTCGTTTCCTTTCGTCTAATGAACAACTTGATGAACGGCTACGAATGTTGTTGTTAGTTCTTCGTATTAACAAAGCAATACTAAGGCTTTTCATAGTAGATACGAAGAATTTTCCTAGTGGATACGAAGGCTATTCTTCGTATGGACAAAGCACTACGTTTTGCGTAGTCAAGACGAAGGCGTTTCTTTGTAGGAACGAAACAAACAAAGGTTTCGCCTAGTCTACACGAAGGTTTTCCGTAGTATGAACGTGGCAATACGAAACTTTTGTCCAGTCTACACGTTGGCTTTTCTCCGTATGACCTAAACAATGCGGAGGGTTTTCCTAGGCAATACGAAGCTCTTTCTTAGTATCCAGCAGTTCACGTGACAAAGCGACCGGAAGGTCCGCACGGTTGGCCTCGACTGTGCAAACAACCCCATACGAATTAGAGATGCACTAACAGTGCATCCATTGAATAACGAGACTGCAGTAAGCGATAATCTACGCACGTACCAATTGCAGGTTCCTTGGCTTCATGTGCTTGTGCTCGTCTGAAAAGGTACGCAAGTTGCCACCATCAAATAGTTGGTCGGTGGGTCATTTGATCCTATGTGATCCTATTAGATTCAGAGGCAACTGCCAAAGTTTATCCATAGTCCTTTGTAGGGTAAGCGGAACAGTCTGATCGTTTACGGTAAACCAGAACTGTAGCTCATCCACAAACAGTAAGGATAACACTCACAGTTCATCAGTTAAGTCGTTAACGCATAAACTGAGGAGAAGTGGACCACGCACTTAACCATGCGGGACGCCGGTGAGACCGCATTGTCGAAAAGTCGGGCCGGAACCTACAAGAACACTCAACTCCCTTCCGATTAAGAATGCTGACATCCATCGTAAACAAGTCCAAAAATAACCAGGTTTGCAGCCTGTACAAACTACGCGGATGTAGAACGGAGTCAAAGGCTTTGGAAAAGTCGTTGAGCATCACATCCACGGCCTTCCCTCCCACGACACACTAGGCGGAGTCCTTTCTCATTATCTACTATTAGGCGATCTCAAAGCACAAGAATCACCAAAATACCAGGGAACCATGTACACACACCGGCAAAAGGTACAAATCTATATTAATCTGTGCACAAATATTTACATGGTTGTATGTTGTTCAGCAATGATTTTGTTGTCCAAACCAATAATCTCTAAAGACTACACTGGGAATTGTGCGGTTGAGCACTAATACCACACAGTACCTGAGATTATTGTCTGCTAGATGCTTTAATGTACTTCGGTGCAAGTTGCTGCGGGCGATTTGCAACTATTTGCAAACACAATTGGCGACATTCTTGGCCGTGCGTTCAAACCGGGTAACTATCACCTCTGTGAAACGAGTTCATGTGTGTAATGTTTTTTAGTTACCTTGATGCGCACAAAGTGTGCGTCCACTTGAAGGGTTAGACGTTGTTAGCGCAGATTAAGTTAATATGACGCAACACGTATTTAGTCATCACCCTGTCCAGCATGGACCGAACCGCCTCGGATAGGTTGCCGGCGGGTGTCAACTGCATGTGCGCAGTCTAAACCATAAACAATTAATCGCATAAGGTCTGTTACCAGTGTTCGACGCATTTCCGCATCCGTCAATTTGCCCTCCAATTTGTAGAACTCAGAAACGGTGGACACTGGTAATGTTAAATTGTTGGCTTGCACTGACCTGCTATGCCGCATCGCCTGGCTCATGGAGTTGTGGCTTTCCGTAAAAACATTCAAGGTTACCTGCACGCGCCTAAGAGAATGTGATAGTTGTTTTTGTCATGCGAAAGAAACCACTACGTACCAACTACATGGTTAGAACCTTGCGGTCTTGTACTCGCCTGCGAATATCTGCATCATAAGTGTTGTAAATTATCGGATCAACTGTACCTCCTACAGCCTTCAATATCTCAATTATCCTGTTATGTGTGCAATGTAAACTGCCTGCGGAAGCGTGTATTTTAGGTAATGAAGGTAACAAAAATAACTTACAGCAGGAGGCAGCATCAGTTTGAACGCCGACCTGATTGGAAGCACCCGCTGCTAAAGGTGCATATTACATTAATGATTTCTACCTACTAAACACTTACCGAGTTCAGTATCTTCCGCGCAAGCAGCCACATTACGGTGCGGCGGCGGTGACTGCGTCAACTCCTCCAAGGAGAAGTCCGGGTAATTGCCGTAGCTGGCTGGTGCTGGCGCATGCATGTGTCCTCTTTTATTTGGCGGGTTTTCATCCACAGCTTCCGGTTGGCGAGCTGGCAGGCGTCTGAAACGCAATGTGTCATCACATCTCATGCACATTACATACTTCTTTTGGGCCATCTTCTCACACGGATGGTTGCGTTTGTATCCTTTGGCAAGGGTTGTTCCACGCGGCCGGCCTCATCAAAATTCACTGAAATTAACGAGATGATACTGCTTACCTGTACGTTGTAGGACAGTAACATAGAACTTTTTACGTTTCGCAACGGGATCTCGGTGCTCCCTCACAGCATGGTGGTATTCAGAGAGGAGTATGTTGGACAGAATAGCGTGTTGCCCATTTCCAGCAACAATCTGCTGCTAATTGTGTCCATTTGGGGGACGTCATTTTGTATGTAGTTGACCACGTAGAAATCCCAGAGCGGCATATCTACTCAAGCAATGGAATCCATACTTTCCGCGTGCTTTGAGCCCATCGATGCGCTCCGCAGTAGAAATGAGCAGGGCAAAATGCCAACATATGAGGAACCAAGCATAGGCCATACATATAACGCGTCCATCGTTCGCTATATATATGATATGAGACTAGCCGGACAACCAAAGGCTATGGTAGAGAATAAAAAGTTAGGCTATGGAAAAGGTTTATTGAACGGAAGAGGAGCTAGCTAACGCTAAAAATACGGCAACAAAGAAGAGCTAGCTATGGAAGATGTAGCTGGGCGTCGAGTGCGTGGACAGGGCGTCCTTGGCAGTCCGAATCGTCCGAGCCAGAGGCGGATATTGTATTGGTGTATCAAACAAATGTTCGGACAGGCAAACCGCCTAATTCCTTAATACATAAGAAAGCTATAACTTTAGAATAGTTTAGATAAGTTTATGCAGTCATAAAGGGGAAATCTCCGGGTCACCACACAGCCTACCTATAAGAAGGGAACCTTCGGTGACCAACCTTCGGACCAGCCTTCTGCGATACCAAGTGCTGAAACCTAAGGCAGATGCCTAGTGAAAACCAGGCGATCGGACCCTAGCTGGCTCCCACACGTATCCTCCCTAACGGTGCCAAAAACACAAAATAGGCAGTTTGTGAGCGTCCAATGTTCGCGAGTTCGTGTCACACGTGCGCCTCCTGTTCGTACATAGAACGGAAATAAGTTTAATGCCAGTGATGGAATGGGTAAAATCAACAATGTCACCGGATAAGGTAGACACCAAGCAAGACGCGACTCCTTTTATATATTCTCGAATAGTTTTCTTCCTTTTTTGTTTTTCGAGAACATTTTGTTTTTTGGCTTTTCGAAAGGTTTTGCTGTTTTTCGGGTTTTCCTACGGTTGGTCAAAAGGGAAAGAAAAGCGGGAAAATAACCGTGGAAGTCAATAGAGAGGTAAGCGGAGCCAATGTCCAGAGGCGAGATCGCGCACAGACTTACCGCGGAGCACGTGAGCTGTCTGCTGCATGCGAAGGTCACCAGCACGAGTGTGGAACAGGCTTCGCACGTTCAAGATTGGCGACTTGAGGTATGCACCAAACTCCGGAAAGATGGGTTAGCGGAACGGTTGGTGGAAAGAAGGGTAAAGTTCTTTATGAGATAATGGTCAGAAAGGACAAGTGGACCAGACACATCAATCATCTGCGACAGCGGCATGGCAAAACTCAAAGATATCAAGAACCAGCGGCACCACAGTGGGACATACTACTGAATACATTTGGTTTAGAAAACAGAACTGATCTCCAACGCGGAACACAGCCGGTCGCACAGACGCACCACGACGTGACATGCAAGCCAAGTCGAAGAAGAAGGCAACCGCGATGGCTGCAAGTGAACCACGGGGTAAAAAGCTACGACCAAGCCAAGTGCGGAAACCAATCAGAAGCAATCAATTCAAAGGGGGAGGTAATAGAGAGGTAAGCGGAGCTAGTGTCCAGATACGAGGTCGAGCACAGGCTTATTGCGGAGCATCTAAGCTGTCTGCTGCATGTGAAGGTCACCAGCACGAGCATGGAACGACCTTCGACTGTTTTGCCAAACTTGGGAATCGGGTGCAAACTGATTTACCAGTTTAGAGGGTCGCCTGTACCGAGAGCCCAGAGAGCGATTCGAGAAGACAGATCGAGTTGCAGGGAAACCTTTATTGGTACAGTAAAAGATTCCCTGTTATCTAGCTATAAAGAAACGACACCGTGGACGCTCTAGCTAGGGGAACGGAGCAAGCACAGCACACAGGTCAGTCGCGAGCTGCAACCGAAACGAGCGCCAAGCAAAAAATGGCGATGAGCAAGTCAAGCATTCGAACTCAGTGATCAGTTCAACAAACCACACCTTTTGCCTAGGTGTACAATGAAATAATTTTAGTTAGAATTTTACACAGGCAAACCGGGGAATCTCCAGACTGCTACATAGCCCTCTCCCAGAAGGGACTGTGTAAGCAGACCTTCGACCTACGTGAGGACTGTCCGTCACGGGCCAGCCTTCTGCGAAACCAGGTTGTGAAACCTGATGCAGCTGCTGGGGGAGAACAATGCAATCGGACCCTGGCGGGCTCCCACTCGTGTCCTCCCTACGGTGTCGAAACAGTAAATGCTGTTTGTGGGGGGGGAACAGTTAGTAAATTTCACGTAGGCGTTGGAACAGGAAGTTCGTTCTACTTCCAACTGACGTGCGCAGATCCAGCGAAAAATGAAACCGAGGTGCAACCAACCGGCGGTGTATATGGAAAGCAAAATGAAAAAAACAGCGTAAATGCATAGCAATACACAAGAGAGTGCAAAGCGAAAAAAAGCTTTTTTGGGTTTTCAAAAGATTTTGCTCTTTTTTGTGGTTTCAAAACGTTTTGATCTCTTTTGTGGATTTCCAAAAACCTTTAGTAAGAGAAAACTTTAAAGTCACGTTTTATGTAAACTAATGAGTGCGAACGAAGTCCGAAAGTCGAACTGGAGGTTTGAGCTTCCAACCGCGTCGATTGATAGTAGGGCGAGTAGGCGTGCTGTCGGTTGAGGTTGTCGGTTCTGCTGGACCGGGCTGACTCGTCTGAGGTTGCGGTGCGAGGTGTGATGGCGCAGGCTGTGAAGGTGCTTGTTGCACCGAAGAGTCAGACTTGTCGAGGAAGGCTGGCTTGAGTCGGTCGACGTTGATCGTCTCAGTCTTACCATTGTAGTCAACGGTAAACGTTTTGTCGCTTCTGCGTGCGACACGATACTGACCAGAATAAGGAGGTTGAAGTGGCCGACGTACGCTGTCAGTGCGAACGAACACGTGCGTGCAAATAGTTAAGCGTTCATCCACGTTGGTACGCAAGCTCTGTGCTCTGGGTTGCACAGTCTGAAGCTGTCGCATGTGATGAGATAGGCGAGCTGCGTAGTCGCCATCGTCGAAGGTTGTTGGCGCTTCTGGTGAGACGAGTTCACCAGGTAAACGTTGTGTGCATCCGAAGACTAGCGACGATGGAGTGGCGTGCAAATCCGCTTTAATCGTGTTTCTTATGCCTAAGAGAACGAGCGGAAATGCTTCGTGCCAGGATGTGCTAGATTGGACACAGAGTGATGCTTTGAGTTGCCGGTGGAACCTTTCTACCATCCCATCAGCTGCAGGGTGGTATGCGGTGATTCGGTTATGTTGGCAACCAAGAACGTTGAGCAGTTTGCTGAAGGATCCGTCAAAGTGTGATCCTCTGTCAGTGATGACTACGCTTGGGCAACCGAATTGAGCTACCCAGCGTTCTAGGAAAGCTTGCGCGACTGTCTCAGATGAGCAGTTGACTATCGGAATCGCCTCTGGCCAACGGGTGAATCGGTCGACGCAAGTGAGGAGGTAAACGTAGCTTTTGCATGGAGACAAAGGTCCGACCAGGTCGACATGGACGTGTGCAAAACTAGAGTCAGGAGCGGGAAAGACGCCAAGTGGGCTTTTGGTGTGTCTGTATACCTTGGCGCGCTGACACTAAGCATGCGCGTGCCCAAAGGTGGACATCGCGATTGACGTTGGGCCATACGAAGCGTTCAGTTACGAGCTTCTGCGAAGCACGTATGCCGTGATGAAACAGGTTGTGTAAAGCGTTGAAAACTAGTCGACGCATCGAAGTAGGAACTACGGGCCGAGAAGAAATTTGTGAGACGTCACAACGAATGGTCCCCTCAGATGAAGCTAGTGGGACTTCGCGTAGTTTCAACGAGGTGTTGCGACGTAGCTTGTCTATATCAGGATCAGCTTGTTGGGCAGCAGCCATAGCGGCTAGAGCAATGTTGGTGCCAGGCGATAAGCTGATCTGCTGAATGCGTGAAAGCGCATCCACGACGGGATTGAGAGCACCTGAGACATGTCGTACGTCTGTCGTAAACAGATTACCTTAGTCTAGGTGTCTAGTTTCCCGCGGAGAAGACTTGTCCGTTGCGCCATTGATTGCGTAGATCAATGGCTTGTGGTTAGTGAAGACTGTAAAATCTCGACCTTCGAGATAGTGACGAAAATGTCTGATACCTAGGTAGATAGTTAACAGTTCCCCACCGAAGGTGCTGTAACGCGATTCGGCAGGTTGTAAACGTTTCGAGAAGAAACCTAGAGGTATCCATCGATGGGCGATGAGTTGTTGAAGAACTGCACCGACGGCAGTGTCAGATGCGTCAGTTGTTAGGGAGAGTGGTGCAGATGTGTCTGGATGGGTGAGATGCGCTATGTTGGAGATAGTGTCTTTGAGCTTCTCAAAAGATAGTCTAGCATCGTCTGAAAAGTGAAAGGACCATTGTTTACCGCGGAGCAAGTCAGTCATTGGTTGAACAATGCTCGCACAGTTAGGGATAAAGCGTCTATAATAGTTAACCAGGCCAAGGAATCGGCGTAACTGTTTGAAGGAACTGGGAGCAGAATAGTCCTTCAGTGCCTGGATTTTGTCTGGCAGAGGTTCAATACCAAAGGCGGATATGCGGTGGCCAAGAAAATCCATGGAACTTTGGCCAAGCTCGCATTTATCGGGGTTGACCGAAACCCCATGCTGTGTTAAGCGTTGGAAGAGAGCGTCAAAGTCTCGAAGATGCTCCTCGTCAGAAGAGCTGGCGATGAGTATGTCAACGAAATAAGGGTAAACGACTTTGAGTCCTCACGTTACCTCATGAATGAAGCGCTGAAAAGTTTGGGCAGCGTTGCTGAGGCCGAAAGGCGTTCTGAGGTACTCGAATAGGCCGAATGGCGTGATGACTGCTGTTTTAACAATGTCATCTGGCGCGACAGGTATCTGATGGTAGGCGCGAACTAGGTCGATTTTGCTAAAGAGAGACTTACCAGCTAAAGCTGAGGTCAAGTCATGCATGTGCGGAAGGGAGTACTTATCCGGGACGGTAACCTTGTTAAGTGCCCTGTAGTCACCGCAGGGGCGCCAGTCACCGGATTTCTTCGGCACCATGTGTAATGGTGATGCCCATGGACTTTTGGACGGGCGGATGATTCCCAGTTCGAGCATTTGCTCGAATTCCGCCTTAGCAGCTTTGAACTTGTCCGGAGCTAGTCTGCGAGGGCGGGCCGAAACAGGTGGGCCCTTAGTGCAGATGTGATGCATGACGTTTGACGTCGCAGGAGGTAAGTCGTTTAGGACGCGAACGAGTTTAGGATGCTTGTTGAAAAGTTCTATAAAAGGTTGTGAAGCCTGCGGTAGGACACGAACGGGAGTGATTGCAGCCACGTTGGCGCTAGTCCCGATAACACTGAGCTGTGTCCTAGAGTCGATAAGCTTCCTCCTTTTAGCGTCAACGATGAGGTCGAAGCGTTGGAGAAAGTCTATGCCTAGGATGGCGAAAGACACGGCAGCGATTATAAAAGGCCAGCGGAAGGTTCGCCGGAGGCCTAAATTGAGCGTTATCAGCCTTTCACCGAAAGTTGCGATTGGTGTGCCATTGGCTTAGTCGGCGACGGCGAGACGACCTCATCTGGGCTACGGGGTATAACACTAACTTTGGCACCAGTGTCGACTAAAAACTCGGTGCCGGAAGTTAAATCCCTAACGCGGATGAGGCGACTTTGGGGTTGGCCGGTCGCGTCCGTCGCCGTTACTGACCGGCCGAGAAGTTCCCCTGCTTCTCGGCGAAGTTGCAAGGTTTGACACATTTACGAGCTGCGTTACCAAAGCGCCGATGGTACCAACAGCTAGCCTGCCTGTTGCTAGACTGAGATCGTTTGCAGGGCGATTTCGAGCGGCGGTGACAACGACGGTTCATAGTAAACTGTTGAACCTGGCGACTAAGTGTCGCAACTTGTGTTTGCAGGGCTTCTATAGTTGACTGTAAGCCAGTGATAGGAGTGCCCTGGGACGCGACGGCATTGATCTTGCTGGCGTCGACTTGTGGCTGTGATCGCTCAATAACTCGATCCGCTAAATCTGCTAGTTGAGTGAGCGAAACGGAGCTCACTGTAGCGAGAATCGCTTGCGTGTTTTCCGGTAGCCGTTGTAGCCATAGTTCGCGAAGTAAAGTCTCGTCCATTTTTGAGGAACCAAGGAGTTGCTGCATCTCTCGTAGCAGGGTTGAGGGCAGTTTGTCACCCAGCTGCAGATCCCTGAAAGCTGCCGCAGGCGAACTTTCTCAGAGGGCATAACACGCCTAATCGTGGCCTCCTTGAGAGCCTCATAGCGGTTTCCGGTCTGAGAAATGATAACGTCACGAACCTGCATTGATATCTCCTTGGGGAGATAGGACAGGAGTTTGCTATATTTTGCGTAGTCAGAAGTGATTCTATGGTTATAAAACTCAGCCTCACGAAGAGCGAACCAAAAAAGTGGATCCATGTCCCAAAAGGGTGGCACAGAGTGAGACAACGCTTAGCAGAGGCTCTACCTTAGGGTCTACAGAATCTATGGCTAAAAATTGACGCAAAAATTAGTCTGCCGTATGAAAAAATTCACCGGAAAACATGAAAAATAAATGGAGCGAGCTCACCGGCAAAAGCTTCCAAATATCTGGCGCTGAGATTGTTCCGGATTCAGGGTCACCAATTTACAGGGTCCCCTGTACCGGGAGCCCAGAGAGCGATTCGAGAAGACAGATCGAGTTGCATGGAAACCTTTATTGGTACAGTAAAAGATTCCCTGTTATCTAGCTATAAAGAAACGACACCGTGGACGCTCTAGCTAGGGGAACGGAGCAAGCACAGCACACAGGTCAGTCGCGAGCTGCAACCGAAATGAGCGCCAAGCAAAAAATGGCGATGAGCAAGTCAAGCATTCGAACTCAGTGATCAGTTCAACAAACCACACCTTTTGCCTAGGTGTACAATGAAATAATTTTAGTTAGAATTTTACACAGGCAAACCGGGGAATCTTCAGACTACAACACCAGCAACTAAAAGTCCAAGTCAACGGAGGCAAGGCATTCTGCCAAATATGGAAAATCCGTGGGACGAAATTAACTCCCATTGGTTGAGAGCCAAACGCTTTCAAAATTAGTATGTTTCGTTAAGCAATAAATAGAACTGACCTGTCTTTTAGTATAGACTCCTTTTTAGCGAGTCTTGGCCTTCTGTATCCCGTCGATTGGTTGGGCGCGTGACTGAGCACTCAGTCGGTCGTATTCTCGCAGGGGCAGAATAGCAGCATTGCAGCAGTACGAAGGCAGCTTTACAACAGAAGTGATATTAATCCCTTAATCACGCTGGACAATGGACGCGCGGTTCACACAGTGGCGTCGTCTTAAGCGTTCAATCGGCTCGCATAATTGCAGGATTTGCTGCAGATGTGCCGCTTGGTTCTGTAATAGTTGATGCCCTTGGTTTATCCGCACACGTCTTCTCTAGTGCTCTCTGGTAACGAACAAGCACTCCATTGAAGAGGATGGAAACTTTTGCATATGCCGTCACCAAGCCCTACAGGCCTGTATCAGGAAGGTAAAAAGGCCCACATACATGAATCATTAATTAACGCATTGTGGAGGAACTCGCTTGCTAATGAAACCGCCGACGTGTCGGCAGACGCGGTAACAATCGATGTAACGATTTTCTGCGCGCTGCATGTCATTGTATAGCCGCAAAAAGCACAGATAGATGCAAACCCATATGTACCTGGGTTGTTGCCTTCTAAATGTATACAACAATATGATGATTTGGTTGGAAGCAGCGTTGAAGGAAACGCATTTGCATAAAATATCATGCACGGGAAAGCGTTTCAAGTCATCACATAAACTAATAGCAGCATAAGTGTGACGCTTCCTGGGTGCATACTATGTTGTTACACATATCTAGTTGTGCCCACGTTCTGGTGCATGGACACTGTTTGGTGTGGATTTTTTCATACCATGATTGCCTTATCCGGTTTGTAGTCAGAAAGCAGTCCAATTTAATTTGAAGCCTAATTTTCTACTTGTGTGCCCGTAGCTTATAGTGGCACTGGTTTCTGAAGGCACATGGTTCGTGGAGACATTTCCCTGCAGCTCCATACATCGCCGCAATAGTTGGGGCACAATGTTTACTCGGTTACGTATTCGTCTCTTCAGACATCTTATGTGAGGTTCAAAAGGAAGGCGGAGAAATCATCCAGAGTTCCATGTCTATTCACATCTTGTGGCACAAAGAATGCATGTTAAATGTTATTTCTTCAGCGCCGCAAGCATGTTATGTGCGAAGACGGAACATTTCCTGAATAGCAATGGGTGAAAAAGAAAATAGATCCCCAAATGAAAACCAAGAAATTGATGTAATAATCCACCGGTAAAATATGCGCCAAGGACGCGGGGTCGGCATATAACAGAAACTGGCGAACATCGGTCGCTTTTCACCATCGAAACTTACCGACGTTTCTACAACACCGCGGAAAATCACGTGGACAATTACAGCCGTTGCTGTGCAGTAAAGCGTTAAGACATGCCACAGTGTCTCTATCCAAGCAAAACTCTTTGCGTGGTGCTGCCGTTGTCCACGATGATATAAGGCGTCTCATATTACTTAAGCAAACGGCATGCATATAGTTTATTGGAAAGTGGGCAACCATGTCTTTCGGCAAGTATTGAAATGGAGACCATTTTCTGCGGCAAAGTGAAGAAAAAGCTTATTGGTACGCAGGCGGCAGTCTGTGCAAGGAAACGTCACTTTCCCAGCGAGCTAAACACTACGCTGAACACACTTATCGCAACTTCCATACCCAGAATGAGCCTTACTACGCTTCACATATGACCGTGCCAGTGCTTCATAAATGATACCTGAGATACGGACAGCATTTGATGTAGATCGGCCGGGTGACAGAACGCCTTTGCGAAGTAACCTTTTCAGTTCAGTTATCCGTGGAGCCAGGAAATGATGCACATTCCAGGGTTTACGTGGCCCGAAGAAGACACCAGCCACAAACGGATCAGATAACAAAAAAGCCACCGGCTTACACAAAATCGACCACACCTGCAACCCGGAGACATTGAATGGTGAATACCCATCCACATGCAACTGCAAGTAACTCTTGTGCCGGTAAGCTATGCTAAGCCAATAAGCGATCCCCAGGTGCCCGTATATACTGGGATGTAAATAGATCTCGTTTGTACTTCTTGGAGTTCTCATTAAAGTACGGTAGTCTTTTGGTAACGACGGTATAAAGATACGGAAGCCGTCAAGAAGCTTGTTAACAGCGGAAACCGATGTACTTGTATTAAGCACCCATGCTGCCAGAAACTCTCGCGCATCACCACACAGCTCTAATGACGTGGTCACATTTAAAGCTGTACTTTCATATTTTTCCGAGTAGCACGTCTTTGACTCGGCATCGTCGCCGTCAGTTTCCATTCATGGGGAGTGAAGAGAAAACACATCACTTAATGCAGGCCTAAGCCTACTCTGTTGCGTCATTGCGTGGTCTATGCGGACAACAAACATGATAGGAAACTTGACCGCCTAACAACACACCCCTGTTAAAGATATCGCTGTTTTCGCACACAGCTACTGCATCACGCTCAGCAATTTTACGCAAAGTTTAATCGTGACTTCTACTTTCTACAAAAGTTATACGCAAACGAAGCAGCCGCATTCTCTAAGTGCGTGCCGAAGGCAACGCCTAGCTAAACAACTAGGCATCTCTATAACATGAAATATAGTTAAGAAAATTGCTTACCTTAACGTTGATGGACACAAAGATCTTGGTCAGAAAAGCAATGGTAAAACAGTGATCCCCCTTCAGCCATTTCGTCAGAGGAGTGATAAGACATAAGTTGCGAGATGTTAACATTTTGATTGTTCTCTAAAGATATTGCATTTTTATGTATTCGAATAAGTATTTTCCTCTTACCATTCCCGTACGTCCATTGTTTTTCTCAGAGCAGTGAGAAGACATAAGTTGTGAGATGTTAACATTTCGATTTTCTCTTCAGTCGCAATCGCAATACAAGCGGGATTCATAGACATTTAGAAGCAGGGGGAAAATCTGGCACACCAATCAAAATGTCGAAATCAAGACTACGGTAACCTAATTGATTGTCTTGATAGTTTCTATGCACACAACACAAGTTGATAAGCCGTAATTAGCAAAGCCTCACTAATGGCCAAGATTAGCGGATTGTTGTTGCGTAATAACACTCGGAGACTGCGTTCAAGGTGTTATTACGCAACAACAATCCGATAATCTTGGGGATTAGTGAGGCTTTACTAATAAGGGCTTATCAACCTGTGTTTTGTGCACATAACCTATTGCGACAATCAATTAAGTTACCGTGGTCTTGGTTACGACATTTTGATTTGTGCGCCAAATTTTCCACTGTAAAACAACGGTAAAACAGTCGGACCCCTTCAGCCATCTCGTCAGAGGAGTGAGAAGACACAAGTTGGGAGATGTTAACATTTTGATTGTTTTCTTCAGTCGCAAACGCAATACAAGCGAGATTCATGGGCAGTTATATACAGGGGAAAATTTGGCGCACAAATCAAAATGTCGTAACCAAGACCACGGTAACTTAATTGATTGTCGCAATAGGTTATGTGCACAAAACACAGGTTGATAAGCCCTAATTAGTAAAGCCTCACTAATCCCCAAGATTATCGGATTGTTGTTGCGTAATAACACCTTGAACGCAGTCTCCGAGTGTTATTACGCAACAACAATCCGCTAATCTTGGCCATTAGTGAGGCTTTGCTAATTACGGCTTATCAACTTGTGTTGTGTGCATAGAAACTATCAAGACAATCAATTAGGTTACCGTAGTCTTGATTTCGACATTTTGATTGGTGTGCCAGATTTTCCCCCTGCATCTAAATGTCTATGAATCCCGCTTGTATTGCGATTGCGACTGAAGAGAAAATCGAAATGTTAACATCTCACAACTTATGTCTTCTCACTGCTCTGAGAAAAACAATGGACGTACGGGAATGGTAAGCAACGACGGAACCTGTGAGCAATCAAGTAGCCGCGCAGTTCTATTTCCGGTACAAAAACGTATGCAAACGAACGCGCATTCTTACATTACATGCCAAGGATTGTGTTATATAACTTCTCCCTACAAGTTTCCTTGTTAAACAAACAACTTCAGTTGCAGTAATTCCGGCCCAATTAGATATGTAGTAAACAATACGCATATTTATCTTCCTAATGCGCTGTTAGCAGCTTGCCAAAACGAAGAGCAGCCTTTGTTCACCTTTTCTAATGACGTAGCAAAACGAAGGACAAAGGTTCTTCAATGAAGAATCAAAACGGAGAGTAGCCGTCGTTCGCCTTACCTAATGATGAAAGAAAAGTAAGAACAATCTTAGTATAGGTTCGTCAATGGCCAAGCGAAACGGAGGCTAATCTTCGTTTCGCTTCGTCATTGACGAAGCGAAACCACGTTTTTGAAAAGTGTGATGGAGGTTTATCTTCTTCGCGTGCTAGCAGCAAAAGCAGTGATACAGATGCACAGTAATTACCTCGCATGCACTCACTAGAATGCTTACAACCACAATGGGCCTGCACGGGCTTGACAGCTTCTGTATGGGGCACGATTGGGCTAAAGAGAATTAAAAGGTAGCAGGATTTTCGTTAGAGATGACCAATGAGCAACTAAATAAATATATATTTTATTCTCGACTATACGAGGCACGCCCATGGAGGCATGATCAGATATGTACAACTGTACAGACATTTTATGTCAACTGTAACAGTGACAGTAGAAAATTGTTCATATGTCCAGGATTGGAACTGTACAATGGTGAAGATGCGAAACAATAATTTGGCTGTCGTGAAACCGGGACCTCGGCTAATAATAGATGGAGAATCCTGAATGATCCATCGGAAGATAATTAAAGAGCACGTTCAAGAGAGATATGACAATACAGTGAGTTCGTGCACAAGTAACGCCAAGGTCAACGGTGATATCGTTGAAAACAAAAAGACGACAGTATATGCAGCTGTAGAAGTTCCAGTGTAACGCTAGTTGACTTGCCAATGTGAAGTTATGGACTGTGACTTTATTCGGTGGCGAGTCACATTCGCCACGTTGCAGTGTTGTTAAACGGACATTTGTGGCTTTTTATAGGGAGAAGGCTTGCCATGCAAAACACACCACGTCCTGAAACACTGCCGCCAATCCATTGAATGGCAAGTTGTAACTGACCTGGGAAGTTGTATCAACGCCCGTGCGCTTGAAGACGAGATCACCAACCGTACAGCAAAAGCTCGCGGTGCTTTTGCTAACCTTCGCAACTTATGGCGCCGGCGCGACATCACCCTTGCCCTGAAGGGTAAAGTGTACAAGGCAGCAGTACATTCGACCCTACTGGACGGTTATGAAACCTGGCCGCTTAAAGCAGCGGACCTGAAGAGGCTAGTTACGTTCGACCACCGGTGCCTTCGTAATTTAGCTCACATATGGTGGGAACATCGCGTGAGCAACGAGCCTGTCCAAAGCCTTGTTTGTGGCACAGGAAAAAGAAACTGAACCGCTCAGCACTGTTATTTTACGCACCAGGCTCCGATGGCTGGGCCCGGTGTTGTGCATGCCAGCCCACCGACTCCCGCGACGTGCATTGTTTGTGTGCTGAGGTGTGGATGGAAGAAGAGGAGAGGTGGCCTAACGATGACTTGGTCAAGAGAAATGAAGGCCTTTACCTCTGAGCTGGCCTCGGTTGGAGCGTCACGTCTCCCTGGTTGGGGTCCGAAAGACGGTGAACACGTTTGGTTGAACACACTTGCTGACATGGCTTTGATCCGACCTCAGTGGCGCTCGTGCTGTGAGTATTTTGTCCCACCCAATCCCTCTTAGCCTTCTCCTCCAACTAGGATCTCATTATTTAGCCTGATATAATTTTGCATAGTATTGTTTTGTGCACAGCAGCCGGCTGGTAGGTTACTGGAACGATGCCCATCCGTTACCTGTAGTTCAGCCGGCTTGCCTCAGTTGAATTCTTTTTTCCTCCTTTTTTCTGTGTATTGCGGCACAGTAGCTGAGGAGTTTCCCACCTCTAGCTAACGTGTATGATGATGATGAAGTTGTAACTGTCTATGTTTCTGGTTGAACATTTGTTTTCTCGGTTATTCGCAGTCAAATTGCGTCCCATTTTTCTGCCGGCTGATGCGTTAGCTGGGTGTCTATTGCGTTCCTGAGTCCTGTGCTGTGCCCTATTGGTAGGTCGGGAACTAAACATTCTTTTTGAATATGGCGTGTTGATCCTCTGCAGAACCGGGTGAAGTCTCCAAGGGATATACATTGAAATATGTTGAATTGTTGTTGGAGTCTTGAAGGATAGAATATGGTTCCGAAGAAAGAATCGCAGCTCCCCTGGGTATGTAGTACAATTGCTTAGAAATATAGGACACTACAACCAATTGAGCGGTAAACGCGGATTGAAGAGCTCATAAGGACCAATTGTTCTGGCTGTGTATCGCAGGAGAATGTGCCTTTTGAAGTCAAAAGCAGTTCTCCAGGTAAGAGTAATGTGGAAGAGATAGCGTTAGGCAAACTAAACCCAAAGGTTCAAGCCTCGGAAAATTTTATCCGTGCATGATAACGAATGATTTGTCCGGTTAGTAAGTTATAAATGGGTTGATAATCTTCCGCTCATGTCCAGATAAAGGAACTGTGTGGCTTGTATTGTTGTCGCAACGATGGACAGTTCCTTGGGTGGGTGTCGCCGTACCTGTGACAAACTCGGGAGAAAAAGGAAACGAGCAGAAACAGCCACAAAGACAGGAGAAGGGGATGCGTCTGGGATGCAGTCGATCAATTGGGGCGATGACTGAACTATTGTACCCCCATACATGTAATTGTTATATAACTATCGCGTATACATGTGTATCATAAGTGGCGAAATACGAAGAGAAGCAAGCAGAACACGGATCAGTTGAGAATGAAAGATGTTCCAAGATAGAAATGAAGATGAAGAAAAGAAAGTTTGTGGGGTCCTAATGGGCGTATGCGCAATCTGTTGCAACCAGAGAGAGGAGGACGAGGTGTGCAAATTACAGGAATGAATATCACTCAGAAAGAGCGACAGGGACGCGTTGCCACAGTCTTAAAGTGGTAGGAATGTAAGAAGTCAGAGAGAACAGACGCATGTAAGTTAGCGTCGAATGAAGAAGGGATGCAACAGAAAGCACATGAAGGAAAGAAAGGGTCGGTAAAACAGGTTTTATTGAGGAGAAGTGGAAAAGCCGCCGACCTTCTACTGGTGATGATGCATCCTTGTTAATAAAAAGAAGGACGAATAATGCCTAGTGATATAATTAAGTTGAGGGTAACAGAGCATTGCGTCAGCTGTAACTAGATCAGTTGTATATCTGAAGTCCAAGAGAGGTCAGAAAACAAGAGACCGTTCAGACAAAACCAGGTAAGTCAGTAAGATGAAGCTAGGCCGCCAAATATAGCCAAGTATAAGGTAATGAGTGTCATCATAAAAGAAGTTTTGGACGAAAGTAGCTAAACAAAACGGCAGTTAGCCTCGGAGTGAGGTGAACAGGCCGTTGGGTCTGTTAAAACCTGATCATAAGGGACATATTAGTCCAAAGAAAGGAGACCATTAAGACGAGAATAGAGTATCAGCGCATAGAAAGAAAGCCGCATGATTTAGATATAAATACTGAAAGAAAGCATCGGCATAAAGAGAAATGTTAAGGATGAAAGGGAGATATAATAATAATGATGAATCATGACCAACGATGCTTTTGAAGTGAAGGTTACAAGGCGTTACGTCAGCAGAGCCTAAGTCACTTAGATCTCAGAAGTCCGAGGTGAGTCAGAAAGCAGGAGACCGTTCAGACGAGTCCGGATAAGCCAGCGAGATGAAGCTAGGCCGCCAAGTTAAGGTGTGAATTACAGTAATAAGTATCATTAGAAAAGAAGCTTTCGGGACTGAAGTGACTATATGAAAAGCCAGATAGCATGTCAAGGAAAGGTCTCGGGATGAGGGGAACAGAATGTTTGGAATGTACAGCCTAAATAATAACGTCTCGGATGTCGGGGAGCAGTCAGAAATAGGTGACTGGACAGCGGAGGGTAGATTAGAGCCAAGTCCGAAGGGATATCCGTCCAATTGAAAATGTAATACAAACAGTGTGCAAAGAGGAAAACGCTCTATTGAGGGGAAGTGGAAAAGCCAACGATGTTCTCAGGGAGATGTGAGCAGACCGGTCGCATATTTTCTGTTATCGGAGGAACTGGAGATGTCTTCTTCCAAACCCAAAGCAGGCAGTGTAGGTGAATATGTGATGTCCGCTGAGTTTTTTCTGTTTGCTTTCCTTGCAGTCTTGAGTGGTGTCTCGCGACGGGGAATTAATTTTGTTCGTCTGCAAACGTGTACAGTTATGTAAAGAACCTACCGTTTTCTCTGCCTCGTTCCATAGGGCATGTGGCTTCACTAGATGGTAACTCTGTACAGTCCCTCAACTCACGCTCCAAGCGTGTCTACCTGAGTTACGCGTCGATATATTTCTCAATTACCAGTGGACTTGTGCGTTCGAACACAGCACCTAATCGACGTTGCTGGAGTAGGCAGGTGCCGTATAAGCAAATCCTCCAATTGGCGCGAATTCACTTTCGGCCAAAGGACTTCCGCATCGTTAGTCATCCAGGAAGAGCGAGCGATCCCGTCAGAGGAATCCTCGAACTCGATAACACAGTACATCTATAAAATTAAATGATACTAAGCAGGCAATAACAACGTGGTGTGTAAGGAGGGATAAACAAACAGCTACTTCCAACTATGTATACTTGATTAAAACACGGTGATTTTTTCACAGGGTAATGAAAGTCATTTACACTGTATATGGCTTGGTGTTACCCATTTCGGAACGGTTGTATTACCGCCACGCTTGTAAATTCCAAAGTCTTTTGGTGGTATACATTTCCAATATAGCGCTTCTGTTTGCGCAAAAGACTAAACGATAACCTCCGACGGTCGAATTTCTAGCACAAGACACGGTGAATGCCGAACAATGACAGCGTTATTTGGAATGTCCGTAATAATACGAGAACCGTTGTGCATGATGAATGATGTATTTTCAGTTGCACAGTCAGCTTACTGGGGTCCGGAATCGTCCATTAACTGCGGAACTGGTTGTTTTCCACTAGTGAACTAGGTGTGATGTAGGTTTGTTTGTGACACGTACCAACGTCCGCATTTGTCTTAGGTAACTTTCAGACGGAAACGCGGAGAAATTGTCCAACGGCCTTCTGTATGTCTTCGCATAAAAGTGCACAAGGTTGTGTTATAACACTGATCCTTTAAAATGCACCCAAATCTAGCTTGGCACGTAAAGTTGCTGTATCTGCGGGCAATATACATCAGTACATTACCTAACATCACTTACCTTTATCATATATTTTCGGAGTTCGGTTTGACACATCCTGCCCAATTAATATCAAAAATACCGGGCTGAGTAATCAAAACGGGGTACACGATAAGCAAAAATGGTCATACAGTTCATGCACTGAAATGAAAGTTCAAGTTTCAGGGAATGTGTAACAGAAGTTCCTGGGGATAGGGTGAACACCAATTGTAATCCGTCCAAACAAGCTCCGTCTTCCTTTGTCTTCCCGAAGCTCCGAGAGCGTCCTCCAACGCAATTTGCTATCACTCCGTTGCCGATCAGCGTCGGCGTCCCGAAGGTTTGGGCTTTCCGCTTCACAGTCTCTCTCCTCGATACTTGTAACGAACAGAAAGTGAGAGATGATTAGATACCCCGCATATTTACATCATAGCACCTCAGTGACCCTGCGATGACCAGTAGAGCTAACTCAGAGATGTCACGGTCTGATAATCCCAAGCAAATCCTCTTCGTACAAAGGATTGCAACAGCTGCGTGGCACGCAACAGTACCGGTACTATCAGACCTAGTGCGTCATAAATCGCGGCGATGAAAGACAATCGATCTTCGAGTGCAATCCCCTTCGAACTTTCTCAGGCTAAATGTTATGCAATCGTCTGACAAGTGCCATTTTAGTCCCAACGTAGGTTGTACATTCTCGGACTGTAAAGTCAACTGGACTGATTCGATGGCAGACGCACTCGTCATCATTTGTTGCAGAATTTGATCATCGTTACACTTCCATTTCCGTAAGTGAAACCCACCCTTGGATGCAATCGCTTCAAATCGTGTAATGAGGAGACTAGCTTCTTCCCGACTACCACAGCTAAACAGGCAATCGTCGACATAGAAACATCGCTGCATCAGGTTCAGCGTCGTCTCCGGATACTCAGTTCTGCAATCTTCTATGGTCCTTCTGAGTGCAAATGACGCGCAGCATGGCGAGGAGGTTGCACCGAAGGGATGGACCGTCATGCGGAACGCTTTCGGTGATTCGTGCAATCGGCCCTTTGGCCACCACAAGAAACGCAAATAGTCTCTATCTTTCGGTGTCACCATTACCTGGTGAAACATGGCTTCTATATCGGCAGTTACCGCCACTTTGTCCATTCTGAATCTCAGTAAAACGCCAACCAGACTGTTCACTAAGTCGGGCCCTTCCAACAATTGTTGATTTAATGAAGTACCCTGGTAGGTGCTGGCACAGTCGAAAACGACACGGACTTTCCCGGGCTTGTTGGGGTGCGTCACAGCGTGATGTGGCATATACCAAACGCATTTTTTATCACCAAGCGGTCCTAGGTCAATCATTTCCACAAACCCCCTCGACGCGTAATCTTCAATGGCAGCTGTGTACATCGGATGTAACTCTGGGTTGGCAACGAGCCTTTTGCGCGATGACATCAGTCTTCGGTAAGCGACAGGATAGTTGTTTGGCAAATTTGGGCATGCGCTTTTCCATGGTAAATTGAGTTGATAATGTGAACCACATTTAACGATAGATGACTCCATCTGTTCTAATGCGCGTTTATCCTCAACAGACATTCCGCGTCTTGAGCTACATGGCTCAGTGAATTCCAACTCATACATCCTTTCAAGAAAGCTCGAAGTAGAGTCTTCTACACTGATTGAGTTGGTGTAAATGTTCGTTACGCCTTTCTCCCCCACCGGACCGAGCAGGATCCAACCTAACGGTGTTCGTATGGCAAAGGGGTCTGACGGTTTTCCATACCGATGCTCAAGCACCCAGTGGGCTTCCGGGACATTCATGCCAATAAGCACTCCGACTCCTTCATCACAACCATCGATAAACGGTAGGTCCTTTAAGTGTTCCCAACTGCGCAGGCGTTCTGGCTCCGGTATTATCCTCTGTACCTTAGGCATCCTTTTGACGGCCCACGCATGATCCACATGCAGTGATTTACCTCCTTCCAGTGGTTGCAACTTCAGGCGTACAACTTGCGAGCACATCGTTGAATCACCGTTAACCGTTGCTGTTTGCACCACTGACGGTCTGGCTGGTAAGTCAAGCCTATGCAACAGCTGTTCATCGACAAGTGACGAATCAGATCCTGGGTCAAGTAAAGCATTGGTCACCAGTGACTTGGTTTTTCCACGCAGCAGAATTGGAATAATCCCTAAAGCTATTCGACCCCACGACACATTCGTTTCGTTTAACACAGCTCTTGGTGAAGTTAGTTGGTTCGTCTTGACTTCGTGTAGTAAAGGATGATGTTTCAACTGGCAACCGTTGAATCCGCACGTGACTCGGGATCTGCAAAGCTCAGACGTGTGGTTAGCTTTGAGGCACAGTTCACATAGACTCTTTCCAGAAACGAGCAGCAAGCGTTCGGAATGATCAAAGGCTTGGAATCAAGGGCACTGATCCAGGTAATGGTGCGCTGTGCACTCGACACACGAGGGCGCGCGTCTCTGAGTCTGCGGCACTGTTCCTCCGGTTGCCAAGGTATTTATGCGATTGCCACGGCTTTGAGGTCTTTCTGCCGTGTAGGGTCCTTCATTCATTCTAATGATTTCATTCGAGTACATAGCCTGAGTAGTAACAGTCTCAGCCACGTCACAAACAAACTGGTACAGGTCTTTAAAGGCGGGCTCTCTACAAGTGCGGAGGATACTGGTAGCTTTCTTTGACCAATCGAGCTGAAGTGAGTAAGGCAGTCGCCTAATCACCGCCGACACCGTCACAGTCGCGTTCAGATCGGCTTCGTAATGTAGTTGTTGCAACGTATTTAAGCAAGTTTTCATCTGCCCGGCTAATCTGTGGAGCGCTTCCGAATCATTCGCCTTGATCGATGGTCCTTTGACTAGACTTTCGATGTAAGCTCTGGCAATCAAGTGAGGGCGGCCGAACCTCAATTTGAGCTTCTCCATGGCATCAAGAAAACCCTCTTCCGGATCCAATATAACACAACTCTCAATAGCCTCGCGTGCCTGGCCTTTACAGTAGTTAATCAGATATGGAAGTCTCACACAAGGGTTATAAGTAATACTCATAACATTGGCTTGGAAACTTCGTATAAACAACCAATATTTCATCGGATCCCCGTCGAAACGTACAATTTCCTTTTTTGTTAGACCTGCGATAGCATCCGGCGCAGATGGAACCAATTCATTGAACTCAGGCGGCGGGATTCGCACCTGTGAAAGCTGGGCGAAATCCCGCGCCGTATCCGACAACACCATCCGTCTACGTCCCCCATCTCTTTCCGCGAGGCCTTCAGCATAATTATTAGACACGGGAAATCCAGATAACTCATGCAGAACAAGCGTCGATTTACCGTCCAGCATAACTGCTTCAGCACGTACCTTATTTGCATCATTAAAGCTTAAAGCTTCCAGACGACTTTCTAATTCCGCAATTCTACGCATTGCAACAGAGAGCTGATCAGACGTTGTCATAGCTGCGTTATCCTCGCTGTGCTGTGAATGCTCTGACAAAGAATGCCTCCTTGATTCGTTCATCGGAGCGCGAGTTCTCTATTCAACTTGTGTTACGGCAGAGAGTATGAGGCTAATCGTATCACCTAACTAACGCACGGTCTGGGCAGTTAAAATGCAGGGCAGTGGGCGGAATGAGTATACTGAATAACCGTGGTTCTACAATAGCAGTAATAAACAAAAGATGGAATCCAATTAACTCACGAATAGGTAATGCGACTCGCTAATTCGGGCAGCAATTATTCCACGTCAGCAGTTAAGTCTGCGCAAATGGCGAATAGTCCGTAAAATTGGCACAGTAAAACAAATTACAACCGATGAGACGCAAACCGTAAGTTCACAACAATTAAGCAAAGAAAAGAAACAAGATAATAAATGCAGAAAAATTGCAGGGTTTTATCAGTTTGTTAAAGCCGAACATTTGTGCATGAACAGGTAAACTCGAGTACCACACCGTCCAACGGGAAAAATATAAAGAAATTGAACTACTGGTAAATGTGCAGTAGTATAGTTCAGAATCGAGAATTTAGAATTCACAGCATCGATGATGACCACGTTATCCGGCTTCACAGTGGAAAACAAAATGCCGTGCAAACAGATCGCCTTCTGACCCTTATATGTGCACATCTCTACATTCCCAACCGTGCTTGCGTTGCTGGAAGTAGGAGGAAGCTGTTCCTCTTCCGATGTACGCCGCATGATTTGAGCAACCGGACGCCGGGAATTGTGAATAATGTGCTTGAAGGAAATTATGTGAGACTCGAAGGGAAATGCTGAGAGAAGCTGTCTAATGTCCGTATCTTTCGTACCTCAGCGGGCAGATGCACCAATGAGTGTACGTTCCACGTCATCTCACTGGGACCATAAAGATCAGAGTAATCATGTAAAAATACATGAATTAAAGGAACAAGGAAATCAAATAAGGCAGTGTGAAGGTGAAGGTGGCACATGATATAAATAGCAAATGAGAGATCTAGAAAGTTTTGATAGAAAGCATCAGGCAATACCCCAATTCAACAAGCTGGCCCGGCGCAGAGCAAAAACTGACGCAACTCAGTTGCCTTCCAAGATCGGTATTCATCTAGTGATCGAAGCTTACGTGGAAAGTCCGATGTCCAGGAAGGCCCGAAGTCATCCAACCGTTCGTTTGCTAAAATGAATCGCTCTCTGCGCAGTCGAACTCCACTGTCCACGGGCGAAGTGAGCCAGTTTTTTATCATTCTGCGCATTACACACAAACATACTGAATGCATATAGTCAATTGGGAAGTCCTCAACCAAATCGACATTCAAAGCAGCAAAAGGCGACGGTCGGCTATTATTCCTTCGAACGGATGCATTAGTCCGTAGTGTGCTATCCGTAAGTGGGTATGTTGCCTTGCGGCTCATCTACTCACCACGTTGGGTGCATCTGTCACAGCTGTAATGACCCGGATGTACTTTTCTTCTTTTCACCTAAGCGCGTGCAGGCGTATCACAGATAACGGCCTTAAGGTGGAATAATCCTTTCGCTTTGCAAAGTACGTATCTCATTAATTGCGTCGTGCAAGTAATCGTCCACGTCATTCGGCTTCGACGTCCCACTATAACCACCAACAATGAATGGCTTTGTGACCACTGGCTTTATGACACGACGCAAGATAGGCCATATATGCATCTTGGATGCATTAAAAGGTTTAAACCCGTCAATATGCAACTGATAGTCAACAGTGTCATCAGCGGCGAGCGAAAGAGCAGAGCATGCACGCTGTAAACCTCTCAGCAAACGTACGTGACCGTAAGTGTCCGGTGAAGCAACTCGAATGCAAGAGGTCCGTGGGGTGCGCATCAGCGTCCGATAATCCTTTGGCAAAAATGGCATCCACGGCTGCACAAGGCACAACAGTGGACGAACAAAAGGCGCTGGTACTTGAGATTTTGCGATCAATTTTCTTAAGTTATAGACCAATTCATCGGGGTCCATGTCATCTTCACAGTGGTTGGTAACATTCGTAGATGGCTGAACTGTGTAAGCAATCATATTTAAGATATGTTAAAGGTGCTCTTACCCTTCTGTCGTTTAGATGCTGACAACAGAAGCACCTCTTCGTAGCTGAATCCTGATGTCATTCTTTTCGCTGCACGGTAAATGGTGCTACGAGACGGAAACTGTGCAGTTAATTGATAACTTTGTCGACGTGACATGCTGAAAATGAACACATATGTATTAAAATTAGCTATAACCGGGGATCCTGAGAGGTGCACCTGCGGAAACGCCGTTTCAAGGGAGCTACACAATAGCGCAAAACCAAGCGGTATCAGCGACCTAGGTTACCAAACCGAAACTCTGCAAATAACATTACCTACTGATGCCTTTAAACCACTGGGGTTATGGTCAATTAATAGCAATTATAATGCATACCAACCAATTATTCATTAACAAATGTCAAACTGAATGCATTTTGCTGCAAGAACTGCATTAATACCTGAACGGGACATCAGTCCAGTTTATGTCCAGTTTGCTACGTTTACTGGCACGATTGTGCTACCAGGGTTATGCGTTCAGTATACGTATTACATGAAACGACCTATTAAAGGAAGATGGTGGTCAGTGATTAAAATATGTTGCCGGCTCCATTTATTGTCTTACACCCATGCTGCAGTGTGCATTGGAGCGAACGGTGAGCTGCAAAAAGCCGACCGTTCTTAAGTTTTAGGGGTTGCTGGCTTCACAGATGCCACAGCAATTCTGCCATATGCTATAGAGCTAATTGACAATTAAAAAAGCTGGCGGCGTTTAAGTATTAGATGTTCCCGTCTCCACTTCATATGTCAAACGGTATGCTGCCATACGCAATGGAGCTAAATGACTACACATATAAGCTGGCAGCCGGTTAGTATTGGATGTTCCGGGCTGTAGTTAAGATGTCACAGCGATGCTAGCATATGCAAAAGGGATAACTGACTACTAACATAAGCTGGCCGCTCTCAAGTATTGGAGGTTGCTGGCTCCACAGAAGATGTCACAGGAATGCTACCATATGCAATAGAACGGACTGACTACTCAAATAAGCTGGCGGCCGGCAAGTATTAGGTGTTCCGGACGCCACTTAAGATGTCAACGGGATGCTACCATATACAATAGAGCTAAATGAATACTCATAGGCTGGACGCCGGTAATTGTTGGACGTTGCCGGCTCCACTTAAGATGTCACAGGAATGCCACCATATGCAATGTAGGTAACTAACTACGCACGCAATCTGGCCGCTACCAAACAGAGGATGTTACCGGCTCCACAGAATGTGTCACAGCAATACAGCGTCACTGTAATACCCCAGGGTAAGAGTGAATGTTACACAGCGGAAATGTTGCTCAAGCCCATGCAAAGTGCTCACACTGAGGTTGAGGACAGAACTGGTTTGTCACGTCAACACAGTGGATCACTGAGGTCCGGACTATATTCCATGCCATGGCAATAGAAGTCGGAAATAAATACTGAAATATCTAGTGAAGGATGCCATTGTAGGCATTTCGTGCGGACACCTGCGAGGGGCCATGAAAAGACATGCGGATACGAAGTGGAAACGGTCTTATGTGTGTGCATACATAACACGGGACGAAAATGACTTACCTCTACCTGTTTCACGCTATGATGACGCCTGGCATACCATATATATGAACTGCCACTGCGAATGGGTTTGCTGTTGTCAAGCATTACGGCATAATCGTTGTTCGTAGAGCCACCCCCTAGGCTGCCATGCGGTATGTTCCAAGCAATACCTAGCGGCTTTCAAGCAGTGTGGGTTGCTATCCGGGGGAGGCATGCCGCTGCAGCACCACAGGGTGGCCCTGAAAAGGCCGGTCTGTCGTTCTCATTAGCATGCATGAAGGGAAATTGGGTTAGAAAAGGTGAACTCACATGCAAAAGATGCACGTATAGTGCTCCTGGTCTCCGTTGTACGCCGCACATACCTGATGAAGCCATCGGTTGCATTTGCAGCACATAACCCAGTGAACGATGTCTCCGCTGGTTCTTGGTCCATCCTCGGTATCGCAAATGATGCACGCGTTTTCGTTCTTGTTTGCAGGTTGCACATGCCCTGTTCTAGCGCATTTATTCACGGTTTTGTACGCTGCGGAAGTGACACCCGGGATGCGTAGGAAGTACAGGGGATGGGTTTCGGTCGACAGCTGGGGGCTTTCATAAACCTAGGCGACAGCGACTGTTTTCTTTTTGTTGCCTTGGGCCGGTGACGATGTGGTATGGTGTCAGCCTGGTCGACCTTGTCAGGAAGGCAATTTCCAATTGACGCCAAGCTTTGCCTACGAAGCAACGTATTCAGGCTGCTTCGGTAGAACTGTTACTCCTCAAGGAAAGCCATTGTACCCAGACTGGTCATGGCAACGGTTATATCACCGAACAGTCGGTTGGCACGGGACAACTCCTCACGCATTAACACCACCTGCGGGGAGGCAGATGTAGAGGGCATCGGTGTAAGTTCCGCAGAGAAGGCTTCCCCATCAGGGATGGGAATCTGATGGTCCCGCATTGACCAACGGCTTCTGTGCATAAGGGGGTTACGTCCGCGGCTAATATGCCAGCAACGCACAATGTGTGCGCATACTATATCCCACTGACTTAGGAACCAGCAACCGCAGCTCATTTCATTACCCATAACAACCAAGTGCTTTCGGTCACCCTTATCTAATACTTCATACCCAGTGCCGTTAGGTCGTATTGATGTGACCGTCTCCGAAGAAATGTGCCGCATACATATGGTTGCAGCATAGACAGAAAGGCAAGAAACCAACTCCTTCACCTGCCCAGTTCCCGGAATGGCGCGTGGTTTCGACATCCGCAACTTGGCTACTGACGTGGTCCAATGGGATTCCGCATCGCGTGCTCTCTCTGCCTCAAAAGTTGCAAAGGCCATGTCCTTTCGCTTAATCCACACTTGAGGTGCTTATTCTCGTTCTCCACTCTGTTTGTGGTGAACGCACCCAACGGGCGCACTTTGCGCAATCTGTGGTACGCCAAGCTTCCTGCAAAGAGCAGCCGTGTCCGACTGAGGTACGTGAACGCCTCTTTGATTCTAACCCTTATAGCTCTAACAGCATCTTAAACTGGAATTCGGTCTTTGTGTACACTAACCTGTGCATTCACTGCTTCGGCAAAACTCTGTCCGGCTTCTTCACTTTCGACAGAGACTGGCATTTGCGTGAAATGTCCCGCAGGAAATGGAACCGGCATAATACTATCATGGTCAGTGGATATACCGACTTAAATGCCTTCATTTGCTCCAGGCACCTATCCATGACATGCTCCGAGCCACCTCCAGGTAACTGCATGCCGTCTCGTCGGGCATTAAAGCGTAAAACACGCTGCGACCTAAGCCGAAACCGTCAATCACCATGCAGTGCCAAAGCACGTAACCACCGCAGTTCGCCTGATGCGTGGCATCTGCAAGAAGCACGTCCCCGTATTTCGCCACTACGGAAGTCATTGATGCAGGAACGAAAAATAGGAATCGCACCTGCGACCCATCTCTTTCTACACGCACAGCGCCATTCTTACTCCAAAATTCCTCAACCGCGTTTATATCGTTCGCCTTCGATATTCCGCCTAAGCGATGGCGGATGAAAAAGAGGTCCTGTCGATTCAATCGTTTGTTATAACTTTCCAACACATAGTCTCGCAATTCTTCGGTATTACGGAAGGACTGCATTAAATCAAACATCTGCCGCTCCGCCTCGGGAGTTAGGCGCCGGTTATCCACTTACAAACTTGGATTCCCTAAGTGAAAAGTATGATTATGCACCAAACAATGCGAGCCTATCACATAGTAAATGCCCTTCGCACTGATGGCTATGGTCGCTTTACAACCGAGGCTGACATACCTATGCAACATGAACTACACATAACACAAGGTTTGCACTTACCGACTGCCACCTTCTCCTTTCCGGTTGCGATGGACACGACGATTTCGTACCCATTTGTACCGCATCCCGTCGGGTAGCTCTTGACCTGACCTCTTCTTATACGACACAGCGGTCAATACGTCATATTTATAAAAGCTCGTCGCCGTCTGAACTTGAAACCGCCTCAAATCTTCCTCGAATTTATCAAATGCCTTATAATATTGGCGAAAAGATGTGCGGAACTCAGTAGTATCATCCACAGTCATTGCAGCGAAACTGAAACAACACCTGCGAACTAAAACAACCACCGTTTCATAAATCCTAAAATAGTGCACTACCATTTTCACTTCCCCTTAATCAGTATACCTTTAATGAACCCTTATCAAGCCTTAACAACGTATTTCAAAATATTCCACCCCAGCAGCCAGTACAGCAAACAGTACCACCCCAAATTACGATCAGCTGTTTTCGATTACTCCGACGCTCTGTGACAGAGTCGGGAGGCGCTAGCTTTTGTAAGGGCGGTAAATGTTTTCGCGGCCATTGTCTTCGGTGACGTCCAAGAATGTTTGAATGACTGCATGGTATATTCTTACCGGTGATGGTATGACGGAATAGAAAATGAAAGGTAATGGTATATGGATTTGCTTCCTGAAAACGTTTCTGCTAAATTTTAGTGATGACTACCGGTGTACTTGAAGGTTACGGCGTATTCGAAAGCAGGAAGATGGTGAATACAGGGATGTTTGAATGGATTTGTTATGGAGCGAAGAATTGTTTTTGCGATTCATTATTATATGCACATGTTATGCTTGAATGAAGCAACTAGTAAATGGAACTTACGTCCTTGGATAAGGGAGATTCAGATCTCTTGTCTGAAGTTTGGAGATGTTGTATTTTTTTGAACTCATTTCAAAGTGGTGTCGCTTGTTCTCCAAAGTTGTAGTACTTCTAATGCTGAAACAGAGCACTCATGAATCGCATTGCAGGGGTAATTGTTGTTAGAAGGCATGATTTCATTGAAACGTTCTATTGTCCAATAAGGTGGGCATTTACGAAACTGTTAGAGGGGATCGGTGAATGTTAATGAAAGACGAATGATTAATGAATGCCCCAATAGGGCGAAACGCGTCTGGCGCTTTTGCGGGCTGGGCCCCGCTATGTGGCTTGTGAACTATTGGGATGAAGGCCTTATCAGAAGTACAACTGAAATCCTGCTACTTGTGAGTAATATAAAATCAAAATAGCCTCTCCTTGTTTCAACGCTACGGATATAGCGTCTAGTGAGAGGACGTCATCACCTCGCAGGCCAATCAATTGTTTCTGTGCCGGATTTATTTTCCAATTAATTATTTATTTAAACACTACCGTACTACCACGGTTGGACTAACCTACTTTTAAGTCAATCTAGATGATTGCGCATTTCTAATTCAAATTGTAGAAGGAATGTTTGCTCTTCCGCAGCTTATCGCGATAATAGCTGACTTATCCTAACTTCAGTATGAGCGATGTACAGCGGGAAATATAGCTACACTCAAACTTGTGACTAATTTAAGAAACAGAACATGTAGCTTCAACATCAGCATGTTAATCGCTAGTCAGTGACTTGCCGGGAGTATTCAGGTTACACGGACGAGCCAACGTGTGGATACTTGCAACAATAGTTGTTGGGTCTTGAACACCGAATTTCCACACTGCATTTCAAAACGACGAAGGGTTGTACAGTACTTGGTCTACAAGGATAATTTGATCATTACACACAATTGCAATGGAATGTACGAACGAATGTAGAATATTGTAAGCAGCAGCCGCATAGTAACCAGGAGTTAACGCGACCCATGTACGCAAATGGCATATATATATATAGGCTGGCACGTCCTCAAACGGGCCACGCCCCCCTACGACTTGCTCGCGGAGTGGCTGCGCCACGAACCACAGGTCCCCAGCGAGCAGTTCGTAGGGGGGCGTGGTCCGTTTGAGGACGTGCCAGCCTAGCAGAGCCTACCCGCGAGTCGATCGGAGCGGACTATCAGAGAGACATTGTCTTAAGGCATAGCCTTTACGAGATGAGGAGGAGTATGAAAAAAATAACGGTCACGTGGTTGCTAGCCAAAATCGATTCTACGGGAGAAGACGTGAGATGTGGTAGGAACAATTTATGGATGATTAAAGAAAGTAGGGAATATCAATGTGGTATCAGTATAGGTGCCAGTGTCAAGTTGACAAGCGTTTGCGTTTATCCAAATGTTGAGAGTGCTGGCGATGTTTCGCCATCCATCAGGAGGTGCAATCAAGGTAAGAGTGAGTTGGGTTTCAAGGAGGACGTGGCCCATCATGCGAACAATATCTTCAGAGGCAGAGACGGGTTCAATGTATGGGAGGAAGAGGAAGATGGGTTGAAGTGTATGTGCGTATGGGCTAAATGCAACGTAGTTGGGAACAAGTGTAGCGGGATCTGTGTTGAATTGTGTAGTTGTAGCCAACTATTTCCAGAAGGGGAGGTATTTGTAAGGTGTAGTGTGACTAAAGTAGTCGCCAGGCATGTAGGAGAATCCTCTGGGAGTAGTGGTGGGAGTAGTCATGAGGAATTTGCCGTTATGGTCGAAATCGTAGCGTTTGACGTAGACTTCATTCGCAGAGAGGGTCTGTACATTATTGCACGCGAGTAGGCCTTGATCGGTAGCAAATTGCCAGTAATTATTGGAGAAGACTGCAGTCTTGATTGAGAAGGGCTTGCTCGGTAACATTGGTAGAAATGGTGTTGAGGAGGCCAGTGTCATCTTCCGCTATGTACATGTAGGGAGCACTATTGAATGCTGTGACATCAGTTGCGTTAGTGCCTTGTAAAGACTTTTGGAGAGGTATGTAATGTGATAAACGTAGTGTAGCATGGTTGAAAGAGCATAAAGGAAATGTTTGTCGCAGGGAATCGTAAGGTTCTGCGAACCGTTGGTCGGATTGTAGTGCCCAAAACTCAAAGGCGGATATGGGTAAACAGGTGATGGCGAAGGTGTCTGAGGAATCTCCTGGCTTGTACTGATTAACGGTAATGTGTTGTTTTCTGGTGATGGTGATAGTTGTGGTATTGTATCTCGGTCGTAGTAATCGGATTCGTTTCGCAGTGGCAGGTGCAGTCTCTCCGGGTGTGTCATCGTCATTCGTCGAATCGACAAGGATTCGCTTCCCACCACTTGCCATACCAGGAAGAGAAGTAGCAGGCACAAAGAGTGCTCCGTGGTTTCGGCAGTTCCGGAGATCCGACGCGAACTTTGAAATGGAACGTATGGCACCTCTCATATATAGCTGCTGCATCGATGGAGGTAATGTAAGCTCCGAGGCTGTGATTGGTTGATATTAAAACGGGTAGGCGGCTCAAGGTCACATCAGGAGAATGTTTGACGTGTATGTCGAATGGACTGCCTCCGAGTAACTCTTTGAAATCATTAACGGTAGCCAATGTTATTCTGGGTTCTTCCATTAGCGCAACAGACTTATCGACCAGGTTTTGTAAAAAAAACTGTGAGTGGTCGCCAGATCGTTGTACGGTACCGCAATGGTAGTTTTGGCATATCATCTTTAGCACTAGTGACTTGCCTGTGGTAGTGGGTCCTTCAATGCACAATGTATTAAGCATGTCTATCTTCTTGTTCATCACTTCATGTATCGCTTTACAGAACTTGTCTTTATCGATCTTATTCGCTGCTAGTAGGTTATCCAGGAATGGGTCATCAAATGTCTTTGGGTGAGCACACAAAGCCATGTGGTTGTTTTCCTGCATGTACTCTTCGAACGATATGTTTGTCTGACGTTCAAATAACTCTTCGTTGAAGGCCACGATGCACATTTTGGCCGACTCTTCCCACTGCATTCCAAACTCGTTGTATATGGATAGCCGTTGTTTACGAGTGAGACATCGCTTCAAATCTTTGTGGTGTGTGCATCGGTGAACCTCAATCAGTTCGTCTAGTAGTTGCGTTCGCTTTGACCTGTTTACATTGGAATGTTGTTGCTTCCTGGATTCTCTGTTGAGAGTTGCACAGTCTTTTTGATCAATAGGTGTTAGTCCGATATGTTGTGCAAGGTGTTGTAACCCTCTTCCTAGCAGTTGAACACGATATCCTGTACTTGCAAGGTATGGCGCGAAACGGAACCAATCTATGACTGGTTGTAATGTGGCGAGTATATCAAATGTATAGGTTGACGAAATACCCATGACTTGGAGTATACGTTGTAATGATCGATTACGATTCTGTGGCAGAGCTTGGAAAACAATATGATAATGGTCAGAATGTTGTATTATTATGGCGTTAAGACGACGGTTACTGAGAATAGTAGGTGGAGGTCCTCTGTATATGAAGGTCCAGAGGTTGTCTGTGCTATTGATTTTGTGAATGATGTCGCTCATAAAGACTTCGTCTTCTGTGGTTTCAGCAACTTGTGTCAGTACATCTTCTGATATTTCAGGGGCGCGCAGTTCCGATAGTGTATCTTCCAATTCCGAATCATGTGAACATTTTTCTGCGATGTGGCTTGGCTCTGGTTCATGCTTTCGTTTCCATCCTCTAGTAGACGGCTGAGGAGGAGGAGAGGTAGTAGAATTTGGTTCAAGTATATCATCGATCATAAATGATGGTTTCTTTGGCGGTGATGCATCTAGATCGACATTATGTTCAGCTGCCCTTTTCAGTGCATGTTTCGTGGCTGCAATGTGTAGTTCAGCATCGGACTTCATTGATTTGGGCACAGGTGTTTCAATCCCGGTAGATTGGATTTCATTGTACCACTTTTCATAGAGCTCCGGGTCTTGTATCCTTAGTCGTTCGCTCATTACCCAATGAGGGTAACTTAGAATAACATTGGACTGTTCCATCTGTCGTTTATACTCTTCGTGTCTATCTTTGAAGGTCTTCCGTTTATCTTCCTGCCATTGGTCGAGATTGTTGTTCTTCCTCCGGATGGCCTCGAACTTCGCAATCTGCTGCTTGGTGAACGGCATCGTTGGTTAGACTGTGTGGTTTTTCGTGTGCTTATATAGTCGTGAGAAGCGTAGGTAACGGCGGGAGTCAAAGATTCGTTGTCCTCCTCCTCTTCACACATTCTGTTTTGATGAACTGATGAGGAGGAATGCGTAAACATTTTCAGAGCTGATTATCGAATTTTGTCTATCATATACTGATATTGGTCTCTCAGATTGTCCCTCCTATGGAGTTACCTCTTTTTCTCACTTCATTCTCCCCTCTTCCTTTTAGCTCACTGCGGACCTAAGGTCCGTGGCACAGCCACCTCGTGACCTGGCTTGAGGCGGGCAGTAGTAAACCATTGAACACTCGGAGGTGTCCTCCCACCGTAAGAGACAATGCGTGGCAATCGTGCTCCACGCCAATCGAGCTGTGAGCTTATAACCCGTAAACCCGTTGTCTCCCATTGATAGGTTTTACGGGAAGAGGGCCATCGACCATTTCCTAACCACCGAAGAGGATGGACTAGGGTACTGCCAGGGCGCCCACACCTGACAGGAGAACGACTCGGGTCCTTAGCCAAAGCCTTCGATTAAATATACACCCGAAGGGCAACGGGTCTAGCACATGGTCATTTAGCCGACTCATGCTGATTAGTGTCCTGGATCTTAGCAGGGAGAAGGGCGAAACCTAACTCCTACCCAGCGGTCGCCACGTGGAGGCGCTCAGGGCATGAGACTATGGTGAAACAGTAGCAGCCGTCGGTAGACCATCTGTCAGGATCTAGCCATCACCAGCCTCAGCGCACCATAGGCTCTCCCGCCTATACATTTATATACATAAGTATAAATATACATATATGATTTGGCGGCGTCCGTATCCGGATTTGCCTGTCACTGTGACGTCCATGGGAACAGTCACAGGACGCCTGCGCCTACAAAGGAGACCATGGGTGGCTTGCGCTGCACCACCCACAGTTCCACCCACACACCCCATATCCGGTGTAAACCCGAAGGAATAAGACCAGGAGGCATGTGAATGTGAATGGGAGCCACGTTTCGTCAACGGAGCCGGCCCACACTCCTTCAACAAGCAGAACGGAAGCATTCCGGCCTAATTGGGAAATCATACACACCAGACGTACACGAGGCAATGGCTGGACCGTAGCCCGATCTACAAAGGTTGCATGCAACCACTCTTTGAGCCTAGCACCGTCACGAGGGCGGTGCACTCCGTCCCCTCCAACGACGACCAACTGTCTCCTGTAGCCAGTATGGACGAGGTAGTGGGTAATAGACAGGTAGGCACCTTGTAAACCTTCACATCAAGCGCGTCCACACCGGAGGAGCTCAAGCAACATCTACTTCTGAAATGCAAGGTTACTCAACACGCAGGCAAACGTACCGCATACGCCACCATATTGGCATGGATTAGTGAATTGAATGGGAACATACTTATGGTGCGTCTATTCCACATACTCTAGTGCTTTCTCCGGCACCTGAGAAACCGTCCTTTTAAGCAGCCCGTGGAATTCGCATCGATCAAATTTGCCTTGGATTCGCAGCACCTAAAATTAGCATAAGTTTGTCATAACCTCACCTTTTTCATGTTCTGGTAATGTTATTTCCGGTTTGCTCCAAGGTCATTTTAATGCACTAAGTTAGTCGTACAAAAGCGGTACGAGTATCCTCGTCGAATTCAATCGGTATACATATATACATAGATTGGTGTTATCCGTGTCCAAGGGCAGTTTGAATACAACATATGTACATGGGCTTATCCAAATTGAAGTGTGATCTGTCACAAACTGGATAGAGACACCTTAGACATCATCATCAAGGGTACGACAAACGTGTCTGGGTTACGTTTGGAGGTCAGGATAACAACCACTTTTGCAGGCATAAGAACAACTACCCAACACGAACGGTTGATGTTTTCTTCAACCTTTAGACGTGACAGCCTTAAATCTTGGGCACCCATATTTGAAGGTACCCGATGTAACGATAGCGAAGCAACTGCTAGGTAGAATGATGACTAGACTACTGGTACAGTGAAATAGTGTGCACTTGGGTGTTGCCTTCTACACGTACAGACTGGTTTGAGTACTTGATGGGGGTGATCACAGCATGCGAATGCGATTCAGTGTCCACTTCTGGCTATCTTTGTCTCCGACCGTTTTGGTCATGTGCTGCCCGAGGCATGTGCACCTACTCAAAGAACGATTGATGCC
The DNA here is from genome assembly GCA_944474145.2 of Dicrocoelium dendriticum. Classification (NCBI taxonomy): domain Eukaryota; kingdom Metazoa; phylum Platyhelminthes; class Trematoda; order Plagiorchiida; family Dicrocoeliidae; genus Dicrocoelium; species Dicrocoelium dendriticum. The sequence continues at coordinate 10,057,580 of OX104067.1, read as the reverse complement.
CAACCTTTGGTATTGACAAGTGACATCAAGTAAGTCCCGCTGCCCACTATCAAATGTGCGACTTTCCAAACAGTGTTCGCATTGATAGTGCAAATGTCCAAGTACTCAACCGTTTATACCTACCGACCTGTACTCTACTGTGGCCCGAAGCTATTTGTTAACGTTCTATCTCGTACGTTTCGGGTGCAGCCATTCGGTGCTCATGAAACCATTGTTGCTATGCGCCGATTCATTTCCGATGTTATATAATAACACACTGACGTACCATTCCCGTTAGGTTCAACATTTTACTTAATCCATGCAAAAGATTGGCCATGTGCAATGCAACTTCTGGTAGGCATCTCTGCACGTTTGCCTTCCATCCGGTTAGTACGTATGTTTTCATAAGCCCCGATAAATTCAGCATGGCTGAGAGATAACTGGAACTATAACTATACTCACTCTCATCACTAGCCTGCGGAGTGGAGCATGAAATGGCCACATCGTGATAATCGCTAGTCGGTTAATTGTCGGGATTGTTCACTTGAAAGAGAATTTCCAGGGAAATTTCTCTTCGATTGCATACTTCAAACTGGTCACACGAAGGACAGTCGTTGTTCATTGTTACAAATGTCAAATTCGACATTTTATGCGTACTGTAAACGGCCAAGAGATAATAACCTTTCGCTTCAAACGTATCCATAGAACTGGAAACATACCCCATAATTTGCCACCCTAGCATTGATCCGTGGCAAGCACACAAATCGCTCGAAAAAACCGCACTCACATCAATTACGACTGAGCTCATGGATGGATTGAACCATTATACTGCGCTGCACCGGCTCTCTAAGCATCATGCAAGTTAGCATTGAGTAGCTAGTCAAGCTACGGTTATGGTGAGCAATAACATGGAGCTTTTATAGGGATGTGAAGAGGAAGAATAGGAAGATGCCATAGCTCATTGTCTCGGTATGTAAACATACTAGACACCGCTTGCGGCAGTAGTTAATCCTTCTAGAATGAAACTGCGCCCAAGGCCGACTTACATGCGGTAAATAGAATAAGGATGACACCAAAAAGCATGACGAAGATGGCGTAAGCAACTTTCCAAGTTAGCAGGGTAATGGTGCGATTATGTCCACTGCCGGCAATCCGTGTCGTAATGTAAAACCAGAGGCGGTAATAATCGTCTGTCTTCCAAGGTGAACGAGAATCAACAGGGAGGTAGAACCAACAAGCAGTCCGTCATGTGTTACCATTTCTTTCCCCTGGTCATTCGTTCTGACCTTTAACATATCTCTACCAATTCATCAGTGTCCAGAATACTACCTATGCCCAGGCCTTTCGATTCCCATGTCACAACGTATTGCCGCTGCTCCGGGAATCAACCTTGGTGACTTGGCTGAATCTCAGTGCGTTTACCTGCACGCGGCAGCAGTACAAGGGGCCGTATAGAGACACTTGAGATGGGATACATTGAATTCATATTTCAACCCCTAATAAGTCACAGTGTCACACGAGAAGAAATGTAATAAGATATATCTGTCAAGTGGGAATGTATCGAGACACGAACAGATGGTAGCGTGATTTGTACTTTAGGCTAGTCCCATCGAGCCAGCAGCTAATGGTGTTACGCGAGTGAAAATGCCATCAGTCTGTCACGCTGAAGTGTGGTGCTTATAGGTGTTTCCAACTGGCTTCCACTTAGTCATTCAACGTGGGCTATCAATTGACATACCAAAGGTTTCTGGTTCAAATTATAATACTGCAGTTTTGCGAACTGGCATTTGTTCACACTTGTGTATGTACTACCACAAACTGGATGAAGAAATAATAACCCTCATGAACCAGAAGACCACCTACGTGCATGAGTTTGGATTGATTGAAAGAATAGTAGTAGTTTTAGAAAATCGCACGTAGAATTATAAGTAACCAATACCACTCTCAGTGATTAGTTAGCGTTTGGATGAGAACCAAAACGACAGCCTTAAGTTTATTCAGAAGTGTAGGTATCAACAATAGATTGGGACAGATATGGAAATACCAATGCAAATGCCATGAGTATGGTTACTAGGTAGAATGATGCACAACTAAATGTACCGTAAAGCACGGATGACTTATGGTTCCTGTTTACTCTACATGCTCTCTTGCTATAAGCGTTAGTAGACGATAATATCATACATTTCCTGTTGGCCCCTTGACACGATCACATCACCACCACATGTGGTAAATCCCGCTGCTCCCTGTTCCATCATCGACTTTCGAAAGAGTGTGCAAACTGTTTTAGCAAATTTGCAAGAAGTACCTTGCGTAACAATTAATCACCTAATATCAAAAATGAGTATGTCGTGGGACACCTGGGCACCATGGTATCTTCACTGCGGGGTTTGGAATGGAACCACTTAGATATGGCTTGAGAAAACAATGAACGATTAGATCTCCATACACATGTTGTGATTTACAATGAAAACAGTGAGCATTGCAACGTTAATCATATGAGGGTAGACAAACAATGGGTATCAAGTACCCGGACAGACGGCGCCGACAAGGTGTTTAACTGAACGTATTATATTCCCATACGACCTGGATTTGTAATCGTAATTTTACCGCTTACAATTTACTAACAATCTGTCATCATACATCTCGGTTGCAGCTATTCCTCGCAACAAATCAATTGTTGCTGTGCTAGGTTCATTTTCCAATTACATATTTATTTAAACACTACCGTAACACCACAGTTGGACTAATCTACTTTTAAGTCATTCTAGATGATTGGTCAATTCTACTTTAAATTGTAAAAGGAACGTTTGCTCTTCCGCACCTTATCTCGATAATAGCTGACTTGTCCTAACTTCAGTACGAGCGATGTACAACTGGAAATATAGCTACACTCATTCTTGTGACTAATATATGAAACAGAACATGTAGCATCAACATTAGCATGTTAATCGCGAGTCAGTGACTTGCCGGGATTATGCAGGTTACACGGACGAGCCAACGTGTGGATACTTGCAACAATAGGGCATTGCAAATGAGCAACACTCACATGGACGCTTGATGACTATTCGAGGTCACTCCCAATAACGTTGGTACTCTGGCCGGACACTAGGTCGGCCTGGATTGTGATGCCCTGCTAATTGAGATTGCAAAGCACTGTCGTCCGAGAAGAACAAAACTTGTTCCCATGCATTTGGGCTCCAGTCACTCTGTGGATACTGACATCTAGGATGGAAAACTCCTAGAGTGCATGGTAACCTGTATTTATGTGCCTAGTTATTGAGGTTGTAGTCTGTCAGAGCGTTAACAACTGTGGAATGTTCGCACCAATGCACTGGGATCAGGTGGGCTCACAGTTGTGCATCATACATCACCATCCCAATGAGAGAACATTTATCCTCAAGAACTCTAATAAGGTGAACGTGTAACACTTCATTTTGTAGGTAATAATAACAGCCAAATTTTCCATGTTACGAGCGTTTGCATGTCGGCTAGTAAGTGAGCAATAAACGAAGAATTACCGACAATCTTAAACGTTACCACCTTTCCGGCTTGGTCCAAGCATGTTGGCAGAAATTTGATCCGCACCATCTATCCAGCAGAATGCATGGAACACTGCGTTTCAGCATCGTAGTAATTCTGCATCAGTCTCGGCCACTGAGAGCACCTCAGGCATAACACTGCGCTGGACCAAGAGTATGTCACAACTAGGCATACGAAGGAGACCGCAGTAGTATGTGTGGCGGAGAGAAAGAGTACTGAGCAAGTCAAATATACATATTTATATACATTCATATCTACAAACGTAACATATTAAGACGGATGCATAGATATATATATTTATATATATGTATATACGTATATATCCACATATATATATCTTAGAATAAGTCATAAACTTACGCCTTTTATATCCGGTTTACATATGTATCTGGGCATATGAAGACGTTAGAACGTATTCTTATTTGCCTAGCACTTCGCAACAAACTAAAACTACCAGCACAGCTTTTGAATTTTATATATTCCCCCTCACAACCGCAATAACAAAAACTATTCAGTACAGGCTCGTTTCCAATTTTGCATTTACATGCACAGCAATACAGTCTGTTATTCGTAATTCCTTATCCACTTTGAACATCTTTTACCGTATTTCTTTAACCAGGCACGGTTCTCTGTCGTGTATAGTAGTGCATGGATAACTACCTGCACGGAACACCGCTGAGGACATACCTGGAATGCTCCCATGGGCACGGAATCAATGAAGAACAATGAGAAATCCCGCACTTCGTAATCCTGAGAAACTAAATTACCTAGAAAACTAATCAACTCAATACACGTCACCTGAGTCGTCCGATTTCAACAACTCCAACCACTTGCAGTTGACTCCGAAGGCGACTGCACAGCCATCGGATACAAGTTGGCGTTACGTGCCTGCGAATATCCGCGAGGGTAACTGGTCAGATGCAATCTTGTCAATGTCATGTCACCAGCCGGCAGTGTTCCAGGACATCGTGGGTCTTTGTCTGGCAAGCGTCTTCCCTAACAAACGCCGTAAATGTCGGTTTAACACTACTGCGACTTGGCGGATGTGACTGGCCACTGAATAAAGTCACCGCCCGTAACACACATTGGCAATTTGACCGATATCACATTTACAAGTTCTGTGCCTATATCTGCTCTCGCACGAACACGCCTACATATTTGGTTAGTGACATGCCACTATTCTTAAGTAGTTTTCAGCCGTTTCCTCATACTTCACTCACCTGACCCACACTGCGTACGGGACCACATCGGACTAGTTCCTCATCAACCTACCATATTAGTGATCTGATTCTTGTCTCTACCTCTCGCATTCTGTGTACATGGACTTCATACAAGATTTGGGCCATACGAGCCCACTCTACTTTCTTCAACTGTACTACTCCAGCGGTTGGTGCTGCTTATTCTGCTATCATGTACAAAATTGCACTATGCTGATCCTGCCCAAAAGGCGTGTCTCGCTTTGTCAAGAATAAAATATTTACTTATTTATTTAGTTATTACTTTTGCAATTCCGCAGATTTATAACATTGCATTCACTTCCAACTTACCTTCAAATCATCATCAGTAAGTTTCACACGTATTAATTACGTTCTTACGTTCATTAGGCATACACCAGGTACATCGGTTTCCGTAAAATGTTGCATTTCTTGTCCTTCGTGTCCGTGTGGATTTCTCAACCTTTTACCTGCTGCATTGAAAAAAGTAACTTCCGTTTACAATAGTCAGTCAGTTTAAGTCTCAATACATGCAACATTTCAAAGCACTTCCTAACCAAAAATATTGCTATATTTGTTGAACGCATTTTCCTAACGATCGCATCCGTTGATTTTCCGCCACCATATTGGCCTTCCTTATTTTACTCACTTTACCTCATTGAAATGTTAATCTATCTCATCTTATGTAACACCAATAAACGTTTTATAATAAGTTGTGCCAGCTATCTATAGAACTCAGAAGGCAAATTATTAACGCCGTAAAACGGATGTACCAGTTGGCACCAAAGAAATTTAAATTTAACCGCCATAGAGCAATCAAACGGTTCCGGTGAACAACAGCCCGTATTCAAAATTGCGCCAGTGGTGGACTCGACGGTCCCAGTGTCGAGACGATGGTGAAAAAGATTAAAACAAGAAAGAATAATGTACAACCGGTCAACGATTAAATTGTACATGAAAGATGGCTGTTATCTTTTTGGGTGCTAGAGATTCAAATTGACGATACCATCGCTAAATAGTCTGTTTACATGGAAATTATTTTGTACGAAAGTGTTCAAAAAAACGTCTGCGTTGCTACTAACCTCCTCATCTCTGTAAAACTATAACATTCACTTTCCGTCCAACACTTAATCTATTCCGGGACGGTGTTTTAACCAAACTGTTGGGCCCTTAAGCGGCCCTGTGCGCACGAATAATCAGTGTCCGCTACAGTGAGCTGTTCGTATGTCCAGGGCCGTCGCAGTTGTACACCTTTTGGTCACTGAAAAGTTTGCGCGCAGCTTTAGTGAAGCCGTACCATACTTTCCTCTAGCCATGACGACTCCCAGCACTACATTTCCGGTATCTGTGTCAATTTTGAGTTTCGTGGATACATGATTTCACCTAACATGAACAAGGTGTGCTGTTAAGTGAATAAAAGTACACAATGAAATCCCGGTGAAAGCAAAATTCAAGTCTGACATAGCTTTAGGAGTTTTGGCTTTCAGTTCTAGAGCACTGAGGCTGAAAGCAACAGATAGCAGGTCAGTAAGCAACTTGTGGAAGCCAAAGTGCACGGAGGAAAAGAGACGATATGGTGTAATCTGTGAACGGCATCCAGAAAGTGTATGGTGCTCTTGCAAATGTAAAGAAGGTAAACGAAGACAACGAGCGTATGCATCTAATGAAGTGAATATTTTTATTACGTCTGAACGCAATGGTGTGCTTAGTTGAATGATCCGCCTGTACATTGTCTAGGTATAAAACGCTGAACGTGAATAGCTGAAGTAGTGGAACCAGGACAAATTGACATACTTAGGCCCAGTAGTTGGAAACGGAATGAAACCATCTTGCTTGTGCAGGGCAACTCTCACACCCCACGGAATCGCATACCGTACGTACAAACATGAATCTTGGTTGTTTTCAAGAGGCTTGACTCGATAGCATGGAGAACGTTTATTCAGTATTGCGAATGGCAATGATCAAGCACATTATATGAGACAGTGTATTCATCGTTGTCTACTTGCTGTAGCCTGTAGTTTAAAATGAAAGAGGCCCTACTCCTTGGAAGTCAATGGACGTTGGATACGTTCTTGTGGTATAAGAAGCCACCGATGGATGCGGCCTTTCTGATCCTTTTCTGTAAAGCTATGTATCCTCATCCGATATTAGTGCATCTAGAACATGTTTACATATTTATATATTGATGTGAAATATTTATATATTTTGGAATAACCGATGGTTGCCCTGGTAAATCTCGTCTGGCCCAAGCGGTATTTTGTGTGAACGCCGAGCCAGTTCAATTAGTTAGCCAGATCATCCATGTAGACAGCCCGCATGATGTTGCGCACTACTGTCGAAACGGTGTTGCCACCGATCGTGGTGAAGTACTTACTCCAAATAAAACATACATAAGCGGCAGCAAACCAACTGGACCAGGGCAGTGCGGCTCTCTAGCCGTCGATCTAGTGATTGTAACATCTCCACAGTCTTTAATGGACGGGCTACAGTGCATGCACTGACCTTGACGTCAGCTGACAACTGAAAGCAAAAGGGAGACTATCTCTAACTTAAGGCGTGAAGTTCTGCCAAATTCGAGCGTTTTCTCCGGCACGTCGCGCACAATACTTTCACATACCTTTCTTAATTTCCAGCATCTACTGGTACAACACACACATTTCCGTTGTTACGAGTGATCCTGAGGAGGTAGATCAAGTTGGACCCTGGGGCGAAAGCTTTAAGCAAGTCCCTACTTATCTTACTTTGGTGTGAGCGAACTTGTATATATTTGTCACGAAGGTATTGGTCGCTTAGGCACATCGCGAACCTCTCACATATCCACCTCTTCTGACCTTCGTACTAGAGGACTGGAAACCCGTCGTGCGCCAAAATTCGAAGAGCTGCGAGGAAGGTATCTGCGTGCTCCGAGGATAGCTGAAGCCGAGCGAAAAATGTGTCACGGTAGAACGTAACGGGGTGGTCTTTGAAAAACGAGTTTCAGAGATTGGTCTAGCTCAGTTCCGCGGGTGAATTAGCAGGTACGCTAAATGGTAGGAAAATCTGAATCACTTCTTGGCTCAAGAAATTGATGATGATCGAGCCGCGTGAACTTCTGGCGCTTCAACAATGTACTCAGTGACTTGAAAGTACCAGCTTTCAAAGCCAACACCCGGGCTGAAAACACGCGATTGACGACTGAGAGAGTGGACCTGCAAAATTGTGTCTCGGATACAACACTCGAGATTCGGCGGGCTAAAATCACTTGCTCATACTTGTAGAACTGCCCGCGACGCCATTTTAATACATTCCGGATGGCAGGTTTGCAACCCGGAGGAGAAGTCTCGGCTACAAACCAACGGCAAGTGAGAATCAGCGACCGAGTAACTAACACAGTAGCTCGTACGAAACGGCAATCATGCCAGAAGACGATGCTCTAATGCGTCAAATATGAGAACGAGCAAGCGGGACCGAGACAGGTGCATTCAAGGGCGCGGCTTGCTAATAGCACGGTACACGGCAAGCCAGTATATAAACAACGAGCTTACAAGGAACAGATACTAGGGCTTGGTTTGCGATTCCCATTATTCATTGTGCATTCGGTCCGCCAAGCTCTGTAAAACAAGCGAAGGTGACGTTAGTAATGGCGGTCAATTTAAACAATACATTGCGGTCGCAACTGTACTACAGCTCAACAAGTTCAATTTGCCGCCAAGTAGGAGGAAACCAGTGATTGCGAGTTCAAGTGGGACTTGTACGATAGGATTATCCTGCGGGTGTTATTTCTTCAGCGTGTGGTTGAACAGGGGTCAGCAGATTTTGAAATAAATAAATAAATACATATTTTTTTGACAAAGAAAGGCACGTCTTTTGGGCATGATCGGCATATTGCAATATTGCCCATGATAGCACGATTAGTAGCACCAACGGCGGGAGTAGTACAGATGGAGTCAGTAGTGTGGGCCCATACGGCCCAAAGGTCGTATGAGGTCTTTGGCCACAGAATGCGAGATGTAGCGATAAGAATCAGAGCACTAATGTGGACTATGTTGGTGATCATCCAGACCGAGGAGGTTGGGTACACAGTGCGGGTCGGGTGAGTGAAACATGTGGAAAATGCTGCAAAATGTTTAAGAATAGTGCCGTGTAACTGCTCAAACATGTAGGCTTTTTCGTACGAGCGCAGATATATGCACATAATTTGTAAATGCGGTATCGGTCAACTCTCCGAGGTGTGAATGGAGCGGTGACTTTATTGAGTGGCGAGTCACATCCGCCACGTCGCAGTGTTGTTAAACCGACGTTTAAGGCGCTTTGTAGGGAAAACGCTTACCAGACGAAAACCCACCACATCCTGGAACACCGATGGAACTAAAACGAAGACCAAAACACTCCCTGGCCATCCAATTAATGCCTACATATCCTACTTTAGAAGTCCCTGCTAGGCCGATTGCGTTGGGACAAATAAAAGATTTGGTGTTTCCACTCAAGCGTATCCTGCTGGCGCGCAAAACGCTTAACCGTAGGTTCCATAACCACATGATATAGAAGCGGCCTCTAGCGATGCATAACTCGGCGCGACAGACGAGTTTCCGTGCTAATCTCATCAACCCGTGGTTCATGCAGTTTCAGTGGGTGGCCGCGAAGATTAGGTAAAGTAACGGGACTGAGTAGCCCTGACAAGTCCCAGCCGACCTTACCCGTCAAAATACGATAAGTGATACTCAGGTCCCCTATTATCCTTCGGTAGTGCATTGAGTACATCCCCAAGCTGCTCAAGCGTTCAGGAGACGTCTGTTCCCGTAGACCCTGCACTAACCGAGTGCCCTCTCGTAACATCCGCACCAAGTCCATTTTGTCTCGGATAGCACATGGTAGACGAGCCTGGATACAGCATTCCAGCTGGGGTAGGACGAATGCCCAGAACAGCTTCACAAACTAATTGGTTGTTAAGATTCCAAAAATGCGGCGGATAAACCACATCATACGAAACTCCAGACAAGCAGCCTTCTCCCAATTGTTGCCAGAATGAAGTGCTGCTGAGTGCACGGCTCCTAAATACACCTGCTGAGTAACAACAAGGATTTTACCACCGCCGACAACGTATCGGGTGGGAGGATTAGCAGCTCCGCTTCAGATAACAGAGCACTTTGCCCTATTTATGGGCATCATCCATAATGTAAGCCATTCCCAGTGTCTATCCAAGGCACGCTGAATTGCCTAAGGAACCCCCGGCATATCCATAAGATTTCAGAGGTTAAGATGGTTAGCAAAAAGTATTGATGGCGCTCCAACCTCACCCGGCAAGTCGTTTGCACAGACCGTGAACCATATTGGCCCCGATACCAAGCCCTGCGGGACGCCAAACCAGACAGCTTGCCCGAGCGAATGGTTAAGCCCTACCCGTAGGCACTGTTCCCTCCTCTCAATGAAGGCAGACGCACTTTTAAGGGCGCTACCAGATTTACGGTAAGACCTCAACTTTATTGAGGGTCGAAGATGAGGAACAATGTCCAAAACTTTTGATAGGTCCACTAATGGCCCGTCTACAGCGTAACCACTGTTTATCGCTTCGACCCAGATTGCACGAGCTACAAGTAGATTGGTCTGACATGAAAAGCCCTTGCGCAATCCATGTTGCGCAACACTGAGAAAATTGAATTTATTCCGATGGATCCCTACTGAATCCCTTATCAGCATTTCCTACAACTTGACTACTATGCTTACTAAAATGACAGGCAGGTAGGTTGTGGGCAGAGCGCTGTCAATGTCCTTACAAATCGGACAAATGATTGCCTCCTTCCAGTCCGAAGGTAGGATGCAGCTGCCAAGCGATAGTGAGAACAACCATCTGAGTGGACCACTCAGCTCATCGGCCAATTCATGCAACAGCGTCGGCTGAACTAAATCTAGACCGGAAGCTTTGGAGAGATTAATGTCATGCCGCAGCTTGTAGACCAGAATATCCGTTATATTAAACAGCTGAGCAAGAATTCTCTGGAACTCCTGAAACCAATTCAACTTGTGGTAAATAGGTCTCTCGAGCGGACTCCAGTTTACTGATCACTATGTTACCGCGTAATACTCACAGAGCAGGTTGTTTTCGAAACCCGAGGACAACGTTGGGAGGTTGTCGGTGTGTCTCATACAAACACGTGCACCACGCAAACATGCATATTACGTACTTCCATAACACGTGAGAAAACTATAATTTTACGATGTTTAGGATTGATTTACAAATCAAGCGGGGGAATCTCTAGTTCATTACGGTTTCATATCCCTTGGGCAAGTCATCGCTCGGCATCCCTTCCTCTTTGTAGATTTGCGTTGCCGGCGCGCAGTGTACACGTCGCGGAGCTCGGTGAGTTGACATACACAGCACGCGACCCAGCCGTCGGATCCTGGTGCTTGATATATCGGTGCTGAGCGGTTCACTCGCTGTCCTTGCACCAAATGCACGACGCCGAACAAGCGCAATGCCCACGCGGAGTCTCCGCCAGACGTGAGCTAAGCTGCTGAGGCAGCGATGTTTGAACTTGACGAGCATCTTTATGACTGTCCACTTCATATGCTATGTTTCGCAACTGTATCTGAGGTATTAAGGACGGCTGCGCTGTAAACTCTGCCGTTGAGAGCGCGAGGAATCTCACCACTGAACCACAAGCGAGCAGTTTAGCAAAATCGCGCCATGCCTTTGATATACGGTCTGTCCCTGGTAGCAAAATCGTAGTAGGACGTGACGCCTGCAAGACTCAAGCTCTGTGTCGCCTGCAAGACGGGAGCTCTGTGCTCACTGCGATCCCGTTCAGGTGACACTAACAGCACTTCCTTATTGCGCTTATCTGACGACGATGCAGCTTCGAGCACCGGCCAAGCCGGTGTTGTTATTGCTCTGAGTCCTCGGGCTGCTCTAGCTGATTGGATTCTAATCAGTGGCCGGATGTGTGCGGTCCGATTGGCTGGCTCGTTCAAAACTTCGAAGTCGCGTGGGATTAACAGGTGTCTATTCGTTATAGCTGCATATGCATCGACAAACTGTAGCGATGACTCGGTAAAAGACGACTTTTATCGTCAACTCAACGAGCTCCTTAGCCACAGAAGAGGCTCGGACACTGTAATGCTGGCTCGGGCTCTGAACGCTAAAGTTGGAAAATTATTCCCTGATGAGCTGCCTCTAGGCGGCCAACATGGTGTAGGCACCCGTAAAGGTAACGGTGAGCGGTTACTTCATTTGTGCGTGGATGCACGCTTACTTCTAGCGGGCACTAATTTCCGACACAGCACTCGCCGGAGGGTGGCTTGGCGCCCACCAGCCTCGAACCAGCCTTGGACGCAGATCGATCACACGGCTATTAGTTACCGCTGGAGGGGCTGCATCTAGAACTGTCGCTAGGTATGGAGCACAGGTGTGGACACCGATCATGCACTTGTGTATGCTGACCTGCGGATGCGCTTTGGCGGAAGCCCAAGACGACGTGGTGAGCGTATTGACACCAGCCAAATGGCGAAGCCAGCTGTTCTGAGTGCCTATCAAAGCACGCTGTCATGCGGGTTGGATAAACGCTCGCTGGATGCAATTGAAAATCATTGGTCTCGTATTCACCAGACCTTACTTGCAGCAGGGAAATCCTCATGTGGTGTCTAATCGCCAACATGGACATTGGGTCTCTTCACCGTCTCTGGAACTTATAGATGCTCGCCGGAGTATTTCGGCGGGAAGTGAACGCAATGAAACTCGCAAAGGGCTCTGGGCAAAACTCCGCTCTATCCTAAAGAGAGACCCCGAATCCTGGTGGTCTCATCGTGCATTAGAGATGGAAATGGCCGCCGCCCTTGGTAACAATCGTAAGTTATTCCGTCTGATACGGGAATCAGGCAGCAGAAGACCTGTTGTTAGTGAAAAGTTTGTGATGAGAGCGGACAGCCTATCCACAACTTGTCAGAACGCAAGAAGCGTTTGGCTGAGCATTTTAAAAGGCAATTTAATCGGTTGGAATGGTTAGATTTCTAGCCGGCCACTGATCGCCCCGCTCCCTGGGCTGTCCCTTTTGATCCACCCTCTCGCCCAGAAGTCGAACGTGAGATCGGACTGTTGAAGTTCAATAAAGCCGCGGGACCTAATGATCTTCCTCCAGCCCCCTTCAACATCGGGAAAACCGCTCTTGTGGATAATTTACACGAATTGCTAGTTAAACTGTGGGAGCCGGAAACTGTCCGAACCGACTAGTGCCGCACCGTCATAGTCCCAATTTTCAAGGGAGGCTCACGATCGGAATGCGGCAGCCGTAGAGGAAGCAGCCTGATCTCCATCGCCTCCAAATTGCTTGCCTCTTTCGTCCTTCACAGACTGACTGGCACGCGTGAAAGTCAGCTTTGTGAAGAGCAAGCCGGGTTTCGTCGATGTCGTGGCTGCATTGACCATATCTTCATATTGTGTCAGTTGTTGGAGCACCGTCCCATATATTGGCGGCTCACCCTTGTCGTGTCCTCGATATCAAATGTGCGTTCGATTCGGTGGATAGACATGCACTTTGGAACTGTCTACACAGGAAAGTTGTACCTGAGAATTACGTAAATATTATGCAACCATTGTATGCGCGTAGCTCGGGCAGAGTGAGGGATTACGGCAAGTTGTCGTCGCCCTTTAATATCTCCATTGGTGTGAGACAAGGATGCCCGCTGTCACCTTTTCTCTTTAACTGCGCTGCTGACAAAGTCATGGAAATCGCGTTCACAGGACACGATTTTGAAGATGTGGATCTGCTCCCAGGAGAACGACTTCTTGACTTAGAGTATGCTGATGATATTGTCCTCATCTGTGACATCACCTAGACGTGCCAAGCGGCACTGGACAGATTAGCAATAGCTGTCCGTCACTTCGGGCTATGCTTCGCACCCTCGAAATGCAAGGCGCTCCTCCAAGATTGGTCTGGAGCGCCTCCTTCGCTGACCGTTGATGGGGATAAGCTAGAAGTCGCTCAGAAATTCAACTACCTGGGAGGATGTATCAGGACCCGTGGGATTGAAGATGAGATCACGAAACGTATAGCAAAAGCTCGGGGCGCTTTTGCTAACCTTCGCCACTAATGGCGGCGGCGCGACCTCTCTCTTGCCCTGAAGGGTAGAGTGTACAATGCAGCGGTACTTTCGATCCTACTGTAGGGTTGTGAAACCCGGCGCATTAAAGCAACGGACCTGAAGGGACTTGTTATATTCGACCATCAATACCTTCACAATTTGGCTCTCAGCTTGGGGGAACCGCGTGCGTAACGAGCGTGTTCGACGCCTTGTTTGCTGCCCAGCAAAAGGAGCTGAACCGCTCAGCACCGTTGTTTCACACACCATTCTCCGATGGCTCTGCCACGTGTTACGTATGCAAGCCCACCGACTCCCGCGACGTGCGTCGTTTGCGCGCAGGAGGTGTGGATGGAAGAAGAGGAGGGGTGGCCAAGCGCTATCTTTATGGAGAGGAATGAAGGCCCTCACTTCTGAGCTGGCCTCGGTTGGAGCGTCTCGGCTCCCTGGTTGGGGTCCTAAGGACAATGAACGCGTTTGGTTGGACACACTTGCTGACATTGCAAGGAGCCGACCTCAGTTGCGTTCGTGCTGTGAGTTTCTTTGTCCCACTCCATCCCTCTTAGCCTCCCCCTCCAAACACCATCTCATTATTTAGCCTTATATTTTTTGCACAGTAATTTTTTGATGCACAGTAGCTGGCTGGTGGCTTACCGGAACAATGCCCTTCCGTTACCGGTAGCTCAGCCGGCTTGCACCAGTTGCGATTTTTTCTCCTTTTTTCTATGTATTGCGGCACAGTAGCTGAGGTGTTCCTCACTTCTGGCTAAAGTGTAGGATGATGACGAGGATTAAGACGTGAAGTAGCTGACAAAGTACTTTTCTTCTGCTCGTTACAATCCAGTGGTCCAATGAGCATTAAAAGTAGCAAAGTGGACAAAAACTGGACGGCAGTTCAGTTCGTTAACGAAAAGTAAGTTGTAGTTTACTGTCATTTAGAATATTCCCCTATATCCACTCTCCATCTGCTCGCAGCGTGGTCACGGTACGCTGATACGAACCGGCACGACGTGCTTTTTCCAACGCGCAGCGTATTTCGAATCCACGCATTACAGACGACCAACTCCCGACGATTTTTACATTTTCCATTTTCTCACGGAGGTTTACACATGGAATTTCTTTAGGTCTGCATCCTTCACCAAACATTGTGACCTTATTTGGAAGCCCAACGTATGGGCTCTTTAACAACTACACGACTGCTTTTATCGATAGCTGCGTAAGGCCGATACAAGCAGCAAGGTAGGGGATCTACCGCTAATCTTTAGCTTGTGTCGCAGTCACTGAGGCTGCCACTTCAAAGCAACCCACTTGCCACACACCACTTGTGCCACACCATAAAGCGCTCCTACCAGATCGATAGTCTGTGATTCGTTCCGACGCCTGGTTGGATTTACTTGCAACCGCATGTGACCTGTCACGAGGAACGTCGGTGCTGATCCGTCTACTAACCGGTGTGTCAGTGGAAAAGTGAGCAAACAACAACACGTTTGGAATTGGCGGAGAGATCGCGTTTCCAGAGCAACAGCGTGTGCAACTCGGAGGCGGAGACACAAATAGTTCACTGCGGTGCGTTCTTTTTGTTCCTAAGTAAATCGCACAGTTTCCGGGAGTTGCCATCATTGTACCAGAAATATATTAGACGGACTTTCAACTAATGCTCAAAAGTTAGCACCCATTGTCTAAGCTCCATTGATTTTGCTTCATTGTATCTTACTTCGGTTTCCTTATCATGTCTACAGTAAGGACATGAATTCTACCACTTTTATATGGGGCACGGCGGGAAACTGCCCGCCATTTACATATCAACCTACGCAGTTCCATCTAGCACAGCGGTTGCATCTACTGCAAACAGCAGTCTACTGCCGGCCTCAAATTCATGGCTGCCTTCTACCGACCCACAGTTGGTAACCTTCAAACATTCTACCTAAGTACGTTTACCTGAGTAATCCAACGTCATGCCAATTCAGCCAGAATGCCTTGCCAGTTACCAATTCTCACACTACCCCTAGCTTTATCAGGTTGCCAGCGAAGTAACTAACACCTACCCTGCTTCTTCGCGTCCTGATGCCGTCTATTCACACTCCACTTTCACTCCTGCTTCAGCTTCTATCTTGAACTACTTAAGTGACAACCCCATATCCACACCATTCCGCGCCTTTGTTCCCATACATCCTCTGAACCATGTCAATGTTTGTCAATGCAGTTAGGGCTGCCCAAACCTCTCTAGCTTGTTACAACCCCTTTCTTATCGGCCCTGCCTGAACACGGCCCGCCAAGTCACATTCCTCAAGTACACACCCACCCTCGCCAACCTCTGCTGACTCCTACACCTGTTGGAGTTGTCCTCATACAAGTAGCACCAGTACTTGCTGCCACATTGCCAGATGTATGCAACCTGGGAACTGTAGATAATAGTGCATCGCAAGAGCCTCCACCACTGTCTTGTTATGACCCTAATACAGAATCCGGCGACCCGATGACGGGACGAGGCGCATACGACTCGTATACTTTCCTCCTCCTCAATGTACGCTCAATTAAAAATAAAATGCACCCTCTAGGCACCTTCATTCTTCTGTCAAGCCCGTATATGTTGTTGATAACCGAAACATGGCACTCGGCCGACGCTCCTGATGCACCGCTCCACATTCCTGGGTAAACCACTTTCTGTAATGGACGTGCCAGTTAACGTTGTGGCGGTTGCCTCATGTACGTCAAGAACAAGATTTACGCATCATCTTTTCATATTATATCACTTGTCAACTCTGAAGGCTCAGTCTTGATGCAGGCCGTTGGAGGTCATCTTGACCTCTTGACAGGCTGGTTATACAACCCACCGCACTCCTCTTGTGCTAGCGTTAACAAATTGGTCAGGCTCTTTCAGAAAGTCACATCCCTCCCTGCACGCCACAAGATCATTGCCGGGACATCAAGCTGCCTCATATTTCGTGGCTCAGACAGTCTTCCCACCCAAGTAGAAGGCCCTTGTTGGTACTATTTCCACTCATGCATGGACACAGCATGTGAATATACCGACAAGACATGCGAACCCACTGGACCTTATATTCACTAACGATATCCGGCACGCATGCGCCAACGTGTTAGCCAACATCCCGCGTAGCGACCACAAGGCGGTGAATCTGTCCTTCGTGCTCACTAAATCCCCGCAACATGCAGTCACAATATAGGAGGTATTTAAGCTCCACAAGCGCATTAACTGGGAGTCCTTCTCCTCCCTTCTCCGGGCGTCACCCTGGGACGACTTCTTCCTCCGAGAACCTAGATACTGCAATCAGCGGGTTTTATAACAACTTCACCAACTGCTTAGATGTTCTTACTCCAAAACAGATGACGATCAGAAAGCGCCAAGCTCCTGATGGCGCATCAATACGCAAATTGACCAGCAGACTTAAGAAAATGCACTCCCGCTATATCAAGACCAAAGGCTTTCACCTAATCATCCGTATGAACGAATTAATAGCCGATCGGAGAATTTCGCGAAGTAATGCGTGTACATTAGTAGCCCACGCAGCGCTTTGTAC
Source organism: Dicrocoelium dendriticum (assembly GCA_944474145.2). Classification (NCBI taxonomy): domain Eukaryota; kingdom Metazoa; phylum Platyhelminthes; class Trematoda; order Plagiorchiida; family Dicrocoeliidae; genus Dicrocoelium; species Dicrocoelium dendriticum. The sequence continues at coordinate 10,040,257 of OX104067.1, read as the reverse complement.
TGGAAACGAGGCAACGTCTCTTATTCGACTAATGAAGCAGCGGGGTGGCAGCAAAGATATCCCGATTGCTACCCTCGTGCTTCCTGATAATGGTATAGTCACTGGTGCGGTTGATCTCTGCAAGTTCATTAACACACATTTCTATAACTCCTTGACTAGCAATGACTTGGGATTGTCAAATACGATTCCCAAGTTTATTGAAGATCAAACGCACACTATTGACTTTGACTTATGCAATATCAAGCGAGCACTTTGCGCGTTAAAACTGTCACACTACCCAGGTCCTGACGGTGTGCCTTTTTCCATCTTATTACTCGGAGGCCCGGACATCCCAGTCCTTCTCCTCAATGTCTTCACCCTCACAATGAAGAGTGGGCACTACCAGTCCAATTGGACTCACGCAACCGTTCTACCACGTTACAAACGTGGCTGTTGCCAAAATGTTGACAGTTATTGTCCTATTAGTCACACATTTATTGCGTCTAGACTCATGGAAAGAATAATAAAGGACGAGATGCTTCGCTTTTAGTTGCAACGCAACGTCATCAATAGGTCCCAACATGATTCCCTGTCGGCTAAATCCTGTCAAACCTTCCAGTTTTAATTATTAAACCACGTGACACAGTACATCGACCTAGGTCAGACACTGGTCATTATCTTCATGGACATGAAAAAAGCGTTTGATCAGGTCCCGCATAATGTTTTAATGACTAAACTAGCAGCAATCAGTGTCTCCAGCCACCTCCGTTCACGGTTTTCTTTTTGCCTTTCCAACCGAACGCAGTCAGTGCAACTGGTCGACATCTCACCCAAAATGGCATCCGTAACCAGAGGAGTATTTCAAGGCAGCTTCCTGGGTCCTCTGCTGTATTTGCTTTACCTTAATGATGTATCCGGGTCAGCAAACACGACACGCTGTACCATTTTACCGATGACATAAAAGTTATTTTCGCATTTGATCCTAGCTGTCTACGTAATAGCCACTCTAGCATACAAAGCGACCTCGGGGCTCTTGAAACATGGTGTGATCTATGGAAACTATAATTCTCACCAACGAAATGCATCGTCCTTTCCTACCGATGCTCTATACACCCAACCTTTTAAACCTTAACAGTACACTACTAGATAACTACTTCACGCTGCGCGACCACGGTGTACACTATTCCAGTTCATTGAATTTTGCGGAACAAGCGAGCTGTAGCTCTGCCAAAGCCAGGTCTATCATTGGCTATACACTGATGTCAATGTGCTTGTTAGAGTCTCAAATCATGCTCTATAAGTTGTGTGCCCGCCTTATAGTAGAATACTGCTCAATAGTTGTTACTAACTCTTGTAAAGGTGACAGGCTGGTTATTGAGAAAGTTTAGCGTTCGTTCACTAAGAGTCTTTTGGGATCATCTGAGCTCAAATATCAAGGCCGCTGCACGCAACTTGTTCTGGAACAACTCTGGCCGCGACGACTTAAAACCAAACTTGTTTTCCTATGTAAGCTTATCAAAACATGGGACTCAAGTGTCGCTAGTTTTTACAGCCTTTCGGCGATACACTCTATCCTCTACGCCAAAAGCCACACGCATCCTCACTACCCAACCCTCGTTGCTCCATACGTTCTTACTTCTTTCTTTATGGTCATGCGCACGTATGGAATAAGCTACCGTCAGCGCATCTGATAGTATCACACAATTCTCTACAGTCATAAATAGACTATTAAGCATCACCAAATTAGCGGAGCTCCTGGGCATTTGTATCCGCGAGGACGAGCTCTGGGAGAATGGCCCCGATCAGATATAGACATTCCTACAAGTTCTTCAACCAGCTTCAGTAAAGCACTCTGCATCCCAAATCTGTCCACTCGTTATCGCGCGCTTGGCTTTCATTTCTTTTGCAGTTGGACGGCAAACTCAGTGCCTTGCATGACCGTGTCCCATTTGCCTAGCACCTGACTCCATCCATGACTGCCAAGTTGCAAACGGTCTGGGATCTGACATTAAGGTTAGGTCTACTACACCCTGACAGTCTGCGGGAATTGCCTACACTTTCTTAACATAGTTTATTCCTGTCCATTTCTGCTGCCCCTTCCTATTTTTCTCTCCACCTTAACTATACGCTTCAACCTTAACGCGCCAACTAACCCAGTCTTATCTGATCGGTCTCCTACTCTACAACTATTGTGAATTGAAAGGCCAATACTGGGAACACCAAACACTCCATACCACTTAACACGAGTGCCTCAATGTCTTTCCCACACATTATCCGTAAAATTATTCCTGTCCCAACCACGTTCCTCTTCTAATCTCTCCCTTTGCTCCCAACACGCGAGCAGCGTTGGCCTCTCCAAACCTCAACAGTAAACGTTTTCCATCCCGATCCTGCCATTTGCTGCTGCGTCCTCTGTTTTCAATCCTTCTTCAATCGGACATCCAACTCTCAATGCCCGGCCCTAGCCTATTCTCATCTGACCGGTCTGCTTCCCTTTGTCTTCTTCCAGACTACCGGGATGTTAACGTTCTAGGCTCTGTAGATTCAACGCAACCTCACCCTCACTTTGACAGCCATCTGGATTTGTTAACCCTTTGTTAATAAAGGCACTTCCATCTCGAATCTGTCCTCCTCTCGACCCACCATTTTTACTTCAAAATTAGCTGTTTAACTCAATCGAGTTACGCCGACTAATCCAGTCACATCTGATCGGTCTCCTGCTCTTCGACTTCTCTCGGACTGCTGTGACAGTACTGGTCATCGTGCAAACGACTCAGCACCGTCTGTATGCAATCCTTCTTCAATCGGACGGCCAACTCTCAGTGCCCTGTCCTAATTTAGCCTCATCTGATCATCCAAATTCTCTGGGACTACTACCAGGCTACCGGGATGTTAGCGGTCTAGGCCCGGTCGATGCAAAGCAGTGTCGCCCTCACCCCGACAGCCTGCTGGACTTGTTCGCCCTATGTTAATATAGCCACTCTGATCTCTGACCTGTCCAATCCTAGTGACTTCATTTACCTTCCCATATGAACTATACGACTCAATCACAATGCGCCGACTAATCCAGTCTCGTCTGATCGGCCTCCTTCTCTCCGACTTTTGTGACGCTGCCGGCCATTGCCTGGAGGACTGAACGCTCTGTCACCATTACCCCGAGAGCCACGTTAGCTGTCGCATTTCTTATCTGTAAACGTTTACTCTGGATTCTGTCCTCTCCTTATCGCGCTCTGTCTTTATTCCTTCTTCAATCGGAGAGCGGGCTCTCAATGCTCTGCCCAATTCCCCTCTTTGGCTGCTTCCTGTCTATCGAAATGCAGTTTTAAACTTTGCATAACCAACACAATTTCTTTCACATTGCGAGCCTGCTTGACTTACGTACCTTATATCCATATAGCCCCTTCCACCCCAAAACTGTCAATTTCGGCTGACTCTTTATTTGTCTTTCCACCTTAACTGTATGATTTATTCTCAACGTCCCGACTAAACCATTCTCGTCTGATCGGTTCCCTGCTCTCCGAGTTCTCTCAGACTGCTGTGACGTTACCGGCATTTGTTCGGAAGACCGAACGCTCTGTCCCCATTACCTCGTGAGCCTCATAGACTTTTCCACAACTTGTAATTAAACCTCTTCCTATCCGGACCCTCTCCCCTCCCTACGGCGATCCCTGCTTTCATTTCTTCATTAAGCGGACTGTCAACTCTCAGTGGCTTGCAATAATCTACTCTCACCTGACCGGTCTGCTCCTTTGACCAGCAAGCTGTAAACAGTCTAGGCTTTGTGGCCTCAAAGCTAGGTCTCACTTACGTTTAAAACCTGCTCGACTGGTTCACCCTTTATGAATGTAGGCACTTCCATCTCTAACCTGCACATTCAATCCTCCTTCAATCGGATGGCCAACTCGCAGTGCCCTGCCCTAATTTATCCTTATCTGCTCAGCCAAATTCTCTGGGACTACTACTAGGATACCGGATGTGTCAACCCATCCAGTATCGTCTGATCGGTCTCCTGCTTTCCGGGTTTCTCAGACTACTGTGATATTACCTGCGATTGTTCACAACTGAACGATTCGTACTCCTTCGCTCGACAGCACCATTGGCTTCGCCCCACTTTAGCAATAAAGCTTTTTATCCTGACTGTCATCACTTATCTGCGCACTTTGTTTTCAATTCTTAAATCGGGCAGCCAAACCTCACTGCTGTTCCTTTCTTAACCTGATTAGGCCGCTTCTCTGTGACCTACTGCAGTCCACCGGGATGTTAACGGTCTAGACTCTGCAGACACAAAGCTGTTTTTGTTACCTCAAGCATCTGCTGAACTTGCTCATCCAATGTCAAAACAGCCTCTTCCCTCTCTTTCCTACCCTTTACTGCTGATCCACTATATTTTCTTTCCATTTTATCTGTACGACCCAATCTCAATGCGCCGACTAATCATGCGTCGTCTGCTCGGTCTCCCTCACATTGAGAGGCTTACCGGACCTAAGCACCCCTGTAGAATATAGCCTCTTTGCTATTTAACACGTCCGTTTCCACTGACCCACAGGGTTTCTCTCATCACAGTTGCAACACCCAATCGCAGTGCACCGACTAAACTATACGTACCTTAACGGTTTTCTGCCCTCCCACTACTCCCAGTTGGTTGTGCCACTTCCTACCAGGGTCTGACAGAGATTTCCCACTCCTCCACCTACATCTAGACCCTGGTTGCTTTTATTTTCCTCTTATCCTTGGCCTTCACTTTTGCTACGCTTCAAATTTCTTCCCGAGACTTACACCCATTGCGCCGAATCAAGTTGTCCTCGTGCATATGGTCTCTTCTGCTCCGACCTCGCTCCTGCTTACTGCCGGCACTCTGAACATTGCCAAGTGTTTCTTGACTATTACTTCCATTTGTAGGCTCACCTTACCTCTCTTCATACGCCTCTGCTCTTTGTCTTATGTTCGCGTCTGCCTATTAGTGTGACCGTACGTGGGATAACGACTCCTAACTCACGACAGTTTTCGCCCGCTGTTACCCTTTTGCTTGATTATGACGGCTGTTGGACTACGGAATTATGAGCGCTTTAGCGTAGTTACTCTCACGAATTACGCTTCGCACCGCCGTCTGCATTCCTTTGCTACTCGCCGATTCCTTGAATTTCCTTTTCCTCTTGGAGCGATGCTTTACGTACTGTTGCTCCAGCATTCGGTTTTAACCTAGTTGTCCTTAGTTGCACCTAAGATGCCTCTCGCATTCGGACTGCTGCCATCATCATCGGTTCATCTGTCTCTCTCCAACAATCGTATTATTGGCTCAATTTTGTAAACCCGCTTTGTCATATTGGTCTCTTGACCCTGCGCGTGCAGAACATTCTTCCTACGTAGTAGTTGTAGTCTGAGCCACACCAGCAACGTAGTGTAAAGAACTCGCTTGCAAATCATGTATACTAAACAAACTTGCATAACTTTTACTGTATCACAGGCGCAGGTGCGCGCCACCAGTCTTTGGCTAGTGTATCTTGATTCATTGCTGTCTGTCTGATTGGCTGCCTCTTGTTCGTTGCCTGTCTTTTCCCAAGATTTCCAGTTACATCGGACAAAACAAGAATGGTTATCTACTGGGACTGGCCGACCCATTCTCAATAGCCAGCTGGCTTAAACACGTGATTGTTTCTCCGGGAGATGAAGAACCCACACATCGTTCCAAATGGAGTTTGCTCGTTTTGCACTCACGGTATCACAAGTTACTCAACCTGCATAATATATTTACATGGATCCCCTTTTCCACAGCCAAAGACCAACAACTCTGGCGTGCTTACCTTCACTGCCTCGAACATTCCGATTCTCCATTCATCTGGAGCTTTTCCGAGGTCTTTTCATGGACAGCGTTGCGCTCGTACAAGTGGTTTTCCGATGGCCTTTCGTGGAGTTTTTACTTGACCATAGAGACAATTACACTTACTTATATTTAAGGGAATTCGGATTCCATTCTGGGGAGTAATAAACTGGTAATGATCCCGCATTCGTTAAAGGAGTGGCATTTTCGCCTGTTATGGATATGTCCAGCCACCAGAAACAACTGCACTCACCATCCCCATGACAAGTCCAGCGCGGATAGCTGGACATGGTTTGCGAGCCGGACAAGAATATAAGTGTAAAAGCCAGTCCCTAATAATAATGTTTTTACTCACCTGCATCCTTTAGCATTGGACTCCGCAACTCTTTTGCATCACTGACCGGTTTTAACGACCACTGCCAGAACATCACCAAGCCATTCGGCTAAGCAAGAAAGGATTTGTCCGTCAACCGAATGCGAATAATGGCGTACAAAATCGGTCTGTAAGATGCATAACCGGCAAGCACTACTGTTCAACAGAAGCTACGGCAGCGTTCCAGGAGTTGGTGTTTATTTGCTTGGCAAGCATTCCCCAAAAAGGCCACAAATATCCGCCGTACAACACTGCAACCTGGCTGATGTGACTCGCCACTGAATAAAGTCACAGCTGAACATTTAACACTGACGCACTTCTCAGACTTTTGCATACAACCTGTGCAACTGATTTTACTATGAAGATTGTTTTGATGGAGCACAGATCAAGCCGATTTCGTAAGGATTATTGGTTACACCAAAACCTTATTGGGGCGTCCTTGCTCATGCATCCATGCGTGGTGAAAGTACGCCCAACTTGTAGCTTGACATAACATTTATGACCGATTTTTACTCTACCCAGCGACAGTATCTCCCATGGTCTGAATATAAATAGAAAAATTGCTCACTCGTATCTATTAAACATATTCGGTTATACCTTACAGCAAAATGAAAAGTCTTACTGCTATAAAGCAAACTTGCTTTATGCATATTTGATCGCGCCTTTACAGGTGTATCTCATTTTAACAAGAATATAATATTTATTAAGTATGTAAAGCACGGAAAGAAGACGATGGCTGGTAGATGCATGCATTTCGTATTGTCTCCTCAGTACCATTAACAATAACCAATATGCATAGATATAGCTAACAGTGGGTGCAACCAGACAAGCTTAAGGTGCAAAACGAATGACGGAAGTTCACACCTACGACCAAGGCCGTTTTAGGCTGACAAATAATTGTTTCTGAACACACAAGGCTGGCTTAATCCGGCTAATTGCAAAAGCCTCAGCAAACCGAAGGAAGCGGGGATTAGTATGACGTAACACAACTTTAAACGCTGAGCCCAGCTCTAATTGGTGACCCGAGTCTAATAGGTGTTTGCCTATCGAGGAAGCCGGCGGTCTGCGCGAACATGGAATCTGACGAGGGTAGGCAAGCTGAGCAACTTCACGTTGAACCCATCATGGCAATGTTCCTTTATTCTGGAAGTCAGCGTTCTATTGGTTCTGCCTATGTAACTTCTTCCGCAGTCACATACAAATTGGTAAACACAGCGTGAGTTGGCCTTAATAGGCTGAGCTTCCTTCGTTGGAGGTATGGGCAAAGTTCGGGTTCGGTTGATAACCACAACTTGTGCAGCATAGTAACTTCCTTGTGTATCCGAAACTATACGCTTAGTTGTCTTCAGCGTGGATAAATCACCCGTTAAAGGTAACTCGATATACACTTTCTTCTTGGCTGCCGTGTGCACCAAGTCCTTTGGTCCTCGCGTTTGGCTGTGTTTCTCGATAAATCTTCGAGGGTAGCCATTCGCCATTAGTGTTGCTGTAATTAACACTAGCTCATCGTACAGACAGTCGGCCGAACAAATTCGTCTGGCACGACTAACTAGAGTCTTCAAAAGTGTCCGTTTGTACCGCACTGGTGTGAAGCTGGTGAAGTGCAGGTACTGACCGGACCAAGTCGGTTTTCGGATAAATTGACCTATTAATCAATCCATCCTCCCTGCGAGTTATGAGTATGTGCAGGTATGGTAGACAATTGTTTTGTTCTATTTCACACGTAACCCGTAAGTTAACATGAGCACCATTGAGCCGTTCTACCAAGTGTGTGAGCTGCTGCTTCGACGAACAGAAAGCCAAGATATCATCGACATATATTTTGTAGTATGGCACCTGGGCTATTTCTGTAGAAATGCTTCTTTCTACAATCAACATGAAGAAATCAGCGAGCACAGGACCTAATGAGCTACCCATTGCTACGCCATCAATCTGACGGTATGGTGTATTGCGGAAGTAAATATCCACATTCTCCGTGCACAATAGTAGAGATTCTCTTAACAATTCAGTCGGAATCGGTAGCAA
>OX104067.1:9993864-10032009 GCA_944474145.2 Dicrocoelium dendriticum | reverse complement strand
AAAGTTCTCTGATCGTTGCTAAAAATACCTGATTCATTTATGAGTCCAGAGATCGATGCAATGATAGATATTATTGCTGGCACTCCTGGCTTGCTAATAACTGGGAAATTTTATCCGATTGGCCAATGTCTTTCATCGAAATGTGCTTCATCGTAAAGTCGTAACCGAGTAAAGTAGTAGCCCCACCGCTGCAACCGGTTTGCCTTACAGACAGGGATGTCTGATTTTGATCCGAAAACTGCAAACAGCGGCTTATGGTCTGTAAGGAGTGTGAAATTCCTTCCATATAGCATTTTGGGAAATTTGTTAAAAGCGAAAACCATCGCCAAGGCTTTTTTCTTTATCTGGCCATAATTTCGCTGTGCAGCAGACAACCACCGGGCTGAAGGTGCGGTTGAATTTTCTGAACTATCTGCGAAGTTGTGGGTTACGTTTGCCCCAATGCCACAGTTCGAGGCGTCTGCAGTCAACACAAGCTTCAAAGGCGGATCGTAATGTGTTAGCAGAAGGTCGAAACACAGTAGCCTTTGTACCGCGTCATATAAGCTCTGGCATTCCTCGGACCAGTTCCAGTGTTTATCCTTAGTCAGCAGGTCATTGCATGGACCACGCAAGCGATGCATGTGGGGTAGGAACGGGGTGCAATTGCTTATGAGTCCTAGGAGGATCATTAGCGTAGCAACATCTTTAGGCGGCGGCATCTTCTTGATTGCCTCGTTGTTCGCTGAGTCGCGACGCCTGCCTTTCCTGTCAAGTATAAGGCCGAGAAACGTAATCGATTGCGGGTCAAGTGAGTGAAGCATGAGGGAAAAGCTGCAGGAATATTTAAGGATAGCGGCATGTAACTGATCAAATATGTAGGCGTGTTCGTACGGGATCAGATTTATGCACAGAATGTGTAAAGGTGTATCGGTCAACTTGCCAACGTGAGATTGGGGCGGTGACTTTATTGAGTGGCGAGTCACATCCGCCACGTCGCAGTGTTGTTAAACAGATCTTTGTGGCTTTTTGTAGGGAAAACGCCTGCCAGACAAAGACCCACCACGTCCTGGAACACTGCCGACTAGTGATACGACATCGACAAGGTTGCATCTGACCGATTACCCTCGCGGATATTAGCAGTCAAGTTTCACAAATTTGTTTCCCAATCTGAAATTAACTGGTTGTGTGGTCTCCTTCGGAGTCGACCGCTAGTGATTGGAGCTGTCTAAGTCGGATGACTCAGGTGACTTGTATTGATTTGACTCGTTTTATGGGTTTCTTTAGCTTGTCAGGATTGGGAAGTGCAGGTGATTTCTTTGTTCTGTGTTGATGCCGTGTCCAGGTGAGCTTCGTAGGTATGTCCTCAGGTGTACCGCGCCGGTAATGTTATCCGTTAGAACAGGGGAGAAAAGAAAAACGGACCGAGAAGGTTATGCTATATTCGGAGTGGGCTGGAAAGTACGGAAGCATGGGCGAGCATCGTTAATCCGAAACGTAATAGCTTGGAGCAGTACCACTCACCCGTACACATGGGGGCACTGCGGTGCGGTAGACAAATAACCGAGTGTAGCATTCGGGAAAGAAGATGAACAAGAGGCGCGGTAGACAAGGTGAGTCGAAATAAATCTGAATCAGGTCCCTGCACGCTTATATTTACCCAAATGGTCATTTACTAGAACACTCTTGATTGAAGTACAGGGAAGCGGCAGGTTGCAAGTAGCGGGAGGATTGATGCTATATAGCTGGCTATTCATGCCAACCTGATGGGTATTTAGTAAGCCTATGTAACTGCCACAGCTGTGGCATTACTGTCGGAACTCCAGGAGAATCCCATGTTTGCCTCGCCAGAATGGTCAGCGCACGGAAAAGTCTTATAGGTCCAATAACAGGGGCTTCACGCTGGAAAATTAACCGGTATCCAGGTTGGCTTCACTAGCGTAAGTCTATGTAGGTATAACAGAGGCACAGCAATAATGCAGGTAGCTCTGCGAGCCGCCATGCATGGTGGGTACTTAGTCCATATACGTCCCAAGACACTGATATCAATATTACCACGTGGTAAACTACAAATATTGGCTTCACCTGCCCGCCCGACGTACTCGTAGTTAGCCTATATTTTCCACGTAGTATCTGTTTCATTGTGGCGACTAGCGTAGTGGATATTGTTGACTCCACAGTCATTCGCGACCAGCGTTTATTGAGCCTAGCTTGGCTGTACCGCGGTGTCAGGAGTGCCGCCGCCAATAAAATATACTTCCAAGTTTATACGCTTCCATGCACAGTGTTTACTGTGCCAATTTAAGCCCTGGCAGCCGCATCAGCCTCGCTGCTATGGAAGTAACAGCTGTTGGCTTCACACGCCTTCCTGACGGGTTTATATAGGTCCTAAACCAGCGGCACCAAAGTAGCCAAGGACAAAGTATGCACTAGCGACACGGCGCGCTTCCATCAGAAGTATTGACGAGGTTCATGTACATCCGATATCGGACGATATTATCGCTGCGAGCGAAGCCACTGACATGGGGTAAAGTAATGTTTCAAGAAGCTTGCATGGAATGGGTTTTATTAATGTCATTGGTACAAGGTTTACGCGAGACAAACGTAATTTCATTCTTCGGGTCATGGAATGCAAACGTTTGATATCCCAATCGCTGCGTAATCATTGGGATATGGCATCATCATTGCAACATGGTAATTAATGGGGAACCTGCCATGAAATGCAGGGCGGGCGTTTGTACCAATTCCAGATATTTACCTCATTTTGGGAGCGCTTTCTGCGTTTTTGACCCACAACGCGCAACCACTGAGGAACGGCGTATTGCAAAGTGTACCACAAACACACAGGAAACCAATATGCATAGATGTAACGCAATGTTAACTTATAGATTCAAGAGGTACCGAGGTTGTGCACATCCAGGCAGTCAGCGTGGATCTGTCAAAATATATATGTCCATGAGGTGATTATCTGGAAATAAGAACGCCGTTGGATTTGGTGAGAAACACATGATCACCTAGCATGGCCGTGCCACCTCGCAATCTGACGAGGGTGCAATACAGACGAAAAAGCTCGCCAGTGCGGACCTACTTAGCTGACAAGCTCACCTGCAGTAGCTTTCCGAAATGAGGTGGTGTATATTTCTGCCACACACTATTGATGCTATCCGCTAGTTAGCGGCAGGCGGAAGATGTAGTTCACATCAACATACGTAGACTGCATAAAGGTTATGCAGGGTTAATGCAATGGGGTAAGTAAGATGATTTTGGTCACCAATGTGCGTCACGTACAGGGATATCAGAAAGACATAGTAAGGTGTCACAAGATAACCAATGTTTGACGGAATTGGCCAATCGAAGTACATGAACACAATGCAGCAATGTTTTATGACGTTCAAAGCATTCACCAATATTCCCTATCATGCGGGCGAGCGTGTAAATCGCTGGTAACCCGTAAAGCTTGAAAGCTGAGAAATGGTTTCGGTCCCGTGAAATGAGGGGCATCACGCACGCCGAGACAGGATTGCACCACCAAGCAAGGAATCCGGGCGGCGCATATCTACCGGCGGTCTAAAAGCCAGGTGTATATATGCGGCGCACTTAGCTGCAGTGATGCGGACGACATGCGAAATTGATCACTGTAAGTGGAAACCACTTGGCGTCCAGCCTTGCATCCCAATCAGTAGACGGATGTGTGCGGTCCGATTGCCAGACTCGTTCAAAGCTTTGAAGTCGCGTGTGGCTATTAGGCTTCAGTGCCTACACCCCACAAATCGTATGCATGAATGTCCTCACTTCTAATTTGGCCACGGGTAGAGGTTAAGCTTCCTGCTTGGGGAGCCATATATATATACATGGTTCCCGTGGCGACGATTATCCGCCATACGCGCACTTCAGCTGCTGACGAGCGTGTTCGTTTGCACCGAGAGGTCAAGTCAGGTTCCAAGGACGACACAGGCCTCCGGCTAACAAGCTGCTAGTTTCGGGAACAGTTAAGTGAACAAGAGCCCCCGTACGTCGACTGTTCTATTGCATACTACGCCCAAGATGAAGTCGGAATTTGTTAACCAAGGCTCAAAAGGGACGCGTTTGGTCTCGTCATAATTCTAGTGAAAAGCACAACGAGCTGATGCAGAGAAGCATACTAGACTAGATCGGGAACTCAGTATAAAAACAAATTGAAACAGCTTCGCAGGAGAAATTCTGGCAGTTCAGGTAGGGGTGAATATACTTCATCATCACTAACCACCTATTCATCGAATGTTTATGGATGACCTCAACTAGACCACCCACCAATCTATCGGGCTTCTATCGACCAACCTAACTTTCAGTTGCATGGATGAATTACAAAAGGATATGTGACACGTATACGTCTTCCAGCCCGTAAGGGCTGAGTTGACGTACAAAGCAACGCCACCTGCGCGACGGTCGAAGGTGCAGTCGCACCATCATTATCACTATCCAGGTTAGCAAGAGGTAAAAAATACCTCAGCTGCTGTGACCCAATACCTAAAAGAAAAGAGGGTATACAATGCAATAGGTACGAGCCAGCTGAGCTACCGGTAACGGATGTGCTCTGGGGACGCTGGACACTACCAACACAGGCTTGACCGCTGCTCGAAGCTGTATCGTCATCGGACAGACGCAATATGAAAGGGCTGCCGGTGTCAGCAGAAGGGGATCGCAAAGTTAGCACAGAGCTCGAGTCTTTCAGGCGGGTCTCTGATAAGCTGCAGTTGTCGATGGAGTACATAGAGTTTTAGAGAGTGGAAGGGAAAGCCGTGTCCACACCGGCAACCACCGTACATTGGATGGATGACAAGTCGCTGCTTAAGTGTGTTCCCGGAGGGGTTGTTACAGCTACAGCAAAAACTGCGGAAACCACGCATGCTCAGCATGTACTTGTCCAATGTTCCTTTACAACATTCCACTGCCTGAGCACTTACCATACATTCAGAGTCTTTATGGTTCAGGCAATTGCTGCCTGTGGACCGATCTATAGCAACATGCGTACATTGAGATGTGCCAATTTAAGCGTTGAACGTGGACTCCAAATAGAAGCCGAAAATTTGGTCTGGCCACTTGCTTGCACATGAGCTTGTCGACAGAACCGGAATGCCGTCACACGTTCACATGTAAGTTGAAACAAAACGGTAAAAGCCTATTTAAACAGGATGGGGGAGGTCCCAGATTTGGGGGTTGAAAACTAGGGGGATAGAACTGAAGCTGGAACCGGTAAGAGGGAAAAGCGCAAGTGGGGAATAAGAAGGTGGGTGTGTTTGAGCAGCAGCATCCAACCCCCTATCCACCCTGCTCGATGCAGCAGATAGGGCGCCGTTAATTATACTCTGAGGTGGCCAGAGCTTCAGGAAACTGCTTGAAGAGCTATTCATGGGATTGCGTGTGTAGGGTGCTGTCAGGTTGCCCAGGTCTAGACAGGAGAACGATTAGGGTTCTCAACCCAAGCCTTTGGTTCAAAAACCTGACCGCAAAGCAGCGGTTTTAGCGTTGGCCTACAATGAGTCCGCTTTAAGGAATAAGTAGCGGCCTCATTCAAACCCCAAACCTAGAGGCTGAGTTTGTCTAGCCCCTAACAATTGACTACTCTGGCATGAGTGGCTCTGAAGGTGCAAAAGCGCCACCCAATGCAGCTTAATAGATTTCTGAAGCGCGGAGACCATCGCACCACTGTAAGGTCCAGCCCCATTGCGAGGGCGCACACACCACAGTAGTGTAGCCCGATAAACACACTTCAGTCTGCATGACCTTGGTGGAAACAGTGCATCAGTGTATGCAAGGATATTTTCACCGCAATTATCAACTAAGGCGTTGACATAGCAGAGCTTTATTCGCCGGACAGGCGAAGTATTGAAGATCACCTGTATGTATTTTGTATCCTGAGCCCTGGATCGTGCGCTATCAGAACCGGTTCTTGCAAGGAGGAGGCGCATCGCCGGTCCATCACCCGGAAACCAACTGATACCTTTTCTCTTGCTTCACGACGTGCTTCATTATCGCGCAGCCACCCGCAATTTCTACGTCTACGTCAAAGCGTGAGCTAAATGCAACATGACACCAATGCCTTTGAGCATAAAAGCAAAAAGTAGAAGAGCTTAGCGTACCTGTAGCGGACCGAGCAACTCGCAACAACCTTCCAAGTCGACAAGCTACGGAGCCTGGTGCGTTTTCCTACAGTAACGCCGGAAAAGCGGAGCAGCAAAGTTTGTTAACGCATAGCTTAAAAAAATGAAGACCATCTAGCATTTGCTTCTTTAGAAGAGCAGCATGACTTAGTGGCGATACTGAAAATACCAATGTAATTAGTATACGAATATGAGCAATGCGTAAAACTTAGCAAACGCTCTGTTGATGTTGACGGGTTCGCATTAACGCCCGATTTTTAGACTTTAACTTCGTAAAAGAATCGACCTTGAATGACACAGCTGCAATAGAAATGGAGGAAAATGGGGCTACGGCATTTGACGGACAAGGTACATGCGCCTTGGGTTTTGCTTTTTTTAGCCTCTTCCCCTACCCACCTCGAAGGCAATATCACCATAACCTATATTCAGGCATTTACTCTCCACTTAAGCTTTCTTGGCCCGTACATTTAGTTTTATCTGAGTTATACGTATGCCTATCACTATCGGAAACGCTGGTAGACAGGCATTATGAAAAACCATATCCGTTTCTTCAATCCTTTATGCTTGCACAACAATATTTCCGGATTCGCTTTCTCTGGCAAAAAGCTAACAATGCGGCAGTGAGGCCCCTGTCACCTGGAAAGCTAGACACCCAGATATTTTGACCACCACTACTTCTTTCCTTGGCCGTTCGTACGTAATTTTAACCTTTACCTGGCTCCAAAGCCTAACATACGTAATGCGTAATGGTGGGTGAACAACCAGCTCCCACTTGTTTTCCGTTATCTTCTCTGCTTGCGTTATATTATTGTTCATTCATTTTGCCTGACAATGTGGAAGCTTCCCACCAGGAAACCTCCAAGTTAATAGCTGTTGTGATCTCCCAATTTTCTATTACCTTACACTGGTGAATATCACTTGCACTTGCATCGGACTCCCAACCAAGAGAGTTAGAGCTCAAAATAGCAACGCGATGCAGAAATGGTGTGCTTTAACACATGAGGCCCAATAATCCATCACAAATGAGAAAGTGCAACATCTTTGAGGTTATCATGCCTAACCAAAGCAGCATTCGTGGTATTTTCCACCTGATTGCATTTCGCTAATTTTTGGACACCTATTTCTCTATTATCAATAGAAGCCATCTCTAGCTCATTAGCATTGGTGGCACATCCATTAAGATATATAACATAACCTCAAAGTGCTGAAACTGATGAGGTTTCTCCAGGGAACGATTGCGTTATTCTGGTCCAAACCCAAAGGCACCTGCATCCGACTCTCAGCTAAGAGAAATAGAGCTCTAAACTAGCAACTTAATGCACAGTTGTGTGCTTTAGCACCTGTGGCCCACTAATCGGGCATGGTTGAGATGGCGCAACCCCCAAAAGAAGTGGTATTCGTGTCTAACCAAAGCAAAACCCAAGGTGTTTCTCACCTGGACACATTTTGTGAATTTTCTCACATTAGTTTTTTTATTATCACTGGAAGACCACCCTGGTTCATTAGTGTCAGTGATACAACAATAATGACGTATAAAATAGCCTCAAAGAGTCGAAACTGGTAATAGTTCTGTAGGAAATGCTTGCGTTATCCTAGTAGAGACGGGGCAAATGAGTTTTATGTTCCCTTTTCTTATCCATATGCACTCAGCTCATGCGGCTTTGGTATAATTTTCGCATCCACATCGGAGCATTAAAAACGTTGAATTCCACATTCATAGTGGATTCTGCGGCCCAATATACTCTGAAAATCGCACATGGTCGCATTCTGGCTGTGGGATTGCTACACCATATTCTGTGC
Organism: Dicrocoelium dendriticum; assembly: GCA_944474145.2. Lineage (NCBI taxonomy): Eukaryota > Metazoa > Platyhelminthes > Trematoda > Plagiorchiida > Dicrocoeliidae > Dicrocoelium > Dicrocoelium dendriticum. The sequence goes on along the minus strand of OX104067.1, from coordinate 10,024,090 downwards.
TGTTCTACCTATATAATAATTCTTACAGCCTACCTAGTATTTCCCTAAAACCTTTCCGTCTGTTTTTCCAACTTTTACTACGTTTACTGAGAAAGTATGCTTTTCGGCCCACTGCGTCATACTTCGCTACTGCAGCGAATTACACGTTATCTTAGGCATTCCCAGTTACTACTCTATATTCGGAACTTATTACGCCTAGCCGTTTTTTGTAGTATTTCTTTTTTTCTGTATCTGCTTCCAAAACAGAACGTGAATTTAGCGGAGGCTCGAAAATGGCGCTATCCGCAGCCGACCGCTAAAAATGCAAATATCTCCATAACCACTGCACGTAGCTTAATTATTTTACCTTTGTCGTAACTAGCGCCTAGGGTTTGTCCAAGTCCGCCTATTGTTGTCCCGTTTTAATTAACAATTCGGCTCCAAAACGGCGTTGATTCCGCTTGTTTGGAGATTTACACTTCAAAATTCGCGCCAGGTTTGCGGTTCTGGTATGCTGTTTCTGGGCTATATTTTGGCTCCATTTTCCAATATTTGTGTATTTTCTAGTTAAGTGGGCCGGTCTTTCAGTCGCACTTTTCTAAGAAAGGCTAAATTATTAGCCACTACTGTTAGTTCCCTTGTTTCCACCCTCCACTTTTACGATCTAATTTTGGCTTGCTTATTCCTTTCCATGAGCCCGCTACTAATGGATGCTCCAAATTCGGTGATGTGACCAAAGAAAATAGATAAAATTTCCTCTAGTTTTTCATTTCCCATCGAAAATAACACAATCCATTGGCATAATAGATTGATAGTTTACTAATGGAATCAGGCACCTCAAGGTTTGGCAGCGGTAGCCGGTGAAAAGCGCAGAATTCGTACATAAGCTACGGAGACCCAAACAACTGCCTTCAAAAGTGTCGAGGCCTACGAAACGTTCGTATTTATCCCTGCTTTACTGTTCGGAAAGGTAAATACGATCAAAAGCAGTTGTTAACGATATTACTTCTCCATGCATGAGCATGGATGTTATATACAAGTTGATCTGATCCCACGCAGGAACAGCATCTAGCGCTTGTCTAGAAATATACCTATATCAATATCTATCTATCAGTGGCAGAAGCGCGATTGTCTCTGTGTCTAATATATATATATATATATATATATATATATATATATATATATATATATATATATATATATATATATATATATATATATATATATATATATAGGGTTGGCGGCATCCGTTTCCGGAGTTGCCTCTCACTGGGGCCAGTCACAGGATGCTTGCACCCACAGAGAAACTATGCGGGACTTGCGCTTCACCATCCACAGCTCCATCCACATACCCTATATCCAGAGTAAACCTAAAGGTGTAAGACCGGGAGGCATGTGGGTGGGATCCACGTTTCACCAATGGAGCTGGCCCACACTCTTTTGCAGGCAAAAAAGCACGCTGTATTTGGGAATCAAGTTTGCACCAAGTCTGCACAACATGCCTACTGGATGGCAGACACGGTAATAAGTCGAAATGGCATCCGCGTCAACAATTTGCAGATACTTCAACACAGTGCGTAACTGTACACTTCGTATGAGTTCACATTACCGTGGTCATTTTTCAGCAGTTGACGTACGTCGATCAGTATGTACTTCTGTGTACTTACCATATGGATTTTACAAGTTCCCTCATTTAATTGTATATTTCAAAATAATACGGCTTCTCGATATCCTGCACCGGTTAACATCCAACAACACTAGCATTTCCATTTCATATTTCTGCACGATTTCATTTGTTTCGCGTTGCGGATTACCTGTTGCCCCATTGCAGCAAATGTTAATTTACGAGAATTCCTTCTCAACGAACAATCACAGCACACCATGCGAGGCGAGTCTGAATTATACGTTCCCTACAACGTTTCAGCACATTTTCCTACCTAGGATACTTGAAATATGCCTACGTATATCAAACGACTAACGTATTTTACCGTCTATCAAGCCAGTGAAGTATCAGTACTTCGCTACAAGCATTCAATTTAGAATTCTCGGGGCCATGTTACCATTATTGCAGTAAACTACTTTACTGCAAACGTTACGTTATTTAACACTTTATAAACATAAGCAGTGCATTCAAGTTTATTATTGCAACCATCATAATTAATTCCTAAGTCTCGCGATTGCATTCTTGATGCTTGCTGTCCCATTTCATCTTGGCCCGTAACAAAATTTCCACCGTTTGTTAGAGCCAAGCTTCCGGTCAGCCGCGCGTTACAACCAAAACGAGCGCCAAGCAAAATCGGAGGTGAGCGTGTCAAGCATTCGAACTCATCAATCAGTTCAGCAAACCACACCGGTTGCCTTGGTGTACGATAAAAAATTTAGTTAAAATGTTTACACAGGCAAACCGGGGAATTTCCGGACTGCTACAGTTACACGGTTGCAGGCACCGGTCTGCTTTTTTTAGCAAAAGGTGCGTCGGTGAGTCGCACTGTCTTTTGAAAGGGTGATTAATTCCAAGTTGGAGCATATGCCATAGTTCCTCTTTGGCAACCTTCACCTTATTAGGCTTGACGCAATTTCTAGCAGCACTGCCAAAACTTGAGTGACAACGACAGATGGAGCCTCTTTTGCTGCTGCGCGCGACTACGCAAAAGACGAGTAGCACAAAGCTAGTAATGGTTTCGGTATAAACTTTGCACCTTCTCGTTTGCATTTGGAATGTCTGGAATAGGATTTAAGTGGGTAAGAATCCTTAACACCATCGGAACATCCCAATAAAGCATTCGCACCTTGCAAGTGTACTACTTACTTGTGCTCCCATGGCGTTAGGTTCGGTCTACCTGCCCAATGGATTTCCTATACTATCAGAATCCCCATCGGTTTGGCGCCATTGTTCTATGGATACATTACCTACCTCGCCAGTGTAACCCACCGTTAATTCTGTGCTCATTGGATGTTTATCTATTTTGGGCTGTAACATGGCGTTCGGCCATGCCTGTATTCTGAAGAATACCGTGAGTCGTCCCATCCAAACCTTCAACTGGTTTGAACAGTTGGGTTTAAAGCCCTCACATCAGCGGAGCATCAACGTAACGAAGCTGTTCATTTAGTTGTAAGCTTCTTAATTGTGATATTATGACGTTATGCCCCGCCCACCTCGTCAGTGGATTACTTCCCTTGCAATATCACAATCTTTATCTAATTTGCTCTGCTAAACTATGGAGACCTTACCCACGTTGCCAGTGTGGTCTGCCAATAATCGTCGGCCTCTTCTATAATTTGGCTTTGAACATTACCAGAATATTGCTTTGACCATTACGGAGACTACCGCTAGCCACTTGATCGGAGTCGTCCACTGCCCTGCACAACCGGAATTAAAACCAATTTACGCCTGCAACATCTCACAAAAAGCTTTATCTCCCCGCTAGTGTTCTACTTAACTGCAATGGTTCTGTCTTTCGGATCAGTCTGCGCAGCAAACCCCATTATTGGGTTAACTGCTTGGACGTTTTACTACGTACGAAATATCCGACACTCATTACTCTGTGGTTCCTTCTCACTTACAAACCTGCACCTTATTCTACATAGCCCTTTGCAGTCAAGTACCGCCGATTCAAACCGTTAATGATTTAAGCTGAATTAGTCTCACTCAACCGACGGAAAAACAGGTACAGCATGACTGCGATTGGCCGTGACAAAAACTGATCGTAAGGTGGCGTTGCCAATGGCGCATTCATATCCAACTTATCGTCAACGGCAGTGGTTGAGGATGTGGTGCGTTTTTGCCTGGCAAGCGTTCTGGCATTAAAATGTCCGATGTTTGCTTAACAACGCTGCAACGTTGCTGATTTGCCTCACCACCAAATTAAGCTCACTGTCTGCTGCTAAACCTTCACAAGAGCCGGATAACGGAAATCTGTGAACACTATGAATTATGAAAAAATCTCACTCCTTATTCAAACAGTGTTTATTACTCATTCTGTCAATTTTATACGCTCGTGTAATAATAGGGATTACTCTCCTTAACTATTTGAAATCCCACCCAACGTATCTCTAACGAATATATTTATAGCCTTTACATTTCTTCCGCACCACACATCTACCTGACTTTAAATGGCATGCCCATTATCCTTGGAAACAAAAGCAGGTGTTTCATAGGGTCTGGAATTGTGCATGAAAACCAAGGCCAATCTTTCCCTGTGGCCAGGAGCAAAGCCAGTCTTCCGGCAGGAGGCTAGTTCCATATGCGGCAGTTTCAAGCGTTGGCCTTGAACTTGACAGCCTACAGCCATCCGGAGTTAGCAAACCAACGAATTTCTTTTCATGCGCAGCCCGTATTTGCTTGTAAATCAACCAAACAAAAAGATTGGCCTTTGTGCAAATTACTCTACTTGACTGATTACCGGCTTAGAAGAACACCAATACCCTCTACCCATTACTGAGGGCCATTTTTTAAGTCTGAACATTGGCAGCTGTTTTGTCAGACTGGACTTGTCAGACGTATAACTTCATGTAGAAAATTAGGAAGAAACGCCTTCGTTGCTAACGAGTTGACACCCACAGAAAACTACTACCGTACACACGCTTAACATTTGGCGTTAAGTTGCTCCTCACAGTGTTTTAGCAGATCATAGATACGCTGCTACAGAGAATAACAGGCCAACGCATACCTGGACTATATCCTTCTCATGGGAGCTAACCAGGATAAACCACAGCGACGAACGGAACTCGGGCTGGACGGAATAAAGGAGTATGGTTTTCGCTAACTATTGGAGGTTTGCATTTTTCATGACCATTAATCACCGGGGCGTTAACCATGACCACAATGGTCGAAGACCTTATTCCACAAACCTCAAGGCGAGGGAAGTAATTTCGTCCGCCGGTAGGCGCAGTGTAGTTGAGCTCATTCACGGGTATAAAGAGTTATTGCGGCAGTTACCTGCAATCCCTGCATGACCTACTCGGACCAGTAAACCGGTTGTTGATAGAGGTAGTCCAATGGGTCTGAACTACCGAATGTTAGTAAACCTTCGACAGCATCGACTTGTCACTAAGCTCAGGACTGACGTTAACGCACTATGGTCCAACACTGCCGATTGTGGTAGCATCAGATTTATCCAGCCATGGAGTTAGAACAATCAACCCCCACGTTTTTCCGATTGGGGCTGAGAAGCCAGTTGCTCATGCCGCTCGTTCACTGGCAGCAGCAGAAAGCATGTATACCAAAAATGAAAAGGCGGTTCCCACTACTGTGCTTGCAGTGAAACCATTCCACAAAATTTTATGTGGCCGTCACTTTAGTTTTCTAGCGGAACACAAACCGCATCTTGCTCCATTCGGCTCGAAGAAAGGAATTACTATATGTAGAGCCAATCGTCCGCAGCTTTGCGAGACAAGTTTGCTGGGGTATGATTTCAACCTCAAGTACCGCTTTACGAGCAACCTTTGTCAGGCAAATGCGCTGTCACGGTTGTTAACTGAACAGCACCAACCAGAATACACTGCCGTTGCAAACGTATCAAACAAAATGAAGTTACTTGTGCACTCTCGGATATTGTGAGCCAGCTTTATTATCTTTCAGTCCGCTTCAAGGCGCCACCCTACGGGACCCGATGCCGGTGCCGGTGGGCACGTTTTACTACTCACATTGGCCTCGGACATTTTCCGACACACAGTCAAAACATTTGCTTCAGAGATGAAATGCACCCTTGGTCGTTGAACACTGTACCCTGTCTGGTGAACCTGTCGTCATCCCATCGGAACTACATTCTAAAGACATAACAATTTCATACTAAATACCCCGGAGCAACATAATGAAAGCCCTAGTGCGCATTTTTTGTATACTAACCGTTGATGAATTTTAAAATTGAGGAGTTAACCCCTTCTTGTTCAATTGGTGCCCTAGAAGCAAAATCGCCACGGAACTGCCATCTGTCCTCCTGACCAAAGCCCGCGAAACCATGGTCAGGATTTCACCATGATTGCGCAGGGCCAATCAAAGGACAGAACTATTTACTTATCATCGATGCTACAACAAAGAGCTCGAGAGCTATCAACTGTGGAACACATCAATGTTGGCTGCAATTAGTTTTTAAAGTAGTGTTCAGTTTTATGGTTTACCAAAAACAGTAGTATCCGGCATTGGACCTCAGTGTACCTCTTCGTATTTGGCTATATTCTATGCTGTACACGGCATGCAGCATTTGCGCTCTTCATCTTATCATCCACAGTCAACTGGGCAAGTTGGACGATTGGTGGGTACTTACAAGAGGGCGGTGCTCAAAACGGAAGGGGAGGGACAAATCCAAGCAGTCCGACAAACTTTTCTATTAACGTACCGGATTACGCTTAATGCACAGATACCAGCCGGGAAGTCTCCAGCAAAATCCCTCCTGCTCAGAAGATCTTGAACAAAACTAGATTTAATAAGGCCGTCGAATAAACCCAATCCCGAAAGAAACTAAATAATACAGCGCAGTAAAAGCGAAGCCTCTACCTATACCACGGCTCTTCGAAGTTAAACAGAAAGCGTTGGTAATTGAATAGCGGAACTACCAAAGCTCTTGGACCTCCGGAATGGTGGTATAAAGGTTTGGCCATGCTTGCTATGATTTGGCCATACGCCGTGTCAGATGGATCCGCCACATCTAACAACTCAGGAACTACATCTTGTTTAAAAAACGAGGTGCCTTAACTACGCCATTGATTCGCTCTTGGACAATTTCAAACTACCGAAAGCAGAAGCTACTCAGCAAGATAAGCCTATTAACACAACAACCTCGAATTCACCCGATTGTCGACCCAGAGGCTGGCTTTCTCATTACCAAGTTACTGTCACGGCGTTCCAGGTTAACCGTCAGCTTAAATCACGTAACAGCGGATATCGAACAGAGACGTTTCAACAGGAGCGCCTCCTAACAAAACGATTAGTGAACCCAACTTAAGTGCATGGCTGGACGCATAAGGCGAGCGTCTGTCTGCCGAACCATTGATTAGTAGTTTATATTATGTGATTATGTGACCTTATATATCTCGCAGTAAGGTTGTGGTATGTTTGCGGCCGAGTGTTACGAAAGTAACCGTCGTATAAAATAAGGCCGTCTTTTGTTTGCGCCTTGCTTGATATTATCGTGGTAAGAAGCTACGTTGACCAGAAAACGCAAAATAATGTCCAGATGGTGTCTACTCTTTTGCGGAGTTGCGCGTCCATCTCTTGCTTCCCTTTGTTTCCAGCGCTATAAATCAATAGCTAAGCCCATGCCTCTTTCCCTTCCGGAGCATATTCCACACTATGATAGTCAGCCGTTTCGAAGAGTTCCATTGCTCCATTCATACGACGGAGAACAAGCAACCAAACTCACGAATTCAGTCAAGCTCCACAAGTGTATTGTCCGTGTCTACTTACACACGAACCTACAAATATCCATACACACCAAGCCAGTGTGTACTGCTTAACCTGCTATACCTTTATGCAAACACCGGCCATGCCGTTGATAAAATTATAATCACGCATTCACCTGCTTGCCTCGCTCTGCCGGCATTAAAACAGTTATTTACATGGTTACCCAGGTTTCTTTTGCCAACGTGGCGGCGTTCATAGTGCTGCCCACCGGTTTATGGTAAAAAGATGCAAGCTTAACTAAGCAATACATCGAAATCGTTGATTTGGGCGTTTTGATTATTAAGGTGCATTGGTGTCTTCTGACTATATAAGGATATTGCCACAATAGCGAAACTGGTAAGGAAACGGTTTATGCCGTAATTCTCGGTAGCACCGCGATGTTTAGGAAGTCATTGGGCCCTCGCTCTGGTCACTGATTGTGCATTGCCATATCAGTACCTTTGAGGGCTGACAGGTCAGGTTAGCTCAAGTACAACGGCTACTAAACGCTTCCACCAAACGATGACCCGGTTCTTTTAACGGTAAGTTAAAAACAATCCCCGGACACTTTGACGTTGGATTGTCTCTTATTGCTACAGCAAAAGAATGAAAAAAGAAAAAAAGAACTGTTTGCAGTTTTACGCGTCAGAAACAGCTTACGCTACATATTTCAGTATAATAACAGTATCTCTAGAAAACGATCCGACAAAAATATATTTAAGCCGATTTTGAAAGCTTCCACGGTCATACATTATATTAACTCAATAACCAATTTAAGAATGCTGTCTGGATGTCCAAACAAGCTCAAAAACGTTACAGTTTAAAGCGATGCCCGCGCAGATGGTCTGCAGTAGCGAACACAAACAGATGAGTAGGCTTGCTAACACTGTGCTCCCTAATAATCATATACTTCACTAGCGAATCCCCTTAATCTGCGCCGTTTTATGAAAATAACACTATGCTAGGATTTCCTTCCTTGAAATCTGTTTATTCCGGTTGCATGCTTCTGAATATTTTTATGACTAACGTCACTGAGGATATACGGTGCCATAGCCAGAACACGGTACTCCAGGTTTGGTTCACACTTTGCTTCACACAACAAAAAGAATTCAATTGTCATAGTATTAATCCAATGTCCTAGGGCCTACCAACGCTTGTAGCCCTTTGTTAGCCGCTTAGCGACACTAAGGTTTCGCTACCTTAACCTTAATTGTAGGATTGTAAAATATTACCTGTTTAACTTTTTCCTTGTATGCAGGGAACTGAAGCAGAGTGTCTGCGCTTGCCGACTACTTTGGCTTATATACACACACTCCGGAATTTGGCCAATGGAGTCCAGCACCCACGCCGCTGAGACATATTATTATTTCTTGCCAAAGCTAGCTTCCTTTGGGTGCTTAACTTTTGCCCATCGGACCTTCACGTTTCGTTTATATACGTATATGTAGCGCCAGTTTTGCTTGTCTTTTCACTGTCTATTGGTTGGTCGATTGTGCGAATATTGCGGTCATCGATCGATTCCGCTGTGTTGGCGAGGCTTAAAACGGTTAGTTGTGATGAAACTTCCAGTAGGGCTTCCTTGGTATACTGCAATGATAGAGCTTTTGCAGTAGACTGCACCTCATCCCCGCTACCACTATTGGTAAATAGCGGACCTTTATTAGCATTCATAAGTAAGTCTTATCGGATCAAACAATGCACCACAGTGATAATCTCTTTAGTCAGTTTTGCTCAATTGTACTGACGGGCTAGCCTTACATTATCTGCAGAAATATAATAGTGGTCCTAAAGAAGTGGTGTCTGGGCCTTTATAATCAGTAGAATCAATAATGGACTCAATACCGAGTCCTGAGTGCTACCGGATTTTGTCGTCTACCTGATTGGAGTCCAAGAGATGCGAATAATTTCTGGTTGATAAGCTTGGAACACGCGGCACAAGACCGATGTCAATGGCGAACGTGTGCATCGGTGTGTAGTGGTGTCACTTCTTCCTACCCTAAAATTCCGACCTAAAAAATATTTCAAACCCTGTGAGTGGTAAACTGTTCAAGAAAAGCTATCGTTCCTGTTGGTCTTATTATTTCTACTATTTTCCTATTCAGCTATGATTCGGGTGGCACAATATCTGCACCACATGTCGTGTATAATAATATAATTATAACGTCTACAATGGAAACCTCATCCCCGACCGTGCCGCTGTATATATTTCACATGAGACCTCGGAATGCCAAAGTAGTAGTCGAGGATGAAATCTAAACCATGGCTGCTTCCCAAGTAACAAGCAACGTTTCACTTAGTTATAGGCTTAAGCGTAGCCTCGATAGCAAGCGCAACCAATATTTCACTATCAAGACATCGGGTAAGTTCACCTGAAACACGACTTCTTGATAAGAAACTCATGCTTTTCGGCTCAACTTAGATTATGCTCAGTCAAGCGCACAAATTTTCGTTTTGGTATAAATCTTTCCAAACACTTCAGCATAATGCCGCTAAAAGTAACGGGCCTACAGAGCCCCTTTGTGTATGGTAACAGTGGTCGTTTCCTTCTAAACTTGTGGTGGTTTTTTTAACGAAGCGACAGTTTGAATAATTCTTCACAGAATACTGAAGGATTTCAACCACTGGCTTAACTATCGCGAGAAGCAGACGATAAGCTGGACGATAAACCTTATTTATTTTTGTGTCAATTTGGGTTACACAACTGATTACATAGGCAGTACTCTTGCATGCTGACCTGCTCATTTTACTAATATGTAACATACTGCATAAATCTGCTCATGCCTAAAGGGCGTGCCTGGCTTTGCTGCGAAGAAGTATTTATATATTTATCGGGACCAGCCGGTTTAACTAGGTTCAAGCTGTTCAAATCTCTGAAGACTTCTGGCTCTGTGCAAATACTTTCCTACATTGCATAACTATAGGGGCAAAGCGGTTGTGATGTCGTGAGTGGCCCACTAGCCTTTCGAAGCAGAGTTGGAACGACACGTATCAGCACTATTAGTTTATCGCCGTTGTCCACAGCCTGTCTGCCCTCCCCTATACTGAGAGCCGACCGCCTCTCTAAGGACAGCCTTTTATTGAACCTAACTGTAGTAGAAGTTTTGTTTTGTTGTCTTAAACCTAGCCAGCCCCAGCTCATATGAATACTTCACCTGCCATTGCACCCTAAAAGCCATAATTCGACATCTTTGTATTTCAGCCTAGGTCTGAAGCTCCGAGTTGCTTAGTATTTTCTACTTCATTTTGAGCCTTCATATCGATCTGTCAAGTTTTCTGCTCTACCATCGGGGTTTGCCGCAAGGCTTCCTAAGGCGCAGGGGAGAAAATACGTTTAGTAACTGCATGAGCCTGCTTTGTGTCAATACCACCTCTGTATCAAGGAGACCTCGTATTACTCAGAAATCCAGATGAGTTGAAGAGCCTGAACGCGCCACTTCGTAAAAGCGGTGCGACTGAAATACTTTTCCTGCCGGTTATTCCCTGTGAGCTTCCGCATTTTCAGAAAGTAGGTCAAAATGAAATTATCGCACGTACCTGTGAATGGCTCCACACGTAGGTACATCAAGTGACTATGGGTTTCGTGCACGATATCAAAGTTTGAATGGGTACTTTGAAACGATGTCTGGTCGAATCATTGCTAGAAAACATTCTCATGCAGCCAATGGTAATAGACCTTAGAATTGTTACTTGAGTGGTCATAACCGCAGCTACCGCTTCTCTTTCAGAGCCGTGCTGCTGTGCGGTTGCAGAAGAAAAACAAAAAGACGGAGAAGATTGGTAACCTAACGTTTTACAATTTTCATCCTACATGGGTGAAACAGTCTCCCGCCTGTCATGCATCCTGCCAGCGAAAAGTATATACGTATCCTGGCTTCGACTAACAAAATCCATAAATGGGCGGTAAGGAACGTTGGCAGCTACGGTTTGTCGTGCGAATGAATCTCGGGCATTTGCAGGACTTAGTGGGTTTCCGCCTGGCAAGCGTTGCGCTCATAATGTGCTACAAATCTCCGTTTAACAACCAGGGGACGTGACTCGCCACCGAATAAATTCACAGCCCAGTACTTCGTAATGGCAAACTGAACAGGACCACATACCATTACGCATAATACGCCCCGACGGTTTTCTATCTGCATATTTCGTCGCCACGTCTCTTTATGCGCCTTCACCGTAGTATTTTACGCTAAACTCATGTGAACCCAGTGTAGCATATAATCACGGTTTATCTAGTTCTGCACCAGTTCTCGCCTAATTCTTCAGCTCTAGTTCTTGAGCATTACTTGACCGAGTCGTTAGTAAAATTTAGCGCAGACTGCCTATGGCTATATAGGCTTGCTCGAACGCAGGAACTTAAGGTTTCATTCGTACTTTGTACGGTTTCAAACATGAACGTGGGAATCATGTCCGATTTTCGCTGGTACAATTGCCAAAATACGTCTGTACAACTGCATTTATTTGACCCTGCATCCATGAGCATGCCCCACATAGACAGGAATAAATACATATTTATTTATTTATATTTATTCCTTTTAGTAAATACGTGTTGTTTAATGAAAGTTCCAGCCTTATCTTAACTTCCTTCCGTATTGAATACGACAATTTTTCGGCCCCGCCTTGGAGCAGAATTATACAAGGCCGAAAGCATTACAACACCTGCAGCGTAAAGAACTCACAGGCTAATGACTAACGTTAAACATGCCTTTTCTTTGGCATCACTGTCCCAGGTTTTAGAAAATCGTCAAGCATGTGGACACCTGCAGCCAACGTACAACCCATACACCAACCGGAAAGTTTTGTTACTTCATTGCTTTATGCTCGCTGGTAGGAAAACGGCAAATATACATCAGTCGGTACCCCGAAAACTAATGCGGAAATGTAACTGCAGGATTTCTATTTGGCGAAGCTTTTGTTTTGTTCATGGATAGTACTATCCAAAAGAACGAACTTACCACAGAAAAGATTGCATTTCTTCATCGGCTGACAGGTTGTACAAGCCGTTCGACGGAGCTCCGCCGACTGTGTTGTGATGGTTATTAGCACCAGTGAGAAGCCGTGGACGTCTTCGTCAAGTAACTACGCAAACCTGTGTGCGTTGCTTACATAAACGGAACAGTGGTGCAGTGCAAACAGTGGGCATCGAACAGCCCCTTGATTGTGTTTAGGTGCCGCATGTCAAAACGGCAGTACCGCTACACCCCAGGGAAACCTGATGAAGCTCTTTACGTGAGTATGTACTTGAAAAGCGTGGACGCAGCGATAGCCCCAGTTTTTTAAGTCCGGCTGTGGCCAACTTTTCAGCCGCACAGACGCACCGCCATGCAATCACGTACTCGCTGCCGACGTACACAAACGAGTGATGGCAACGTTCAACTTATTCGACAAAATGGAGGCCAAACCATGAAAGCTACTTGTCCATGCCCCAGGGTCATAGACTTGGGTACCAATACAGACCGTCAGGACAACCGTTAACGTTTACACCGCGATTACAACCTTTTACCCTCGGACGTCCAAGACAGTTTTGGGATGGTAGTGAACTTTCAGGTAAGTGCGATAAAGTACAAACTGCTCACCTCCCCGCCGTTAATTCAGGTTAAGTACAGCGTCAGCACTAACAGTAGAATAATTGTTAACGTTAATTAGGTTGATAGGTCTCACTGACAAAGGTGTATGTAAATGACCTGACTACCGGTTGGTTCAGCAGAGCTGTGCACCACCGGGCGCCTTCCCGTGTGGCGGATCGGGAAACGCCTTCCTTGTAAATATAACTGTTAATAAGTCGCAAATGTTCGCAGGCATGCTGAATAAGCAGTCGCGGACAATCAGCAGCAACGTCATGGAGTACGGGCTTTTGGGCTGTTCACCCGGTTCCTTATTAAATACCACAAGTGCTGGTGAGACGCTGTGTCATGGCCAATGTGACTGGCTATAGGGTTACCGATCACACAATTCTGCCACCAGAATCGAGTATTCAACGGAGGGGCATGAACTACTTGATGGCCACCGGCTTCTATGAAGACGCATGAGGCAACTGGCTGTCAACACCTTCATGCACTTCGGCGGGCATGTTTTACTAGGAAATTCCCGTGACCTTCGTGCCGCTTCACACGGACTTCTTGGGCAGGCAGTGGGTTTGGTTCCTGCTCCAAAGCCGTGTTATCATCATCATGGTAACTGGATCCCACAGAATGCCAAATTTGTTAATAGTTCCGCTACCTCGCTGGTCAGGTCGTCAGACCGAAGACTCCGGGTGGGGTCCTCTCAGTCAACCCACTTCATCGGCCTGGACAACCGGGAAGTACCAACCTCACACAACCTATGGACCAACGTTTCAAAGACTTCCTGCTCTCTCTCTGCTCTTCGCCGACACTTTCGTCGGCCGGGGTGCCGGCGGCCGAACATGCTATATCGCGTTCTACGTCAACACAGTATGGTTGCTTTATTGCACGTTTATGCAATTCTCTTAACTCTGGTAACCGTGGACGGGCCTCTAAGTAGTATTAGCAAACAGTTTCTAGCGGCTCGGCATCAATTCAAGCTCGCAACTTTCAACTTCCGATTGCTGTAGCAGATCAGGTCACAAGCAGCACTGGCCTGCACGCTTGAGACTACAGCTATTTATGTCCGTTGTCTTACAGAAACACGATTAACAGACTCTAGCTTGAAGCTACGACTGATTTTGCCGTCTGTGACCTCCGCCAGCGTTTTCACTTTGCGCTTGTCTGGAGATGAAGCCGCCGAAGCCGCAAGGCTTGCTTGCATGGGAGTTGCGTCAAGCACACCTCCTGTGGCTGCGCTACTTGATTTGATTCCTGTCAACAGGCGACACTGCGCTGACCGAGTTCAGACCTTAGTGCAACTTTCCACTCGTGACGCCAGCAGACGTTGCCTGCCCGTAGTAGTAGGGTACGCTCCCACAGACAGCAGCCCGGAGTCAGTTAAATTAGCGTTCTACTACCAAGTGTCCGACTTTCACCGAACTTGCGCAATACAGAAAGTTTGGGGTTTGTACGGTACTTAACCAATCAAATGGAGAGAGTTGCATTTGAAGGGCGTGCACTCAGTGGTTAACATGGCTACGGCAATCGCAGAGCAGATAACGTTGATTGCATAATTCAGCTTTGTGCTGCTTACGCGCTCTTCCTTCGGGCGATCCTGGCGCCAAAGCGCGACCTTGAGTGCTCATTCACCGGGCTAGACGTAGACGCAGATGGACCACATCTCAAACAGGTATCGCTGGCAGGAATGCATATATAATTGCAAACCATGCTAGAGTACTTTCCGCACTTCAGCTTACACGCTTATGTGTGTCCATGTCGGTTTATGTTTCGGTGCCTCCCAACGGCGATGCTGGTAACGGGTCGACGTAACCGAACTTTCTGCCCCAAGCGCTCTCAGCGCGTTTTAGGATACACTGGTGTCAAACCTTAAAATTCCCTAATGCTCTCACGTTTAAACCCACTGGGCACACATTCGCAGAGCGTGGTACAACTTTGCAACCATAGTCTGTGATTGCACTAGCAGTCCTGTTAACCACTGGAGGTATGCACGATTCCTCCAACTTCGCGAAGTTCGTCGGCCAATTCCACCTAGTCTTAGCATTCACTACTAAGGACCACTAAAGTCGCAATCAAACAGATCCTCAGTGGGGACCGCGAAGCCTGATGGTGGTAACGGGTCGTTTATTTGGAGCAGGCGGCCAACTCAGAGAAATTACGTAAACATTTACACCTGATCTGATCTACGGGCGGCAAAAAGCAGACTATAAGCGAACTTTTGTGCGAAAGCAATAACAAGCAAATCCAATGCCAACAACGCTGACTTGTACGTTGGGCTGAGCACCTTGAGCAGCAGTTCAACTGGCCCGCAGCACCGGTGATCCCTCACAGTGAAATCGGTTATGCTCCCCAGTGTGTTGACGTTCCACTACCTCCTGAGGCTGAGGTTGCTCATGAGTTTTGCCTCTTGAAGCGCTACAGAGCCGTTGGACAAGAGGAGAACTTCCGGCTCTTTTCAAAAATTGAGGTCCATCACCTGTTCGAAAGCTAACTTCCCTCACCTGTTTATTGTTTTCCGAGCTTGGTAAAGGGATGGCATACGTTTCAACACCATGCAAGGTGGCATCTTCAGTGCGGTAATAGGCAGTGTATAATCATGCTTATTGAATCGTCAGTCCGTCATCCACGAACAGATGACTTTTAAAGGCGGTAATTTTGCGTTGCGCCACGTGATCTCTGCCAATTGGCTCCCGCGGCTGAAACTTGTCTTGCGATTCGCTGGTGACCTTTCTTTCTGAGTTGAGGGTACACAGGGTCTATGTCGATGCGCATGTTGAGCGAATTGTTGGAGGCGTACAACGCTTCTTGGAATTTTCTTCAGTCATTTCTGTTGCTTGAGCTAAAATCACCGTTTTGTTCTAATTGAAGCTATGTCCCTCCTCATCCACGTGCGTTGAGACCAGAGACGATGCATACTGCTTTTTACAATCCCGCTGATATTATTGTATTCTTGTAGACACTTCCTTTCTTGTCTACCCAACCTAGTTTATTTCACAATTATTGCAATTTATTTTATTCACGACATTTGTTCGTTCTTGTGCATTGCTAATATCTTTTGGGTTTGACAGAATTCTTCTCAGAGTAGCGGTTGACTTGGGAGCAACCACGATGGTGTGTTGTTTGAGTAATCTGGCAGTTATTTCAGATATGTTCTTCATATACGGCAAAGCGACTTTCTTGCTTGCATTTGATATCGGCTCGGCTTTCATAGGTGTGTAATTTAATTACCTGCGGATGAAGCTGCGTGGGCGTCAATTGCGCTCGAAGGAATCGAATGTTTGTTTCTCTTCCTCCCGTTTGGCTTCCACTGTAGCGCGGTATGTTTCAATCCTGAGAAATAGTGGCCGCAGGCCATTTAGTTTGTGGCAAGTTAGGTAGTTGCTACAGAAAATCAACATTTGGTCCTTATGTGTCCCTTTCCTGTGAAAGGATGTTTGAAATTCACCATCTTTTGTTCTGGTCACCAACACGTCCAAGCACGGAAGCATGTTTTCTGCCCCTAACTCCATTGTAAAATGAATCCCATCCATTTCATTGTTGAGCAGTTGGTGTGCAATTGCTACTTCACGGCTTTCAGTATTACAAATGTATCGCCGGCATAGCGTACCCACCACTTCGGGTCAATAGCTGGCAGTAGATCTTCTTCCACCTTTTGCATGATGATCTCAGCGATCAGAGATGATACTGGTAATCCCATCGGTGCCCACTTCACTTGATCCTGCATCTCTCCGTTGAACGAGAAGTAAGATGTGAGGCATAGTTGGAGAAGCTTGCACATGCTTGCAGTCGTCGTAATCCCAATTTTCTCATCTTTGTTGATCAGCCGTTCTATGATGGCTTCTTTTGCCCGTTGCACAAGAACGAACAAACGTCGTTTATAAACTGAATTGCAATAATTGCAAAACGAACTAGGTGGGGTGGACAGGAAGGAAATTGTCCACAAAAATGCAAGAACATCAACAGGATTTTCTCAGTGCATGTGGATAAGTAGGGACATAGCCATAATTAGAACAAAACGGTGATTTTAGCCCAAACAACAACAAAGAAAGGAAGAAAATTCCAGGAAGCATGGTAAGCCTCCAACAATTCGCTCAACATGCGCATCGACATAGACCCTGTGTACCCTCAACTCAGAAAGAAAGGTCACCAGCGAATCGCAAGACAAGTTTCAGCCGCGGAAGCAAATTGGCAGAGATCACGTAGCGCAACTCAAAATTGTCACCTTCAAAGTCAGCTGCACGTGGATGACGGACTGACGATTCAATAAGCAGGATTATACACTGCTTATTACCGCACTAAAGATCGTACCTTGCATGGTGTTGAAACGTATGCGATCCCTTTACCAAGCTCTGGACAGCGATCAACAAATAAGCAACTAAGCCGGGCTACCAGTGCTTCAAATTAATTTCATACTAACCCCTCTTTCAATAGTTCTTGACAACCAAAACGATCCTGTCCGGTTAAACCCTTGTGGCTAGCGTGCCGGTATTAGTAAAGAGGGCCAAGCCGGTCTGCGCCAAACGCAGGGAGATGAGCCTTGTCCGCGTTGCTACTAACTTGCTCGCCGTCCTGCTTTAAAGAGGTCTCAGCATGGTACGCGAACAAAACATACGCAAGGAGAAAGCTGGGGCCCGCTGCAGCTGGTTGTATTAACCAATGCTTTACCATGCGCTGAATACTCTAGCGTAGTCAAACCTTCAGCCGGCCAAAGCTCGTTGTCTTCTTAGAAATACGAGCCTCGTTTGACTTAGTTGACCGAGCAATTCTCTGGAGCTTTCACTTGAGAGGGGTGCCTGAGAAATATGACAACGTCCTTCGAGCCATCTACTTTCAAAACTCGGGCAGAGCGCGGGTGAACAGCAAACATTCGCCGCCCTATGGTAGCACCAGTGGTAAGAGACAGGGCTGCCCTTCATTACCCTTTCTGTTCACTTTTGCTATTGATAACAAGTGGAGAGCGCTCAAAAGCATTTCGGTCCCAGCCGCGTTGAACCGCTTCATTAGGACCGACTTCGCGAGTTGGAGTAAGCAGACGACGTCGCAGTACTTTTCGATTCCTCGCAGTCCGCCCAACGTTTTTTATGCAGTTTGGTGGTATCTGCCTTTAAGATTGGAACGGTCTTCGACCGTTCAAAGTACAATTTCTTTGTACTGGTCTGGACATGAGCTGCTCCAGTCCTCACCTTTCCAACTAAATCTCTGGAAGTAGTAGACTAGCTTTTTATATCGAAAACTGCATCAGCGCCAAGGGTTTAACGGATGCATTCCGCTTGCGCGTCTCAAGAGGCAGAGCTTTGTTTGCTGACCTCCTCCAACTCTGGCGTCGTCGCGACCGGAGTCTGTCCTTGAAGTCCCATAAATACAATAGTTCGGTAACAGCGGACCTGCTCCCCGGTTGCAAGATTAGCCTGTTCACTCGAAAGACGTCCAGTGGCTGTCAGTCTTTTGTCGCCGCTGCCTTCGGAGTATCGCTAGAGTACGTTGGCAATACCAAACAGTACTGCGAAAGTACACCGAAGGATTTTCAAATCGGACAGTTGTTGATGGCCATTGAGCCGTATAATTTTACTGCAAGGGCCTCAGTTGCTTGGGCACATGCTTCATATGCCTGCTGAGCGCTTGCTCTACCGTACACACTTTGCGCGCACAGAAGTCTTCTGGAAGTAAAGTTGTTCGGCGAATGGCTAGGGACAGAATTATAATGGCGTTGACTTCAAATTTGGCCGCGGTAGGACGCTCCCGGCTTCCCGCTTGGGTACCCATGGTCCATGAACAAACTTGGCTGGAAACATTTTTTGACAGGTCAATAACCCGTGAGTAGTGATGAAAGTGTTGTTTGACTCAGCTCACGTAGCTACAACTTTGAACCTCCTTACTGGCTAAAACAACGCATATGCGCTTCCTGTCGCTACGGCCCAACTACCGCTATTAGAGAATTATTATTCGTTTGGGGACTTTAAACCGCATGAGTTGACGTTGCAAACCAGAGCTACACCCAGGAAGTTATTGTAGCGGACGAACTTCCGTTTGCTTCTATAGCTGGGATGCATCTGCTGAGCCTGTTGTAGTGTCCAGTGAATCTAGACGTGTGTCAAATGATCACGGGTAATTTTACCGTGCTGTTATTACTTTGCGACTGTGAGAGTTAGAAGTTTTACAGTCCAAGAGGACAATAAATACTGCACAAAATAGTTAAAACCATTTGTCTGCTCGCTCGAACTATAGAATGAGGAGCAGACACTAAAGCAGTTCAAAGATACGTTACGAAACTACTCAGAAGCATTCACATGGTAACCTACGGACCTGAAGATAACCAATCTCGTCAAACACCAGATTGACACAGGGACGCAATCCCTAGCAAACTTCGCACAAGGCGTATCCCAGTATATTGGAAGGTTGAGTTACAAAAGCTCATAGATGAAAAATTGCAAAAGTAGGTGATACGGCCCTCTACGTTGCCGTTGGTAGCCCCGTCTGCTCTAGTTAAGAAAAATACGGGTGGATTTCCACTATGCTAGATGATAGAAGATTAAATGAAGGTACCCGAAATGATGCATTTCCTCTTTCTATAAGAAATAAATAAACATTTATTCTCGGCAATGCGAGTCATACGCGCGAGTGCATGATTAAGTAGGTGCAATTATACAGACATGTCATAGCAATCGTAACAGTGACAATCGGAGATTTTTCATACGTTCCTATTTGAACCTGTACAAATAGGACAGAAATAAATTGAAGAAAGCGCATTGTCGTGAGTTCGGGTACGTTCGTGTGGGCACAGTCGGTCTACCATAAAGTGCAGTAATAATTCAGACAGGAATAGATCAAGAACAAGAACTGATCAATTAGAAAAGTGCTGGTGCAGAACACGCTCAATCGCGAGTACACGATAGGCTGGGCTCATGTGAGTGTAGCGTAAAGAACAAAGGTGAATGCGCAGAAAAGTACGTGGCGACGAAATATGCAGATAAAATAGTGTCGGGGCGTATCCGGCATGGTAGCCTATAGTCATGGTCAGCTTACCAGTGTGAGCTTATTGACTGTGACTTTAATCATTGGTGAGTCACCTCAGCCACGTCGCAGTGTTTTAAACGGACTTTTTTGATTTTTATAGGGATAACGCTTGTCATGCTGAAAACCCACCACGTCCTGGGACACTGTCATCGATACATTCGAACGACAAGCGCAATTGGCAATGCTTCTTATTGACCGATTATTGGTTCTGTTAGTCGGAGTCAGGCTACACCCATAATTTTCGCTGTCTAATGCATGATGGGCGCGGTACTGTACCATCCATGGGTCCTGTCACTTCCTGACAGAATGACATGGCCCGTACGGTAGGTACACTATAAATCGAACATGCTGGAATGTTTTGTATTTGTCGTCTGAGGAACCGTGCAATGTCTCCGAGGGGTATCCAGTGATATGTTGTTGAACCAGTTATTAGAGGAAGGAGAATGGCCAAACGCAATCGTTCAGGCCCGAAAAAGCTGCAATTTGTCTTGAATAATGAACCGGAAATCCTTCTGGGGTAAGTTCTGTTGATTGGGGACACTAGCATCCACGACTATATAGACAATAAAATTGGTGTGGGCTGCTCCAGATGTGGTAAGTGAAAAGAATTTCAGTAGTATAAAAGGCGGAACACATTTGTTCTTGCCACGGAGAAAGTATCGTGTGTGAAAATATTGGGTTGGGATATTTCCAAATTAGGTGCATAGCACAGGTAGGAAAATCGGCCCCCGGTTAAAGGAAATGTCCGAGTTGACATTAAAAGTCAGCAAGTGCACTCCGAGTAAAAGATAGTTGAAGAAGAGGCAAGCTGAACCCAGTTGTTCAAGCCTCAATATAGTGGCATCCATCCACGATAACATCAGCGTTTTGTCCATCAGGTAAGTAACAAAGCAGCGTAATAATTATCCATCCATTTCCAGATAAGGGAATATTGTGCTACGTTGAAGTGTTGAGGTAAAGGCAGTGGACGTATCCTCAAGTTCTGGCCACCAGTTCTGTGGAAATCTCGGAGAATAAGACAACGAACAAAGGCAGCCGCACAAACAGATAACAACGATGCCATCGGAACAGAGAGAAAAAGCTCAGCCGCAAAAGTACTTTCAATAATGAACCTTACATTGTATGTGTCATTATAAAATAAATATATCTCGTGTACATGCGTGCCATAAATTTTTGATTAGCCGTACCGGGAATAGGGACGCTTCAGAGAACCGCGCGATATCGGAGAGCGAGAGGCTGATCCGAAGGGTTTGGATTAGTCGGTGGATTGCGACTAAGTCGTTCGATTAAGTAGAAAAGGTGAAAGGTGAAGACCAAGGTGGGAATGAAATAAGCTGTGATAACAAAGCAGGAGCAAGTTCAACAAAGTTCTCGGGGGAAGCAATGCTTTGGGTATGTACCACTTAGATCATATACGTCTCCGTAGTACGGACGCAAGCAGGAAGCACAAATACGGTCAGAGAATAATAGCTTAAGACCAAGCACAAAGATCGCCATCCAGTTGCAAAGCAATCAGAGACCGAGCTAAGAAAAAGACAGTGTAGGGTTGAGAAAAACGTTCATTGAAAGAGTGGAAAAGTCAACGAGGCTTACGAGAAAGTAAGCATTCCATCAGGACAGCCGAAACAGGAAAGGTAACGTCTCATATTTCTGAGTGAATTTGGAGTGCTGGGGGCCGAGCAAGCGAGAATGGAGTGGACAGTGCGTTGGGATTGGGACTTACAGTGAAGGTAAGTGAAAGGCCAGAACATTAAAGTGTGAAAAAATCTAGCTGGCCCTAGAGGTAGGGGAAACGTGTAGCTGAGTCTGCAGAGCCTGCACCGCCGAAATCGAGCTATTTACGCACTAGGAAGACTGGTTTACTTCAGTAGGTTGGGTCTGGCGTCAGGGTACTGAAATGTAGAGTTTGAAGAAGGTGATATGGCAACGTTTGCGGTCGTAGCGCCAACAAGACTTTGTAAATTCCAGCGCATACCCTATAGCTTGGTAAACATACACTAAAATTTTCAACGCTACCTGCTGTAGGTCTGGCATGCATTGACACAGCAAAGTGTCTGGAGGACGTCTCCGTTCTTGGGAAAATGAAACGCGAACTTTTAAACAATTTGGCTGATGTGTTGTAACGCCTATTTGAGGTAAGCCTGAAAATTAAGCCATCAGGAACAGCCGATAGGAAAAATCATCTCTAGGTCGGGCATTTGAAGGGATCCTAACAAGAGAGAACAAATGAGGCCGTGGACAACCCCTATCAACACTTAACAGTCGCGCAATATTTTTGTGCTGGCATGCTGTTAACGACGATTCATCCGGTAACTATCGACTGCTGCCGCACCATGGAATGCATTGCTGTAAATGGGTGGAGATTTACAGTGGTCCACAGAATGTAAGGAAGCATTTACCGGCTGAAGGTGTCTATTTGCGCTAACTTGTACCAGCGTACCCTGATTAATCGCCATCGGTTGGATAAGTTATTTTGGATACAGCCGATGGAGCTCAAGCGAATGGAGCTGTATCGCTACACAGAAGACCAGGTTGGATAGGGTGAGTCGCACCTTATCGTAGGAGAAGCGTCACCTTGGAGAAAAGATGTTACCACCAGAAAAGAAATGGTATCCTCAGTTTGCTTCATAAAGCAGAATTGGCACTACCAGCTTCGACGGTGGTTTGTGATACGTACCAACCATCAGTCCGTTAGTTGGCTACAAAACTTCAGGGTGTTTAAAGGACAAAGCGCGCGCTGGAAACAGCTTTCGCAGGAATACGACTTCGTATGCCGACATATAACAGTTAAACATCACGCGAATGCAGACACATTGCCTTGAATTCCTCTCTTTGCAACCACCTGGATCGTTCTCGAAACACACAACAATTAGCAATGGGTTAACTTCGGAATGCAGAGCATGGAGGTTGGCAGAGAACAAACAGCTGACTCTGATATTGCACTAATTTATGTAAGATGTCTTCGCGGCGGCGAGCGGCAATCGAGTAAAGCGCTGGAAGGAAAAGGCTACGAGGCACTTTTTTGTGGGCTATGTGAAACAAGCTCGTTATTAAAGGCGTGCTATTATTTTAATCATGCCTGACATGAGATAGAAGCATCGTAGTCCCACAGTAAATAATTATATAGGCAATAAGCAAGCTGCACAAAGAACTGTGAACAGTGTGGATTAATACAATGGGTATAGCGGTACGCCGCCATTTCTGGTGGTAAAAACAGGGACGAGACATGACCAACTTCTGCCAGTCAGGCAAACCTGTAATTCTTGTAACCAGCTCCACTACCACAACCGCAAAACATTGCAATCTATGAAGGCCAGTTACAATGACGAGATGGTTGGTGTCGACTTCATAGGACCATTGCCAGGACAAAGCGTAGGAATCGTTTCAGCCTAAGCAATTTAGATTGTTTTATCAAATTTTGCCAGACTGTGCCAATTGCACAAGCTGGTACGCTTACAGTAGCAACCGTGCTAACCAATAATTAGATGTCAACTGAGAGCACCAAAACGGCTACCTTCAGACAAAGGTGCTTGCTTTGAGAGCGCCTTTTTACAGAAAATATTCCGTGTTCTTGGAATAGTAACGACCACGACAGCAGCCTATCACCGTCAAGGTAGAGGGCAAGTTAAGAGAACTGAACGCACCCTCAAGATTTTATTGAAAGCCGTTGTGGCTCAGAACCTCAACGAGTAGGACATCATATCAACTTGGATCCTGCTTTATTACCGAAGTAAGCTACATCCCTCAAATTGACAAACACTATACTTTACGTGGATGGGAAGAGAGTTGCTCCTTACGTCTGCTTTACCCCTTCCAAAATTCAGCGACTGCAGCTATTAGTAATGAAATAGATTAGTAGACTTCCTGATTCGCTTTGACAAGCGTATCAATAAGTTCGGTCCCACCTGGACAATGCTCAACGACAATAACGCGAGTACAAGGATAAAAAGCTTTCCGGTGTTCATCTCGGAGTTTGTGACCCTGCTTAGCTAAATCAGACCCAGATTTTAGGGTATCTACAAGCTTCTATCGCCACTGGGTGGGCCGCTAAGTAATAAAGCGAGTACTGTCCGTGAATACGTGAATCAGCAAGCGCCTCGACTATCCAACTTGCCAACTTATAGTTGTACACTTTAACCGTCTCAAACCTTTTCGTATGGAGACCAACTAAGTCGTGGGCAAAACGACCGGCCCACCTGAAGTAGCCAATAAACTAGAAGTGCCAGCACAAAAAGATTATATCCAGACGCTGGGTACGTTGACAGAATAAAGCGAATGTGGTGTACTAACGATGACTTTTTATTCGTATCGTCATAACCACAGTCTTAGCTTCCGTCTTAGATTCACGTTGGTTTGCTGCCGCAGAAAACAACAAGACAAAGGTTGTTAACTGTGACGTTCTTCGGCTTTCCTGATGCTTAAAATTATTCTTTACAGTGGATACTTGTCGTTTAGTACAAGTTCCTGCCTAACGTTTGGATCATGTTTGCACTAAATACTGCACAACCTACCAACTTCTGCTGCAGTATGTCCGACTTGCTTATCGCGGGCTGCAAATCGGCCTGCTGAAGGTGTAAAGCACTAAAGAGCAAGAAAGCAGGCACTGACATCGCCGCCTGCCTTGGTACTGTAACGAAATTCTGGTCCACTTTTTGCGTGGGTGATGAGCTACGGTAAGTACATACTATAATCTCCGATGTCACCCACTCCAATAAAAGCAGGATACGACCTGAAAGTTTGCAGAACACCTGGCAGAAGAAGACAAACTGCTTTTCAAGATTAAGACTGGACGTTGACTTCGCGGTGTTTACCTTCGCAGCGCTTGAAACCTAAACGCAGAGTTAAAGCGCATTTACCGTAATCATCCGCCTGATGTTGCGTTACTTCCTTGCAGCCAAACAAGCTATTAGTCCGTCTGATAACGAGCATTTTCAAAACCATCTGGATTTAATTAATAGCAAGAGCTTTCTTCAAACATGTCAAAAGTAATCAGCTAAGACCCAGCAAATGTTGACTTTTCAAGCTGCTAGCAAGTGTTATTGGATCTATGGCTGCGGCAATTGTCGACCAACAACCACTGCAGCTAATTTATCTGCTTCAGTCCTAGACATTTGTTAAGAAGCCGCATCGTTTAGCAACCGATGCGGAGCGTCGCGCAGGAGCAGCACAGTATGAATATTCTATGTACTACACCTTTAGTTCAGAACGGTACTTTCGAATAAATGCATGGCGAAACTTCGTGGGCAACAGCTCGTTAAATGATGCTGCCTTTGTTAACTCTTCCAATGTTGGCCTAGATCATTTACTTCGATGCCCCTCAAAGTCTGGAGTTCGGAATGCACGGCAATGTAGTGTAAATAGCCTACATTTCCTTTCACCTGTTGTACATTTTTGTTCTGATGGTCCTGCGCCAATGGGTACACGTAGTGACCATCCAAAGAATGCAGCAACACATTGCTGGCCTCCTCAAAACCTTGCGGTAACAAGCAACTGGAGGTAGTTCTTGGGTGGTTAATTAACTCAATGTGCATTTTAGATGTGCTTGTAGATTTGGACATGCACAGGTACTGTACACAACATAGACATCCTTTTAAACTATACGATAACTAAGCACCCTTATCTTTTTTGTGCGCAGCCACAAGGGAACTGCGAAGAAACTTATGTGTGCAGTGTGGAACAACCTAAGTCTCGTAGCCACAAAGAAATTGTTTTCTTGATTTCTAATTTGTGTGGCTTCCTTACCGAACAAAAGTATGAGCGCAGTGAATAACGGTAAGAAAGTTTGCTGGCGTGCATCTGCATTGATAATATCTGCGTTACAAGGAATTATTAAAAGGATTGGCATATATGGATTTAAGAACACATCCACAAAGTGCGGGAGTAAGTAGACAGCGACTATCTGCCTGCATAGCTTTCTGTTTGATGTATAGCCTTTGGTCCAAGGAGCCTGAGGATAAAACTTGGCCACCGTGCATACTCCACTGTTGTGTCCGGCGTCAATCGTTTTACCTTGCTTTCTAATGAGACAACTTGAAAAGACTTCCACTTTGTTATTCAATAACCTGCAGTGAAAGCACAAGTTCAGCCTTAGAATTCATCCTTATCCTCCTTCACCATGAAGTGAGATCTACAGTACCAAGTAAGGAAGTTTACCCATCAGATAGGCCTTAAAGTTTCTTTTTGTAAAAGCATGGTTTGATAGGCTCTGGCGATTCCGCTTGAGCGATTGCCGGTAACCACCGCAACAGCCGCCGTCCTGTTCCGGAAACTGGCTTTAGAAGCCAGTAGTGTCACTAACTCTGTAGCGCGTTTCTGGTTTATAAATAAATAAATCTTTTATTCTCAACAAGGTGAGGCACGCCTTTACAGTCATGATCATTTTGACATAACGATGCATGATCAAGAATGTGCAAAAATTCGATATGTTTGCCATAACAGTTTTTGTTTGTGTAGGGGTATGTATGTATGTCATTGTGTGTGTATGTGTATGTAGCTGTGTATTTTGTGCTTGTAGTTATGCTGATCCAATCTTCAATGTTTTATATCGTCGTCAATATGCGCGTAGGAGATTGGTGTCCGTGGGCTGGATAGTCTTATCCGGATATCCACGGGGCAGTGACTTTATTTTGTGGCGAGTCACCTCCGCCACGTAACAGTGCTGATAAGCAGACATTTGTGGCTTTTTATAGGGAGAACGCTTGCCAGGCGAAACCCACCACGTCCTGGTACACTGCCGCCGAACTATTTGCTGGAACGAGTTAAACCCGAACCACCCAGCTGACACCACGAGGAGGTTATTCGGCTAGCCAGCCGTATGTAGGTCGAAGTCGACCGAGGGGCTGAAAGGCGGAAATTTCAGTTCGCAGGCGGCGGGACAACCGTCAATTAAGAGTCGGGAATGGATTAAGGATCTGCCTGAGTTATGCCTTTTGCGGAGCTATACGGCATCGTCACAGAAGCTGATGGAAGACGGGGCGTGTGGGGACTGGATAGATGGTGTGAAAACATGTACGTGAGTTCGATACTGTAACTATACTGAGGACGAAATAGGAGGCAAATTGAAGAGGAAACGACACCCACAATCTAAGCTCCGCTCTACCACATCTTACCTGCTGACTTGCTATAGCGGCTCTCTTAAGCGTTTTATTCGGACTCGGCCGGATGGTCGGGACACCACAACCGACGCCAACTTCAAAGTAAATGAGTGCCTTTCTTTTGACTTTCCTCGCTGGGCCACTCCTCCTCTTCTTTTCACACTCCAACGCGCAAACAAAGTACGTCGCCGGATCTGGCGGGCCGTTATGCGCAACGCGTCGCCTAGCCCTAAAGGCTGTTGCTCGGTATAGTTTTTCTAAAGCGCTTCACTCACTTATCTGCACTAAATGCACGAAGCCAAACGCGCGCTTTGCTCACGCGTGCTTCCAACAGACCTGGGCTATGCTGCGAAGTCAGTGGTGATCGAACGTGACAAGCCACCTATTGTCCGTCAACTCGGTGGAGCAGGTTTCTGCACCATGGCGTGGGCTAGAACAAACGTCCGCATCGTAAACTCTGCTCATCAGAGCGAACCTAATTTCTTTTCTGCGCCACAGATAGTGGACATGGACAAAAGCGTTTTGAGCCTTTGCTTGGCGATTTGTGATCTTAGCTTTCGTTCCATTGGCGCTGATATAGCTGTCAACTAACTGGAATGTCTTGATGACGTTTAGCTAATCGCCACCTAGGGTCAGCCCAGGTTTAGGTCACTGCAAAACATGGTGAAGGACGTTGCACTTCGAGAACGTATAGCATAGCCTAAATCGAGTGACATCTAGAATTAATTCGTCCAGTGCCACTTGCCACGTTTGAAAGCCCTCACAGACACGGAATTGCTGCCGTCGTACTAAAATTCAAGACGTTATTCACCTAAGAGCATTTCTACGCCTTTCAGGTTGTGTTCAGTGAACGCAGTTTCCATGATTTCGTCGATGGTATATTTAAAGAAGAAAGGTGAAAGCGGGTAACGGTCCCTCAATACTGGAGACGTTGGAGGGCGGCGTATGCTTATTGTAAACAATTACATTGCCCTGACTACGCGCCTGCAATGCTCCTATGCCAGTTAACTAGTTCTCTGGAACGCCATTTCTCAGCGGAGCGTGACAAAGTGTGCATCAGTCGTCAGAAACGTAAGTCTATTTAATGTCGAGAAACAAACAATGATGGCCCGCTGCTAAATACGACCTTCCTGCAAAAGTTAATATAAGATAGAATCGGGTCAATATATTGG
The DNA here is from genome assembly GCA_944474145.2 of Dicrocoelium dendriticum. Taxonomy (NCBI): domain Eukaryota; kingdom Metazoa; phylum Platyhelminthes; class Trematoda; order Plagiorchiida; family Dicrocoeliidae; genus Dicrocoelium; species Dicrocoelium dendriticum. The sequence goes on along the minus strand of OX104067.1, from coordinate 9,995,895 downwards.
AATATGTTTGGTAGGGTTTTATTTTGGCTGCCCAACCTACCAAAACCGATCTGTATACAAAACCTTCTGAAATCATAAAATCGGGTCAATTCAGTTACGACGTCGAAGAAACCCGGATTGCTCCTCGCAAATAGGGTTTCCTGGTGTGCCGCAAGTCTGTAAAGAAAGACTGAGGTTAGTATCCTAGAAGCACTTGAGATCAGATTGACATTTCACGACTGCCGCATTAAGAACTTTAGCCCCCTTAAAAATTCGCATGTTTATCGAGCTGTTGCAGTCTCAAGAAAGAGTTTCCCGCTCCCACAGCTTTACTATTATGTTCCTCCCCATCATTATCAACCACTTCACACCAGCCGGTTGAAATTATGCAACGCTGCAATAAAATCATAACGACCTACGGTAGGAAGAATAATAAATATGTGAAAAGTGGTACCTACAGAAAAATTTAAGGCTCCAAACGAGCCTCCAGCGTCAAGGTGGCTACAGTTTGTTAACAGCTTGCTTCCACAGACGGCTGGCTATAACGCAAAGATATGTCGACATCTGCGAGAGAGCACCCTGGCGACTTTCGCTGTCGCGTCATAATCTGCCATTACTTCAATAAATAAATAAATAAATAAATGCTTTATTCGCGACTATGCGGGACACGCCTATGGAGGCATGATCAGGTATGTACAACTGTACAAACATTTTATGGAAACTGTAACAGTGAGAGTAGAAAATCGTTCATATGTCCATGATTGGAACAGTACAATAAATAAATAAATGAATAGTTTATTCTCAGTTTCATAGAGACACACCAACTCAGGCATGATCAAGGTTTAAAAACAGATGTGTATCACGACGATACATCGGGTTCCATCATGTGTGGTTGAAACGGTGTCGGAAAGAGTTGGTATGTGAGTCTAGTCGACTTGCAAGCATGTAGTTGTGGTCAGTGACATTATTCAGTGGCGAGTAACCTCCGCCAATTCGCAGTGTTGTTAAACCGACATTTGTGGCCTTTTATAAGGAGAACGCATGCCAGACGAAAACCCACCACGTCCTGCAACACTGCCGTAAAGCATTTTGAACATTAATGTTTAACTTACAAAGCCGCTTGACGACTGGTTTTACCTTCAGTTTTTCGCAGAGTAATGGCTTCTAATTTCCTCTGTTAGTTGGACGGGTTATTTGATCGGGGTCGCCATGATTTTTGAGGTCGGTGGAGGAGAGGGACATCTTGTTGTATGTCCAGGTGAGCAAAAGTTCAACTTGTCCGCTGTCCAGATTTTTCAGATGAATAATGTTTGGGAGTATGAGGAAATGTCCAGTTCTCCATACTGGACAAAGGTTATGGTGATTGTAGTTCGGTCCTTTCGGAGTTCTACCATGCTCCATGTAAGTCCTTGTGGGTTGTTACGTCCGTCTTGGGCCAAAACTGTTCCTCAGTCCAATCCCAGATCTTCAAGAAGTCCCGGACCTCAGAGAAAAGGGAAAGTGAGGGACAACCGAGAGAAGGCCGCAAGAACAGGCATGTAGTTGAATATTGTTAATGTCTTGTGTTACAACTTTTGGGCTTGAGACAAAAGCATGTACGCAGTGCAACGATAATTATGCTGAAAATGTCTTATGGATATCCTACAGAATCATTAACCCTATGGGTGGGTTGCTAACACCTGCGTAGAGACAACAGCGTTGTACCAGTAAGCAACGTACGATGTATTCGTTCAGTATGAGCCAATAATTGCTTAAGGATAGAGCAAACAGAGTTAGAATATTGGTAGTGATTGTCAGGTGCATGAACAGAACTTAGTTAGCGTAATCCGAGAGGGAGGGCATAATAAGCTGTTAATGGGACGGAACCAGCCAATGAGAGCGTTTTACGCTGAGGGCTATTGCTTTGGCCATAAATTGAATGTACCGCTAGTTGGACGTTAAGCAAATATACTTGCCAGCCGTACGCCGGTCTCCTGCTTTGGGAAGTCGGGCTGATCAGAGTGCACGCTAGCAGCAGGTCATCGGTAGGTCAGCCGAAACCATAACATATAC